>BSBK01001816.1:475000-1675000 GCA_027943335.1 Chamaecyparis obtusa
CCAAAACATATAATCAGTATGTATCTAAAATAAACATGTGGAGGTATGTCTAACATCATCATCAATATGATCAAGCAACATCATCACATAATGTCTAATAACATGAAATAATAATCAAAATAGGTTTAGAATCACAAAATAATTTATCATCTAGGTAGACCAAGTGTCAAATCAACTATCAAGCTAAGATGGGTCGGGGTAGGACCTCACATTTATAAAATAATGCAATGAAAACTACATGCAATATACAAATATATAGTGAATATAAAACAACATGAATTACCTTAATAAATGTATACCAATCATGTGTTTTCATCCTTGGCCCAAATTCACTTTTCTTTGATATGAGATTGTTTATGTTTTCAGCAAATCCAATGGGAAATCATTTTTTTAATGACTTCTTTTATAGCATTTCTTTGTTGCTCTGACAATAATCAAGGGAACTTATATCAATCTGGTCTCCATTGTTATTTGATTGAATGACATTTTTCATTGCATGGTTGGATTCTTTAATGTTACTACAAATTTTGACAATTTTGTCTATGTCATGCCTTCCATCCAATATTTTCCATAATGTTTCTGTTACATTCATTCCAATATGCATAGCATCAAACAAATTCATGATTGGGAGTTTCTCATACTAGGACAACCTACTAAATTGTGTAGGATAACTTTTTAGTCCTTTTGGAAGTTGGTCATTAATGCCTTGATGACCTTCATGAGCATTAATTACATCATCAATAAACAAAACACAATATCAAAGTATAAATTTCAAACAAAAATCATCAGATGGAATGACATTACCTTGATGATTTATTTTATTGTATTCCAACTTCCATAGGTGAGGTGTCATTCTCCATGGATTTGACATAGTCTCTTCTTTCCCATTGGAAAGATGTTTTTCAGTAATTCGGTACTTATGATTTTTGTGGAGAAAGTGTCTATGCTCATCGAACACCTACTTTCCTAGACTTTTTGAATGACAAGATTTCATCTTTGGACCACAAACTAGACATGCAAATTTTTCCTTTGTCTCAAGGCCTACAAGATTGTGTATAATTAGATTAAATATGTTAATTTTGTGTTAGCACTATAACATACCAAAAAATGGTGTTAAGAAAAGAGCATACCACAAAAATGTGTTAGCCCAGGGGCATCATGTATTATCCATACAAGCATTACATGAAATTGAAATTGTCTTTGTCCTATTGGTCTAGAGATGTCATACATAGTGACCCCATTCCATAACACCATCAACTCATCAGTAAAGGTCTCAATATATACATTCATATCTTTAACTTGGTACTTACCTAGTTGAATGAACAAAAACATTACATAATTATTCTGATGATTTTGATGTATTATTTATAATAAATTAATTTAGATGACTATTAAATGAAAAAATACCTAGACCAATCATTTCTAACATTATGCACTCCCTCTTTATGGACATTCAAGGAGGAATGCTATTATTGATAACAAAAATAGGCCACGCCGAGTAAACAGATCTCATCTCTCGAAACGGATTGACACCATCCAATGCCAATGAAAGCTTGAGATTATGAGGTTCTTATTTAAAGTGTGGCCAAGTTTCCTCTATTTCCTTAAATGTCAAACCATCCATAGACATTCGCATAATATCATCTCAACTTCTATTGCATGCATGGTAATCCTTAAATTGTGCCAAGCTATTGCACCTGAATAATCATTGCAAATGTGGAATAAAGGGAATACACTGAAGAACCTAGTGAGGCACCTTTTTTGTTATTTGATCTGATCGATATCTACTAATATGAAAATCAGGGCATTCTACTGCAAATTCATGTTTTTAATGATATATAATATGATCATTTGTACATGCATGTATTGTTTTATACTCCATTCCAATATCTTTCATAATGGAAGATAATTCTTAGTACGAGCCAGGTAGAATGTTTGATGGTGGTAATAAACACTCACCTATCAACCTACGACCAAAAATATAGTTTGTTAATATAAAGAATATTAATTTCTACATGATTCACCCTTTGTTAACTGTAAGGAAATTATGATGAAAAAAATGAAAAAAGATGGCATACCTTAACATACATGTCATTTCTATGTTGGATAAACCATTCATAACCTTCAATCTCACCAACAATAATACAACAGTAAGAAGAGTTGTTTGGGAGCCTTTGTATAGGGGCTCGTATACATTCCCAAGTACATGTACATCAAGGTCATCATCATCGTCGTCATCATCATCATCATCATCATCATCGTCATGATCGTCTTGATCATCATGATCTTCTTGATCATCATGATGTCCTTCCATGGGATCATTACCATCTACTTCGATATTTGCACCTCCATGTTCCCTCATTTGGAAATCCACATTCTTCAGATTGTCATGTTCCATAACATGAAACCCAGGGTGGTTGAACTATATCAAAATGATGACCTTAAATTAACCATGACCATGATGTCATAATCAAATAATGTCTTATGTATTTTATAAATTATTAAAATACATACCAATGGAAAAAATTTATTTCCCCCTTCAATGTGATCATGCTGCATACAATGTTCCTTGATTATTTTGATTAGATATCTTTGAGTCTTTAAGCCCTTGCAAATTTTGCAAGGATAATAACATTTTCTATCACCTTTTCTTTTAAATTTAGACCACAATCTAGCAATTGTCACCTTATTTTGTTAGGGGTTTATATTGTCAGACATGGTCTTTCTTGAATGGAATGACTCATTGGTGGAAGAATGATGATTTGTTTGCAGCCTATAGATACAGACACTTAACAACTAGTTTCTCAACTCTAATTTTCTCAACACAAAGGGACATTTATCATAGCCATAGAAACCTAATTATTTTTAAATGGAATACACCAATGAGTACCATCATAAATATTGACCATTTACAATCATGAATAGTAAACCTAAATCAAATAGCTCATTTTTTATCAGCATGTGTAGTCTTTGTGTATATGAAAAATGAATCAAATATACCATCAAAACATGACAAAATCCTGTCACCAAGAAAAGACATAGGAAATAAAAAAGGGACAAAAGACAAGAAATAAGAAAAATCATTACAAATAGAAAAATCATTGAGATTTGAAAAACATGTAGATTTGACTAAAAATTACTGGGAGCTTGATCCCACAGCAATTTGCAGTGATGATTTTCACAATAGTACATGTGTTGTGGGATAAGCTCCTAGTAGTTCTTAGGCAAATCTACATGTTCATCACCTATGCATATGAAGTGGCTCTAATGGTAGATACAGTCATTGAACAACCATTGTCAACTCTAATTTTGTGAGAGGATCAATCAAATAATCACAAAAAGAAACACGCTTTGTCAACAATATTCAAAATCATTAGGACTATAGAAAAATCATTAAGAGTATAGAAAAATCATTAAGACTATAGAAAATCAAGTTCTAGAAATGGACAGTTATAATGATTTGTTTTACAACAATTGAGCATTCATTATTTGGTACTTCTTCATGTATTCCATTTAAGTATGCTAGGCACAAAGTATTCCATTTAGATATGTTCAAAATTTTGCCAGTAATGATTTGCGAAATGCAATCATGTAAAACACAAACTAATATTATTATTCTTATGAGAAGAGGTCAAAATAATATTTAAAGTATTATTATGAAATCTTCATGTTCATCACCTGTGCATATATCTTCTCTAATCACACAACCAATTAATTAAATTTCTTTAACAATTGAGATTTGAAGAACATGCAAATTTTACTAAAAATTATTCAGAACTTGACCTGACAGAAAATGGACTTTTGATATGATTTTCACAATAGTACATGTGTTGTTGTGTAAGCTCATAGTAGTGTGGAACCCCGTGACAATAAAAAAAAGAAACACGCTTTGTCAACAATGTTCAAAATCCTATCACCAAGCACAGACATAGGAAATAAAAAAGGGACAAAAGACAAAAAATAATAAAAATCATTAGGACTATAGAAAAATCATTAAGACTATAGAAAATCAAGTTCTAGAAATGGATAGTTATGATGCTTTTCCATTACAACAATTGAGCATTCATCATTTGGTACTTCTTGTTGTATTCCATTTAAATATGTTAGGTACAAAGTATTCCATTTATATTTGACAAACATGTAGATTTGACTAAGCCTTACTGGGAACTAGACCTGACAAAAAATGGACTTGTGATGATTTTCACAATAGTACATGTGTTGTTGGGTCAGCTCCCAGTAGTGCTTAGGAAAATCTGCATGTTCATCACCTGTTTCATTGAAAAGTTTCCAAATTCTGAGAAGAGGTATGAGTGAGGGCCAAAGAAGGGATATTTGTGAATTTTTCATAGATCTATGTTACTTTCATCCCACCTTAACTTAGTAAAGAAGATATTCTGTAGAATTTTAGAGATCTAGCAAATCTTCACAAATAACCCTTCTTATCGCCTCCACTGAATATACATGTTCTCATAATCTAAAAACTTCTATCATTGATCTATTTGGTTTTGATAGTTAGTTTTATGACTATTATGGAAAAATTTTGGACAGTTAGGTGGTTGCAGTCAGGTTTCTTTCAAGAGTTTGAGTCTATTTCAATGCAGGCTTTCCAAGGTTACAAACTAACAGGGACATTACAAATAGTTTGGTGCAAGTAGATAGAATGATCACAAGAATGGATTGAGATGTTAATGAGTGTATGATTTGAGTGTATTGGGATCCATAGAGGAGTAAAAAACAAATGATTGCACAAACATTTAAGTAAAATACAAGGCAGTGATCTTACATCACTATTCACTCAAGAACACGTTTCCATAAGTAATTTAATTCACTCTTGTAGTGTTTGTACCCATGAGCAGAGATTTACTATTGCAAGGATGATTTTTATATATTAATTGGAATCATTAAAACTTTGGTCTCTTACACATCCCACCCTACTTCTCTCCTTCTACTCACATGGATCTTAATACAAATAAACTCCTAACTACCCAAAAAATAGGGATTTTATGAGGAATTGGTGGAAGAATTTGTGAGGAACTTCAATGTGAAAGTGACCCAAGTGAGAGGGGAGAGGAGGTGGAGTAAATTAAGGTATATGATTGATTAGAGATCAAATGGATCAATTTAATATACTTTTCTTCAATGAAATGTAAATTAAACAAGACTGGCCCTGTCTCTGTCCATGAGGGAACAATCCTCTTATTGGTTGCCTAAAATGCTTTCTTTCATTGCAATATGGATAGAAAAGATATATGTTAGTATGATTGTTCATTTATATGTTGATTTGGATTGATTTCATGGAATAATATATGAATGAAAATCATAATAACATTCATTTGAATCCATTTTTGTAATGAAAGAGATGTTTTGGACACCCAATACATTAACTGTACCCTCACGGGAAGAGACAAGAAACTTGCATAAAATAAATTTTACATTGTTATGGTGGACTTGATATGCAAGTTGAGGGACTCCAAAAATTTAAACTACATTTTATTGTATAAAATAGTGAAAAACCAACTATCACGTATTTGGAACATCTATATGAACAATTACTAGTGTACAAGCTTTTATCCCTCCAATAGGTCTCCAAATACAAAGAAAGTACTATCACAACACCTTCCCAAAACTTGTAACCCAAAAATAGAGTTATAAAATGATCCTAAACTAAGGATTTTTCACTTTTCAAGAGAATACATCAAGTTTTAGTCACCCAACATTAAAACCCTCCATTATAAGTACATTTACCTATGGCTTTCTCTTCCAAGAATCTCAAAGCACTTATAGATCCCCTCAGTGGATCCAACACCATCTCTTATCCATATCATAACCATCCATGTCATAAAAATTAGTCCTCTAATGGACAAATCTCCTAGACCATGATTGGTCCCATCACATGTGACCCTTCGATCAGCAATTTTTCTCCATTAGAGACCTATAAATCTTCACTCCTATTCAACCCTACAACAAACAGATGAGGAAACATACTAATAACATATTTAAATGTCTTTCCACTTCCCATAATGGTGTAGGGGCACCTAGGATCAACAAACAAAGCATGCAGACAACTTGTGCAATCATGAAGACTATGAGACCTTTGAAAACTTTCAGGAAGAACCAGAGGGAAAAGAGGGTTAATCACCTCAACTAAAAGTTATTGGAAACTATTATGTTTTAATGTGATGTAATGACATTGCATCATGTGGACTTAATTTATATCCTTGAAAGGATCAAATATTTGTAAAATGGACCATTAGTGTCTAATGGATGTCTTAGGGTAGTTTAAAGTTGTAGGAGTGTTGCAATTAAGTCCCCTAGGTGTTGGAAAACCTTTGGAGTTCTTAATTCCCAATTAATAAGGTTTAAAAAGCATTTTCATAGTTTCAATTTTCAAATATTTAAAACATAATAGCTAGCTAGCCATTTGGGAGGGAATTAAAATTTTCATGTCAAAACACTCAACTAATCCCTCTAACTGACCAGGAGTGGTTGGGGAAGTTGAGATGGAGATGTCTATTTGTATTTTGAACCCATTGTATGGGTAGACAGGGATCTAGTATGTATGAATGAGAACAATGAATGAATAAACTATAAAGTTTTGACTGCAATCTGTGTTTTCCAGAGAGATTAATAGTCTTTGATTGGATTCTAATTCAATATGCAATAAGGGGTAACTTTAGAAATTCACTTTCATCCATTGAATTATTTGAATATATTTTTTTTACTATTCCATGCGTTAATGTTGGTGTAACAGTGATTAAGAATCAATAAAACTATATTCTCTTTCATTTTTGTATCTTGTTTGTGGATCCTCATGTAAGATTTACTTGGTAAGATCTACAAGGATTAAATAAGACATGTGGAAGGCAATATTGCATGATTTGAATGTTTTGAGTGTCATTTAACATGATTGTACCCTCACACACAATGGTGTAACCTTGTTTATACAGATTTATTTCCTTGTTTGAATTTTACTTCTAAATACTAACCATTACATGGACCCAAAGGCCTAGAATCCATGGAATGTGATTAACATAATATTGTATCATAATTACCTAATCATGGATTTGTAGAAACTTGAAAGTTAAAGTAGTCATTGGCTGAAAATAGAGAGTTTACATTGCAATTCATGACACAAGTAGAGTAGTGGCTATTTGGCTTGAACAAGGGGCATGTTTTAAGTTTTGGATCACCTTAGTATGTTGGAGAGATGATGTATCAATAACCAATTTGAAGCAAGAGTGTTTGGAGGGTTGACATTGACAAAGCCCTAGTTCCATAGGTTTGGAGTGACCAAATTGGGGGGTTTGGTATTGCTGAGGGTTTGAACCTAATTCCTTTTGGATTTTTTCATTTTATAGAATAAGGGGACTCTATCCAGGAGTTGGAGTCCTAGGGAAATATAGAAGTAGCTATTGCTTTTTTAATCTACAATTTTTGGGGCTCATTTGTAGGGGTACAATCTAGGAACCTTAATTTGTTCCAAAACAACAATACCTCAATCCTTGATATGATTAAGTATGGCTTAAAGGGTATCTATATCTTTTTTTATTTATCCTAACATTTTGGGGAAGTGTGTAGTTCAAAGACTAAGGTCTCTGCAGGGCTACAAGGTAGGGCCATTAGGCCTCTATGGCAGTTTAGATGGAATTTGAATAATGGGAATTTAAGGGTAACTTAGAACCTTGAAATTTATTGAATCCAAGTGAATATAAGTGTATAACACCAAATATATCACTTAGAAGTCTTGTGAAGAGTCTTGGGAAGTTTAAGCCTTGTTGAAGAATTTGAGGATTGGGAGGGTATAGTGCCTAAACCTCTGAAATTTATAAAATTTTCTTGTTTATCATCAACCACCACCCTTACCTCTACATCATAACATCCATGGGAGTGAGGGGCCTCACCAATCCATCATTTCACCAAGGCAATTTCCTATTGCACACCCTTACAGTCTAGGAACAATCACCTCTAAACAGGGTTCAAACACTTCAAAATCTTCACAAATCAATCCAAATCAGCATATAAATGAACAATAATACTAAAATCTATCTTTACTATCCATATTGCAATGAAATAAATTATTTTAGGCAACCAATAAGAGGATTGTACCATCATGGGCAGAGGCAGGGCCAATCTCGTTTAATTTACATTTCATTGAAGAAAAGTATATTACATTCATCCATTTGATATCCAATTGATAATATACCTTCTTTTACAATAAAATGTATTTTAAAGTTTTGGAGTCCCTCAACTTTCATATTATTATGATTGTCATTCATAGAATTATTCTATGAAATCAATCCAAATAAACATATAAATGAACAATCATACTAACATCTATCTTTTCTATCCATATGGTAATGAAAGAAAGCATTTTGGGCAACCAATAAGAGGACTATACCCTCACGGGAAGAGACAGGGTCAGTCTTGTTTAATTTACATTTCATTGAAGAAAAGTATATTACATTCATCCATTTGATTTCAGGTATGTTTTCTAAGTTGATTAAGTATGCATTTGGGATTTTGCAACATCGAGCTTAAGATGATAATAACCTTTTTTCTATGTACTCATCTTGAAAGAAGAATATTTACTTGTATATGTAGTTTTATACAATGAAAACTCGATGTAAAAAGTATATATAACCACATGTAAACATGCAAGTAGATAGTTCTATGTTTCTTCCCCCATTTTGGCAATTGTATATTTAGTTGGGGGCTAAGTTTATGATACTTGGATTCTTTTCAAATTTCCCTATAGAGTTGAATGTTATCCAATTTTGATTAACTACTTTAATAGAAAAAAAGTTGTGGTGTAGGACTTATACTAGTATGGAGGAATAAAGGTGTTATGAGATCAAGGGTCAATGATTGTTTAGCCATTAAAGAACAAGAATGGTTAAAAAAGTATAAAGATAAGGTAGTGAATGTATCTATACATGAAGTAGTGAAGTTGTGACAAAACACATTCTTGACAGCATGTTACTAAGGCTTATAGGTGCTATGAATATTATTTCAACCTGATGATCATGTTTTTGTCTATACATAAGGAAATATGAAAACATTGAGGCCATTTTTTTATACAACCATTTTGACATTATCAAGAGTGATTTTTTTCATTCTTTACTCATATAGTGCATCATTTTATATATCAATTGGATGTGGTGGAAAATTAATAGAGATGGTAGATTTTTTGGTTTGGTGATGATTTTCAACAAATAGAACCACTTGTCATTGAATTGTGAAAACTTTGGTATGAAGTGGAGAACAAGAAGTGAAAAAATAAAATACAAAAATGTACTTTGATAGGAATGGAAGAAGATTTGAAGGTAAAGTAGTGCAAGAAACATATGCAGAAAATAGTAGGAAGTTGATAGGAAGTACAGTTTTTATAACAAATTTTTTTTGTTGTTGAACTTAATGTTGACATTTTTTAAGATAGTGTGATACAAAAGCTTATAGATCTGGAATGAGGTGATCTAATTCATAATTTGAAAGTATATTATACATGGATTAGCCAGTAGTATGATTTGGTCTTTGATTAATTTAGTGACATTCTTAAATATGATCATGAGAGTCAGAACTTCTAGTGCTATTTATTAGTGCAACAAATACAATAAGGACAAGATTGATGAATTTGTGACTTAATAATTTCAAATATTGAAGAGACCAGTGTTGAAGATGTTTCTAAAATCACACACTAAGGGGGATTTTATTGAGAGTTTGATAATCCCTTTGTCATATTTTGTCAAAAGGGGGAGAAGGAAGAGATTTTTTACATCAATTCCAAAGGGGGATTTTGTTGACTTTGGCACATTTTGTCATTGATGTCAAAAGGCATGTTTGATAGAGTATGTGAAAATGTGTTTATCTCAAAGTGGTCATAATGAGATGACTTTGAAAGGAAGAGTTAGATGAAAGTATGATGTGGTATGAGCTCATATGTTCTAAAGGATGTACTCATGATAGAAGGTGAGTTTGGTTTGAATGAGATACAATGTTAGAACATCTAAGTTTGGTTTGAATGAGATTGAATATAAGAACATGTTTGAGTTTTAACATAATGGTCTTTATAATGTATTTCTTGAAGCCTAAATGAAACCAAACCAGTTGGAGTTTAAAATCAAGGTCTTGCAAAACTCAAGTTTCTACTTCATGCCATTCTAGGAACATGAACCTGTACAAAACTGTAGAGTTCATGGCACAAGTGCGATAGGAACCCTATAACTGTCTATTCATGAGATTAAAATGACTTAAACATTATTTTTTCAATCTGACTAAGTAAGGTATATTAGTGATATTAATCATTATGTAACTCAAAAGGTTTGTAGTTACTCTTAAGCATATGTGGGGTTGATATTATAGTTTTTAGATTTTAAATAGTCAGTTACATTAAAAAAGGAAAATATTTTTCAACTACCCTATGTTGGTCATAAAGTTGGTTGAAAACTAATTTTAAAGTGGCTGGCTAGAAATATATGAGATAACAATTCATTGTTTTAAAAAAAGAAGATGAAAATGGTGTTAGGAATGAATGCTAAAGCCTTTTGGCAGTCATTCTATAGTAGTGGTTGTTGCATTCATGACTATGATTGTCATTGATGTCAACACAGTGTTATTTTGGAGTTTAGCAGAGAAGCATGCACAATTTTGTTTTGCACACATGTTATATTGTAGATTGAGTTATGCATAGTTGATGGTATGTTATTTGGTGTGTTATTAGCCTATGGTTAATAGCACAAAAAGAAATTCATTTATTCATAAAAGTTATAAGCATTTTGGTGGAAGCAGTGTTCTGGCAGTATTCCTATGTAGCAGTTTTTGGTAATCGGAGCATATCTCCCAACCGGGATGGAATCTGATTCTATGTAGTTAAAGGGAAGTTTGAGACTCATTTTGGTGACATGGTTCATAGTGTAAACTTTGAGGTCACATGATTGGAAAGTTATTGTATCTAGAAGTTGACAGTTTTATGTAATTCTGATGGAGCAGGCTGAAATTATTATTTTGTATTTGCATGCCAACTCATTTGTAATTATTTTGAGTGTGGTATAAAGGAAGGAATGTTTTTCTTGTTATATGAGAGAATTGTAATAGTTGCGATATGAAATTATGAAAGTTGTGATGCGAATGTATGCATGAAGTGAAGAAAAGAGATAATTTAGTGATGAAGGAAGACTTGCAAAGTACAGAGATCTAGATTTTTGATCTTGTGTAGCAGAGAGTGTGGTTTTGGCATAGTGTGAAGTAGGTAACATATTTCATATTATTCTATTGAATAATCCTAAGATCTGTTGGATAGTGAGATCAAAGATCTTGCCTTGAAGCTGTTTGGGCAGTGGGTCCTTCTGTCTTCCATAACTCCTAACAGGGTTAGAATATTTTGTTGGCAATTTGGCTAATGTGGATGCATAGATGTTGTCATTATGGAAACATATGATCTCTATTGAGAGCGCAGAATCTAGAATGCAAGTATGGCAAGTTGAAGGAAGAAATTGTCTAAGTATGGATATAGTGATCCTAACAGAGCACCCGATGAAGATTTGGTTGGCGACGTCCACTGGAGGAATATTTTTGTTTGCACAATTAACTAAAGCTTCTATAGAGTATGAGGATACCCCATCTCAATGCGCATAATTTTTGGAGTAGTATGAACAAAGTTATTTGAAGTTTACCGAAGATAATTTTTGCAGATAGTATTAGCGAAAGAGTTAAGGGATTATTTTTGCTTGTCAAAATAATGACTTAACATTATGAAGGGATGACATCCTAGATGTTTACTCTTGGATAAATATTTTGGAAGCTGACCATATAAAGTTATTAGCTCTAATAACTCATATATTAGGCATACTTGAAATGTAATGAAAAAGTGTGTGTGATGTGTAAAAGGAAAGAAAAGGATAACTTGCAATAGTTGTATATTGTGATAGTAGCAAAGGCTATTGATGTGAAGTTGTAAGCAGTACCATACTATAGTCAGAAACATTTTGTATTATCTGTTTGGGCAGTGAGCTCAGCTGGAGATCAGGTTTTGTAATCTAACTCCTAATAGGGTTAAGGCTTTTAACAAGGCCTAAAGTCCTTTAACCAAGATAGATCTACTGTATATTGTAAATTGACTCTTAACAATGTCCAATATCCCTAACAGGATACTTTTGATTAGTGATCTTTGTGGGTACCATCCCCACCGGGGTTTGCCCTTGGCCAGGGTTTCCTCGAGAACATATCATGTGTTATGAGTTCTTTCTATTTACTGCTATGTTTATTAATCAGCTTGATAATCTTTGTATGCACTAAAGTAATATGTTATATCCATAAGTGGGAAAAAGAAAAAGTTTGTGAAATACTGATTCACCCCTCCCTCTTAGTATTTCCTATTTCTAACAATTGGTATCAAAGCACAATTACTCGGAGAAGGAACATTCAAGGAAAGCTTAGTAGCTTGAGTAAGATCTCTATGGATATAGATCAACTTCAAAAGAATCTTGAAGAAGCTCTTGAATAGATTTATATGCTTACTGATGAAAGAAACTCCTTAAGAAGAAAATATGAAGATGCAAAGAATGGTATTCACAAATTAAAAGGTAAGATTGAAGATCTGAAATCTGAAAAGAAATCTGATATGCTTGTTGAAGATTGTGATGAATTAGAAAAAGAAAATGAGATCCTTAAGCATGAGCTAAAGATAGTAAATCTAAAGCTTAGTATGAAAGATGGAAATTTGAGATCTGATAATGAAAAATTGAAAATTGAGAATGAAGATCTGAGATCAAGACTTGAAAAGGAAACATCTGAATTTGAAAAAATAAAAGTGTGGTATGTGGAACTTGAGAAGTATAATAAAATTGTGAAAGGTGAATTAACTCAATCTAAACAACAACTTGAAAGGCTATATTCAAATAGTGATAAGACTGAAAAAAAAATTTCTTTTGAAGAACCATTCTTTGATAGGACTGGATTTGGATTTAGTATGTTTAGAACAATCCATGAAAGTAAGAAGCCAGATCTGAAGACATCTGAAAGTGTGGAGGAAATGAAGCTAGATGAGAACACATTGGAAGATCCACCTAAAGAAGAACCACCTAGAGAGAAAGAAGAATCAAAGCAAGAAGAATCAAAATAGGAAAAATCATCTAAAGGTATGCAAAGAGAACTCCAAGGTAGATTTTTTGCTTGTAATACTATTGGGCACATGAAGAGAGATTGCACAGGTAAGCAATTTAAACCTCTTAATGGACATTGTTATAATTGTCATAGTTTTGGACACAGAGCTAATGAATGTAGAAGAACTAAAGTAATTTTGAATAATTATGATAGAATGATTGGGAATACTAACAATGTAGATAAGAGATCTATTGAAGAAATGAATCAAAGAAAAGTGATAGTATGTTTTAGATGCAACAAAGTAGGACATATTGCTAGAAATTGTAGGTCACAGATTAACCAGCAAGGACAAAGATTTGGAAACAATGGAATCATTTGTTAGATATGCAACAAGTTTGGACACTCAGCAAGAGTTTGCAGAATGAACAATGGAGGTTATCATCATAACCCTAACCCTAGGAACAATGCAAGAAGGAATGAAAATGCAGGAAACAAAGAGAAAGGTTGCTATAGCAATAAAGATGAAGTAAAATTTGATAAAGGCATAGATCAAGGAGGTATATTCAGCATTGAAAGTAGTTAGGAAGGTAATGTAACTAATGGTAAGGATGAATTTTTACCTGACACTTCTTTAAGTACTTAAATTATGTAAGTTTCTGTAGTTTAGGACTTAGGATTAGTGTAGATTAGGAATTTGAATGAGTTAAGTTTTGCACAGTTAGATATAGGTTTTTTATGTTGTACTAATGCTATGGTTAAGTGCGCAAAAGAAAATATTGTGTTTTGTGAGGTCGCAAAAATTTTTATGGTTGCAAGTTTGTAGAATCAGCTTTTTGAGGTTTTAGCAGCAAAATGAATGAATGCGATGTCAGATCAAGTTAATGTGAAGTGTTATAAGGTCAAAATAAAAGTTATCATGATTAAAAAGTGATTGAAAAGAGATTTGAAAGAAGAAAAAGTGAGTTGAGGATGATTTGAAGAAGTTTGGAAGTAGTTTGCAATGACGATCATACCGAAACCCTAGATTTGCAATGCTGAGGTATTTTTTGATCTTTAATCAGTTGATAAGATGGATATTTCTATGGTTCATAATGTTAAGGATAAAAATAGACCTAAGATTAAGAAAGAACTAGTAGAACCAGCTGAAATTGATGACAGACTAGCACTATCATCCATACCAGACGGAGTATTACACATTGAGAATGTTAAAGGATATTTAGGTTGCATGTTTGAAACTTTGGGAGATGCAGATTTTAGTGATGATTATAGGAAATTTTATAATCAAGACATGTCAGTTAAACCAGCTTATGGGCACCTAGAGAACAATGAAATTATCAATTATTCCATGAATTATGAATTTAATGATGAGGAATGTACCAAGACATTTTAAGTAGAATCCACAATGGGAAATTCTGGATGGAGGATAGAGTTATTGATATAACTGCTGACCTAATTCATGATGTTACTGGATTATCAAAAGTTGGAGATATTCCACTGAATGAAAAGAACATGAGAAAGATTGTTTTAGACAACACTGGATCTAGTTATAATGGTAGAGGAATTGCGATAAGTAAGATTAAGCAAGATGATGTTAGGTACCTTTGCAAGATCCTAACAACTAAATTCTATGGTAGTTCAAGGGAAGATGACATGGCTATAGGAATGGTTCATGTAGCTTATATTATGTGTATTGAGAAGAAACAAGTAGACCTATGTGAAATTTTGAAAATTCACTTATTTGAGAACTTAGAAAAGATTAAGAAGGCTAAGTACACACAGTTTAGGTTTTCATCTCTGATAACCTATATGTTTTTCCATATTTTGAGAAGATTTCCTTAGATAGTTGATTGGAGTGACAATGTGAACACAAGGAAAGAATAAACTTAGTCTACATGAAGCACCTAATTGATAAAGTCAATGACAGTGTGAAGCTTGTATTGAAGACTTTTTAGAATGTTGTTAAGAACAAATCAAGGATTCTTCATTCCTTAGTTGAAAAGAATAAAGATGACATTTGTTTTATGGTAGACATTGATTTCACCTACATTGAAGTAGTTGAGCCTAGAATGGAATTCATAGACCCTCTTGGCTATGAAGTATCTAAAGCAAAAATAGTAGGATATGTGAATAGACTATTAAAGTGTGAGTTGGATGGTCATGCAAATAGGTTTGGAACCTATGAAGAGAATTTCAACTCTGCAATAAGTTTGAAAGAAAAGAAGCAATCTAGTAGGAGAGTTGAATCTACTATGAAGAAAATACTAAAAGAATCAAGTATGTCAAGTCATGAGTTTGACATAGCTAAGAAGACTGTAGAAGCCTTGAAGTAAAGTGAAAATCTTTTAATTCCACTTGTGGCATCTAGTGCAGACCCTGTTGATCCTATTGCAGTAAAGGTAAAAGTTGAAGTACCTAAAAAAGATGAAGGAGATAAATCTTTTTCTCCTATTCCTAGCAAAAGAGTAAAAGTGAGTGCAACATGACTCGACAAGAGACAGAAAGTGATTGTACCACCTGTACCTAGAAAAGTAGCAGAAATTAAAGATGATGATGAAGTTTCAATCAAGAAGAAAACTTGGAAACCAAGAATTGAAAGAGTTAATGAAGATATATTGAAGCATGGAGACTTCACTAAGATAAATAAATTCTATGATCTATCTAGATCATTTGACAGATTGAATTTTGAAAATGCAATGATTACACATATGATTGTGACAGATAAGAAACTTAGCACTATTCATGGTAAGATCCCAGAAGATTTGTATAATAGACTTGTGAATAGAAAATAGAGAGCACAAGAAGAGGACATAAAGATGTGAGAGCATGTAATCAGATAGTTCTGTAAAGTTGAGGATGAAGATCATTTGAAAAGATTCTTGAAGTCTCTTGGAACTTTATTAAGAACTAAGAGAAGAACAATCCTTATAATGGGAGGCAAAAAGGAGGAAGTACAAAAAGAGACTGAGCAAGTAGTAATGCAAGTTATTTCAGATATAGTTGCAGGAAAGCATTTTGAATCAGATCCTTAGCAGAATCAATCAGAGGAACTGCATACAAAGGAAGTTGGTATTAAAGAAGTCCCATCTTCTTCACATATCAATATTGGCAAAGAATCAATGGACATTGAAGGAACCAAAGTGACACTAGAGTCAGATGATGTGGTATTTCATGATCTAGGAAACATTGTTGACAATTTGGCTTTATAAGAGCAAGAGAAGATTATAGAATCAGAAAAGGATACAGAGGCAGTGGAAGCGCCAGCTGTGTCAGAATCAGTTCCAGTAGAGCAGACAATTAAAGGTAAACAAATTTTGATAGAGGTCACTACCCCTAGTGCACCTGACAGTAAGAAGAGATAAATTGGTTCAATTTTTTAAGACCTTGGAAAAGAGGTTGAAGATGATGATTAGCTTGAGTTCATCACATCTCTTAATAAAATTATTGGAAAGAATAAGAAGGTGAAGGAACTTGAAGGAAAAGTTAGAGTTTTGATAGAGAAACTTGAGAGTGTGATCAGCACTAAGGTATTTGAATCAGATTCACTTGAGAAAGCTAAAATAGTAATAAACTCTTTTGACTCTAAATTTTCTAACTTAAAGGATATTGCTAGAATAAAAGTTCAGGAAGCCTTTGAAGCAGAAATGCAACAAAATTTAAGTGTAAATATTCAAAATGATATTGGTAATTTGGATGTATGCATAAAGAATTTGAGGAAACATTTTGAGACTGAAAGAGTTTGTATATACAATGCACAAAATCATAAATTCTAATAGCTGAAGAAGATAAGAAGATCAGAGAGAAGATAGATGCAATTACAGCTAAAACAAACACCTTGACAAGCCCAAATGTAAAGATAAGTTCTGTAGAGAAGAACATAAGGAAGTTAAATGATGAAATCAGAATGTTAGTAGAGGAGAAGAACAGAAAGATGATTAGGATTAACATCTTGAGAGAGCATATCTCAATCAAGACCTTAATTATTGAAGACCAAATTAAGCAGTGTCTTTCAGCAAAGACATCTTTTCAGAAGTTTAGCTTTAATTCCCTGCAAGCTTTTCAGATAGCAGCATATAGATTGAGTACTCTACTCAATGTTGTTGAATCCATCAAGAAGATATGGGAGAAATATTTTGAATCATGGAAGTTAGATTTTGGTGACTGTGTTGCAAGCCTATCGGCTTTGCAATAGCTAATAACAAGGTATCAAGTTTTTTTCAAAATTTTTGTACACCCTATCTTTGTCATTATTGTCAAAGGGGGAGAGATAGCAGAAAATTGAAAATATGTTGAGGAAGGATACTCATATGGGGAGCTATTATATGGAGTACAATATTGTATATGTGTTGTATAACATTTGGCCACAATTTTGTGTAAATACTTTGAAGTTTTGTTTGCACACTTAGCCAATTTTCCCATATGTTGCCACCAATGACAAAGGGGAAGATTTTTGGCAATTTGGCTAATGTGGATACATAGATGTTGTCATTATGGCAACATATGATCTCTATTGAGAGCGTAGAATCTAGAATGCAAGTATGGAAAGTTGAAGGAAGAAATTGTCTAAGTATGGATATAGTGATCCTAACAGAGCACCCGATGAAGATTTGGTTGGCGACATCCACTGGAGCAATATTTTTGTTTGCATAGTTAACTGAAGCTTCTACAACATATGAGGATACCCCATCTCAGTGCGCATAAAGTTTGGAGTAGTATGGACAAATTTATTCAAAGTTTATCGAAGATAGTTTTTGTAGACAAAACAGTTTTGGAGACAGTATTAGCAAAAGAGTTAAGGGATTATTTTTGCTTGTCAAAATAATGACTTAAAATTATGAAGGGATGACATCCTAAATGTTTACACTTGGATAAAATTTTTGGAAGCTGACCATATAAATTTATTAGCTCTAATAACTCATATATTAGGCATACTTGAAATGTAATGAAAAAGTGTGTGTGATGTGTAAAAATAAAGAAAAGGATAACTTGTGATAGTTTTATATTGTGATAGTAGCAAATGCTATTGATGAGAAGTTGTAAGTAGTACCATACTATAGTTAGAAATATTTTTTATTACCTATTTGGGCAGTGAGCTCAGCTGGTGATCAGGTTTTGTAATCTAACTCCTAATAGGGTTAAGGCTTCTAACAAGGCCTAAAGTCCTTTAACCAGGATAGATCTACTATATATTGTAAATTGACTCTTAACAGGGTCCAATATCCCTAACAAGATACTTTTGATTAGTGATCTTTGTGGGTACCATCCCCACCAGGGTTTTCCCTTGGCCAGGGTTTCCTCAAGAACATATCATGTGTTATGAGTTCTTTCTATTTACTGCTATGTTTGTTAATCAGCTTGATAATCTTTGTATGCACTAAAGTAATCTGTTATATCCATAAGTGGGCAAAAGAAAAAGTTTGTGAAATACTGATTCACCTCCCCTCTCAGTATTTCCTATTTCTAACATCTTTTAGCAGGGATTCGAAATCTCCTAACAGAGATTCATATGTACTGAATGTATTTCATAAGACTCCTAATAGGGTCCATCCTCTAACAAGGAACTTTCATGTTAGTACATCATTTTGTGGGCATCATTCCCTCTGGGGTTTACTCTTTGATCAAGAGGTTCCCTAGTTAACATATCTTGTGTTATCATGTCATTGTGTATGATTATCCTTCTATGGTTTAAAGCTATTGAAGTTGATATTAAAGTTAATGATGGTAAATGGTTTAATTATTAGATAACTGATTCAGCCCCCCCCCCACTCTTAGTTATCTTGGTGGTCTTTACTTTCTAACAATTAGTTTCAGAGTAGTAGGTCCTTGAAAGAGAACTTTAACAACTTAAGGAGATCTATGGTGAATTTCAAGAAAGAAAGCCCAAAGTTTGATGGAGTAAATTTTGACAGCTGGAAAGAAAAGATGAAGACACATCTCTTGTGTTTAGAACCAAGTTATTGGTTGATTACAAAAAAATGAAAGGACTATAATTGAAGAAGACAATCTTGAAACAAGTTCTAAAGATGAGGGAGATCTACTTATGTGTAATATACTTGCAAGAGAAGCACTTTTATCAACACTTCCAAAGAATGAATATAGTCAGGTAAAATGTTTAACTAAATCTCATGATATTTGGAAAGCTTTACATTCTACTTTTGAAGGTGATGAACATGGAAAGAAAGCTAGGTTACATAATTGGATTTGTGCATTTGAAGATATAAGAATGAGGGAAGATGAATCTGTTAGTAGCTATATTGGTAGGATGTCAGAAATTATTGCAAGAATAAAGTCTTATGGAGGTGAAAAGACATAGAATGAAGTAATATGGAAGATTTTGAGAACATTGACACTGGTATTTAGGCAAACTAGACAAATGATTGAACAAGTGATACCTTGTACACAAAACTTTTCAAGAGAGACTCTTCTTGGAAGATTGGAAGCAACAGAGATGAATTTGAGATTATGAGGAGAACTACCTAGAGTGGAGACATCATTCAGTGCTCTTAGCATCATACCAACTTTGTCTAGAAGTACAAGTGTGAATGCAGATTGTGCCAGTAGTAGCAGATCCAAATCTGATGAAGATAAGAAGATTGAAGAAGGTATTGCCTTGCTTGTGAAAAGAGAACTAGATGGTAAGAAAAATTTTAAATGTTGGACATGTCAAGAATATGGTCATTTTTCATCTAAGTGTCCTAAGAGAGTTAAGAAGTATAGGAAAAATTTTAAGCCTAGAAGATCTAAAGAATGTTATTATGCAAATGATGAAGAAATTGAAGTAGGAATCGAAATATATTTGAGTGACATTGATAATGATAACTTTGATGACATAGGATTTGTAGCAATTAAGGAAGAAAATTTTGAGTCTGATATTAAACAAGAAAAAGCTTTAGTTTCCCAAGTTGAAAAGAAAGTTGATTGGTTTATTGATAGTGGTTGTTCACATCATATGACTGGTGATAAAGGAAAATTCATAAAGTTTAACAATTATGATGGAGGTGTTGTTAGAGTTGGTGACAATGCACCTTGTTTGATTAAAGGTATATGATCTATTACTCTTGATGGAAAGACTAATACTAATGATGTTTACTTTGTTGATGGATTGAAACATAATAGTTAGTGGATAAATGATATCAAGTTTGGTTTACTCATAAAACTTGTGTGATTAAGGATAAAGATGGAAATCTAATTGGAACTAGATCTAGAACCAGAGGTAATGTATTTTAGTTGAACCCTACTGAGATGACATGCTTGATGACTAAGATTGATGATAGTTGGTTATGGCATAGAAGGTTTTGTCATATAAACTTTGATAATATTGTGAAAGTGAGTTCTACACTTGCAGTAAGAGACTTACGTAAGATTATGAAGCCTACTAACATGATTTGCAAGGAATGTGTGATGGCTAAATAGAAAAGGAGTTAATTTTCTAGCAAGAAGTTCACGTCTACAAAAATGTTGGAGATTGTTCATATAGACTTGAGCGGTCCTACTAGGACTAGAGGATTCTATGGAGAAAGGTATTTTATGATTCTTGTTGATGATTTTACAAGAATGATGTGGATTACATTTTTGAAAGAAAAATCTAAAGCATTTGATAAGTTTAAGGTCATGAAGAATAAAGCTGAGAATGAATTAGGAATGAGGATTAAATGTTTGAGATTCGATAGAGGTGGAGAATTTAAATCTAAAGAGTTTAACACCTTTTTTGAAGTGAATGGTATTAAGAGATAGTTATCAACCCCTAGAACACCTAAACAAAATGGTATTGCAAAAACAAGGAACAGATCAGTAACTGAAGCAGCTAGAGCTATGTTATTTGAAGGTGATTTGGCAAAGACATTTTCGAGAGAAGTAGTGAATACAATAGTATATACAATGAATAGAGTACAAATCAGAGCAGACACAGAAAAGACACCTTATGAATTATGGTTTGGACATGCACCCTCAGTTAAGTATTTTTGAATTTTTGGAAGCAAATGTTATATTAAAAGAGATGATGATATAGGAAAGTTTGATCCTAGAAGTGATGAAGGAATTTTTCTTGGATATTCTTTGAAAAGAAAAGCATATAGATGCTACAATAAGAGAACTAAAACTATTGTTGAAAGTGCAAATGTAAAAGTTGATGAGAAGTTTAAAATTTAGGAAAGAATGCTTGATTATGAATCTAATGAAGGAACTAACCCTCAACCTAATATTGAAACTACTGAACAATTTTTTGAGACTGACAATGAATTGTTGAATGAAAGTCATGCTAAAGAAAATAGAGAAGAATCTAGAGAAGAATCTAAAGTTGAAGAAAGATCAGTGACTATGAAACCTAACAGGTATATATCAAGACATCATCCTATTGAGCAAGTTATTGAAAGTTTGGATAGAGGAGTTATGACTAGAAAGAAGGTACATTTATGTTTGATTTCTCAAATTGAACCTAAGTCTACTAATGAAGCTTGTGAAGATGAACATTGGATTAAAGCTATGAAAGAAGAATTGGATTAGGTTGAAAAGAACAAGACATGGGAATTGGTCCCTAGACCTAAAGACAAAAATGTGATTGGAACTAAATGGGTATTCAAGAACAAAATGAATGAACAAGGAGAAGTAATTAGAAACAATGCAAGATTGGTATGTAAGGGATACTCACAACAAGAAGGAATTGACTATGAAGAGACTTTTGCCCCCATGGTAAGACTTGAAGTAGTAAGAATATTTTTGGCTTATGCAGCATTTAAGAAATTCAAAGTGTATTAGATGGATGTGAAGTCAACATTTTTCAATGGTGAATTAGAGGAAGAAGTCTACATTGAGCAGCCTAAATGTTTTCCTTTGACTCAAGAAGGAGACATGGTATGTAAACTAAAGAAAGCATTGTATGGATTAAAGCGAGCACCTAGAACTTGGTATGCTAGATTAGATAAATATTTGTTAAAATTGGGATTTACAAAAGGAACAACTGATAGTAACTTATACACAAAAGAAATTGAGAATGGATTGTTAGTTTTGGTTATTTTTGTTGATGACATTATTTTTGGAGGAGAAGATGAAGCTAGTGACAAATTTGTTGATGAAATGAAGATAGAATTTGAAATGAGTATGATTAAAGAAATGAAATAATTTTTGGGATTACAAATAACACAAAACAAAGATGGTATCTTTATAAGTCAGACAAAGTACTTGAATGATTTGTTGAAAAGATTTGATATGGAGAATTGTAAACTAGTTGGAACACCTATGGTTACAAGACATAAACTATCTAGTAAAGATGAGACACCAGAAGTTGAGCAAAAGAAATATAGATCTATGATTGGTGGATTGTAGTACTTGACACACACTAGACCAGATATACAACATTCAGCTAGGATGGTAGCAAGATTTCAAGCTGAACCTAGAGAGTCACATTATGCAGTAGTAAAAAGGATATTGAGATATCTTAGAGGCACAATGGACTATGGACTGTGGTATGAAAATTTTGATGGTTTAACCCTATGTGCATATACTGATGCCGATTGGGGAGGCAGAATTGATGACAAGAAAAGCACCAGTGCTGGAGCCTTTTTTATTGGAGGAAGATTAGTTTCTTGGTTGAGCAAAAAGAAAAATTATATCTCATAGAGTACAAGAGAAGCAGAATATGTAGCAGCAACAAACAATTGTAATCAGATTATATGGATGAACCATATGTTGATGGACATTGGAATCAAGTTTGATGAGCCTATTATCATATATTGTGATAATACAAGTATAGTTAGTATGTCTAAGAATCCATTTTTACACTCTAAAACAAAGCATATAGAGATCAAGTATCATGTTGTAAGAGAGAAAGTTGTAGATAAAGAAGTCAGATTGGAATACATAAGCACAAAGGAGCAGATAGCAGATATATTTACTAAGCCTTTGCCTAAGGATACATTTGAGTATCTAAGAGGTATGCTTGGGGTTATGCCCCAACCTACTTTTGAGTAATGATGTAGTTGGTTGCATCCGTCAAATGGTTTATGGCCCTATCTATTTTTTGGATTGGATGTTGGTACTTCCTCTATGGGGGAGTATGTGTATCTGAGCTGAGTCATTGAGGACTCTTGTGAATGTATTTTTTGAATAGTGTCTTTTGACATTGAGCTATTGTTTGACATAGTGATGAAATTTCTGTCATTGATGTCTATGGGGGAGGGAATCATGAAAAAATTTGAGGAAACATTGAGGAACTACATTTTTTTAGAGATTGATTAGGATAACGAAGCAAGATTTGATTGATGATGAGTAGCAGTACAGTTGAGTAGCAGTGATTGGATTTTTGGAACATTGGATGTTTTTCATCTATGTTGCCATCAATGCCAATGGGGGAGATTGTTAGGAATGAATTCTAAAGCCTTTTGGTAGTCATTTTGTAGTAGTGGTTGTTGCATTTATGACTATGATTGTCATTGATGTCAACACAGTGTTATTCTAGAGTTTAGCAGAGAAGCAGGCACAGTTTTGTTTTTCACACATGGTATATTGTAGATAGATTTATGCATAGTTGATGGTATGTTATTTTTTGTGTTATTAGCCTATGGTTAAGAGAACAAAAATAAATTCATTTATTCATAAAATTTATAAGCATTTTGGTGGAAGCAGTGTTCTGGCAGTATTCCTGTGTAGCAGTTTTTGGTAATCGCAGGATATCTCCTAACTAGGATGG
Source organism: Chamaecyparis obtusa (assembly GCA_027943335.1). NCBI lineage: Eukaryota > Viridiplantae > Streptophyta > Pinopsida > Cupressales > Cupressaceae > Chamaecyparis > Chamaecyparis obtusa. The sequence goes on from BSBK01001816.1 coordinate 498,780, forward strand.
AATCTAATTCTACATAGTTAAAGGGAAGTTTGAGACTCATTTTTGGTGACTTGGTTCATAGTGCAAACTTTGAGGTCACATGATTGGAAAGTTATTGTATCTGGAAGCTGACAGTTTTATGTAATTCTGATGTAGCGTGCTGAAATTATTAAAATGTATTTGCATGCCAACTCATTTGTAATTATTTTGAGTGTGGTATAAAGGAAGGAATGTTTTTCTTGTTATAAGAGAGGATTTTAATATTTTTGATATGAAATTATGAAATTTTTGATGCGAATGTATGCATGAAGTGAAGAAAATAGCTAATTCAGTGATGAAGGAAGACTTGCAAAGTACAGAGATCTGGATTTATGATCTTGTGTAGTAGAGAGTGTGGTTTTAGCATAGTGTGAAGGAGGTAACATATTTCACATTATTCTATTGAATAATCCTAAGATCTATTGGACAGCGAGTTTAGAGATCTTGCCTTGAAGCTGTTTGGGCAGTGGATCCTTCTATCTTCCATAACTCCTAACAAGGTTAGAATATTTTAATAGGGATTCAAAATATCCTAACAGAGATTCATATGTACTGAATTTATTTCATAAGACTCCTAACAGGGTCCATCCTCTAATAAGGAACTTTCATGTTAGTACATCATTTTGTGGGCATCATTCCCACCGGGCTTTACTCTTTGATCAAGAGGTTCCCTAGTTAAAATATCTTGTGTTATCATGTCATTGTGTATGATTATCCTTCTATGGTTGGTTACTGCATTAATTATATGGTTTAAAGCTATTGAAGTTGATATTAAAGTTAATGATGATAAATGGTTTAATTATAAGATAACTAATTCACCCTCCCCCCTCCCTCTCAGTTATCTTGGTGGTCTTTACTTTCTAACAAATTGAAGAGGTAATATAAAAGAAATGATAGTGAGTAGAGATTTTAAAAAGAAATAAAATTTGCACAAAATTATTATCATGGATTGCAAATATAACTACAAAGAAAACTCATAAATGGTGATTTGTGAAAGTATTAAATGACACAAAGAGGAAAAAGCATGATAAATATTAGAAAGTATCATATACAACATACATATGTTGCAAATATTTACAACATATTTGAATTTGACGAGGTGAGTTATCTAACAAAGCATACTTAATCAACTTAGAAAGCATACCCACAAAACTTAAGATCGATGCCCTCCTTCCGGCCTCCTTCAAATATACGGTGCCACAATAACAAATGAAATATCAATGTAAAATGCTCAATTTTGGTCACTAACAGACCTTAAGATTGATGCCCTCCTTCTGACCTCCTTCAACTGTATGGTGCCACAATAACAAATGAAATATCAATGTAAAATGCTCGATTGTGGTCACCAACAGAGCTTAAGATTGATTCCCTCCTTCTGGTCTCCTTCAACTCTCAACAATAACAAATGAATATCAATGTTTGCAACACTCGTTGACCTCCAAAAATTTGCAATAACAAATATAATGAAAACTTTAGGTTATATAATAACAAAGAGAATGACTCTTTTTGTTTTTTTAGGTTATATGCCCGTATTGGTCAAAACTTCAACCAACATGAGAATGGATTAAAAATAAATAAAAAATTCCATTTATAAACCAACCAAGAAAAACCATTTTAATGCTTGGTCAGAAATGTTGGTAAAAAATTAGGGTTAAATGTATTAGTGGGCTCACTTGGGTGGCTAATTAGTTTTAAGGAGATACAATTCCTATAAGGAGTTCCAACTAATTTAGATCAGTTGAGGAGGTTGATAGGACTTTAGTTAAGTGCTTGGAGGTCTGCTATTTCAGATGGTATGGACTAGGGCAAGATTTGTATAGACTGTATCTTGTTTGAGAAATAAATTTAAGATTTCTTGCAATTTCTCATAGTTTTTTAATGTATCATTGAAATCCATACTTGTGCATGGTTGAGATACATTGTAAACACTTCTTTTGAATCTATTTTATAGTTGTTTCACTAATTTGGTGCATTTCCTTTTGATTGGTCTAAAATAGTGTTAGGAATTGTCTTATTTTAAGATGTAAATGGAATGATCCATCCCCTTTTTGTAATTTGATGCAGTCAAGGATGGAGGATCCAATTAAGGACTATCCAATCTTGCAATTGAACCACAACACAATGGAATTCCACAATAATAATACTAGATTTGATATAGAACTGGAATATTTATTCATAAATTCACTGATTACATGCAATGTGTCAGGCTATAAGGCCTTCCCGATTATGGCCAATTACAAAGAAAGTAATAGTCTATAAGATCTCACAGGATACAAATCTTTCCACAATTTCACCATTCATCTAGTCCAGGTCTACAACATGCTCAAACACTAGTAGGGTCCCAGGAAAGATCTAAACTTGTACTCATAACTTCCAAGAAATATTCCTGTGCCTAAACTTGCAAGCTACTAACTCCCCTCTGTGATGTCCTAAAAAAATACCCAAACATCCTATAAATACTCATCCTAAGCCACAAGTTGGCTAAATGAAACAATTAACTCCTATGAACAATTATTAAATGCCAAAACATTAGTCGGCTTAGAAAATAGCCTTACAATAAATTACGTTCCCCAAGATGGCCCCAAACAGTCATTAGATCCACATAAAAGAATCCAACATTATAGATCTAGGTCCCCACACATCCAATGATCAATCCATAATGTGAGGAACATGACTAAAATTAAATGCACCAGTCGGCCAAGAAAGAACATCTGTCAGTAAGATCGGTTATCGAGCAGCAGAGAAATAACTAAGCGCCAATGAACCAACCACACCAAGCATGACCAAGCAACATAGTTATCATTGAGTGCTAGAAGAAACTAACACCTTCAGTTACTGAGCACCCCGATAACCACATAAACTGAGCAACCAAACTCCAAAACTGAGCAAATACTTCATCAACTAAGATCAACTCAAACATATTTTTGGTTGATATAGGATTACCAAGAAACCTAGGATGCTCTTGCATCAGACACCATAGGTTAAGAAGATTTTATCATAAGGAAATCAGGAACACCTGAAGGGAATTAGAAAAGGTATGCCATATCTATTCTTAACCCATACCTCCTCTTGTCCTTCATTCCAAGTTGTCTTCACTTCATCAATTGTTCCCTGCAGTAACTTTTCCTACTTCCCACTTCTCTTATCTTTCCTATCTGCAATTGATAACAACCGACTCTAATCATTCCTTCCACTATTGACCATATTAGTACCTTGGTAAACACCATCCCCTCCAAACTCCTCAATCAACTCAACATTATCTACATCTCTCTATGTCACAAATGTCATAATTTGTTGTACTATCTCTATCAGAAAGACCATCCACCTCTTAATCTCCACAAACTCTTTAGATATATCATTCTCCTTCTCTTTCAAACTAAGCTTTGTAGGAATAGGTTCATCAATCCTCTACTCCTAAGGTTTTTCATAAGGACAACACCTAATAACTCCACACCTTGTAGCCCCTATCTCCTTTAAAGGTAACAACTTATTTTTAGATCCTTCGTGCCTAACCACATAGGTTTTTTCATGACCATCAAATAAATCATTTCTATCAAATTTCCAAGGTCTACTGAGAAACAAGTGACAAGAATCCATAGGCAATATATCACACAATATCTCATCATGATAAGATCCAATCTGAAAATTAACCAAGCATTGTTCTCTAATCCTAACCTTAGACACATCTTGTATCCAACTAATCTGGTAAGGAATAGAATGTTTCTTTCTTTCCAAATTCAACTTACTAACTATTTCTTCTGAAATAAAGTTCTCAGAACTACCACCATCAACTATAACATTACACACCTTATCCTTGCACTTACATCTAGTTCTGAACAAATTTATTCTTTGAACTAGTTCCTGGACACATGTATCCAATCTCCTAGTGATAAAAAATTCACCCTTCTTTGCAACATTCACAATGTCTTCTTCAGTAGTCAGTGCAACTCTTTTCTTAGGACATTGAAAAATTCTATGACCTACTTCACCACACTAATAACAAGTACTAGTGAAGTCATTCTTCCACCTTCTTCTCTATCTAGTATTGAAATTCTTAGTGATTTGACCACTACTAGAGCCCACATCAATATTCTTAGGATTCTCTACTACATTACTTTCAGCAACTGTTTCACCAGCCTTACCACCTCGGTTCTTATTATTTTGTCTTCCTTCCAACCTTTTATTAAGCTTCTCTTCAATCTTTAATGCCATATGATAAGCATCTCCTATTTTTGTCATCAAAATAGTAAGTAGCTTTTCTTGAATACTAGGTCTCAAACCATAAACATACCTAGCAACCTTCTCTTTATCAGCTTCAGAATGACTAGTCCTAATCAGGATTCTATAAAACTCCTTGGTATAATCCTGCACTAATTTGTTATTTTGCTTCAAGGCTTGCATCTTCTTGAACATGTATAACTCATAATCCACCAGAATGAATTTCTTCTTTAGCTTTTCAACCATTTGGTTCCATTTAGTGATCTTTTCCTTTCCTCTCCCACTTCTTTCCAACTGAACTTGCCTCCACCAAATATTTGCATGGCCTTTCAACTTAGTCTTTGCAAATATAACCCTATTAGGATCTTCTATTTATTCATACTCAAAGTACTCATCCATCTCATTAATCCAATAAATAAACTCTTCTAGCCTAAGGCTTCCAACAAATGCAAAAACTTCAATCTTAGGTCTTTTCCCAATTTTAGACATAGCTTTCAGGATTCTATTTTCTTTAGGATCTCTAGCTTCTTCTACAGCTTCTTCAAAATGATCTTCTTCCTCAAATCCATTATCACTACCTTCCTTTAGTGTAGTATTATTCTTTCTTAATTCCTCTTGTAGATCTTGCACTTGTTTCAGCAAAGCTCTAAAATCATCAAGACTGAATTCTCCAGTAGTTTCCTCCTCTGAGATCTCACAAGTTCTCCTCAAAGGCATCTTCAACCCAAGATCCTGGTGCAAACTACCAAGATCTATCCACACATTCAAGATCAACTTTCTCTAATACCACTTGATGTAGTCAAGGATGGAGGATCTAATTAAGGACTGTCTAATCTTGTGGTTGAACCACAACATAGCAGAATTCCACAATAATAACACCAGATCTGATATAAAACTAGAATCTTCATTCATAAATTCATCAATTAAATGCAATGTGTTGGTCTATAAATCCTTCCCAATTATGGCCAATTACAAAGCAAGTAACAGTCTACAAGATCTCATAGGATCCAAATCTTTCCATAATTTCACCACTTAGCTAGTCCAGGTCTGCAACACGACCGAACACTGGTAGGGTCCTAGGGAAGATCTAAACTTGTACTCACAACTTCCAAGAAATCTTCATGTGCCTAAGCTGACAAGATACTAACTCCCCTCTTTGATGGCCTAAAAAACTACCCAAACATCCTATAAATATTCATCCTCAGCCACAACTTGGCTAGACGAAACAATTAACTCCTACAAATAATTATTAAATGCCAAAACATTAGCTAGCTTAAAAAATAGGCTTACAATAAATTACATTTCCCAAGATGGCCCCAAATGGTCATCAAATCTACATAAAAGAATGCAACACACTAGATCTAGGTCCCCACACATCCAATGATCAATCCATAACACGAGGAATGCGACCCAAATTAAATGCACCAGTCGGCCAAGCAAGAACATCCGTCAGTAAGACTGATTACCGAGCAGTAGAGAAATAACCGAGCACTAGTGAACTAACCACCCCAAGCATGACCAAGAAACACATTTATCACTAAGAACCAAAAGAAACTAATACCTTCAGTTATCGAGCACCTTGGTAACCACATAAATTGAGCAACCAAACTCCAAAACCAAGCAAATACTTCATCAACTAAGATCAACTCAAACATATTTTTGGTTGATACAGGATTGCCAAAAATCCTAGGATGATCCTGCATCATAATTACTATCACTTGGGGATGGATCCAATCATTTTATTATAGCATTATAACAATTAAATATAAGAATGAGAAGGATTTTTCAGGTGGGCATTGATTGGAGGAGTTGTTTGGGTTGAGGAGTAACCAAGGGTCATTGAAATGAAGCCATAGGTATAGTAGCAGAGAATAAAGCCTTGGAGGTGATCATTTTATGATTTAATCCATCTAAGGATGGTATAGGAATGGTGGAACAACTTTCATTTGGTTGGTATGGTGTTTGGAGGTCATACATTGAGAGAGTCATAGTTTATAGGGGTTTTTAGGACCAATTTGGGGCTTTCATATCTAGAAGTGTCATAGAGTAAAATTGATGAAATATTATTATAATTAGATTCATTTCATAGGAATATTAAAGAGGGAAAGGTTTGGGAGATTACCCATGATAGAGTTCCTTTTTTAAATGGGTGAATTAGGCCTCTCTAGAAAAATGGAATCAACAATTTTAAAGTAGTTTGTCTCAAAACAAGTTGGGTTGCATTTGGGATATGTTTTAAAAATTCCAAAAGGGTATCTAGATCATTGATTATTTTTTTAAGTATTTTGGGAAGATGTGGAGGAAAATGCCATTTTATGATTGGTGAAGGTTACTAGGAGCAGTACTAGAATGATAGTTTGATAGTTTGAAGCCAACCAATGCAAGTGCATTGGCTGAAGCCTAGACAGTGGATCCTTATGAAGGATGTTTGATGTGAGAATATTGTCTCACTTGTTACTAATTTTTGTATTTCTATAAGGGTATAGGTTTAGAGTGTCTTACGCACCAACTCTACATCACATTCATATTCTAATAAAGTATAAATCATAGAGTAACAATATACATCGATAAACATACAAGCATAACTATACGGCATGGGAAATTTACAAAGCATAAGAAGACATCCACATAAACATAAATTAGTATACATTAATACACCAAACACATGAATTGCATGCCTAAAACATAAAATATATATATTTGTAGGGAATGAAGCCAAATATATATGTCCAATAATGTCATACATTGATTATATCCAATATGGTTAAACTTGCTTCCTCAAAGACAAATGGATGTACAACGTATCACTTATACAATATACAAAAAATATGTCCACTAATGCCATATAGGCATACAATCTATATCTCTAATCTAGTCCTTTCCTACCAGGGGAAGAAAACAAATCCTAATCTATCTTCGATCGTCATGTCGATGGAGATGTAGTAAATGTTGTAGTCTACTGAGTGCACTCACTAGTCCTCCTGTCTAGACTCTTCTACAGCTCAAGCTGATAAAAAAATAAAATTAAGCATCAATAACTAATATACATCAAAATTGAATTATACAATGACATAAAATATAATATTCACTTACCGATAGCAAATAGTCACAATGTACATCCACTGAAGGCACATGCTAATAATCTGGAGTAATAAGTCCCTACCAAAATGATCAAAATAATAATTAAAATACATATATGAATATAATTATAAAATTCAATACAAATTATTAAAATAACAATTAAAATTAAGTGATCTCTTTCATATCTCAGTTAGTGCTTCAAAACTAGCTATTGCTACAGCTACTCCACGATCCAGACTATCATGAACAAAAGGAGGAGTCTCTGGTGTCAATAAATGAAAATGAAGCAACAAATGTATTATGTATTTGATGCAGCAATGGTCAGCAGAAGCCTTCAAACAGTGGTAAATGGAAAGGTTTTAATCCCTCAACACCCAAGGTGAAGGGGTCAAGTGCTAAATACCTATCACAGGTATGAAAAAAGGACTTGGAGAAGGTTATCACAACCCTACAATGCAATATAACCTAATCACTTGGCTTGCCAAAGTCCCAAGCACCCAAAACCAAGAGTTCACTAAGAGGTCTCCTTAAGAAATTAAGTACTCAAACCCCATGAAATGGATACTAAGACCAAGGGTGGCTTATAAAAATTTTTGTAGCCTATTTAGGTCTTATTTTGATAGTTCCAATGGTTCTTTCACCATTGAGCAACTCATAAGGTTATGGTGCTACACAAACCTAAGATTTGGCTTGTAGCCTTTTGAAATGAGTATCTTGAACCTAGTTCAAAATCCTTTCAAACAAAGTGTAGAATAGGTTTAGGATCTTGATACCCTTTTGGGGTTTACAAAACATGCCTAAACACCAAGGAGTGGAAATGAGTGAAAAGCTTTGCTGTCACAACATTAGACCAGGCTAATAAGCCTAAATAAGGCTCCAAATGCACTACAAGTGCTCTTTCTCCTATGAAAAAACAAAAATAAATCATGGAGGCATGTGTAGACATGTAAAAAAAATTTTAATCCAAGTTTTCAGGCTTTTGTGAATCCCCAACCGTAATCTAGGATGACTGTCCTAGTTACTTGAGTGGTGCACACATTGAGATGTACACCTAGGGTATGGTGGAAAACTCAATCCTCTACTTTTGATCACTCCAAACCTGAAAAAGATGAAAATAAATTGAAATAAATTTTATTCCACCAAGGGGCATCAATTTCCCATGGTGGAATGTGTCTAAACAATTAGGCCCTATTAGGCACCCTAGTTTTAAGCCTCAAATCTAGGCACCTATGCTAAAAATTAGATAAATTTTGATCTAAAGGAGATCAACACATGAGACCAACTCAAAATGAGAGAGGATTCAAGTCTTCAACCCTTGGGATCACTATCACATGCCCTTGCATCTGTACTTGTCTGTACAGGGTTCTGAAACATGAAAATTGTAGAGAAATGATGGTTATTTTATTGATAAAATGCCAAAATTACATTGTATATCCTATCACCCACCTGTAAGGGCTTATATAGGATACTCCCAACAATTAAATAAGTGTTTTGAACCATCTAGACATTTGGGAGAGGTAATTACAATTTTTGACAACTATTAGAAAGTTGCTCAAAAGTTGCTTGACAACTTTTAGAGCAAGTTTTGCCTATTTTGCTATCTTGCAAATCTAAAGACCAAAATTGGTCTTAACCTTATTTTGATGATCCCTACTGGATCCAAACATATAAAAAACAAGATTACCTATGACTAGGGTGTTGGATCATTAATGACCACTAGTTAGACCAAGGGCTCATAAAATGCCAATCTTGGAACTATGGCCTTACAAAGAGATCCAAAACTTAACCCCTATTCTAAGCATGAGTAGAGGCCTCTAAGGACCTTAGTGTGACATCATAGGTTCCATATGAGTTCTTGTTGAATGTAGATTAGGTGCTCCTACACCATCCTCCCCTTTATTTTTAAAACTCAAGTCCCTACTTGAGGATAACTGCTCCACCAAGGTCCCATGTTGCTTGAGTTGATGTTCGGTCAGCCATGTAGCATCAATGTTGGGAAGGCCCTTCCATTTAACTAAGTACTATATGTACTTCTTAGATCTATTCTTTTTTAATATCTTGGTGTCCAAAATTTCTTCTATCTCCACTAGTTTTCTTTGTGGAAGATCAGTGACATAGTCTTCATTACTAATGTTTATTTCCTGACCCTGCTCATTCATTTGACCTGTTGTAGCTTTATATGGTGTGAGGTCTACAATATTGAAGATTGGAGAGATCTGCAAAGTTGGAGGAAGGGATATCTCATAGGCATTCTCACCTATTTTGTTAAGTATGATGCAGGGGCCTCCTTTCTTCATTTGAATTTTGGAGTATCTACCCTTAGGTAGTCTCTCCTTTCTTAGGAAAGCCCAAACCCTATCTCCTACTTGGAAATGGACCTCTCTATTTCTCTTGTCAGCATTTTCTTTGTACTTCAAACTATACTTTTGCAAAGTTTCTTTCACTTGCTACTTCACCTTTGTGATGAGCTCTACCAGTTCTTGGCCTTGAGCACTAATTCTAAAATCAAAGGGGAGTTCCATCAGATCCAGTGGTCCCTTGGGATGTAATCCATACACTGCTTGGAAAGGAGTAGTACTGGTTGACCTATTTATAGAGTCATTGAAGGAAAACTCTGCTTGGGGTAGTATGGTATCCCAACTTTGTGAATATTACCTAGTTAGACATCTTAAAGATTGCCTAGGGACCTATTTACTACCTTAGTCTACCCATTTTTTTGAGGGTGATAGGTAGAGCTATAGGTGAGGTTTGTACCCAAATTCTTGAAGAGTGTCCTCGAAAAGTTCCCTTGGAACTTCACATCCCTATCTAATACAATTGTCTAAGGTAAGCCATGAATTCTAACTACTTCTTTGAAGAAGAGATTAGCTATATGAGATGCATCATTTGTGCTCTTGCATGGCACAAAGTGGGCCGTTTTGCTAAACCTATCCACTATGAAAAACACACTATCAAATCCTTGCTTGGTTTTAGAAAGTCCCATGATAAAATCCATTGAAATGGATTCCCAAGGCCTTGAAGGGATTGGTAAGGGTTGGTAGAGCCCTTGATTTGTTGTCATCCCTTTAGCTTGTTGGAAAATAGTACAAGACTCAATAAACTTCTTAACTTCATTGTTCAATTTGGGCCAAAAATAACTCCTATTTACCATGTTTGTTGTCTTGTCAATACCAAAGTGATCTCCTAGGCCATTGCAATGATTTTCTTTGATTATGTTTTCTCTCATTGAACACTTGGGTATGCATAGTTGTGCTCCTTTGAATAGAAGGCCATTTTGAATTAGATATTAAGAAAAATTAGTATTATATTTGCCTTCCATCTTTATACAAATCTGATATATCTCTAAAAAATTAGGGTCATCCGGGTACAAGTGTTTGAGGCACTCAATTCCCACACTTTGTATTTGAACTTCTTCAACTAGACCAATCCTCCTACTAAGAGCATCAACAACTTTGTTTGCTACACCCTTTTTATGCTGAATGTTGAAGGTATAGGCCTGCAATTGCTCTACCCATTTGAGATGCCTGACTGAAAGTTTTTCTTATGAATTTAGGAAGCTTAGTGCATGGTTGTCAGTGTAGCCTAAAAACTCCTCTGGGATCAAGTAGTGCCTCCATTTCTTGAGGGCTTGGACCATAGCATAGAACTCTAGATCATATGTAGAATAATTTCTCTTAGCCTCATTCAATGTCTTTGAAAAGATAGCGACTGCCTTGCTTTCTTGGCTTAGGACTGCTCCTATGGCCAAATTACTTGCATCTGTCTCCATAGTGAAGAATTTGTTAAAATTAGGGAGGACCAGGATAGGGTATTGAGAGACTCTATTCTTCAAGTATTGGAATGCATCATTGGCTTCCTTTGTCCATGCAAACTTAGTCTTCTTTCCACATTTGATTGTTTCAAGCATTAGTGCACACACATGACTAAAATTTTTTATGAACTTCCTATAGAATGTTGCAAGCCCATGGGAGCTTCTTACATCACCTTGATTGCATCTACCTTCTTAGGATCCATCTTGAGGGTACCTTGTGAGATCACAAAACCTAGGAATACAAGTTCCTTTCTCATAAACATGCATTTTTCCAAGTTGATTACCAACTTGTGCTGATGGAGTCTTCTTAGTACCTATTCCACATGATCAAGATGGTCTTCCTTGCTATGAATTAATATTAGTATGTCATCAAGGTAAACAACAACAAATTTTCCAATAAAATCTATGAATATCTCATTCATAAGCCTCATAAAAGTGCTAGGAGCATTGCTTAAACCAAAGGGCATTACTAACCATTCAAAAAAACCTTCAATAGTCTTGAATGCTATTTTCCATTCATCTCTAGGCTTGATTCTGATTTGATGATAACCAAACATTAAGTCTATCTTGGTGAAGTAGCAAGCACCTCCTAGTTGATCCAATAGGTCCTCAATCCTTGGCATGGGAAATCTGTTCCTTATTGTGATATTTTTTAGGGCCCTGCTATCAGTGCATAACCTCCATTTTCCATCCTTTTTAGGGGCCAAAATTGAGGGTACAACATAAGGACTAAGACTCTTTTGAATGAGCCCTCTTTCCAATAATTCAGTGATCTATTTTGCAATCTCTACATGCTACAATGGTGTCATTTTGTATGGTGCCTTATTAGGTAGGGATGAGCCTGGTATGAGGTCTATTTGATGACCAATGTCCCTAATGGGAGGGAGGCTAGAGGGCAGGTCACTAATAGTGACATCTTTTTACTTTTGCAACAGATTTTTGACTTCATTTGGTATGGGCTCTTGTTGATTAGACCTGATGTTATCTTTGGGTTTGAGATTAAAACAAATGGCTCACTATCAGATTCTTTCAATGTTTTTAACATCTCCTTTTCCCCCATGATAATCATAGTGGGTTCTTTTTCAATTTTACTATCTGGTAAGGGATTCATAGTGAAGGTCTTCCCATCTTTGGTGATGGAGTAGGTGTTTTTCCTACAATGGTGTATGACATCAAAATCAAATTGCCAAGCCCTGCCTAGAAGAATATGTGAGACATCCATCTCAACTACATCACAAAGAACCTTGTCTTTAAAATCTGCAATTGAAAACCCTATCCATGCTTGTTCTATCACTAGAGTTTGTTGGCCTTTGGTTAACCATGACACATGATAGGGGCAATGGTTTGGCTTCTTAGGAAGGTTTAACTTTTGAACCATTTCACAAGACATAAGATTTTTAGCTGAACTAGAATCAATAAGAAGATTGCATACCTTTCCATGACATTTGATCTTTGTCCTAAAGAGATTCTTTCTTTGTGGAGGCTCTTGGGTTTGTGGTACTTGAAGGAAGACCTGACTCATCATTAGACACACTCCTTCTAGTTCTAAGTCTCTAGCATCAGTATTGTCTTCTTGCTTATCTTCTTGGACAAGTTGTGCTCTCCTCTCACCTTGGTTATTGTTGTTTCTCTTATTAGGGCATCTTCCTTCATGGTGTCCCATTTGGTTGCAATAGAAGCACTTCAATGGTCCATTACCTCTTCCTAAATTTTTCCTTCCTCTATTGAAAGGTCTTCTTCCTCTATAGTTTCCTCTTGAGTTAGAGTCACTATTTTCCTTGTCTCCTTGGTCAGGGGCCTTGCTGCTGCTGCCACTACTTTGTCCCTTGTTCCAAGAGTTTTTTTTTCCTCTAAAACTCTTCCCACTATCATTTCTCTTCCCTTTTCCAAAATCCTTCTTTCTCTTCCATTTTTCCTCTACCTTAAGTGCCATTTGATAGCACCTATTGACTGTGGTAGGGTAGTGTAGACTCAACTCTTCTTGAATGGATACTTTCAAGCCATTCATGTACCTTGATAGCTTCTCTTCCTCATCTTCAGCCATATTGGTCTTCATGCATAATTTCAAGAACTCTTCGGTGTATGAGCCTACATCCATGTCCTTTTGTTTTAGACTTTGCTTCCTCCTATGAAGTTGTACCCCATAGTCCTTAGGTACATATGTCTCTTTGATCAATGATATCATCCAATTCCATGAATTAATCATGTTCTTGCCATTCTTCACCCTCTCTATTTGGATGAAGTTCCACCAAGTTAGGGCTGCTCCCTTCAACTTGGATCTTGCTACCTTTACCCTCTACTTTTTAGGGATGTCTTCACATTCAAATAATTTTGTCAAAGCCTCTATCCAATCCAAGGCTAGATCAGCATTCATCTTTCCATTGAAGACTGGAAAATCTATCTTATCCTCCATGGTTCTTCTTCCCATGGACTTCAAGGAATCTATGAAAGGTCTTTGGTCTACATGAATGTGCTAATTAGGATCATCCTCCTCTTCTTCACTCCCTTCTTCATTTTTAGACTCATCTTTGTCCTTGTCATCAAGCTTCTTCCCAAGATCTTGAAGCCTCTTAGTTAAGGCCTTATTTGTAGCCTTTTTCTATCTCACCATATTTTCTAACTCACTATTTGTAACCCTTTTAGGGATCTTCTCATTCTTAGGATCAGACATAGCTCTGATACCACTTCATGTAGCAGTGGTCAGCGGAAGCCTTTAAATAGTGGTAAATGACAAGGTCTCAATCCCTCAACACCCAAGGTGAAGGGGTAAAGTGATAAATACCTATCATAGGTATGACAAAAGGACTTGGAGAAGGTTATCACAACCATACAATGCAATATAACCTAATCACTAGGCTTGCCAAAGTCCCAAGCACCCAAAACCAAGAGTTCACTAAGAGGTCTCCTTAAGAAATTAAGTACTCAAACCCCATGAAATGGATACTAAGACCAAGGGTGGCTTATAAACATTTCTCTATCCTATTTAGGTCTTATTTTTATAGTTCCGATGGTTCTTTCACCATTGAGCAACTCATAAGGTTATGCTACTGTACAAACCTAGGATTTGGCTTGTAGCCTTTCAAAACTAGTATCTTGAACCTAGTTCAAAATCCTTTCAAACAAAGTGCAGAATAGGTTGATGATCTTCATACCATTTTTGGGTTTACAAAACATGCCTGAACACAAAGGAGTGGAAATGAGCGGAAAGCTCTACTGTCACAACATTAGACTGGGCTAATAGGCCTAAATAGGGCTCCAAATGCACTACAAGTGCTCTTTCTCCTATGCCAAAACATAACTAAATCATGGAGGCATGTGTATACATGTAAAAAAAATTGTAATCCAAGTTTTTAGGCTTTGGTGAATCCCCAACCGCAATCTAGGATGACTATCCTAGTTACTTGACTGGTGTACACATTGAGATGTACACCTAGGGTATGGTGACAAACTAAATCCTATACTTTTGATAATTAAAAACCTAAAAAAGATGAAAATACATTGAAAAAAATTGTATTCCACCAAGGGGCATCAATTTCCCATGGTGGAGTGTGCCTAAACAATCAGGCCCTATTAGGTACCCTGGTTTTAAGCCTCAAATCTAGGCACCTATGCTAAAAATTAGATAACTTTCAATCTAAAGGAGATCAACACATGAGACAAAATTTAAATGAGAGAGGATTCAAGTATTAAACCCTTGGGATAACTATCACATGCCCTTGCATCTGTACCTATCCGTATAGGGTTCTAAAACAAAAAAATTGCAGAGAAATGATGGTTATTTTATTGATAAAATGCCAAAATTACATTATATATCCTATCACCCACCTGTAAGGGCTTATATAGGATACTCCCAATGGTTACATAAGTGGTTTGAACCATCTATCCATTTGGGAGAGGTAATTACAATTTTTGACAACTATTAGAAAGTTGCTCGAAAGTTGTTTGACAAATTTTAGAGCAACTTTTCCCTATTTTGCTATCTTGTAAATCTAAAGACCAAAATTGGTCTTAACCTTATTTTGATGATACCTAATGGATCCAAACATAGAAAAAACAAGATTACCTATGACTAGGGTGTTGGATCATTAATGACCACTAGTTAGACCAAGGGCTCATAAAATGCCAATCTTGGAACTATAGCCTTACAAAGAGATCCAAAACTTAACCCCTATTCTAAGCATGAGTAGAGGCCTCTAAGGACCTTAGTGTGAAATCCTAGGTTCCATAGGAGTTCTTGTTGAATGTAGAGTAGGTTCTCCTACACCATTATTTGTCAAGATTACATATATTTTGTACAACTGTACTAATGAATAAATGATACCTTCATGAAGGTTCCACCACATCCTTCAGTGTGTGGTGTCAATGTCAAAGCTCCAACATTCAAATAGTGCACATGCACATGGAAATTTATAAGAAAACCATTCATATAAGAATAGTACTACTGGAATGTTAATTATAATGCATTATTACATATATACCCGTGGACTCAATGATGATGTCACAAAGCCAGGTGAAAGAATGTGATCACTGCAATGACCACTTTGCCTCTAGATTGTGATCATAATTTGTCTAGTAATTTAATTATTAATTAAATATAATCAAGTAAATCAAATTAACATGCAAATAAATATACTTCAAGGAAAGTGGTACAATGCCCTTCATTGTCTGTTGTGAATGTCGATGGTCCATCAGTGAAATAATGCACATGGACAATAAGTTATGATACAATCATTTATATAATTAAATAATAATCAAATATATTAATTAAAATGTTTTATTTGATATAAAGTTGTGGAATTGATGATGATGTGTAGAAGGGGACAGTAGGATCATTTCCACTACCACCACCACTGACACTCTTGCCATGAATTTTGATCATAATCAATAGATACTAAATTAATTAGTTATTCTTTCATAAATGAAATATGATCATATAATTTTAATGAACTTGGAAATATTTACCTATGTCTCAATGCCAAATGTCATATTTAGAAAATCATTAGTCATCATTCCATGATCCTCTTCCTCTCTCTCAGTAGTACCAAATGTGCACAAGGATCCACATGACCATAAAATATTCCCCCTCGAAGATTGACCATGGCCACCCTCAACTAAAGGAGTGGCACATTGAATGAGAGTCTCTGTCATAGCACTAATTGTGCCCAGTGTGTCCACCTCTACATGTTCCTTCACAATGGAAGGAATACTAACATGATCCACCTATGGCTTACCAATAGGAAGCCTAGGTACATTAGGGTCATCATGTGCCCCTGCTCTATCAAATGATGACCCCCTCCTCTACCCTGAGAATCTAGAAAGTTAAAATAATTTGGCACCTCCTTGAGTACAAAATTGCAATAGAGTTTCCTCAAGAAATATATAGGAACCTCATGATTATCATAGGGAGGGGAATCAAAGACCATCCACCATCTCTCCCAAAAGTTGTTTTTTATGTCATTATTCAAGAAACAATGAATTGGGAACCTCCTTGTTGTAGTTCTAATAGTATCAGTGTCCCTTGGTTTTTTAAAGAGTTTTCAAATGTCATCTTTTGTGATTTTTTTCTTTTTTATGTCCTCATATGATAATTTATTTGCATAATATTGTTTTTGTTCTTCTATTTTATCATGCCATAAATTAAGTTTCCCACTAACTGAGCCTACATTGGTCAAGATTGATTCCAATGATTTTGCATGTCTTTCCCTTCTAGGATTTATAGAAATAGAATCTTTTAACCTCCTAATTAAAGATTTTAATTCTTTTTTCCCTCTTTCAATTTGGTTGATGAAATTTTCCTCTGTTCTAGGATGAGGTTTCTCGATTGGTGGAGGCAGTTGAGGTTAATTTTCTTGGTTTTTTTCTTCATTCATTTGTTCATGAGGAGATGGAGGGTTTGAAGGGTTTTATTCAGGGAGATCATTTCTTCTTGGAAATTAAAAAAAATAGATTTTAAAATCTTAGTTACACATAAAATCTAAGAAAATAAATTTTAATAAAACTAGTTGCTTCAAAATTGAAATTTCAATACAAATAAGAGGCATGGGCTGTAAAAACACTTACCTCTTCTTCTGGCCTAAACTTGATGATGTTGTGGTACCATTATTTATCAAAATTAATGGATTGAACAAGCAAAGTGATTTTGTGTACGCACTTGGGAAGCCCTCTTTTGCTGCAAATGTGGGTTTGTGGAAAGAAAAATGGGCTTTTCCAAATGCACAAAATACTTTATAGTGTTTTACAAAGTGTGTGCACCCTATAGGGTGCACATGCTATGGTTTGAATTTTCCAAGCCATATCATGTGCACCCTATAGGGAACATGCACTTTAGTGTGTACACACTATGGCCGATGTGGGACCAAAAAGGAAAGTGGCTATTTGATCTTTAGATTTCTCTTGTAGGCAGTTACTTCTCATCTGTGTTCATGTAATCTGACATCTTGGAAATTCTTAAATCATAATGAT
Organism: Chamaecyparis obtusa; assembly: GCA_027943335.1. NCBI lineage: Eukaryota > Viridiplantae > Streptophyta > Pinopsida > Cupressales > Cupressaceae > Chamaecyparis > Chamaecyparis obtusa. The sequence continues at coordinate 516,370 of BSBK01001816.1, forward strand.
TTAGACCTAATTAGGGTTATGGAAACATATAGAAAACATTTGATCAATGGTCCATATGAATAACCTAATTCAAAACTACATGGGGATCATCACCAATCCATTTTGAAATCTCTAAGAAATATTTACCTCTATTTATGTAAATCATTTTCTACTTTGGTATAAACCATTTGCCTTGTTTTTAGTGTCATTAAAAACTTTTATGTCGATCCTGCATTTCTCGGTAAACACTGTATCTCTACTTCGGTAAATACACTATTGTTCAGTAATCAGGTATGCTTAGGTAACACTATACTTGATGTCCTCGGTAATCATGTGGCTCAATGTAGATGCTTGGTCAAGTATGTGCTCAGTTCTCATATCATTCTTCTTATGCTCTACTTGGTTACTATACTTAATACTTTGATCGACCTGTCTATTTTCTTTCCTTACAAAATATGTGTGTGGCACTAATGAAAACACTTCATGCAATTAGGTGTAACATTCTCCCCCTTTGGCATTAGTGACAAAAATACATATGTATTCCATTTTTAAAAAAAAATAATCAAAACTTGTAAACTCCCCTTGTCAATATACACTTAGTAAAATACAGACTATATACATATGATTTCTCCTTTTTTGACAGTAATGCCAAAAATTATGTATTTATGGTTGATAAAAAATATTCTCATGGGTTTTCTGTAGGTTTTCCCATTCCTCCTTTAGAATTTATAATGCAATTTTCCCTATGCCTACTTGTGCATTCATATCAAAATGATGATCAACTACCAAAAGATCAGGGGTGGTAATTAATTCTTTTTCCTTCTTGACATGCTTTTTCATCACGTCAGTGTGTGGTAATAATTCAACCTATAACTTAGTTAATATCTGATCTCTTATTCGGTCTTCTTCTTTTCTCAAATCATGGTGCACCCCCTTAATGTGTTTGACCTTTTAATAATGCAATCGAAATGCATGGGGTTCGGTGATAAAACTTTCTATACTTTTCTTCAAATCTTCATCTAATTTTTAATTTATCATGAATATCTATAGTGAAAGAGTCTAAAGTGCACAATTTTTGGAAAATAGTAGAATTTTCTAAATTATACCTTCAATTTTAGTTACTATTTCAAAAATTTTGACTTTATTGATTTCTACTACATGGATGACCTTCTTGGTAACTTTGTACTCTATCTTCTTTTCAGCTCTTTCTTGTATTTTCTTTTTTTGCATCAGTGGTAGGTACATTAATATTTTCATTTAAGAGAGAAAGTTGGTCAATGATAGGTTTACTTTCATCAAGATTGATATCAAGTACAACTTGCATCAATATATCTTTGACATCTTCAAGCACCTATTTGTTCTTATTTTCTTGCCTCATCTTCTCTTGAGTTACTTTCCTAGTGCATAGCTCTCCAAAATTTCTAAGAGCTTTGGGGTCCAATGTCATCGGGTCACAAGTTGGTATTTCAATTATCTCATCAAGTGTGACTGTACCTTTACTTCTATTTTTCTTTCTTTTCTTCTTCTCTTGATTGCTTGATGATGGTGACTGATTAAGTGAGACTAGAGCCTATTGCTCTTGATGTACCTTTGGTGGGTTGGTAGATACATTTTCTTCCTTGTCCTACCTCTTATAAATTCCCTCAGTATGAGTTTTTGGGGCTCGTGGCCTTGTGCATATAGTAGAAACATGTAATTTATTTTCATCTTTGTCTCCTTGATTATTTACCTTTGCATTAGTGGTCTTGGTTTTCTCTTCATCCTTTGTAGAATCACTACAATGCATGGTGTCTTTTTGTACTTCTACCCTTGTCATCAACTATAGCTTGTACTTTCTTGGGTGGTATATTCTTTGTTGCCTTAGTTTCTTCATGTTAATTATCAATAATAGAATTTAATAAATTCAAATAATTTGTATCTTGTACCATTTCTATTTATTTCTCAATAGCTATATCACTTGGTTGTACAAGAATAGATGAATCACATGGTATGTGTGCTCTAGCTACCTCAACAGGCTGTGCTTCTTCTTGATTCTCGGTAGCAATAGTAATATCTTCATCATCCGTTTCTTCCTCATTGAAGTCTCCTTCTATAATGTCTTCTATTATTACTTCTTCTTCCCCTGTCTTCTTCAACATCTCGGGAACATTTTCCATTATAGTTTGTGTAGTAGATAAGAAATCTTCAGCATATGGTTGTTCTTCTAGCTGCTTGGTGTTTAAGATGTGATTGGGTTCTTGTGTTGTGTCTCTAAGAATAGAAAAATGGTATATAAAAATCATAAATGAGAGAAACACAAATCTCATACAATATATATGAAAACCAATCTAATCTACCATAAAAGACACTTGAAATATAAAATAATTCAAACAACAAAAGTCCCTTTCAAGTGTAGCTCCTATGTTTTTCTTTCTATTCCTTTGAAGTTGATTGATGTAGCTCTATGATCTTGACAAAATATGCATTATAATTAAAATAAAATGATGATAATAAGAATACTAGGAGTGTGGTTCAAAGATAGATAAAGAATCATTCCCCAGTGGATCGATGAAAGGGAGGTAGGATGCCCCCTCAAAAAATTGGGCAAAAATTGATTTGAGGAATTTTTTTTTGAAAAGAGAATGATGATGAGGAATAATGGAAGGAATGTTAATAAAAGGATAAAATTTGATAGAGAAAATTTAGTAATGATGAAAATTTCTTTCATAAGTGTATTTTATGTCATGAGAGCTTTATTTAATATGGAAAAAATGGATGCATTGCACCATGGCACAAAAATTCATGATGATAATGCAATCCTTTTATGTAAAAACAAACATGATGCATCCTACCTCCCTTCTGTTGATACACTAGGGCATGATTCTTTATTTATCTTTGAATCACACTACTAGTATTCTCATTATCATCATTTTATTTTAATTATAGTACATATTTTGTCAAGATCATAGAGCTACATCAATCAACTTCAAAGGAGAAGAAAGGAGAACATAGGAGCTACACTTGAAAGGGAGTTTTATTGTTTGAATTATTTTATATTTCAAGTGGATTTTATGGTATATTAGATTGGTTTGGATATATATTGTATGAGATTTGTGGTTCTCTCATTTATTCTTTTTCTATATCATTTTTCTAGTCTTACATTTTTTAAATAGATTTGATATTGTAATATTTTGTATCTCCATTTAGTCCAATGAACCAATTAGATCTTCCCTACCCTTTATTATCTCAAGTATTGCCTTGTGGTCTGACTCACAAACCTTCCAAAGATTTTTATTGTGTGGTCTTCCTCCATATCAAGTGGACATTTGATGCAATGACAAGGTTTGAATAATGAAGAAGCTTTATGTGTCTCTCCCAATCCTTGAACAACCATAGCCTAGGGTTCTTCATACCATACCACCTAAGCCATGTACCAGTTACAACCACTACTCTTATATGGTATTCGAATTCTCCACAATCAATAACCAAGTGATCCAATTTATTTTTTTCCTCAATACAATGACACAAATAATAATCTATCCCTTCATTTTTTTAGGTGTAATAACTGCAAAAACATGGCCTGTAATGATATAAGGATAATGAGGAGATTAATTTATTGAATATTTATGATAAAGTACTAAATTTGAGATTATTTGTATGTGGACAATTTACTTGGTTGTACTAGATCAGATAAGTGATCAAATTTAATGGATGATTCCATTTTTTCTAGTTGTAGTGATTCATGGGGATGATAGGAGTCAAGTGGCTCAAAATATGTGTATACCATTCATCAACCCATTCCTATGACTCACACCCATCACAATCTTCATCTACACATGATGAACAAAAGTACACCATATGTCATCTATGGATACTCCATGAACCTTCATTATAGCTTCTAAAAGAGTGTACCTCACTCGATCCTATTAGTGTACAACAATCCTCATATGGTGTAATGTTAGTTTCATCCATCAACCAAAAAATCTATGAACCGCAGACTCACCTTCATTACCTAGACCCATTGTAGCATTACACCACTAGAAAATACATCTCACATCTGACAATTTTTCTTTCTCTTTGTACTTTAATTCTTCATGTGCTAAGGCTCTTTTAATACATGCACATGCACCATCGTGCTCTCCCTTTCCATGTTCGGTCTCTATGAAATTCCACATATATTGAATTCTAGTGATCTTATGCATCCTGGACTACCAATAAAACATTTGAGAATTATTAAATTGTGATGCACAATTATCTGACCATATGATGTTTCGATGATATGATATGCCCCTATTAGCCAAATCACCATAAAATCATTGAAATCAACTATTTACAAAATTTGTAGAATGTGAGTGATCATCACTGATGTAAAAATGATACTCCCTCAATATCTTCATATTCTCCTCTGTACTATCAAGTGAATGCATGAATTCTATATGAACAAATATAGCAGCATGTTGAGAGCTATAATACTTTTCTTGCACCTCATTTTGTTGTTGTAGTGTCTAGTTCTTTGCAAATTTGACAACTAAAATAATGGTATCAAGTGGGAATGTGTCCTTGCACAACTTGAATTTCATATCCAACCATCGTGCTCTATGTGTATGCCTTGCATACTCATAAATAATTTTTTCATGAAAAATGTCCATGAACTGATACACTGAAATATTTTCAATTACTAAATCACATCTTTAAGCCTCTTTTCCATCTTTTAGATTGTATGTCATGGTCTTATATTTTCCAAATTCCACTATTTCATTATTGATTGCATATGTACTCTCCATATGTTGACAAATTGGAAAATATCACAAACCTCTGCAATCCATGCATGTACCATTAAAGCATGAGAGCTTGTAAAATTGTTGACCATCTACTCTTTCATATAAAATGGTAGATATTAATTCCCTTGAAGATCTAGGTGGGTCATTTATGTTACAATCCTGCAAAACATTGTTAGAGTGAAAATCTACACATATATTCCTATAAACATCAAAATGATTAGAAAAATCAATATGTACCCTACAAAAACAAGTTGTGAATGTGTGATTTATCTTCATATAAAAAGGTTTACCCATTTCAAAATATCTCTAACTAATTTAAATTTGAGGATAAATATGTATAAATTTTGTAAACAATTGTGTGTGAGTTGAATCCAAAAAATGTTTTCGATGTGGAACGTGGATTTGACTACTAATCCTCCTTACAACATATGTTTAATTAGGAGATATCCATGTGTTATTCTTCCAAAATTATTCAATCAAGGATTTCAAAGCTTCAACAATTGCTTTATTTTTTCACAGTAGTCCATTGGAAAATTCCCATAACTCATTTATATTTGGATATTCATGTTAGGAATAATAGTCCACCAATAAAACTGAGAGGGGGGTTGAATCAATTGTATGACACATTATTAAACTTTAAACTTTGAATAATAGTAATATCAAATCAAATGTACACAATGAATGCCAACATTATAACACAATATTTGTTGTCTAGGAAACCTTGTTAAAGGTAAAACCCCAATGGTAATTAACACCCACTGATGATGTACTGAGAGTATAGTATCATTGTTGGAAGATCTAGCCCTGTTAGGAGCTGATTAAAGAATTATAGTACACAATCCTTGTTAGAGGACATACCCTATTAGGATTGAAGAGAAGAAGTAGGCTCACTACCCAAAGAAGGTTATGATCACCTTTATAAATCACTGTTCACAACACAAGTGTATGAAAGAAAATACACAATCCTTGAACTGTCTGATAGAAAATATCTTTTCTTGATCAGTTCCAATGAAGTATAGAAGTTATCCTCTGCTCTACATCTAGTAGACACAAGCTCGTAGCTTCCACAATATTCTTTTACATCACATATATTCTACCCATGTTTCTTCAAAAGAAAAGATCTTACATATATACCCTATTACAAAATAAATGATCAAGTTGGCCAATTAGGCTTTTCTAATATACAAATGATTAAATAACTACTTTCTATGATACATATGGTATCTAAGACAAGTATACAATAATTACAATTCATTAATTAAGGATTGACATCTGTAATTCATGCTCACCATCCATGATATACGCTATAACTCTGAAGTCGGCTTCCAAATAGGTCTTCTCTAGAACACACACCACAACTAATGCCATCCTGATTTTTGTACCTTGCTAAGATCAGCAAAAATTCTTCAGTATACTAGATATCATCCCTTAAGCTTCCATATAATGACTCCACATCACCTATAAGATATACCCAAAACTCAAAGACTTACTCTATCAACTTCCACTATCACAATCCAGTAACCAATCTTCACCAAATATTTTATAACTCAAACAATATATAATATTACATCATGAAATCTTAGATATAGGATCAGAACACCTTCATGTACACACAACTGACTTTGCACATTCTGAAACATTTGTATAGTATCTGTACACTATAATAACTAGTTTGTTTTCCTCACATAGACATATGTTGACATCAGTGAAAAAACACAAATGACAACAACATTGATAATGTAGTGATTAAAAACATTAAATGTATCCAACAATATCCCCAATGCATTATCAATATCCAACAATTCCACTCTTTGACACCTTCCCAGGGCTCTCATTAGAGACTTTCTACTTTTTTTCAATTCTTTTCTTGTCTTTCTAATGAACCAATATTTCTTCATTTGAGTGCTTACTATTGTTGATGTAAGTACATGTCATGTGAAATGAGTATCTTTCATGTGTGATGTAGAACCCACAATCTCATATGCATCCATTAGATTCTTTACAATAGATTTCTCGCTTGACTCATGCATTGGTCTTAGCCCAAGAAGCTTCATGATGGGTCTATTACCAATTATGTTCATTCAAATTGGTTGATATTGATAGCTTATTTACTAGGTGAGCTTGCTATGATAACATAGTTTGCAATTATTAATGATCCAAATTAGATTTGAGTTCATTTCTTGAGCTAAATTGAAAATGCTTGAAAAGGAAATAAAAGGAAATCAGCTATCCAATAGAGTGAAATTGCATACATATATTGGACCATATATAGAATTGAAGAATGAATGGTATGTATAGAAAGGAAAGAAAAGAAAATCATTTGATCTCACTGTAGACACAGAAAATTGGCAAAAGGCTTAAATCAATCAAAAGGTGCATAAAATCATCAAAATAGCATGAAAAATCAATAAATGGAACAAAGGCAATTCAAATCAAAGGAAAATTCAATTAAATGATTAAATGATTAAATAAAGCTTGAAAAGGGGAAAAACACTATGCAATTGATTAAATTCAATTAATGACATAGTTGTTGAAAGCAAAAATCAAAATGAACATCTTAACCTTCATGGCTAAATTTAATTACTTTAATTAATTAATAAATCATAATTTCCCTCAACAAAGCAAAAAGGAGACAAGATGGACACAAATCACTCACTTTTGTTGAAATGGTCCAGCCTTTTGAAACCATTTAAATGATTGTCCCCTCCTTGTCCCCCCATTTATGGACAAAGCAAAGCCAATTGACCTTACCCAAGCATAACCATGGTTATCTCACTCTACCCCCTACCCTTGGGAAAATCTTATATATTGAAGGCATTTAGAAGCATAATTCATCCACTCCATATCTTTGAATTGCAGCAAAGCTCTGGCAATTTGCATCCACATCACTCACTTATCATTCTCATTGCTAATTAGCTTAAATTGCTTTGATCATAGTAGATTGTTCATCAAATAGAGCTAGAAATTGATAGAATAGATCTAAATTTTCATATCATATAGCTTAATTCTCATCTTTAGAGTGTCACTAGTGAGGATCATAGCTGAGAGCCTCATTTACCACTTTATTTTAGAGATCCATTAGATATTTAGATTAATTGTGCATTATTTAGATTAGTTTGCTTTGAATAGTGTAATTGTCTTTTAAATCTTGTTATTTCATGAAGGTGTAAATCACTCACACACAAATGGCACCCACCGTGGGGCCCTTGGCCTCAGATTCATCATTATTTTCACATTTTTGCTAAATTTAGGCTAGAAATTGTATATTTTTGCTCGCTGTCTGCAGATCACAGAGAAGAAATCACACCGATAGATAAAGAGATCTCACTTTTAGCAAAGAAATGTTGCCTATGGAGAATAAAATGACATGCTGAGTCTAAACTTTTATGTGGATTAACCTACAGATTCACGCTACTAGACAGAGAAATAACACATTACAGAAATAAAATCATGCTTCTGGTTATTAAGTTGTTGCATTTGTGACAAAGATACCATGCATTTGGTCATTTAAATGTCGCGGACAACAATTTAAAAGTCACTTTCAGGAAGTCATTTTACGTCTGGAGTGAAGGGAGTACTTTGCCTTATCGATTTCATTTCTCACTGTTGTCATTTGAAATGTCTCCTTTGATAAATTAGATATCACTTTTATAGCATCAGTTTGTCATGTCTGGTAAATATTTCATCTCGCTTGAGCCCCGCAAGGTGATGCTCACAGTTAAAGTAATCATGTCTTTGCCAAATTAGATCTCGCGTATAGTCTGGACAATGTCGCCTGACTGCACTTTTATATTTTATCAAAATAATGACTGTTGTCACGTTTGGTAAAGATTTCACATGTAGATAAAATTTGATATTGCACCTAGTTATTTTAATCTTGCTTGAGCCCCTCAAGGTGACACTCACGGTTAAAGTAATCATGTCCTTGTTAAATTAGATCTCGCGTATAGTCTGGACAATGTCGCGTGGCTGTACTTTTATATTTTATCAAAAGTGTTAAAATAATGACTGTATTATGACTTCACGTCCATTTTTTTTCTATCTCAGGAGTATGGTTTGTCATAAGAAAGTTCAAAAACCAGAGAGAAGGCATAACTTAGAGGAGAAATTGATTGCTAAGAGGATAAGAAAGGAAAACTGGGTACACACCACCTTTGTTCTCAACAATGACTTAGAAAGGGATGTAGAGTTATATGCTAAATACATTGCTATTGTAGATGCTTACAAACAAAAATACATATCATTAAATTGGGATTTTAGTCCCTAAGTTTGTAAAAATTTTGTAAATTTTGAAGAAAAAGAAGGCATAAAAAGCATAATCAAAATTGTTGATTTTGGTTTCTCCTCACTTTGTTTGTTTGTGTTGACTAATTTGCTAGTGGAGGGAACATTTCATTAAGGTAAGGGAAGGATTTGGAGGGAAAATGATAAAATCTACTACTTAAAATGCGCCTAGCCTTTGCTAGCATCGTTTGAGGTATTTCTCTCATCAAGCTTGCAAACTTCCCTTAAATTGTGGCATTTTCAAAGTTCAAAACATAGCTTAATCATAAAAGGAAAAGAAAAAACATTTCAATTCTAAGAACCCCTTTGTCACGGGGTTGAAATAGAACCAAATTGATTGTGAGTGTTTAGGATAAGGGAAAAGCAATAGGGATATGCTCTTTACTCTTTGAGTGAATCAAATTCCCAAACTTGCTCTACCAAATCCACTTTTCATGCTTTCAAATGAACATGTTTAAAACTTAGTGGGCTCACCTCCCAAGATTGCCTTAAAAGGGCCGGTGAGAGGGATAGCCCAAAGTGGGATACACTTGCCTTTTGTTGTGAGAATCTGACCCACTATAAAAAGAAACGCGTGTATCCTTAATGGGGTGCATGAAAAGAGGATTTTAGCTCTTTCAAACTTCCTCTATTAGTCTTATCAGATTGTGTAAAATCATGCTTTGGTGCATGTGGGAAGCCCCTTAACATACTTGGGGGATGAACGGCTACGATCTATTTTGAACAGAAAACTTACTACATAATGGTAAAATAGAAAAACTACCTATTAAAGCCATGTTTATGAACCAATTATGTGCTAGGTAGATTGTGTGGAAGCTATTCTTGTGTTTCAACTTGTGAAAACATTCAAAAATACACACATTAGGGTATTCTAGGGATATGGTACCAAATTGATGTGTGTGTTGAGATTGTTTTTATATTTTCAAACAAGATATTCCAGAGTTATTGATCAAAACATCATTAAGATTCTAAACCATTTAAAATTGATCAAAAACCTTTACCTTATTCCAAAAACCAGCTTATCAAAAGAAGAAGTCAACATACCCTTAAAGTTTGTTCATGCCTATTCTTACAAGATCACACTCTATAAAGAAAACATTACAAACAGACGGGACCTACAAATGAGAAGAGCTCCCATTTTCGAAGGACACTTTCATTACTTCATGAGTGATTGAAAAACCCACTAAGGCAAAGGACACTAACAAGATGTTTAGTGGCACCCTAGGAAATACCGATCCTAACAACCAAGGAAACAACATGAATGGGGGTATGGATCCTAACAACAATCAAGAAAATTCTAATAATGGAGGAAGAGATCCTAATTCCCAAGAAGAAAATTCACAAGGAAACAACTTACCTCCTCTTCATAATACAAACCTACCCCCAACTGTGGAAGAATCCACGGATGAAAAGGCGTTAGAGGCAAGACAATGTCCTTATTTCATAGAACTAATGAAAAAGACCATGCGTATGGATAAAGAAAAATACTTCATGGACTTGATACAAATGGGGGTAAAGCTACCTAAAGATTTTGACATAGAACAACTAAAGCCCAAGGAAATAGAAGACCCTATGGAAGCAATAAGGGAACAATTCAAGGCATTACAAATGGAAATCAATAGTTTGAAACAAAACGGGGCTCCTAAGCCTTTCTCTATTGAAACATTATGTCCTTTTCCATTCGATAAGAGTTTGGTCATGGTGCCTTTTCCCATTAATGTAACATTTCGTAAGTATGATAGGTATGAAGGAACATCTAACCCACATGATCATCTTCGGGGGTTTTGTGCATTGAGTCTTGAATTCATGCATGATACAACCTATTTAATGAGACTATTCCCAAGAAGCTTGGGAGGAATGGCCATGGATTGGTTTTCAAAACTACCATCTGGCATCAAAACCTTTGAAGAATTAGCTTCTAAATTCGTGACTCATTACTCCTATAACATCAAACATGAGGTCACAATGATAACGTTATGTAACATGAAGCAACAAGATGGAGAAGCCTTCCTCACATTCTTGCAAAGATGGAGGACTGCATTTGCTAGATATCCAAGAAGTGTACTGGAAAAAGAGAAAATGGATATCTTTATTAATGGTTTAAGTAGCGAATTAAATTATAGACTAAGGATGCAATGTCCTAAAACCTTCCAAGATTTGATTGATAATGGAGTTACAATGGAAGAAGTGTTGATTAAGAGTGGAGAGCTGAAATTATACAAGGAAAATAAGAACAACTCTAACTCCAACAACAACAATACCAACAATAACAACAATCAAAATAAAGGTTGGTACAATAACAATAGCTGTTATGCTGCAAAAAATAACAACAAAGGCATTGTTAATGATGGTGTAGTGGAATCCAGCAACTTGAAGGTGATTCCATTTTCCCTTACAAAGACACCAAATCAAGTGAATAATACTAATCAAGCATATAATGCACCTTCCAGCAATAACAACAATGCCAACAAGAATAATCAAGGAAACAAGGATCAAAATAGCAAGTATGATAAGTATTTGAAGCCCACTCCTTCAAGACACTTTACACCCTTGGGAGAATCACTTGAAACTGCATTAAAGGCTCTCATGGCTAACAATGTTATTACATTACCTACTATTAAGCCTTATGAACCAGACAATAAGCCAGGCTGGTGGGATGCTAAGAATCATTGTGAATATCATAGGATTCGAGGAGACACTACAAATGAATGTCTACAATTAAAGAATGTAGTGCAAGACTTGATAGATAATAACATAATCACTGTTGATGGACCCCAAAATAATGAAGATCATACGGCCTTCAAACAACCTTTTTACAAACATGATAAAGGTGAGTCATCAAATGGCAAGAAAAAAAGTGCCAATAATCTCAACTTTGCGCCATCATATGATCATATTGTTAATGCTATAATAATTAATGAACAATCTCAAAAGGAAGCAACAAATGTCATTACAAGAGGGCAAAATTCTAGAATGACTTTACAAGGGATAGTCCCTCAAAACACCCATATCCCACAATCCAACATTGTGGTCAAACAACCTCCTACAGTAGCAAGGCCTTATAGTTTGGTGGATCAACTGCAATGTACTCTAGCACAAATTTCAATCTTAGAGTTATTGAAGTTGTCACTGAATCATAAAGAGATTTTAGAAAAAGCTTTAGAAGAGACACATGTTTCTACTACCTTAGGGGAAGAAAAGTTTCAAAATATGGTAGGAAATCTCATGGCTCCTCATTGTCTTTCATTTTTTGATCAAGATGACATGTCTATAACTCATCCTCAAAATTTGCCATTACATATAGAGGTTTTGATCAAAAGGCATAGAGTCAAAAGAGCCCTTATTGATGGAGGGGTTGGTCTTAACATTTGCACATTAAGTCTTGTAAAATCCTTAGGTTTATCTAAGTCTTGCATTGACCCTACAAAGAAAATCACCATAAAAGCTTACGATGAAGCTGAAAGAGCTTCTAAAGGCATGATTGTATTGCCCATCCAAGTGGGACCAGTCAAGAAGGAAACCAAGTGTCAAGTGTTGGACATGAAACTAACTTATAACATCTTATTGGGAAGACCATGGATTCATGAGATGTAAGCCATCCCATCCACATACCACCAATGCATCAAGTTTCCATACATGGGTGAAGAAATCATGGTTGGAGGAGACTCAAATCCATCCCAATATTGTAATGCACTCAAACCCTTTCATGAATTATACATTCCACATAATCATGAAGGAGTTATTCCAAGAATCACCAATGAAGATACACAAAATCCTCTTCAAGCTAGCTCAACTACATCAACTAAGGGCAAGGAAAAAGTGAGCTACGAGGGTCCAAATGTAATGGAAAATCCATATTTAGCACCTAAATTGGAGACAGCGATCTACAAACCTAAAAAAGAGGAAAAGGAACAAGCTAAAGAAGATCATTACCAATACATGAGTGAGATGATGAAAAAATTTGACAAACAATGCAAGATTAGTTCAAAAGGAGTAGGAGAATATTTAGTTTCTCTATTTGACATGCCCATATCTCCCAAATCACATGGTAAACCCTCAAAAGAACATCTTCCACATAAGTATAATTCTTATTTTGTGAGGGAAGATAGCAAAGAAACATGGGATAAGGAAGAAGATGAAGTCCTTCAATGGCTTTATCATGATGAAGATGATACCTTAGACACTCCCATGGAAAGAATTTAGCATGTTAATATACAAACTGAACAATATGGGAAAGGATTTGATATTATACAAAAGATGGGATACAAAGGAAGAGGACCCTTAGGCCAAAGAAATAGAGGGTTATTAGAACCTATTGAACCTATTTGGAGGGCAAGTCATGAAAAATCCAAAGTAGGTTTCCAATACAAAGGAAAAATTTCAAGTCCAATGCATGATTTTCATCCTCAAATAAATGCATTAGAATCCGAAGGAGAAAGTGATGACTCTCAGGATTATGAATGGGATACTTTATCAGAGGAGTCATGTCAAGATAAAGAAGTCATTGCTATACATACTTATACAAAAATCCCAAAACAAGATGCTCCAATTAATGAAGAACCTCCTATTCAAAGGCCTAATATAGAACAAGCATCTAATAGTGGAGCATGGATAGAAACATTTTGGACACCTTCAGAGGAGGGAAATTCAAATGTTAGTTTTAACCCACTTGTGGCTTTTCCCACATTATTTCCTATAGAGGTTGACGAGGATTCGAGCGAAGGGGACTTTGACCCTGCTTCCATGGATCATCTTGAGGAAGCGCACATCATAGATCTAAATGATACAATGTATGAACCCTCAAATGAAGTCATGTCCATAAATCCTATTGATGATACCTTACCCAATAATTCCTTAATTTTGATGCACCCGGACCTCATTGATTGGGATCAAACTGAACCACATGACTTACTTTACTTCCCAAATGACCAAGCAACAAACCAATACCTCAATGTGGTTGAACCCTCTTTCACCAATGAACTCAATGTGGACATAATAACAACAAAAAGGTTCCAATCTCTTAGTCAAAAAAATAAAAAAATGAGAAGTTCTATTGGTGAAAACCCAACTTTGGCACCATTAGAACCAAAAACAATGAAAATAAAAGATGTTTCTTTTAGTGAAAACCCAACTGTGGCACCATTAGAAGAGAGATTGGATACTTTTCCTGAACATGAAGAAGAAAGGTCATCTATTCTTATAGAACCAACAGAAAAAGTTAACATTGGTACGGAAGTAGATCCAAAGGTCATACACTTGGCTACATCACTTACATCTCTTGAAAGAGAGGACTTTATCAAATTCTTCCAAGAACAACAAGTGAATTTTGCATGGTCATATGCCGACATGCCTGGACTGGATCCTGATTTCATAATGCACCATCTGAATGTTAGACCCGGAGTTAAACCTGTGAAGCAAAAACTAAGGAAAATACACCCACATGTGGCTCTCCTAGTCAAGGTAGAATTGGAAAAATTGTTAAAGGTGGGGTTCATAAGAACAATAGCATATGCTGATTGGATCTCTAACATTGTGTTGGTTACTAAGCATGATAAATCTATCCATGTGTGTACGGATTTTAGAGATTTAAATCTTGCATGTCCCAAAGATGACTTCCCATTGCCAAGCATAGATACCATAATGGATCTGACAGTAGGTCACGCAATGTACTCATTAATGGATGGATTTAGTGGCTACAATCAAATAAAGATTTCTCCTGAAGACCAATAAAAGATAGCATTTACTTGCCCTTGGGGTACTTTTTGTTGGAATGTCATGCCCTTCGGTCTTAAAAATGCTGGAGCTACATATCAAAGGGCCATGACAACTATTTTCCACGACATGATGCACACTTTCTTAGAAGATTATGTGGATGACATTCTAGCAAAGTCCCACAATAGAGAAGAACATTTACAAATCCTAAGAAAAATATTCATTCAGTTAGAACAATTCAAAGTTAGATTAAACCCAAAGAAGTGTGCCTTTGGTGTCCAATCCGGCAAGTTATTGGGTTATATAGTATCAGCAAAAGGAATTGAAGTTGATCCTAAAAAAGTACAAGCCATTCTAGAGATGGAGATTCAAAGAAACATTAGCCAAATGAAGTCACTACAAGGAAAGATTCAATCAATAAGGAGATTTATATCTCAATTAGCAAAAAAGTGTCACTCCTTCACCAGATTCCTACACAAGGAGACTACATTTATGTGGGATGAAGAATGTGATAAGGCCTTTTCTATTTTGAAGACTTATTTGATAAACCCACCTATTCTTATGTCACCTATCAAGGGCAAAGAACTGTTGTTATACATATCAGCCATAGAAAGGTCTATAGGCATATTGTTGGCACACGAAGATGAGCAAGGAAAAGAAAGGGCAATCTACTATCTTAGTAGAACCTTAATAAAATATGAACTAAATTATTCATTCATGGAAAGAGCATGTCTAGTAGTGGTCTTTGCATCTCAAAAACTAAGACATTATATGTTGATGCATAAGATCAAATTGATTGCCAAGATTGATCCTCTCAAATACTTGCTAAGTAAAACTGCCTTAATAGGTAGAATAGCAAAATGGGTCATGATTCTAAGTGAATTCGACATTGAATATGTTGATAGAAGAGAAATTAAAGGACAAGTGATAGCAGATCACTTAGAAGATAACCCAATGGAGTCTACACAAACCATTCAAATTGAATTTCTAGATGCAACAATTGTCAACATAGAAGCAAAGACATGGAAATTATATTTTGATGGATCTTATACACAAGGAGGTTCTAGAGCAAGTATATTATTGGTTACCCCTCAAGGGTACACCATTCCAAAGTCCTATAAACTCTTATTTCCATGCACCAATAACATAGCGGAATATGAGCCATTAGTCATTGGCATCAAAATGGATTTGGAATGGAATATTGCAGAATTACAAGTGTATGGGGATTCCCAACTCATAATCAATCAGGTTAATAATGAATACAATACCAAAGATATAAAATTGATGAAATATAAAACCTTGATTGATGGATGGAAGAAGTACTTTTCTTTGATCACATTTGAACAGATTCCAAGAGAAAAGAATAGAGTAGCAGATGCCATGGCTACCTTGGCTTCCTTATTACAAAAACCAGATCAAAATGAGAAGTATGAGTTCTTGGTGGAAGAGTTGGTAAAACCGGCATTCAACCTTCCTGACACCCAAATTGTTTCTCTTTTACATGGACATGACTCTCCTTGGTATGGAGCCATCTATACTTACCTTAAAGACCAAGTACTCCCCATAGACCAAACTCATGCCCAAAAATGTAACTTCATACACCAAGCCACCCGTGCCCAAAAATGTAATTGTTAGAGGAACACCAGACTCAAGCTTATGAACATTTAAGAGTTTATCAAAATAGGATTTCATGCAATTACAACAAACACATCAAACCAAGAACTTTTCAAGGAGGAGACTTGGTATTAAGAGAAAATCCCAAGAATCAAGCTGAAAGGGAAAAGAAAGGAAAGTGGGAAGCTAATTGGATAGGCCCATTTGTGATAGTGTCATCCTTTGGAACTGGAACATATAAGTTATCAGATTGTAATGGTGAAGAGTTACAAGAACCCATAAATAGAATTCATTTGAAGAGGTTCTACACCTAAAGCAGATGAAAGAGTATACAGAGTATCAGATGAGAGAGCATCATAATTATTGTACATAGTTGAAAAGAGATCTTGAAAATACAAAAACATTTGAAAATGGAAAATCCAAAAAACATTGGAAAGGAAGAAAGATCAAAAATAGTGGAAAATTGAGCATGAAGAAAGTAAAAACATTTGAAAAAATATCTCTTGGTGAAAACCTAGCAATAGGTGCCAAGGTGATAAGGAAAAATACAAAAAAAAATGAAAAAAATGAAAAATACAAAAAAAAATGAAAAAGAAAAAAAGTGCCTTGGTGAAAACCTAGCAATAGGCACCTCGGTAGCAAAGAAAAAAAAGAAGAAAAAAGCACCCAAAGGTGAAAACTTGGCAACAAGCACTTTTGGTTTCCTTAAGTCATTTCTTTCCTAGTCACGTGTACATAATGCATCTCATCATCCCATTTGTCCAAACCTTCATTGCATCCATCATTTGTACATAGTCATAATAACATTTTTAGCATCATCCTTTGCATGGCCCAAAAGTTGTCAAAACTAATACATCAAACACTTGGGGGCAGCATAAAACAGATCGAAAAGTGGGTACCTCAAAAAAATTCAAACACGCAACATTCAGTCACAAGCAGAAAGGGATTAACATTTTCAAAAGAGAGATCAGATTTTTGTAAACCTTTGATTGATATCATTTTGTACTAACCAAGAAGTTGACTACCACAACAAATCCTTGAGCCTAAATTGACTTATTATTCAATATTAAAAATCAAACATCATTCCATGATCAAAACACTTGGAAATATTATTTGAAGATCAGAAAACAATGCAAAACACCTAGATAGATTCTTTTTGAAAAGTTGGTTAAAAATCTGTTTACTTACATTAATTCAGTTTGTATCAAGTCTTTTTAGCTAATCAATGATGTTTCGACTAGATTGGCAATGATGGAGACATGATATTTTTCTTGACTATGAAGTGAATGTTTGGAGGAAGATTCATTGCCTTATGAGAATTCATCTAAAGACAGGGTCATCAAAAAACCATCGAGGATTATCTTATAAAACAATGAGTTAACTTTTGTTTGTTTATGTAATCAGATACCTTGGATATTTAGATTCTTCATATCTAAATGCCAAAATCCACTTGCAGCATAGAATCTGACAAAATCAGTATTCATACTCTCATGATTGTTTGTAATCAGTGATAGTCATATCAACAAGACCGATGGGAAAGCAAAATGGAGGTTACCATATGAGCAATAAAAAGTGATATTCATATCATCATGTCAGTGGGCAGTGGTGATTGTATCGACTTTCTGGTCCCAAGTGCTCAATGATGAAAATATATCCTCAAGGCATTTCTTTGCTAAAAACTAGTGACACTTAGGTTAAAATGCATTCATAGAAAAGATAATTGCATTCATAGAAAGGTTAAAATGTATTCTCATGTTAGAATAAATGCACATGCATTTTTTTTCCCAAGGGCTTCATTTCACATCAAAAAGGGGGTACATAACATCATCAACAAGGTCAAATCAGCAAGGACAACATCACCTCAATATCATCTTTCTACAATAAAAACATGAGATTATACTTTTTGCATTCATTCCATACCATTAATCATTACATAGATATACCATCAAGGAAAAGAAGGAAATAACCATTTACAGGTGCATACATCTAGACAACGATACAGATTGCATACATGAGAACATAACAAAAACAAAAAATTGCACCCATACATGAAGAAAGAAATGTATCCATCTATATATATCATACATAAGATACATGGCATCCATAGACACATCTATCCAAAACAAATGCATTAGATAAACACATATAGCAGCATCTAAAGGTAATCTCATATATCATCAAGTAAAAAATAGGAAAACTCATAAATGTCCTCATATCACACATCTACTCAAAACTCAATGCATCCAGTATAACAATGATATCATAAATCAATTCTATAATCACCCATTAACAAGGGCATCAATGTCAAACAAGTATCAAAGTACAACTAGAAGGGTAACACCAAGGTCACAAGAATATGATACAACATCAAGTATCTCAACATCAATACACAACTGATCAACAAGAATACTCATAGCTCAACTCTCGTCACCACTGGGAGGAGGTCCTGGAGGAGGCTGTGGAGGAGGCTATGATGGAGGCTACTGAGGCGGCTAAAGAGGCATCTGACCAACCATAGCAACAAGGAGAGGAACCAATGGAGCTAGACCTGACACTAACTACTGAATCATTGAAGACATCTATGATACCTCTATCTGTAATGCTCCCACATCTGCTCATAGCTGGATAGTACTAGAACTCTCACCAACCTTGTAGGTACTCTAAGGATCACTTTTATCTATAGGAACCTTCCCTCGATCATGGGTAAAAGCTGCTAGCATCTATTGTGCACCTGTATCCTGACCATCCATGGTAGCCTGCGGTAATCCTGCTCTCGTATCCTATCCTGAGGCTGAATCCTGCCTAGCAGCCCTCACATGGTCCTGACGATCTACCCTCTATCTCTGTACTACTGCAAGATGAGAAGGAGGAGGAGGTGGTGCCTATATATGTATATCTCTTGCTCATCCTCTGAGTCTAACCACCACCCTACCTCATGGTCTACCTCTGTGTCTCCTCCCACCACCAACACCATAATCATCATCATCTCTCCCAGGCACTGGCTCTGCAGGGTCTGTAAATCGAGGCACATGATGCTCCATCAACCAATCTAGATACTCCTGAGTAACCTCGACATCTCTAATATGTAATCTCATATCCCAATCCATAAAACCAAGCTACGATATCTTCTCAATAGCATCATCATATGAAGGCATGTGTCCCCAAGTAGCCCTCTCTACACTAGAATGAGCATAAACTGCAGATCCCTGAGGCATAGGTTGAATTTTCCCAAAATACCGTAGCACTCTACCTACCAAAAATCTCTCAAGGATAGAATCAATCCTGCCGATCATCCATCAAGGAGTAAACATGTATGATAACTCCAAGCCATCCTCTCTCCAATCCTCAACATTAACATATGGTCTCCAATAGACCTCATCCATATCATCAATCTGTCATCACCAATACTCCAAATGTCCCAAGTGATGCTGTGTCACCATCCCAGTGTAATGCCATGCAAAAGGATACCCTAAAGGTTGGTCTCGCTCTAATATCGGATGACTAACTAGTAAATGCTCCCATATCCAAAGCTGCAAAATGTGAATCCCAGCAGATAAAGCAGCTGATCTCCTATAAACCACCTCATGTAGATCATGGTATAGTTTTGCAAGCACACAAGATCCCCAATCAAATCATCAAGGCTGATGAAGCAAGTCCTCAATAATCCTACCCCAACCCACTGAAAACTTGTGACCCTGATGATCAGGTAGTAACATGCCACCAATAATAGCACCTAACATCACTGGTAAAATAGGAAATGAAGCAAACTGAGCCCATATGATGCAATCATCACCAATAGTATGATCTCTGAATACTCGATGACAATAGGTCCCATCATACGCTGCATCATAATATACTATCTCCCCATGTGTCAGGATCCGCAGCAACCTATACACATCCTCAGGAGTGATAGTCATCTCTCCCTATGGCAGCCAAAAGGTGTTTGTCTTAGAGTGCCAACTCTCTGCGATAGTGGTAATCAAACCTCAGTTCATCTAGAACTGAGGAAGCTCTAATACACAACAAACCACAATGCCTAATCAATCACCTCTCCGCATTAGTCAACTGATCTCTAAGCTCTATCACCCAATGTGGCATGGTTCGGAGGTACAAAATAGGGACATCCTCTTGTTTAATCAAAACAATGGAATCACATGAGTAACCTAATGTTAAGAAATAAAAAAATCAATCACAGTCATCAATTTAAATATACCTATCAGACCTACCAATCCTAACTCTAAGCATTGAGGAAGGATGATCCTAGTTTTATGTCTGTAAGCATTTGAGAATAAAATGAATGGATGATTAGACCCATGACCTATCATTCATGATGAAGATTGATTTACATTATCCTTCGATATCATAGTTACCAATGTCCTAATTCATTGGTGAAAATCAAACAAGGGGAACACCCTAACTAAACATTCGATCAAATTCATTGAAGTGATCAATATCAATCAGGTTGATGCAATCAAGCAATCAGACGTCATAGCAAAGTCTCAAGTAACGTAAAAAATTTTTTCACTTATGTGACTTTTCATTCAAGTGTAATTTCTTTTACTAGGGGCGACATCAAATTCATCATCCATGTGATTTTACTCATGTGTGTGACTTCATTTGATAGATGCAATATAAGATTTACCTAAGGTGACATTTTATTATCTAGGGATTTTCACGCGACAAACAATTAAAATGTTTGAACCCTAAGTGATACCAAATTTTTCGCACGCGATAAAATATTTTCTATAGGCATAAATAGAGAAACAGAAGGTGATACTAAATTTTCAAGAAGTGACATTTTATTTTTTCAGGCATGACTAAATTACACAGAGGTGACATTTCTTTTCATAAACACAGAATTAAAATTTTAAAATGCATTAAATGAAGTCATAAATGTAGTTCTAGAAACCGGAGGATAATTTGAATGACATACCGAAGGACCATAGTTTGCTCTCCGACCAAACTGGCGCGCTCTCTCAAACTGATGCTCATGATGTGGGACCACCATCGTGTAAAAAGGGCTAAAATCAGAGCTAAAAATCTCAAAAGGGAAAGGTGAAAATGAATAGTAAAATGAGGGGTTTTACCCTATTTAAGGTCAAATTGGCCCTAATAAAGACTTAAAAATGCACTTTGGACCTATTATATGACATCTTCATTAGCCGGGGCATAAATCAAACTTTCTTATTTCTTTAAAATGGTATCAGAAATCAAAACATATTCCAACTAATCAAAATTTTTTAAATCAAGGAATCAATATGTTTTATTTCTAAGGGGGCATCAGAGTATCAAATTGGCATCACATCAAAATATCATATCAAGTTATCATATCATATCAATTTCATATCAGGAGGCAAATCAGTATCAGATCAGTTTACCATATCATATCAAACCTATCAACATATCAAAAATCAGTGAACCCAGGACCTATCATCAAACCAGGACCCATATCATATCAGAGGCAGCACCATCATCAGAGGTACATCATCATCATCAAGAAGTACATCAATTAGAATGATCAGAAGCATATCAGAACCAGGACCTGAATCAGATCATCATACTAAGGGAATCTTTGAATCGGTGTTCTTCGCACATCGACTCAAAGAGGGGCATTTCTAGACACAGAAAATTGGCAAAAGGCTTAAATCAATCACGAGGTGCATAAAATCATCAAAATAGGATGAAAAATCAATAAATGGAACAAAGGCAATTCAAATCAAAGGAAAATTCAATTAAATGATTAAATAAAGCTTGAAAAGGGGAAAAACACTATGAAATTGATTAAATTCAATTAATGACATAGTTGTTGAAAGCAAAAATCAAAATGAACATCTTACCCTTCATGGCTAAATTTAATTACTTTAATTAATTAATAAATCATAATTTCCCTCAACAAAGCAAAAAGGAGACAAAATGGACACAAATCACTCACTTTTGTTGAAATGGTCCAGCCTTTTGAAACCATTTAAATGATTGTCCCCTCCTTGTCCCCCCATTTATGGACAAAGCAAAGCCAATTGACCTTACCCAAGCATAACCATGGTTATCTCACTCTACCCCCTACCCTTGGGAAAATCTTATATATTGAAGGCATCTAGAAGCATAATTCATCCACTCCATATGTTTGAATTGCAGAAAAGCTCTAGCAATTTTCATCCACATCACTCACTTATCATTCTCATTGCTAATTAGCTTAAATTGCTTTGATCATAGTAGATTGTTCATCAAATAGAGCTAGAATTTGATAGAATAGATCTAAATTTTCATATCATATAGCTTAATTCTCATCTTTAGAGTGTCACTAGTGAGGATCATAGCCGAGAGCCTCATTTACCACTTTATTTTAGAGATCCATGAGATATTTAGATTAATTGTGCATTATTTAGATTAGTTTTCTTTGAATAGTGTAATTGTCTTTTAAATCTTGTTATTTCATGAAGGTGTAAATCACTCACACACAAATGCATCAGAGTATCAAATTGGCATCACATCAAAATATCATATCAAGTTATCATATCATATCAAGTTATCATATCATATCAATTTCATATCAAGAGGCAAATTAGTATCAGATCAGTTTACCATATCAGAAATCAGTGAACCCAGGACCTATCATCAAACCATGACCCATATCATATCAGAGGCAACAAAATCATATCAACACCATCATCAGAGGTACATCATCATTATCAGGAAGTACATCAATTAGAACGATCAGAGGCATATCAGAACTAGGACCTGAATCAGATCATCATACTAAGGGAATCTTTAAATCGGTGTTCTTCACACATCGACTCAAAGAGGGGCATTTGTAGACACAAAAAATTAGCAAAAGGCTTAAATCAATCAAAAGGTGTATAAAATCATCAAAATAGCATGAAAAATCAATAAATGGAACAAAGGCAATTCAAATCAAAGGAAAATTCAATTAAATGATTAAATAAAGCTTGAAAAGGGGAAAAACACTATGAAATTGATTAAATTCAATTAATGACATAGTTGTTGAAAGAAAAAATCAAAATGAACATCTTACCCTTCATGGCTAAATTTAATTACTTTAATTAATTAATAAATCATAATTTCCCTCAACAAAGCAAAAAGGAGACAAAATGGACACAAATCACTCACTTTTGTTGAAATGGTCCAGCCTTTTGAAACCATTTAAATGATTTTCCCCTCCTTGTCCCCCCATTTATGGACAAAGAAAAGCCAATTGACCTTACCCAAGCATAACCATGATTATCTCACTCTACCCCCTACCCTTGGGAAAATCTTATATATTGAAGGCATTTAGAAGCATAATTCATCCACTCCATATCTTTGAATTGTAGCAAAGCTCTGGCAATTTGCATCCACATCACTCACTTATCATTCTCATTGCTAATTAGCTTAAATTGCTTTGATCATAGTAGATTGTTCATCAAATAGAGCTAGAATTTGATAGAATAGATCTAAATTTGCATATCATATAGCTTAATTCTCATCTTTAGAGTGTCACTAGTGAGGATCATAGCTAAGAGCCTCATTTACCACTTTATTTTAGAGATCCATGAGATATTTAGATTAATTATGCATTATTTAGATTAGTTTTCTTTGAATAGTGTAATTGTCCTTTAAATCTTGTTATTTCATGAAGGTGTAAATCACTCACACACACTCACATAGGTCATGAGCATAGCCTTGAATAATGTATGGCTACATATACTCCACATTAGTAAATACAAATAGATAATGGGGTACAAGTCATTTCATGTGAAAGAGGAATGATTAAGTCCACTCCTGACTTGCTCCATAGACTGGATGATGAAGATGGGTTAGATCTAGAAGATCTAAGCAATAACTAATATCAAATCACCTATCTATATCTATATCTATCCATGTGCATGTAAGAAAAACATGCTAAGGATAGGTGCAAACTATAAGGATGCATAAAGGATCTAGAGGAAAGCATGTGATAAAGAAACATGATAAAGATAATAAAAAATGATGCAATCATGATCAAGCATCCATGGAGCATGAAATAAATCCTAAAAGTGGTCAGCTGGGAAGAACATGAGCAAGAGCTACAATGATGGGTCATCTACATCAAGTAAGGTATCTTCACCATGAATCAAATGCAAGGTGAAAAAAGGGCATCCATAGGGTTCAAATAAAAACTTAGTAAGTACACTAAAATTTACATCCTAATTTACATCATGCATTATGATAGTACCATCAATGGATTTGTTATGATATGGCATGAGGCTTTAAAATATATGTGTCAAAATCTATATAATAATGAATCAAAGCTAAGATAATTGCAAATAGTGTAGGATCAAGCACCTACAATAATAAATGATGCCTCATATCATATCATGGTGCTTCAAATATTGATCCAAAATTAATAACATGACATCATGATACACATCTAAATGAAGAAAGGAAGGCTCACCACATATCCCATTTCCTTGAAAGTAGTTACACAAGAACTTCCTCAAGGATGGAATTCAAAGGATCAAAAAGCATAACATCATTAATATATGCAGACACAGGTTTGAGTCACATCCAAATAAGTGCATACAATGTATTCAATAAAGGTGGAACAACAAATATATATAATGATACATCAATACCATAGTAACATAGATAGCAAGATAAATAACTCATGGATTGTGAGTCAAACCATGACATCAATAAATTAAATGAAGCCTTATGATATTGATAGAAATATTGGTACCAAGGTCATGACCCCATAATCAGAATAGGATAGATAAAAAATTAAATGTAGATCCAACAAGTCTTAGCATGGGCTATGTCAAATAAATCTAGAATAACAATGGTAATAGCTCACAAGTGCAAATGGAGCACCAAATGGAACAATAAATCAAGAATGCCCTAGCTTCTTGCAATGAAGCGAACTTGTGAAGATAAATGCAGATCTTGACATATTCAAGCATGGGTTGTGCCAAATCAAATGAGGAAGAATAGTAATAACTCAAGTATTAGTAGTTTTGAAAAATGCTTGCAACCTCATAAGACATAAAATGTGAAATAATGATGCCCAAATAGCTCATGGGTTTTAGAATATACCTTTGTATAAAAAAGCATCAACAACAAAATACAAATAATGATGTCCTAGAAATGATGTAGTAAACAATGATTCCCTAGTAATAACACGAGCCTTCAAAGTTTTAGAATGATTAAAATAACTGTAGTAAATATCTTAATATCATGCCATCTGTTGGTTCCATTTCTTTCTACTTGCAGATTTACAATATGATTGACAAACAAATGTCTCTGACTCTTGTAACCCACTCCAAATCTAACAAGAAAAAGGGCCAATTAACACGGACTAGGATATTATTCCTCCTACACTTTGAGCCTTAATGCTCAGGCGAGTGTCCCTTGGATTCACTTTTTAAAGGAATCAATAAATATTAAGCATGTATGTCCTTGAAACATTGATTGAAAGATTTCATCATTTATAAGTTTATTGATGATGAAGAATTGCTTCCTGAGAACAAATCAATGTCTTATCCTAGTGCACAAAGTCAAAAAAAACATATATCAACAAAAAACTTAACTCAAACACACCCAAATACAAAATAAGTGCTTTTCCTATTATTCCTCTCACTCTCACATTCAAACATTAGATTCTCATAAGAGCTATGAATTCTCTGAATCCATCCTTAAGAATTTAATTTTTTCTTGAAGGAACTCAAGAACAACTTCACAATCTACCTTGTAAACTATATATTAACTTTCTTTTCAACATTAACATATAAGACTTCAAGATCAAAACAAGAAGACATTCAAAAATCTGAGATGGAATTCAAGAGTATTTTCATTAAAATTTTCAGTATCAATACATTGAAAATGGAAAAATGCTAGAACCAAACCCTAGATCAAAGCTCTCCCTATTCAGTTACCAATTTCACCATCCTTTGAAAAATACAAGCTACTATATGTAGTCACTAGTCATCTTGGGATCCCTGAAAAATTAGGATGCAACAAGATACAGATGACTAGGACAGGGTTAGGGTTTCCAACAACCACACCAACTAGATTCAATCGAGAAATTACTACAGAAAAGACATGATAGGCAATCTAGAGCAATTATATCCAATTTGATCTTCATTTATGGCCAAAATCCTAACTGGTACATTAGAGACTAGATATTGCATCATTTTAGCTCCCTGTTTACTTCACTTGCATAATAAATTGGGTGATTAATTCACCCAATTTTCCATGACATGGACATCCTTCATAGACAAGAACTCCTTTGGACCATACTATGACAATGTACAAGATCAAATTGAGTAGATCAGCCACCCATGAATTTAATAACTAGTCCTTTACTTGCACAAAACCCTTAAATAATTCAAATTACTGGCTACAACAGTCAATCAATTAATTTCAAAATGTGGTCGTCGATCTCTATCCATTACTGACACATCAAGTGGCTCATATTGATTCTCAAAAACCTTTACCTTAACTCATCCTTTTCTTGGTGATCACATGAATGAAGACTCCACTTGATCACTAAACCATTTTCTTAACCTAGGTCTAGTCTAGAGATTGGGCAAAAAAGGCATTTGCATAATCTCTTGAATTTTACTTAACTCATGGTTTGATCTGGAGATCATGCGACCACCATCTGATCAAATTTTCATCCATGGTTCACACTCAATCTCCAAGCCTTTTCTCTTAACTCAACTTTATGTGGTGATCTAATGAGTAAAGACTTCACTCAGTCACTAAATGTTTGACTTAACTCATGTCTATTTCAGAGAACACACGACTGAAAGCATTCACTAGGTCAATCAATCTTTTCTTAACCCTGAGTTCCATTAAGAGATCAAGTGCCAGCTATTGATCTTGCCATCATCTTATGGTCCTTGCTGATTTTCTAGATGTTAGAAGAATTATCCATTTCATTGAGTGACTTGGAGATAACCACATTTGATGAATCATTGAATGTTAAGGCACTAACCACTAGAATTAGGAGATAATGTGAATACTCAGTCGCACAATCATTGAATTTATGACTCAACTTGTTGGAAATATTCAAGAATAGCCAAGTTACTAACAGGGGAGGGGTGAATCATTAACTTCAAAACTTTTCCATTAATTACAAATCTTAATAACATTTAGTTCATTGATCTAATTGCATGCATGAGAAAATGAAAACATAAAACATTCATAGCACTTTAACACAAAGATTTGGTGACCCAAAAACCTTCCAAATAGAAAGTAAAACTAGGGTGGGGATGATACCCACAAAACTTCAATACTATAGTATAAAGTTGGTCAGTTAAGGCTTACAATGATCACTTCTGATGATCTACCCTGTTAGGAGCAATTAGGACTACTAGGTCCACCTTGTTAGAGGATTTACAAACATACAATGAAGTATGCACTTGGTTAAGATATTTAACAAAAGACCGTTAAGTCTACCCTGGTAAAGGATTTAATGTTGATTCACTTGTTAGGATGAAATAGTAAATCTCTTACTTGTAACTATACTTGCTGATTGAGATTCTTTGATGTACTGATCACCTTCTGTGATAGATATGTCTTTGCTGCTCCTTATACTATTGTAGCCCTTTGTAATTTGCTTATTGTTGGTTCCTAGATAGGATTTTACACTCCATGAGATACCAATATTCTTATGATGGATGTTAAGGAATGGTTAGCTCTAATTATGGGCAATCTATAAGCAACTGGACCAACTATAGGGATAAGACTACCCTCTTCTACTTTTGGCTCTGCAAAACCAAGGTGGGTGCACCTGATCCAATAGTATTAATTTTGACTGATAGTTCTAACTCTACCCCTTATTTCCATATTGGCTCTTTCAACAGATGGATATAGTGATAAAGTACTAAACAAGAACCTATTGTTCATTGACTCTCCATCACTGGGTACGACAATACATAAATGTAAATAAAAGTAAAGATTGGTAGTGATTTGAATGATTTGGGATTATAAGATTTGAATCACTCTTCTCAACACAAAGATAGGTGAATATAGGCTAGTGCCTTATCTATTGGGCATGATATCAAGGAAAATAATGCATACAAATGATGTCTAAAATTGGTCTTTAGACATAAACACAAAGGGCTTCAAATCTTTCCTACTTAAGAGAATCCTTCAAACAAACTCTAAGAACACATATCCCACTTTGAGAAATATTTAATCTAACCCTAGGTTGGAACTCAAAGCACCAATACATTCATATAAACCTTATGCAAAGATTTAAAGACTCAAAGAATAAATCAAAGGAGAGCAAAGATCTAAGGTTTGTATTAATTATAACCTTTCACCATATGCATATAGTATCCAGAATAGCAAGCTTACAAGATGAAGATAACCTATATTTCTTCTCTATTGTTTGATAAAATGATATCAAAAATTACAATCCTTGACTGAAAAGCTAAGGTTTCAAAAATTTCTATCTTTTTAACACCTGAACTTCCCATTTTTTTGAATGATCATGAAAAATCTCTTTATACTAAGAGATGGAACAAGAAACCGATCATTCTAGGGCTACAAAAAATTAAACTAAAAAACCTTTACAACAACCCCAAGGGGTTTATAATAACTACACTACTAAAATAGGTGAGATATTTTGCAATTGAGCTGACATGCTTTATGTCTTCAATGCCATTCCTAGCTCAATTTCCACAAATTTGATTTTATCATCAAGCTGTATTTTATCTGTAATTTATGCCTTTTGTATCCTTCCCCAAGTGTAATCTGTACTAAAGAATTCAATTCCTGGCCACCACATTGCTTTATATGACTTTACTGGTTCAAAACCCTAGCAAAACCCTACAAGATATTTGAATTTGAATAAAAATGGTAACTAGCTCAACTTTAAAATGTGACCATCGATGCATCTTATTCTCAACAGATTGAGCAGCTCGTAGAATCCCTCAACAGTCAAAAAAACCTTAAAAAATCACTTTTCCACCTCATAGAACCTTCGAACTAATGAAAATAGAGCATGTCAGTGAAGAATTGACACTTTGGACCCACTCCTTATAAGCCTTAGATCAAACGACTGTCATAAGTTCACATAGCCTCAAAAGATTCTATGAAAATGTTAGATAGTTGTTAGATCCTTCTATCTCTACATCCTTTAGAATCTCTCAGGCCCACTGACATGTCTGCATCATTTTCCAACTCAGCCAATCACAATGTAACACCTCAGTAATGAATCACCAGATGGTCCCACTATTCTTGGCTAACCCTTAACATTTTGACCCTTTAGGTGAATACATGACCAAAGACAATCGAATGTTCACTGAGAAATTTAGGGCCTTACTAATTTATTTGGAGATTCAGCAAACAGACTATTCACCCATTCGCTAAAATATTTAGAACTTCGCTGGGTTACTTCACGAATGAGCGAACACAGAGGAAAATTTTATCGGCCCACTAAACATTTTTTCTCAACCACCAAAAAACTTTGATAACCCTGGGCCTACCTACAAATCACCACATGTCATCATACCATTCACTGCCTCCACTAAGTCAGCTCTAACATAGGACCCACTACCCTTCGGCATCCAATCGAATGATGGGTGTAAGATCGCATGGGGGAAGAATATTCCACGCGATCATACACTAACCATCAATCAAAAATCTCTGACATAGGCCCCATAGTATTACCTCATGGACCAATCACAAACCGCCAATTGTACCAATGTGTCATTGGACCCACAAAGAGATAAATCCCACCTGGAAGATTAGATAGATGGTGCATCATCACATGTGTCAAAAAAAATCCTTAAGAACATATGTCGACTATCGATGCTCTAACATGTTAGGACCCCTCTAAAAGACACATGAGCAACTAGGTCCCACTGACACATCCAGGAAAGATTCAAAATCAATGGTCATCACATGATCGGAAGGGGATGGAATATTCCATGCAATCATGCGACAACCACATGATCCTCAAGAAACTAACAACATGACCCCACTTGGGCCTGCTAATGCCACTTCATTAAATCCATTAGCCAATGAGGAACCACCAACTATGTTAGAAAGTAAAGATCCCCAATATAACTAAGAGGGGGGGGGGCCATACACAATTGCACAATAACACAAGATATGTTGACTAGGGAACCTCTTGAAAAGAGTAAACATTGGTGGGAATGATGCCCACAAAATGATGCACTAAAATGAAAGTTCCTTGTTAGAGGATGGACCATGTTAGGAGTCTTATGAAATACATTCAGTACATATAAATCCCTGTTAGGAGATTTTGAATCCCTGTTAAAAGATTCTAACCCAGATAAGAGTTTATGGAAGACAGAAGGACCCACTGCCCAAATAGCTTCAAGGCAAGATCTTTGAACCCACTGTCCAAAAGATCTTAGAATTATTCAATAGAATAATATGAAATATATTACCTCCTTCATACTATGCCAAAACTGCACTCTCTACTACACGAGATCACAATTCCAAATCTTTGTACTCACAAGTCTTCCTTCATCACTGAATTAGCTCTTTTCTTCACTTCATGCATATATTCACATCTCAACTTTCACAATTCAGTCCTCTCTACTCAATTCTCTTTTTTATAATTCTCTTTTTCTCAATTCTTTTTTTCTCAATTCTTATTACAACAAGGAAAAATTTCCTTCTTATATACCAAACTCAAATAATTACAAATGAGTCAGTCCTCAATTACAAAATAATAATTTCTACATGCTACACACAAAATTCACATAAAACTGTCAGCTTCCAGATACTATAACTTTCTCCAAACATATCCTTGAAGTTTGTGCTGAGAACCACATCATCATTAATGAGTCTCCAACATCCCTTTAACTATTCAAAATTAGATTCCATCCCAGCTAGTAGATATCCTCTGATTTCTGAAAATCGCTACACAGAAACACTGTCTAAACACTGCTTTCACCAAAATACTCATAACTCTCATGAATGAATGAATTTATTTTTGTGCTATTAAGCATAGGTTAATAACACACCAAAGAACATACCATCAACTACACAAAATCCAATCTACAATACAACATGTGTGCAAAACAAAATTGTACCTACTTTCCTGCTAATATCTTGAATATCATTGTGTTGACATCAATGACAATCCAAGTCATGAATGCAACAACAACTGCTACAGAATGACTGCAAAAATACTTTTCATTCATTCCTAACAATCTCCCCCATTGGCATTGATGACAACATAGATGAAAAACATCCAATGTTCCAAAAATCCAATACTGCAACATCACTACAAAATATCAAATTAAATCTTGCTTCATTCTCCCATTCAGCTCTCTCATACAATCCACAATGTTTTTCATGTATATCTCTCCCCCATTGACATCAATGACAAAAATTCCATCACTAAGTCAACAACAACTTAATGTCAAAAGACACTATACAGAAAAATACAATAACAAGAGTCCTCATGACTCAGCTCATAAACTCCCCCATAGAGGAAGTTCCAACATCCAATCCAGAAGAAAGATAGGGCTCATATACCATTGGATGGATGAAATCATCTACATCAATTCTCAAAAATAGGTTGGGGCATAACCCCAAGCATACCTCTTAGATACACAAATGTATCCTTAGGTAAAGGTTTTGTAAATATATCTGCTATCTGTTCCTTTGTGCTTATGTACTCCAATTTTACCTCTTTTTCTGCAACTTTCTCTCTTACAACATGATACTTGATCTCAATATGTTTAGTCTTAGAATGTAAAACAAGATTTTTTGACATACTCACTGTACTGGTGTTATCAAAATGTCTAACAAGAGGTTCATCAAACTTTATTCCAATATCCTTCAACATCTACTTCATCCAAATAATCTGAATACAATTGTTTGCTGCTACAACATATTCTGCTTTTGTTGTACTTTGTGAAATACAATTCTACTTCTTACTTACCAAGAGACCAATTTTCCTCCAAGAAAAAAGGCTCCACCACTGGTGCTTTTCTTGTCATCAATGTTGCCTCCCCAATCTGCATCAGTATAGGCACATAAAGTAAAATCATCAGAATTCTCATACCATAATCCATAATCCATTGTTCCTTTCAGATATCTTAGTATCCTCTTTACTACTGCATAATGTGATTCTCTAGGTTCTACTTGAAATCTTGCTACAATCCCAACTAAATGTGCTATATCAAGTCTTGTATGTGTCAAGTACTGCAATCCTCCAATCATAGATTTGTACTTTTTCTGCTCAATTGCTGGTGTCTCATCTTTGCTAGATAACTTATGTCCAATTACCATAGGTGTTCCAACAGGTTTAGAATCTTCCATTCCAAATATTTTCAATAAGTCATTCAAATACTTAGTCTGACTTACAAATATACCTTCCTTCCTTTGTGTTATCTGTAATCCCAAAAAATATTTCATTTCTCCAATCATGCTCATTTCAAATTTAGTCTTCATTTCATCTACAAATTTGTCACTGGCTTCATCTTCTCCTCCAAAGATAATATCATCAACGAATATAAATATAACCAACAAACCATTCTCAATTTATTTTGTGTATAAGTTACTATCTGTTGTTCCTTTTATAAATCCCAATTTCAATAAATACTTATCCAATCTTGCATACCAGGTTCTAGGTGCTTGTTTTAATCCATATAAAGCTTTCTTTAACTTACATACCATATCTCCTTCTTGTGTCAAAGGAAAACCTTCAGGTTGCTCAATGTAGACTTCTTCCAATTCACCATTCAGAAATGTTGACTTCACATCCATCTGATACACTTTGAATTTCTTGTAAGCTACATATGCTAGAAACATTCTCACTGCTTCAAGTCTAGCCACAGGTGCAAAAGTTTCTTCATAGTCAATTCCTTCTTGTTGTGAATATCCTTTACATACCAATCTTGCTTTTTTTCTTATCACTTCTCCTTGTTCATTCATCTTATTTATGAATACCCATTTTGTTCCAATCACATTCTTGTCTTTAGGTCTAGGGACCAATTCCCATGTCTTGTTTTTTTTAATCTGCTCCAGTTCTTCTTTCATAGCATTAATCCAATGTTCATCTTCACAAGATTCATTAGTAGTCTTAGGTTCAATTTGAGAAATCAAACATAAATGTACCTTATTTCGAGTCAAAACTCCTCTGTCTAAACTTCCAATAACTTGCTCAATAGGATGATGTCTTGAAATATACCTGTTAGGTGTCATAGTTACTGATCTTGTTCCAACTATAGATTCTTCTCTGCTTTCTTCTTTGTTTTCTTCTCTGTTTTCTTCTCTATTTTCTTCAGTATGACTTTCATTCAGCAAATCACTATTAGTTTCAAAAAATAATTTTGTATTTTCAAAGTTAGGCTGAGGTTGTGCTTCTCCATCAGATTCATAATCAAGCATTCTTTCCTAAATTTTAAACTTCTCACCAACTTTGACATTTGCACTTTCAACAATAGTCTTAGTTCTTTTGTTATAACATCTATATGCTTTTCTTTTCAAAGAATATCCAAGAAATATTCCTTCATCACTTCTAGGATCAAACTTTCCTATATCATCATCTCTCTTAATATAACATTTACTTCCAAAAATTCTAAAATACTTAACTGAGGGTGCATGTCCAAACCATAATTCATAAGGTGTCTTGTTTGTATCTGCTCTGATTTGTACTTTGTTCATAGTGTATACTACCGTGTTCACTGCTTCTCTCCAAAAAGTTTTAGCCAAATCATTCTCAAACAACATAGATCTTGTTGCTTCAGTTATTGACCTATTCCTTCTTTCTACAATACCATTTTATTCTAGTGTTCTAGGGGCTAAAAGTTGTCTCTTAATACCATTCATTTTACAAAAAGTATTAAACTCCCTAGATGTAAATTCACCACCTCTATCAGATCTTAGACACTTAATCTTCATTCCAGATTCATTCTCAATTTTGCTTTTCATGATCTTTCAAAAATGAAATCCACATCATTCTTGTAAAATCATCAACAAGAATCATAAAATACCTTTCTCCATAGAATCCTCTAGTCCTAGTAGGACCACTCAAGTCTGTATGAATAGTCTCCAGCTTCTCTGCCAATGTGAACTTCTTGCTAGGAAATGAGCTCCTTTTCATTCTAGGTAAATCTCTTACCACAAGTGTAGTACTCACTTTGACAATATTATCAAAGTTTATATGACAAAAACTTTTATGCCATAACCAACTGTCATCAATCTTAGTTAACAAACATGTCATCTCAGTATTATTCAACTGAAATACATTACCTCTAGTTCTGGATCCTTTTCCAATTAGATTTCCATCTTTATCTTTTATCACACAATTTTTCTTAGCAAACCAAACTTGATAACCCTTATCAACCAATTTTCCAATGCTTATTAGATTATGTCTCAATCCATCAACAAAGTAAACATCATCAATGTTAGTCTTTCCATCAAGAGTAATAGATCCTATACCCTTAATCAAACAAGGTGCATTATTACCAACTCTAACAATTCCTCCATCATAATTGTCTAACTTAACAAACTTTCTTTTATCTCCAGTCATATGATGTGAACAACCACTATCTATAATCCAATCAGATTTCTTTTCAACTTGAGAAACTAATTCTTTTTCTTCCCTTTCATCAGATTCAGAAGTTTCTTCTTTAATTGCTACAAATCCTATTTCCTCAAAGTTATCATTATCACTACCACTTAAATGTCTTTCAATTCCTGATTCAAGATCTTCATCATTTTCATAATAACATTCTTTAGATCTCCTAGGTTTAAAGTTTCTTCTATACTTCTTAACTCTTTTAGGACATTTAGATGCAAAATGACCATATTCTTGACAAGTCCAACATTTAAAGATTTTCTTACCTTCTGGTTCTCTTTTTACAAGTAATGCAATACCTTCTTCATTCTTCTTATCTTCCTTAGATTTAGATCTGCTACTGCTGGCATAATCTCCATTCACACTAGTACTTCTTGATAATGTAGGTCTAATGTTAAGAGCACCGAATGCTATCTCCATTCTAGGTAGCTGATCTCCTAATAATCTCAAATTCATCTCCACTATTTCTAATCTTCCAAGAAGAGTCTCTCTTGAAAATTTTAGTGTACAAGGTATCACTTGTTCAATCATCTATGTTGTCTGCTTGAATACTGGTGTCAAAGTTCTCAGAATTTTTCATATCACTTCATTCTCTATCTTATCACCTCCACAAGACTTTATTCCTATTACAATCTTAGACATCCTACCAATATAGCTTCTAATAGATTCATCTTCCATCATTCTAATATCTTCAAATGCACAAATCCAATTATGTAATCTAGCCTTTTTTGCATGTTCATCACCTTCAAAAGTAGAATGTAAAGCTTTCCAAATTTCATGAGATGTTTTCAAACATCTTGCCTGACTGTATTCATTCTCTGGTAGTGCTGACAAAAGTGCTTCTCTTGCAAGTATGTTACACATGAATAGATCTAGCTCATCTTTAGTTCCTACCTCTAGATTGTCTTCCTCAATGATAGTCTTCTCATTCTTTGTAATCAACCAATAACTTGGTCCTAAACATAATAAATGTGTCTTCATCTTTTCTTTCCAGCTGTCAAAATTTACTCCATCAAACTTAGGGCTTTCTTTCCTGAAATTCACCATGGATCTCCTTAGGTTG
Source organism: Chamaecyparis obtusa (assembly GCA_027943335.1). Taxonomy (NCBI): domain Eukaryota; kingdom Viridiplantae; phylum Streptophyta; class Pinopsida; order Cupressales; family Cupressaceae; genus Chamaecyparis; species Chamaecyparis obtusa. The sequence goes on from BSBK01001816.1 coordinate 552,335, forward strand.
TTAAACTTTTCTTTCAAGGACCTACTACTCTGATACCAATTGTTAGAAAGTAAAGATCCCCAAGATAACTGAGAGGGGGGGGGGGTGAATCAGTTATCTAATAATTTAACCATTCAACTACTTTAAACAATATAATCAATGTAGTAATCAACCGTAGAAAGATAGTCATACACAATTGCACAATAACACAAGATATGTTGACTAGGGAACCTCTTGAAAAGAGTAAACCCCGGTGGGAATGATGCCCACAAAATGATGCACTAAAATGAAAGTTCCTTGTTAGAGGATGGACCCTATTAGGAGATTTTGAATCCCTGTTAGGAGATTTTGAATCCCTGTTAAAAGATTCTAACCTAGTTAAGAGTTTATGGAAGATAGAAGGACCCACTACCCAAATAGCTTCAAGGCAAGATCTCTGAACCCACTATCCAAAAGATCTTAGAATTATTCAATAGAATAATTTGAAATATATTAGCTCCTTCATACTATGCCAAAACTGCACTCTCTGCTACACAAGATCACAATTCCAGATCTCTGTACTCACAAGTCTTCCTTCATCATTGAATTAGCACTTTTCTTCACTTCATGCATATATTCGCATCTCAACTTTCACAATTCAATCCTCTCTACTCAATTCTCTTTTTTACAATTCTCTTTTTCTCAATTCTCTTTTTCTCAATTCTTTTTTTATCAATTCTTTTTTTCTCAATTCTTTTTTTTTCAATTCTTTTTTTCTAAATTCTTTTTTTCTGAATTCTTATTACAATCAGGAAAACATTCCTTCTTATATACCAAACTCAAATAATTACAAATGAGTCGGTCCTTAATTACAAAATAATAATTTCTACATGCTACACACAAAATTCACATAAAACTGTCGGCTTCTAGATACTGTAACTTTCTCCAAACATATCCTCAAATTTTGTGATAACAACCACATCATCATTAATGAGTCTCCAACATCCCTTTAACTGCACAAAATTAGATTCCATCCCAGCTAAGAGATATCCTCCGATTTCTAAAAATTTCTACACAGAAACACTGTCTAAACATTGCTTTCACCAAAATGCTCATAACTCTCATGAATGAATGAATTTATTTTTGTGCTATTAACCATAGGTTAATAACACACCAAAGAACATACCATCAACTATGCAAAATCCAATCTGCAATACAACACATGTGCAAAACAAAATTGTACCTTCTTTCCTGTTGATATCCAGAATATCATTGTGTTGACATCAATGACAATTCAAGTCATGAATGCAACAACAACTACTACAAAATGACTACCAAAATACTTTGCATTCATTCCTAACAAATTTTTCACACTTGGTAGTGGACCCGTTGAAAGAAAACATTACGTCACAAAAAAGAATCAACGACTATCTTAATATCTCATGCATCTGACACATCCTTTGCGAAGATACGCCCACCGTTAGATCAAGATGTTGTCAAAGCCAGGCCCAGGAAAAGACTCTAGCTAGAACTTTTAGAAAATATTAAAGCGCTAGATTTAGGAAAAGTTACATTGATAGATTTAGGAAAAATTAAAGCCGGGTGCTTGGAAACTTAGGGAAAATGAAAATTGCCAAGTGAAAAAATTAACACACATGCATTTATCAATTTTAAGTGACCCAAAAAGTAATAGGAAAATAGAACATAGCATAGGGCACACCTAGGGTTTTTCCTGCAAATGGCTAGAATTTGAACTTTTGCCTAGGGTTTTGCTAGGAAAATGGAAAACTAATTGCAGAGGCATGGAGAAAAAATACTGCAACCATGGAATTTTCACTTGTACTAATAGTAGCTCATGCTTAATGACATATATCTCCTATAGATATAATGAGAAGCTAGAATCTCCTGGTACAACAGACTAGAACCAAAACTTCAAACCAAAAATAGGAAATTGCACACAAAAACTTTAAAATGCAATTGTACAGAGAGTCAAAAATCTTTAGGAGAAGTAGAACTTCAAAAATTGGCTATGAACAGGCAATTGCAGGAGCTCTCCTATCAAATTATTTAGAATGTAAGAGCCCACTCCCCATTTTTCTTCAATAATATATGGTCCTAACCATATGGGATCAAATTTCCCATGTTTTCCTTTGTCTTGCATTCTTACATTCCACATTAATACCATGTCTCCCTCTGCAAAAATTCTTTAAATAGTCCTATCATACAAGACTTTGCACTAGGCCTGCAAATTCTCATTTTTGATATGTGCATCATTTCTTACCTCATTGAGTTGAATCAGGTCATTCATTCTAACTGTCATATCTTCTTCAACATCTTTAGCATATTTTTGAATGAAATGATACATCTGCAACAAATTTTTTTGGGGTAATCTTGCATTTATTCCATACACTAAGTCAAAAGGGGCACACCCTATTGCCTTCTTTATTGTAACACTATCAGGTCACAGGGCTTGTAAAAACTTAGAATCCTAGGCCTTCTTGTTTTTGTCCAGGACTCTTTTGAAAATCTTGATTAAACTTTTATTGCTGGATTCTACCTAGCCATTGCCTTGTGGATGATAAGTAGAAGAATATGAAATTTTAATACCATTATGTTTGCAAAAGTCAACAAACTCTTCTAACCTAAAACATAATGCATTATCAACCACCATAGTTTTTGGGCAACCAAACCTTGTCAAAATATTTTGCATCACAAAATCTGTTACTACTTTGCTAGTTGCTCTTCTTGTAGGGATTGCCTCAACCCACGTAGTGAAATAATCAGTTGCCACTAAGATATAAGAATGTCCACCACTAGATTTATTATGGATTTCACTAATGAAATCCATACCCCACTTCTGGAAAGGGGCTTGAATAGAAATAGGTTTGAGGGGCACATTCCCACTGAATTTTAGTTTTCCTGCAAACCTTTGGCAAGGATCACACTTCTTAACAAACTGATGGGTATCCTTGAAAAGTGAAGGCCACCAAAAACCTACCTTGATGATCTTATGGGCTATAGTCTTTGCCATGTAGTGTCGTCCACAAATTCCACTATGCATTTCATGCATCAAGAGCTGAGCTTTATCATAGTCTACACACCTGAGCAAAACACCTTCATTACTCCACCAAAGCTCACCATTTATAATTACATATCTCAAAGAGTGGAGTTTAATAGTTCTTCTCTTATTTTCATCCAATTCAGGGGGTAAGACCATCTTTTGTAGATATTTGAAAATATCTTTATACCATTCACAACAATCCATGTTACACATGTATGGTCTTTGATCCTCTTCTAAAGCATTTATCTAGTTTTCATTTAGATTACTTTGGGTCATCAGTTTAGCTAGGCCTAAACCTCTAACCAACTTTGTAATGTGGATATCAATGTTAAATTCTTGAATTCTGTTAATCCATCTACATCTTCTTCCTGAGACCTCTTGTTGGACCAAAATTTCCTTAACTGCAGCACTTGGAACATAGGCAATCACTGTGGTTCCCAGTAAATAACATCTAAATGTTTTAATGGCCTTGACCAAGGCATAAGCTTGTTTCTCAATGATATCATAATTTAATTTTACATCTTGTAAAGTCTTGCTGAAAAAGGAAATAGGATATTCAAAACCTTTAGCATTATTTTGTAAAAGTACTGCAACAATAGTATGAGCAGATGCAAAAGAGAAAATTTTCATTGGCTTGCTATAATTTGGTGTCTTCAAGATCGAGGCATGCTTAATGGCCCTCTTAATGTCATTGAAGGCTTTGACTACTTTAGTATTCCATTCCACTTTTTCTCCTTTCTTCAACATCCTTGATATGGGAATATTGATTTCTGCAAAGTTTGTAATAAACCTTCTTAAAAAGTTGATCTATCCTAAAAAGGACTGAACTCCCTTGATGTTCTTTGGTAAGGATAATTTTTCAATAGCTTCCACTCTTTCAGGATCTATCCTTACACCATCCTTTGAAATAATGTGCCCCGAAAGTTTTCCTTCTGTCACACCAAAGGCACACTTTTTTGGGTTCAATGAAACCCCATATTCCAATGCTCTGGTAAAGATTTTCTCAAGATGTTGACAATGTTGTTCTTCTTTTGCTAAAAAGGTTGTCAATTCATTCTGATATACCACCATAAATCTATCAATGAAATCTACAAAGGCTACATCTATAGCCCTCTGAAAAGTGGCACCTGCATTAGTCAACCCAAATGGCATTCTTACATAAACATATGTTCCCCATGGAGTTGTAAATGCAGTTTTAAACTGTTCTGTATCTTTAACCATCACTTGATTGTAACTAGAAAAACCATCCATCATGGACATCAATTCTAATCCAGTGACCTTTTGCAACATGTTCTCCATATTAGGTAATCCATAATTATCTTTCAAAGAATTTATGTTAAGATTCCTAAAATCTACACATAATCTGATATCACCATTCTTTTTTTTGATAGGCACTAAATTTGAAACCCAAGTGGAATGCCTAATGGGCTTGATTATTCTAGCATCCATCATCTTCTTGAGTTCACTCTACATTTTGGGTGCCAAGGTAGGGTTAACAGGTCTCAACTTTTGTCTGAAAGGTTTTGTGCCTTCTTTGAGTGGAACCTCATGTTGGAAAATGTCTTCCCTATAAGCTTTAAGGTCTTCATAAGACCAGGAAAAAACATGCCTAAATTTTCTGAGAAGGTCAATCAAATTTTTTCTAATTCTTGGGGAGAGAGACCTACCTATATAATCTTTCTTGGGAGCTATCCTTGTGCCCAAGTTTATCTCTTCAAGCTCATTGATTTTATCAGTACTAGCCGAGAAGGCCTTGTCTTTGTTGTCAAATGCCCTTTCAAGAGCAACTAGTCCTTTAGGAACCTTGTTTGATTTTAATTGCAAAACCTCTTTCCCAAAGATGACATCTTTTCCATTCACTGTATTAACATAAGCACTAAAATCCATTTCTTTATCACCAAAATGAGATTCACAATGGAGAAACCTTAATATATCTTGGTCATTAGAAAAAACTTGCCAATTATCTAGATTGTCAGGGATGGAAGGTTTGGCTTGTATCTCTATATTGGAAACATCTGCAAATGTAGCATCTTCTAGTCTAAGGGCTATATTAGCCAACAAATCTACCATCCTATTCTGACTTCTTTCCATCCAACAAATATTAAAAGAACTAAAGCTTTCAATCTCATCCCATACTGCATTCCTATATTGTTTCAACTTCTAATTCTCTAAGGCATACTTTGATCTAATTTGGGATATGACTAACTCAGAATCACCTATAACTTTCAAACACTTTATGCCATGCCTTGATGCTAATCTTAGACCAATTAATAGAGCCTCATACTCTACAACATTATTTGTGCATGAAAACAACAAAGTAAATGAGAACTTGAAAGTTTTACCATTTGGAGATATGAGCAATATTCCAACTCCAGATCCTTCTTTTCTATTTGCTCCATCAAAATACATATTCCAGAGATTATCAAGGTCAATCCATCCTTCTTGGCTTTCTAATTTGTGGGGAGGCTCAACACCTTCCTCTACTTCCTCATCTTGGACCTTAAAGGCATTAATATCAGTATCAAGGAAACAATTCATGTTGTCTTGTTCTTCTTCCTCAATCATGTGTGGAGTTCTAGACTCCCTAGTGACTTTGATATTCTATCCTTCAAACTTAAAAGTGCAAATGATAAGTCACACTTTATGTTGCCTCCCATAGAGGTACTCCATTTTCTTGACAGTAACATTCCATGCTGGGGAGGAATATCAACTACCAAAACACTCATGGTTAATTGTTTGTTGGGGTATGCAGCCAATCTGTAAGGCAAAGCCTTAATAGTACCAACAACTGGTACTTCTCTTGAATCCATAGCTTGACACCTACCATGAGGTGTATCCACTTTTAATCCTAATGACTTCATAACCTCAGTAGGCATAATAGTATTTGATGCTCCAGAATCAATCATGCAATTCTTTAGCAACCTTCCATTTATTTGCAAAGTCAAGAAAAAAGGATCAACCGATCCTATTGTAGTACTAACAAAATTTGTGTCCAAATAAATTTGAGGGATTTTAGAAACAATCTCCTCACTACTATTATCATCTTCTTCATCCACAATTGCTACTTGTTTCTTAATTTTTTCTATTCTTTGAGAATCAGTATGTACTACACTTTTTACCCATTTCAAGGCATTTTCCTTATGTTCTTATATTCTCATCATCTCTAATAATGGAACTTTGACAGTGATTTGAGACAACAATTTACTCATGTCAACTAGAACATACTTTAAATTAGGTACATCTAGTTTTGAATCTGCGATCTCTTTATCAGCTTCTTGGGTGGATGTATTTGCAAGTTTGTCAGTTTGGGCCTTGTTTTTCTTTTGCAAAACTCATACAACCTTAGCAGTAGGCTTATTTTTCACCTTGTAAACAATATTAGGCTTAGCAACTTTCTTTACCTTGACTTTATCTATAGGACTAGCATCCTTGGTCTTTTCTTGTGAAGTTTTTACATTGTTATCTATTTTCTTCATAAAAATACTAGCTGGCTTAGGATTTGAATCACCAACAGTTCTATTCCTTAAGTTATAATTTGCCTTTGCCTGAGTAACCAAATTGGCTATTATTAAAGCAATTTCCTCATCATAAGGTCTTCTCAAAGTAGTTGTTTGTTCATTCTTTTGAACATTACACTGGATATTGTCAGGCTCACTATCTTCATCATCTGAGAAAACTTGTTGATGATAGGATTCATTTCTAGTTTGGGAATGTGAAACATCCTAATTTTCATCCTCCTTAGTAGAATCTACCTCACTCAAAACATGAAAAGAGAACATCCCACATCCTTAGTCATCATAAGGTTGTTCCTCATTTCATTCCTGCTCTTCTTGAGGAGAGACACTTTGGGAGATGGCACAATAATTAGGATCATGTGGTGACTGACAGGCAACACACCATGGGACTTCCTCCACCATATTAATTGAATCTCTTTGCAATGGATAAGGGGTCCTATCATTTGGTCTATCTCTTTTCTCAGGAATAAAATGCCTCCCATCTTTCCATTGAGTATTGTAAGGGTAGTTCTGCATTCTTGGTAATTTGTTGGAATTATTAAAGGGGGGCTTTTCCCCTCCTGAAACTTTATTACCTTTGTTTTTACTAGGCTTCTGATCCCTAATTACTTTTAGAATTTTTTTTAGGCTTTCATCATCTTTTGGTTTCACACCTTGAGGCTTTCCTAAATCCTTTCTATTTAACAATGGTGATCTATCATCTTCTCTCCTTCCTAACTTTCCTGAGATTCTCTGATTGCTCTCTATGTTCATAGCTAACTTGTAAGCTTCAACCAAGCTCCTTTGATTCTCATCTCTCAATAGGTAGCCCATCTTAGAATCAAAAGCATTTAAATATGTGACAAGGCATACCCTATCATCCAATCTGATAAACTAAAATAATTTATGCATGGCCTTTTGAAATCTAACATTAAATTCAATAACATCCTCATTGAAATTATTTTTTATGTTATTGAACTCATTCAACATAAAACCTTCATGAGTTTTGTCACTATATTGTTCCTTAAAACAATGCCTAAGCTGATTCCATGAACCTATACTACCATGTGGAAAGACTCTAAACCAATCCCTTGAGTCCTTTGTTAAGGATTGCACAAATAGCTTCATGATAACATCATCAGGAACAATGTTATAATCATCAATGAGATCAATAAATTTCTTTAAATGTTCTTCACAAGTTACAACATAGCTTCCTGTGAATTTAGGAAGCTTCTTTCTTATTTCTTCAGGGATGGGGTTAGGATAACTAGGGATACCAGAAAAAACTAATTGTTTACATCTTTCATGTATAATCCTTGTATTAAAAACACCAGCACCCTAGGATGTAGATGCATCATTATTGGTGGTGGAAGAACTATTGAAACCTCCTAGTGGGGGAAAACCACCTGTCTGATTTGTTGTATTTGCAGCATCTGCTCCTTGTGTCTTGTTAGAATTAGTAAAATTTGTAGGTCCTGCAGACCTTTTAAGAAAATCAATTTTATTTTTCATTTCTAATGATGCAGCTTCTAGTTCTTCTTTTTCAAGCTCCTTAGCTAGCAATTCCTGTTCCCTTTTAGCCTTTTCAAGGTCGGCTTCCAATCTTAAGGCCCGATCTTTAGGGAGTTTAGGGGCTATAGGTTCTTTAATTGAAATTCCCTTTTCTTTTTGTTTCCCTTTATCTTTAGGAACTCTTATTTCAAATGTCTTATGGACAATAGGTAGTTCTTTTGTTTGTTCAGGAATGGGAACATGATTTATAGCCTCTAAATCTAACAACTGCATTCTTAATTGATCAGCTCTTATCATGGCATGTCTAACCCTTTCTTCCTTCTCATTTTCTCTCCTTTGCCTAATAGCTGCTTGTTCTTGAATTCTTTTTTCCAATTTATACACTTCCTCAAATATTTCCTTAGAATCAGGCAACGTTGTTTTAGATTTAGCCTCCTATGCTTGAAGCTCTTCTTGTTGATCTTGAGATTCATGGAGGCCTTGGGGCTTTGATGAATCAAGGTTTAAAGGGGGAACAAAATCCTATCAACCCCTTCTTTTGCTTCTAGACCTACTAAATTTTCCTAAAATGCTTCTATTTTGGGATGATCTTTCACCCTCTCTTTCTATGGGGGAAGAATAGTCTTCATATTGGTTCAAGCCTGAATCAACTACCTCCTCATATTCTGAGGCATTTCCTTGCTGACTAGGAGGAGCAACATTTTGTTGTCTTGAGTTTCCTCTTTGTTTCCAAGTTGGAGACATATCATCAACACTTTTTTCTTTCCTAACCTGAGTTCTTCTTGATGTGGCAGGAAGCCCACCCTGCAAGTTTTCTTCAGGGTGTTCCTTCCTCCAAGACCTTGTGATTTTGAAACTCGTAACTATATATTATAAAGTATTGGTTACAGAGATGCTCAGCGTCACCACTCACAACTTGGTGAGATGATTTGAAACTTTATGAAACTGACTCTTATACTCTTCAATGAAGTCCACTGGATAAATGATAAGCCAGCCAGGAGTCTAAGCTCAACTTGTACCCATGTTATCTTTGCTAATTTGTAATACCAAAGATATCAAATGATTGAAATAGGTAGGTCAAGAGTCAAGCTCAACTTGAAACCTACACTATTTTCTCTTGATATTATTTCTCTATTCCCCAATAGAATCACTAATTTGATGGTGACCTAGCAGGGTTGAATCAATCTGAAACTTGATTTATCAATGAAAACACTAGAAATTCTGATTTCTTTAACAAGACTTGTTTATCTTTCCCCAGTAGTCACCATTTTGTTGGTTCTTGGATAGGATTTTACACTCCATGAGATACCAATATGCTTATGATGGATGTTAAGGAATGGTTAGCTCCAAATATGGGCAATCTATAAGCAACTGGACCAACTATAGGGATAAGACTACCCTCTTCTACTTTTGGCTTTGCAAAACCAAGGTGGGTGCACCTAATCCAATAGTATTAACTCTGACTGATAGTTCTAACTCTGCCCCTTATTTCTTTATTAGATCTTTCAATAGATGGATATAGTGAGAAAGTACTAAAAAAGAACCTATTGTTCATTGACTCTCCATCACTGGGTAGGACAATACACAAATGTAAATAAAAGTAAAGACTGGTAGTGATTTGAATGATTTGGGATTATAAGATTTGAATCACTCTTCTCAACACAAAGATAGGAGAATATAGGCTAGTGCATTATCTATTGGGCATGATATCAAGGAAAAGAATGGATACAAATGGTGTTTGAAATTGGTCTTTAGACATAAACACAAAGGGCTTCAGATCTTTCCTACTTATGAGAATCCTTCAAACAAACTCTAAGAACACATATCCCACTTTGAGAAATATTTAATCTAACCCTAGGTTGGAACTCAAAGCACTGATACATTCATATAAACCTTATGCAAAGATTTAAATATTTAAAGATTAGAGCAAAGGAGAGCAAAGATTTGAGGTTTTTATTAAGTATAACCTTTCACCATATGCATATAGTATCCAGAATAGAAAGCTTACAAGATGAAGATAACCTATATTTCTTCTCTATTGTTTGATAAAATGATATCAAAAATTACAATCCTTGACTGAAAAGCTAGGGTTTCATAAATTTCTATCTTTTTAACACCTGAACTTCCCATTTTTTTGAATGATCATGAAAAAAAAATTTATACTAAGAGATGCAACAAGCAACTGATCATTCTAGGGCTACAAAAAATTAACCTAAAAAACCTTTACAACAACCCCAAAGGGTTTATAATAACTACACTACTAAACTAGGAGAGATATTTTTTAATTGAGCTGACATGCTTTATGTCTTCAATGCCATTCCTGGCTCAATTTCAACAAATCTAATTTTATCATCAAGCTTTCAAACTGCAATGAATGCCTTTCTTCAATTATTCAACCCTGATATTCAACTGGCATGGCATCATCAGGGACAGAATTGGATTTTATCTATAATTTATGCCTTCTATATCCTTCCCCAACTACAATCTATACTGAAGAATTCAATTCCTGGCCACCGCATTGCTTTATATGACTTTACTGGTTCAAAACCCTACCAAAACCCTGTAGGATATTTGAATTTGAATAAAAATGGTAACCAGCTCAACTTTAAAACATGACCATTGATGCATCTTATTCCCAGTAGATCGAGCAGCTCATAGAATCCCTCAACAATTAACAAAACCTTAAAAAATCACTTTGCCACCTCATAAAACCTTTGAACCAATGAAAACGGAGCACATCAGTGAAGAATCGACACTTTGGACCCACTCCTTATAAGCCTTAGATCAAATAGCTATTGTAAGTTTAGATAGCCTCAAAAGATTCTATGCAAACAACAGACAGCCATTAGATCCTTCTATCTCTGCATCCTTTAGAATCTTTCGGGCCCACTGACATGTCTGCATCATTTTCCAGCTCGACGAATCACAATATAACACCTCAGTAGTGAATCAAAAAATGGTCCCACTATTCTTGGCTAAGCCTTAACCTTTTGACTCTTTAGGTGAATACGCGACCAAAGATAATTGCATGTTCACTGAGAAATTTAGGGCCTTACTAATTTATTTGGAGATTCAATGAATAGACTATTCGCCCATTCACTAAAAGATTTAGAACTTCACCAGGTTACTTTATGAATGAGAAAACAAAGAGGAAACTTTTATCAGCCCACTAAACATTTTGTTTGAGCTACCAAAAAACTTTGATAACCCTGGGCCTACCTACAAATCACCACATGTCATCATACCATTCGCTACCTCTGCTAAGTCAGCTCTGACACAGGACCCACTACCCTTTGGCATCCAATCAAATGATGGGTGTAAGATCGCATGGGGGAAGAATATTCCATGAGATCATATGCTGACTGTCGATTAAAAATCTCTGACACAGGCCCCATAGTATTACCTCGTGGACCAATCACAAACCACCAATTGTACCAACATGTCATTGGACCCACAAAGAGATAAATCCCACTTGGAAGATCAGACGGATGATGCATCATCGCATGTGTCAAAAAAAATCCTTAAGAACATACACTAACCATCGATGCTCTGACACATTAGGACCCCTCTGACAGACACACTAGCAACTAGGTCCCACTGACACATCCAGGAAAGATTCAAAATCAACGGTTGTCACATGATGGCAAGGGGATGGAATATTCCATGCAATCATGTTACAACCACATGATCCTCAAGTAATTGACAACATGACCCCACCTGGGCCCATTGATGCTACTTCATTTAATCCATCGGCCAATGAGGAACCACCAACTGTGCACACCTGGCAGTGGACCTGTTGAAAGAAAAGATTACGTCACAAAAAAGAATCAACAACTGTCTTAAAATCTCATGCATCTGACACATCCTTTGCAAAGATGTGCCCATCATTATATCAAGATGCTATTAGAGCTGGGGCTAGGAAAAGACTTAAGCCGAAACATTTAGAAAATATTAAAGCGCTAGTCTTAGGAAAAATTACACCAATGGATTTAGGAAAAATTAAAGTTGGGTGCTTGGAAACTTAGGGAAAATAAACAATGCTGAGTGAAAAAAATAACACACATGTGTTTATCAATTTTAAGTGACCCAAAAAGTAACACAAAAATAGAACAAAGCATAGGGCACACTTAGGGTTTTTCTTGCAAATGGCTAGAATTTGAATTTTTGCTTAGTGTTTTGCTAGGAAAATGGAAAAGTAACTGCAGAGGCATGGAGAAAAAATAATGCAACCATGGAATTTTCACTTGTACTAACACTTATCTCTATCTATCATGCATCTTCGCATACACACTTCTCATTCCATGCATTAACACATTCATATTCCACATTACTACACTTTGGATATGATACAAAACATTACTTATATATCAATCCAAAATAATTACAAAGTCAGCTACTAAAATACAAGTCAACACAAGTATTATTGAGTCAGCCCTGATGTAGTTACAAAAGTTCCTACAAACTAACTCAGTAACTTTTTGATACTTGGCATCCATTGCATTACTTGGCATCATCATGCTCTCAATAGGAGTGGAGGCTCGGTCCATACTAACCACTTGGTCATAGTTCTGAACTCGGTATACACTGGAGACTCGGTAGATACAGTGTCACTTGGTAGAAACTAAATTCCTTGTTTACCATGCTAGCACTCGGTAAACATTGCTCATCTCATCACTTGGTAATGATAACTTGGTAAGCACTACGAAGCTTGGTCTTCTCGGTAAGCATTGTTTTGCTCAAATTGCTTGGTAAACACTATGAAGCTCGGTAAGCACACAAAATCTGAATAAGTGTTATCACTAATGACAAACATACTTAATGCCAATAGAACCTCCATGCCCAGACTTGATGCTAACCCTTGACTTAACCCAGGCCATTTGGAGATCACACGATTGAATACTTCTCATGATTGCTAGATACTTTCTTAACCTTGGGTTTGATTTGGACAACACACATCAGCCATTGATCCACATTACCATTGACAGTTCTCATTTAATCACTAAATGCTAGCATACTTGATGACATCATTTGGAGATTCAATGATTGAAAGAAACATGAACCTCTTGCAAGATCAATGAATGCTAAACACATAACTACCAAGATCAGGAGATCATGCAAACACTCAGTTGTTGAATCACTGAACAAAAGCCACTAACTACCATAAATTAAGAGATCACACAAATAAAGGAAAATAGAAGGCACACACAAAAAAGGAACTTAAGTGGCCCAAAAAAGGCAATGAAGAAATAGAATTGGCTAGGGTTTTGTGGACTTAGACAAATTTTGAAACCTTAGCAATATAGATAGACCTATTTCTTAGACCTTCAAATAGCCATATCTCTCTGGTTTTTGCATTTAAGCACATGTGATCTTGACTGGAGCTTATACACACCTTGAATTATCCCTGGCTCAGTTTGCAAGCCATAATACATCTTAAATTTTCCTCACTGATAAAAAATGTATTGTAGTAGGATATGGAAACTTCACAAGGTTTTAGCAAGATAAGACCATTTTCTTTGGATTTTGGCAATGACAAGAAAATGGGCTACCAATAGCTTTGTCTAGGGATGATGGGTAACTTTTGCCAATGCAAGAATTTAGAATCTTTGGGGAAAGCAGACCACCCACTAGACAAAAAGACAACTATAGAGAGCACTAGACAAAAACCTAAGTACAAAGGCAAGACCAGATAGGAAAGAAACACATCACACCTCTATAGAATTTACAACATATACAAACCTAACTACTAATCATGGAAATAAAAATACCTTCAACTGAAGTATTAATTCAAGAATTGTCCATGAAGAGGCAATTCTTGATTGTCACCATTGAGTTCTTTGACAATGTAGGAATCTATTGCCCGCTTTTCATGAATCAAATATGGCCCTAACCAAATTGGATCAAATTTTCCATGTTTTCCTTTACCTTCCAATTTGGCATTCCAGAGTAATACCAAGTTATTAGGTTCAAGTTTCCTTGCTACAACTTTCTTATCATACAAGTTCTTAACTTGTAACTACATCTTAGCATTCTTTGAAGCTGATTCTCTTCTCATTTCATCTAGCTGGATCGAATCCTCAATCCTCAATTGCATTTTATCATCTAGATCATCATCATATAGTTGAAAAAGATTGTGCATTTCTAACAAATTGTTCTAAGGTATCCTTGCATGTATTCCATACACCAAGTCAAATGGTGCACACATAATTGCCTTCTTCATAGTTACTCTATCAGCCCATACAGCCAATGACAACATTGAATTCCATGAATTTTTATTCTTTTCAAGGATTCTCTTGAGAATCTTTATAAATCTTTTCTTAGATGATTCTACCTATCCATTTCTTTGTGGATAATAAGGTGAGGAATATGACATCTAGATTCCTAAACCCTGACAAAATTCCTTGTATTCAATAGACTTGAAGGACATTGTATTATCACAGACAATCCTTTCAAGAAAACCAAATCTTTATCAATATTATTCAATAGGAACTCAGTCACCACCTTCCTTGCTAATTGCATTCCTTGTAGGATAATCAGTGGAAACTAAGATCCAAGAGTGTCCTCCAATGGATTTATTTGGTATTTCTCCTATAAAATCCATCCCCCATTGTTGGAAAGGGGATTTCACTTCCACTGGCCTAAGTGGTACATTTCCTAAAAACTTCAGCCTACCAAAAAGTCTCTAACAAGCATCACACTTTCTTACCAATTGTTCTGCATCTTTGAAGATTGTGGGCCACCAAAACCCTACTCTTAGGATCTTTTGAGTAGTAGTTTTACCCATATAATATCCACCACATATTCCTTCATGCATTTCTTTCAACAATCTATCAGCCTAGCTTTCATCTACACATTTCAACAAAATGCAGTCCAGATTCCCTCTCCATAATTTGCATATGATGACAACATATTTAATTGCTTGAAAATTTATAGCTCTTTTCTTGCTATCATCCAATCCTAATGGATATTTCATATTTCTTAAATAATAGATAACATCTTGATACCAGATACAATCATCCATGTCACATGTATAATCAGTGTTAGCCTAATTTATTTGATTTGCATCAAGATTGGACTGAGCCATTAATTTTGCCAATCCTTGTCCTCTAACTAGTTTGGTAATCTGGATATCAATGTTAAACTCTTGGATTCTATTTATCCATCTGCATCTCCTCCTAGACACTTCTTGTTGTGAAAAGATGTGCTTTACTATACAACTTGGTACAAAAGCAATCAAAGTTTCTCCCATCAGATAGCATCTAAAATCTTTCACAACCTTCACAAGTGCATATGCTTGTTTCTCATTGATATCATACTTTAATTAAGTATCCTGCAAATATTTACTAAAGAATGCAATAGGCTATTCAAAACCTTCATTATTTTTCTATAACAAAACTATAGCAATAGTGTGAAAAGAAGCAAAAGAGAAAATATGCATCGGAATACTATAGCTAGGTGCCTTAAGCACAGGTGCATCCTTGATTTCCTATTTGATACTCTTGGAAGTTTTATCAAGTTCACCTTACCACTTGATCTTAGATCCTTTCTTCAACATTTTAGACATTGGCCAAGTAATCTCAGCAAAGTTTGTAACAAATTTCCTCAAAAAGTTTACCTGGCCAAGGAAGGACTGGATGCCTTTTACATTTTTTGGCTTCTAAATTTTGTTAATGGCCACTACCCTCTCTAGATCAATTCTTACTCCCTTCTTTGCAAATAGGTGGCCCAGTAATTTTCCCTCAGTCACACCAAATGCACATTTCCTAGGGTTCAATGAAATGCCATATTCCAAAGCTCTTACAAATATCTTCTCATGATGAGAATAATGATCTTCTTCTTTCTTGGAATATGTAGTTAAGTCATCTTGATAAACAATAAGGAAATCATTTATGAATTTAGAAAAAGTAACATCCATTGGTCTTTGAAAAGTTGCACCAACATTTGTGAGACCAAAAGGCATCCTTACATAAACATAGGTTCTCCAAGGTGTTGTAAAGGTTGTCTTGAACTATTCTAATTATTTCACAATCACCTAGTTGTAACCAAAAAAACCATCCATCATGGACATTAGGTCAGACCCAGTTACTCTTTGTGGCATTGCCTCCATGTTAGGCAAGCAATAATTATCCTTCAGAGAAGAGATGTTCATATTCCTAAAGTCTACACACAGTCTAATATCTCCATTCTTCTTTCTAATAGGAACTAAGTTTGACACCCAAGAGGAATGACTTATGGGTTTTATGATTTCAGCATCTCTTAGCTTCATCAGTTCTTCTTGCATTTTAGGTACTAAGGTAGGATTGATTGGCCAATAATTTTTCCTAAAAGATTTAGCATCTTTCTTGAAAGGAATAATATGCTAGAACAAGTCTTCTCTATAAGCCTTTAGTTCATCATATGACCATGCAAAATCATGCCTAAATTTTCTTAATAACTCAATCAAATTTGTCCTTACCTCTTGAGATATATCTCTTCCAATGTAGAAATTCTTAGGTGCCTCATGTGTACCAAGATTAATTTCCTCTAGGTCCATCTGGTCTCTCTTCTTAGTATCTATTTGGACTCTGTCCTGACTATGAAGTACAATTTCTAAAATAACAAGTCCCTTGGGAACCTTGTTAGTCTTAAGCTTTAGGAATTCATTTACTAGGATAACCTCCTTTCCTTCTATAGTCTCAACCAAAGATGAGAAATCTAATTCTTGACCATGATACTTATCTTCACAATTCATAAATCTCAAGATATCCTAGTTATCTTCAAAGACCTGCCAGTTCTCAACATTATCTGGTATACTAGGCCTAGCCTGAATTTCAACTTTAGAGATTCCTATAAAATAATGTCACTAGGATTGATTGTTGTATTGTCTAAAAATTCAGCCATCTTATTGTTACTCCTATCCTTCGATACAATGTTGAACTCATCAAAAATCTCAATAATGTCTTGAACACCATTCCTATATTGTTTCAATATTTTGTTCTTAGAAGCATATGTTGATCTTTCTTGAGACACAACTGATTCAGAATCAACAACAACCTTTACACATCTAATTCCATTCTTGTGTGCCAACCTCAATCCTATTAACAATGCTTCATATTATTCTATATTATTGGTACAAGAAAAGATTAGTGTGAAGGAGAACTTGTACGTATTTCCATTAGGAGAGATGAGTAAAATACCTACTCCCAAACCATCTTTGTAGTTAGCACCATCAAAGTACATCACCTACAATTCACCTTTCTTAGATTTAGTATTTATTTCCATAGTGATAGGGGGAAACATAGGCTCTCTTTCAAGTGTAGGGACCTCTACTCTGAAATAATTATATTCAGTATACACAAAAAAAGTAATCTCATTTCCAATATTCTTTTCAATCATATGGGTTACCCTTGGCTCCCTTTCAACCTTAATAGATTTATCATCTATCTTGAAAGTTTCATATGACAAGTCACATTGAAAACTTTGACCCATGCCAATAGTCCACTTCCTAGATAGTAGCATTCCATAATGAGGAGGAATGTCTTATTGGTTCCTTTTCTTTCTACTTGTAGATTTACACTATGATTGACAAACTAATGTCACCGACTCTATCACCACTCCAAACTCTGAAATGAAAAGGACCAATTAATAAGGATCAAAAAGGATCCTCCTACACTTTGAGCCTAATGCTCAGGTGGTTGTACCCTTGACTCACTTCTTGAAAGGAGTCTCCAAAATATTACACATTCATAGCCTTTACAAACTGATTTAAGGATTTCATCATTTACATTTGTTTGATTGATGATGGGAAAATGCCTCCTGAGAATGGACCAATGTCTTCTCCTAGGGCATAGAGTCACAATACAACATGCATCAATTGAAAGTCTAACTTAAATACACCCAAATCCAAAATAATTTCTTTTCCTATTATTCCTCTCACTCAGACACCTGGACGTCAAATTCTTATTTCACCCAGAATTCTCTGAAACTATCTTTAAGGATTTAATCTTGACTTTGGAAAGAACTCAAAGAAAATCTCATAATATACTTTGTATACCATATACTAACTCACTTTGTGATATTAATATATAAGGATTCAAGATAGAAATAAGAAGACATACACAAGTCTAAAATTGGGATTCAAGTGTATTCTTATAAAAGTTTGTAGAATCAATACATTGCATCCTGAGAAAATGCTAAAGAAAAAAAACCCTAAGCCCAAGCTCTCATTATTCAATTTTCAAATTGACCATCAACAAGATTTCTACGTACATTAGAAAAAAATATATAGTCACTAGCTACCTTGGCATCCTTCAGAAAGGATGTAACAAGCTTCAGATAGCTAGGATAGAATTAGGGTTTCAACTACCTTGCCAACCAAATTCAATCAAAATTTACTGCAGGGGAGAAAACCAACAATCTCAAAGAAAAAAAAATCCAAGAATGATCTTCATTAACAACACTATCCTTGACTAAAATGCAAAAGACTAGAAACCCATCATGTTTACCATCAACAAATCTAACAACGATGCAACTTGAATGGCTATTTCACCGACCACTGTGGTACATACACCTTCCATAGTCAATCATTCCTCAGGCCATATTGTACTAGTGAGTGAAAAATCATATCATGCAAATTTTTTGACAAAACATTGAATTTTCAGTCCTTTTGTCACTGACAGACCCTTAAAATATTCAAATTTTAGGTAGCAATGGTTAATTAGCAAGCTTAAAATGCAACTGTCAATCTTATTTATTTCTCGGTAGATCAGACGACCCTTAAAAATTGGCACAAAAATCATAAGGGCCCTTTGAAAAGTCTCTACCACATCACCACCTTGGAAATTGATAAAAATTTAAGTATGTCAGCATGTATTTGACATCAGACCCACTACACTATTGGCTTATGGCTTTGGAAAGAATCAATGGCTATCGTGATGCTACAAAGAATAACCTTTGAGGACTTTAGCTTAGCAAAATCATGACAGCCATCAGATCCTTTGACAACTGTTAGACCTTTAATTCCTACAGAGAACATAGTTCTATTGACAACTTCCACATCACCATCCTTCATCCAATTAGGAATGAGCACCTTTGAAACATCTAACATGCGGACCCACTGCATGATTTTACAAGAAAATCTAACAGTCATCATGAAGCTGCGATCATCATGAAGCTATGATGATTAACATCTGGGCATGTTTTCTTTGCAGTATCATGACCATCATAGATCTCAAATGAACTTTACCCTACTTCCAAACTAGGACCGCCAAACATTAATCACCAGAAATAAAATTGACCACCAGCTAGGTCACTAAAGGTTAACGAACTAACTGCCAGGATTGCATGAACATGTGATTGTAATAACCATCAAGTCATTGAATAAAAAGAACTTAACCACCAAAATTGAGAGATCACATGAACACCTAGTTGCTTATTCGCTGAATGTCAAGGGTTAACTATTAGGAATAGTCCCAAGAGATAATTGAGAGGGGGGGTGAATTAGTTATCTACAAGTTTCAATTCTCTATCCAATTAAGTATACTTAAACATAAAGCATAAAAACAATGAAAGAACACTTGAACACAACACAATATTTTGGTTACAAGGAAACCCAAATAGGTAAAAACCCTGGTGGGAATTGATACCCACTAATATTCTACATGACTGTATTATGATCCTTTTTAGGAGATCATTAACCCTATTAGGAGTTTCTTTACAATATATTTAGTATAGTAGACCTGGTCAAGGGTCAGACCCTATTAGGAGTCTTTTATAATTTTCCTTGTTAGGGGAGAGGACGCACTATCTAAGAGCTCACTGCTCAAAGGGGAAAAGGCTACAACCTTCTGAATAACAGATACACACTATATCTAGATTTTGGTGAACTCTGATTTAACCTATTTTTTGGATCAGTTCCAATGTATAGCACAAATACTTTACTTAGTCACATAGACCTTCTTCTGATGGCTCAACACTTCACACACTCTACTCTATTCTTCTTAATCAACCATGAACCACACTTAAGCAATCACAAATGACTGCCTACAAATATATTTCCTCTAAATGATATAATCAAGTTAGCCTATTAGAACCACCTTGAAATCATATTAGAGAAACCATAATAAAGTTAGATAAACATTCTGTCGGCTCTATTATGCATGCAACATAATCTAGGACCTGTCTAATAAGATAATTATAGATGCATGCTACACACTATCAGCTCTACTAAAACAACTATATCTTTCTCCTCAAGCTAAATTACTTCATGCACTTGTAACCAAACATCAATAACAATTCTCCAAGTGTAAATCCAAGGGCACATACACCAAAGATAGGCACAACTCTAGAACCAATAAAATCTTTGTCAACTCTCCTAAACAAACATATGAAATTGCTACTGGTGAATAGCAACCATATAACTTCACTTCTACTAAATATCATAATATGTGTCCATGATTGAAACATCACTAACATGTCATGAACATATATCCAAGCATGCAAGGCTCCATGATAACTATATGGACAACCATACATAGAACATTGCTTGTTACTCTATCAGGAACACTGCTGACACAAGTTGCTATATAACTATTTGTACTAACAGTTAATCTTTACACCCATCATATCATGCTAATATCATGTCCATGCTTTGTATACTAAAATCTTACTAAATAAGACTTCCACACATGCTAGTTTCCATATGTTGTCAACAATGACAAACATATAGTAAGTACTGACCTACTGGAAAATCTCCAACATTAACTACCTGGGACTTGACAATCAGGCAACTGCAGTCTAGAAGAACTAGGCCCCACTCAGTTGTAGTAGTGCACATAGGAAATGTTGATGTTAGAGACTAGCTACGAAGTGGTGAAAGGTCAAAAAGAACTAGGACTTTCTCTCAAAACCTAAAAGGCATCAAAGAAATAAAAAACATCAAGGGTTTTTATGCTTAGATAATTTTTTGAAACCACCTGACATGAAGTAAACTATTTTTGCAGACCATAAAACTTGAATATCTCCCTGGTTGTAACTTCTCTAGACATGCACTCTTAACTTGACCTTGAAAACACAATGAACTATCATATGCTAAGGGTGCAAGCCATGAAACATAAAAAATTTAGCTTGTAGATCAAAATTGTGCACAGCTAGGGCATTGTAGCTCACTTGGATTTTCTACATATTATACCATGTGATCTATACTGAAGCAAGATGACATGAAAGACTACCTCTGGCTAAGGGTGCAACTAATAAAAACTTGTATATCTTCTGCACTAACTAAAACAAGCTTGCAGGCATGGCAAGGCAACTTCTTAGGACTTTGTGAAGAAATAGGCCATTCTCTTATGATTTTTACTATGACAAAAAAATGGCCTAATAGTGGCTCTATCTAGGGATGATGGGTAACTTGTGCCCATGCAAGAATTCATAATTTTGGTAGAGAAGACCACCTACTAGAAAATAACTAGAGAGAGCACCCAGACAAAAAACCTACAAACTAAGGTAAGACCAGAAAGAAAGAAACACACTAGTATATACAAGCCTAACTACTATTCATGGAAAGAAAGGTACTTCAACTGAAGTATTTCTTCAAGAATTGTCCATGAACTAGCAACTGTTGAATATCACCATTGAGCTCCTTGAAAATGTAGGAATCTAGTCCCCACCTTTCATGAATCAAATATGGTCCTAACCAAATTGGATCAAACTTTCCATGTTTTCCTTTATCTTCCAGTTTGGCATTCTAGATTAACACCAAGTCATCAGGTTCAAACCTCCTTTCTACAGATTTCTTGTCATACAAACTCTTGACCTACAACTACAACTTAGCATTCTTTGAAACTGATTATCTTCTAGTTTCATCTAGCCTAATTAAATCCTCAATTCTCAACTCCATTTCATCCTCTAGATCCTCATCATATATTTGGACAAACTTATACATCTCTAGTAAGTTTTTCTAAGGCATCCTTGTATGTATTCCATACACCAAGTCAAATGGTGCACATCCAATTGCCTTTTTCATAGTTACTCTATCAGCCCATACAACTAATGGAAATTTTGAATTCCATACCTTCTTATTCTTTTCAAGAATCCTCTTGAGAATCTTTATCAAGATTTTGTTAGTTGATTCTACCTATCCATTTCCTTGTGGATGATAAGGTGAGGAAAATGATATCTAGATTCCTAAACCTTTGCAGAATTCTTTGTATTTAGTAGACCTGAAGCACATTGCATTATCACTCACAATCATTTTAGGACAACCAAATCTTGTAAAAATATTATTCAATAGGAAATCAGTCACCACCTTGCTTGTTGCATTCCTTGTAGGAATAGCCTCTACCCATTTTGTAAAAAAATTACTGGAAACTAAGATCCAAGAGTGTCCTCCATTAGACTTGTTTGAGAATTCACCTATAAAATCCATTCCCCATTTCTAGAAAGGGGCTTGCACTTCTACAGGCTTCAATGGTACATTTCCTGAAAACTTGAGCTTACCAAAAAATCTTTGACAAGCATCACACTTTCTTACCAATTGTTCTGCATCCTTGAAAATTGTGGGCCACCAGAATCCTACTCTCAAAATCTTTTGAGCAGTATTTTTTCCCATATAATGTCCACCACATATCCACTCATGCATTTCTTTCAAGAATTTGTTAGCTTGATTTTCATCAACACATTTCAAAAGCATGCAATCCAAATTCTTTTTATATAAATTGCATTATATAATTACATACTTGATTGCCTGTAGTTTCAGTGTCCTTTTCTTGTTATCATCCATTCTTGATGGACACTTCATATTTCTCAAATAATAGATAACATCTTTATACTAGATACAATCATCCATATCACATGTGTAATCAACTTCAACTTGATTTATCTGATTTGCATAAGGATTGGACTGAGCCATCAATTTTTCCAATCCTTGACCTCTAACCAACTTGGTAATTTGGATATCAACGTTAAACTCTTGAATTCTATTACTCCATCAACATCTTCTCCCAGACACTTGTTGTGAAAAGATATCCTTTACTAAAGCACTTGGCACAAAATAAATAACAATTGCTCCCATCAAATAACACCTGAAAGCCTTTACTACTTTCACAAGTGCATATGCTTGTTTCTCATTGATATCATACTTTAATTCAGTAGCCTGCAAAGATGTACTAAAGAATGCAATAGGCTGCTCAAAACCATCCTTATTTTTCTACAATAAAACTACAACAATAGTATGAAAATATGAAAAAGAGAAAATGTGCATTGTAATATCATAATCAGGTGCCCTAAGCACAGGGGTTGTTAGGAATAGTCCCAAGAGATAACTAAGAGGGGGGGGGGGGGTGAATCAGTTATCTACAAGTTTCAATTATTTATCTAATTAAGTATACTTAAACATAAAGCATAAAAATAATGAAACAAAACTTGAAAACAACACAATATTTTGGTTATGGGGAAACCCAACTAGGTAAAAACCCTGGTAGGAATTGACACCCACTAATATTCTGCACTAGTGTATAATGATTCTTGTTAGAAGATCCTTAACCCTATTAGGAGTTTCTTTACAATATGTTTAGTATAGTAGACCTAGTCAAGGGTTAGACCCTATTAGGAGTCTTTTATAATTGTCCTTGTTAGGGGAGAGGACGCACTGTCTGAGAGCTCACTGCTCAAAGGGGTGAATGCTACAACATTTTGAATAATATATACACACTATATCTAGATCTTGGTGAACTATGCTTTCACCTTTTGTCTAGATCAATTCCAATATATAGCACAAATACTTTATTTGGCCACATAGACCTTCTTCTGATGGCTCAACACTTCGCACACTCTTCTCTGCTCTTCTTAGTCAACCATGAACCACACTCAAGCAATCACAAATGACTGCCTATAAATATCTTTCCTCTTAATGATATAATCAAGTCAGCCTATTAGAAGCACTTTTAAATCACATTAGAGAAACCATAACAAACTTAGATAAACATTCTATCAGCTCTACTATGCACGCAACACATTCTGGGACCTATCCAATAAGATAATTGTAGATGCATGCTACACACTGTCGGCTCTACCAAAACAATTGGATCTTTCTCCTCAAGTTGAATTAGCTCATTCACTCTTAACCAAACATCAATAACTCTCTTCTAAGCTTAAATCGAAGGGTGCATACCCTAAAGATAGGCACAAATCAAGAACCAATAAAATCTCTGTCAGCTCTTCTGAATAAACACAGGAAATTGCTACAGGTGAATAGTGACTGCATATCTTCACTTCTACTAAATATCAGACTATATGTCCATAACTAAAACATCACTAACATTTCTTCAACATATATCCATGCACACAAGGCTCCATGATAACTGTATGGACAACCATACAAAGAACACTTTCTGTTACTCTGTCAGGAACACTGCTGACACTAGTTGCTATATAACTGTCTATACTAATAGTTAACATCTACACCCATGATATTATGTTGATATCATGTCCATGCTTCATATACTGAAAGCTTACTACATAAGAATTCCACATATGCTACTTTCAATATGTTTTCATCAATGACAAACTTACAGTCGATACTGTATACACCTAAAAATGGTCACCTAGACTATTAGCCCCTTTTGCTAAATCATAAATTACTTATTCTTGATCAAATCCTTGTTCTATCATTTATTCGATTATTTTCTATGGGCTAACCATCTTATCCTAAGTTTTTATTTATTTAAAAGGAATATTTCCTCCCCTTTTAATAAATAAAAAGCCCCACTTTTCCTCTTATCCTAAGTTGCACAAATAAAGCATTATTCTTATTTTATAAAAAGAGAAAAGTACTTTTTGTCTCATATGGACACAAAAGTCAACTCTTATTTTCTTATTGGAGGATACTTGTGCACATGGATTGCTCCTCTTTTAAGCTCCACCGTTGATTAAATCTTTTGCCTCTTAATCTCCATGGCCCATTCCTTTTTCATTCCCTATAAAAGGAGAGCTCTCTTCCTCATTTGCACACACAATTTTTGTGCTATTGTTATGCTGCAGGTTTTCTAGGTCATCTTGGAGCTTTTGGAGATATTCTTGCATCTAGGGTTTGAAGATTTGGAGCATTGTTGCATTCATCTTGGATCTTCATCAACACTCTATCTTCTTGTCTTCATTCTTACATCATCATGGCTTTCTTGCTTCATAGTTAGATTTCATTTCTTGCATCTTTCATTTTCATAGCTTAGCTTGCATTGTACTTTCATTTCCATAGCTTAGCTTGCATCTTCATTCTTAGCTAGCTTGCATTGCATTGCATTTCATTCTTGATTCTTGAGGATATTGGCATTCTTGCCTTTGTCTTCATTGAATCTCCCATTGCATGGTTTACTAGCAAGGTTATTGGCTTAATAGCTCTAGCTGAGAGCATTCTTAAAACCCTTGCACTCCATGCCTAGGGAGCTATGGATCGATTTGTGAGGGCTCATTCTTGAGTTTTCTTGCATGTAATGATTCATAGAAGTGTGACACATTTATAGCACACATTTTTTGGTGCCCACCATGGGGCAACCCACCTCTTGCATTCTGGTTTTGATTATTTTTGGAGCTAACCCTTGTGCAGATTTGTTTGGAGATGAAAAAAACCCTAGATTTGAAAGATTTGACCATATCTCCCAAAAGGCTTGGTGTTCTAGTCTGAAATTTTTTTTATAGGTTGACAACATATCAGAGAAGCTCCAAAAAAAATTTCAGAATTTTTTGAGGTAATTTGTATTTTTTATGATTTTTTCTTTATTTTTCATAAAAAATCCATTTTTGGCGCAAATCAGCATATTTTTCAGAAATTTTTATATTTCTGGAAAGGTCTTAAAATTATACAGGGGGTCCATTCATTGTGTTTTTAATTTAGAAATCATATCATAGCTCATTTGGTTAATTTATAAAATCTGGTCTGTTTTGGTAAAATGGATCTCTAGGGCACAAATGAAGATATTTTTCTAAAATTTTTATATTTTTGGAAAGCTCTCTGTTTTTTGACAGAGGTCTCTTTTCTGCATTTTGAGTTTAGGGTCCGAATTCATGTGGTAAAAATCAGATCTTGTTGACTAGGTCAAATGTAAAAAAAATAAAATTTTGTGATGGGTATGCACTTATTTTTCATTGTTCATTGCATGATATGAGTTATCATTTGGATTATTTGCTGGTTATCATTGCTCCTAAAAATTGATTTTCACATCTAACCTTAGGGTTTGCATAAATTGGATATATATTGCATATCTTGTTTGCTTGTTCTCTTGTCAAGTTGTGGTTGTAGGTGCTTCTTGCTTGAAATTTGCTAAAATCGTATGTCAAAGAGGGCTACTAATGGTTTTTGCAGGGCTGCCCTAAGCATAAAAACCAAATCAAGTTCTTGTTTAATTTCTTTCTTTATTAAGTGTGACATATACTAGTTGTTTCATTAGGCACTTAATACTTTGTGAAAGGAATCTTGGGGTGGTAGGAGAAGTATGCTCTTCACCTTTAGGTGAATCAGAAAATCTTGACCCATCTTGAGGTTTTGGAAGCAAAGGGGTAATTGGATCTTGTTTGGTGTGTTTGGGAGAAGTTTTTGAGATAGGGGAGTATGCTCTTCACCCTTGTGGTGAATCAAAAACTTTGAACCTCAAGAATTAATCCACTCTTTGTTTAGCTTAGGATCCTTTAGCGGGCCTGCTCTTGAGCAATCAAGAGGAACGACCCAAGTGGGGACAACCTTGTCATCATTTTCCTTGGTGGTGAGTGATTCCAACTCACTATAATCTCAAGGCTATCGAGGACACAAAACCTTGGTAGACATAGTACTTATCTTTGCTTGATGTGAGTAACTTGTGGGATTGTGACCATGAGGAAAGCATTAAGCAAGAATGCTTAAGGTACTCTTGAGGCCGCGAGGTCCTAGTCCTTTATGAGGAGCAAGAGGGGTGCTATGAACGGAAATCCTTACTATGAACCATTAGATAGAGGCCACCTTCTTTTAGCCGCTTAGCTTCTTGGTGCAAGGATTGATCCAAGTGGACTTACCCGGATCACCCTAAGACACTCACCATATGTGTTCCTTTGGTTGTGTTTTTGACACTTCCATGACAACGCCAATATCTCTTGTGGGCAACCACTTGGTGTGAGGCAAGGGAACATCAAGTTGTGGGCCAAGTTGTTAAGTAATGAACCTTGTCCTTCTAGGTAGTAATTTCTTGAATTGTCTTCGATTGTGCTATGCCCGTGTAAACGTTCTCAACATTCAAACAAACGGTAGCATTCATAAGGTTCTCTATTTTGATATCACAAGTGCTTGTCTTGACAAGGTTGCTTTTGCCCTTGTTTCAAGTGTTCTATGACATGTTTGATCACCTACTATTTGCAAACTTGTCTTTTATCTGTTGTTACTGCTTGTCAAACTGAAAAATTGCACTATCCAATCTGTGAACTTGATCAAAACACTTCAAAACTGAGATTTTTATGTTCATTGGTCAAGAGTCACACTGTTTGCCTGGGAACTATCACACTAAGTTATTTTGCTATCTCACTACTGCTTGCAATCTGAAGTTGATTTGTGTCACTTCCAGTCATCCTTGGTCAGTCTAGGTCAGATCTTAGAGGTTATTACATGTTGCTCAATATTCAAATGGACTTCAATGGTATCAATTTGCACAAAATGACTCTTGGTCTTCTTTTTTCCACATCTCCCATATCTTCCTAGTCTTCCATTTCTCTTCTTCCTTCATGCTTCTTTCTCTTCTTCCTAACCTCTTCATGTCTTCTTGATCCTTTTCCTCTTATTATCTAGTCTGCCTTCTTCTATTTCATCTCTTCTATTCATTTCTTTCATGCTTGATTCCTCCTCTTCTAGAATCATGAATTTCAACTATCTTGCTATAGAACCTCTCTTGAGAAGGGATGATCTCGAACTCATTGCTCAATTCGAACAGTATTATTTTTCCAAGCATCCCGCAAGTCATCAACTTAAGACAAGAGTAAACAAAAAGATGTTTGAGTCTGACGCCTTTGCTAGGATTATAGACATGATTCTCTCACAATCTCCTTCTTCCAAACACTCTTTTTCTTCTAGGTCTTCTCATCATTCTTCATCTTCCACATCCTACCATGCCTTTTCCAAACATCATTATCCTTCTTCATCTTACCATGACTCTTCTCAACATCATTCAAATTCTTCCTTAGCTAAGTTTTCTTCTTCCACTATGTCTTCATTTTCTCCTTCTTTAAGATCTTGTTCTTCTTCTACTTCCCCCAAGAGTCTTGCTTTTCTTCATGAGCCATACCATAATGAGCAACATGACAATCCTTGTAATACCTTTGATGGCTATGATGCTGGACAATGTAGGGATACTTATGACACCTCTACTCCTCAGAGTCCTCGCAGACTCATGCTTACTAAAAATGGGTCATCCTATTGGATAGATTGTGATGGTGATCCATATGATTCTGATTTTGAAAGAGAGTTTAGTGATGTTTGTAGACAATACCTTGATGATAATCCATCTACTACTGCTGAGGACTATAAAATACAATGCGCTGATTATAAACGTTACTACTATGAGCATTTCTTCTCTAAGAATTCCACTGCTAAAAATCAAAATTGTACTTCTGAGCAAGATCATATTAATGTTGAACCTTTGTCTTGTGATGGTCCCCTTCCATCCCCTACTTCCTCCAATACTCATACATCTCCTAAAGCTTCTGAGTCTTCCAAATCTTTCACAAATCCTTCACCCAACAAAGATCCTAACGCTTTTCATGCAGTTCCCTATAGTTATCCTCAAGAGCTACCTCTTCAAGAAACTCAAGCTAACCTTCACTTGGCTGAAAATAATTTCAATAATGCTAAACCTAAAGAGCCTAAGCCTTTATGCACTACAATGCCTACTTCAGCTAGTCCTTCACTATCTATTCCAAAGTCTTCCATACAATTTCAAAATGCTTCCTTGTCCTTAGAAGTGGCTTCATGTCAAGAGGACTCTAAAAATGATACAGAAAAGAATATAAAGAAAGATCAAGATCAAGAACCATCCATGTCATCCAATTATTTTCATGATGTCTCTGATCCATTTCATGGTTCTTTTGATCCTCTATGCTCTTTTACATTCATTCCACCATGTCTTAAGTCTTCTCCTAAGCAAGATCAAGCTACCACTTGCACTATTGAGCTTGTTGATAATCAAAATAACCTTACTACGCTTGCACTTTCCAAAGATGATACTTCCATTAAGGTTATTAAAAATGGTGCCGTTACTTCTGATGTTAAGCTTATTGAAAATCAAGAGAAAAATTCTACGCTTATGCTATCCAAAGATCCTTGTCAAGATCAAAGTCTTCCATCTTCTTGTTCTACCACTCCATGTTCGCTTCCATTTTCTACTCTTCCTAAGTCTTTGCAAGCTTTGAACGATTCTATCAATGAATTTGCTCCTATTAAAGAAGTTCATGATCCTATTGCAAATCCTAATGCTCACTCTAAAGATGCTGATGTCCTTGGTTGTCATATAGATGCTGATGAAACTATTGATTATCCTTTTGTATCTTCCACTTCCATCCTTGGACCTCTTCCACTGCTAAAGGCTTCACGCCTTCCTTCCATCTTGGGTCCTTATGTCCCTTCACTTTCCCCTCCTAACTCTCCTAATTCATCATCCATTTTGGGTCCTTACGTCCCTCCATCTCCTATCTTTCCTCAAGATCAACATAGATGCATACCCTTGAATCCTTTTCATCCACTCACCCATCTATACCAGTCATATCTTCCTCCTTCTTCCACAAGTCCTAAGTCTTTTGGAAGTAACTTGAATGTTCAATACCAGAAAAAGAAGCAATACAAGAATCCATCAAAAAAAGATCACCATGTCTCCTCTAATCGACATGGGCACATACAATCAAAAGAGATATCTAAGAAGAAAACTACAAGACAAGTATGGGTTCCAAAATCCATCATTACAGATATTCTCTCTAAATCATCAAAAAGAAATAAAAAGCCTAAGGCTATATGGATTCCAAAATCTCTCTTGAAAGAGTCTTATGTTGAACAAAAAGTGAAGTTGACATTCAAGCTTCCAAAGGCTTCCACTTCATCTTCTTCCAAAAATGATCTTTCATTCCATGTGCCTGAACCGCAACCTCTGCTAAACATTCATCATATTCCTTCACGTATTCCTTTATTCATATTTCCTCCATCTTCTTGCCACCCTTCAAGGTGTGTGTCGATTTTGATCTTGCCTTCCTTCCCATCTACCCTTTCACAATCTTTCCATTCATTATCCTTCTACCTTCTATCCTTTTTCCTCATTTGCCTATTCCTCATATCTTCCAACCTCACTCGCTTTACATAAAGCCTTATCCTCCATTTTTCTCTTCCATCTTCCTTTCCCTATCAGCATCTTTGAGCATATCATTTTGAATCCTTGGCATGTTAGGGTTTATCCTTTCAAGGAGTACTATCTAAAAAGCTTGCCTTCTTCCAAAAATAGAAAAAAGAAAAAAAAAAAAAAAAGAATGAAAAAAATTGAAAATGTGCCATGGTGAAAACCTGGAAACAGGCGCCTTGGTAGCAAAAGTAAAGAGAAATAAATTCATCCTATGGTGACAACCACTCCCTTGTGGCACCTTGGATAAGTACCATGATGAAAACCTGGCAATCAGGCATCATGCGTAGTTCTTCTACATGTTTCATCCATTCCATCTTCTCTCGTTGATCTTGGCAATGTTCAGCTATACACGAATATTTGGCTATCTTGTGAGCTATCTTACGATGATCTTGCTTTCATTCCATTCATATTCATTCCTTCATTTTCCTCCATTCATTCTAGCCTTTCTTTATCCTTTTCCCCTTTGGTCTTGATCTAATAAAAAAGAGTAAAAAAATGATGCTATGAAGCCTCTTGACATGTCTACTCCTTTGGAATGCATCCTTTTCTTCTTTTGCAGTGCGCTTTCATGACTTATCCTATGCTGGCCTTTCATTGCTTGTCCAATGCGCTTTACATGTAATTTTTCCCTAGCTTGGGTACTCTTGAGGAGTTTGACCTTGAGGATTTCTTCCCTCCATTCGCCTTCATTCTCCTTTCCTCCATCTCATTAATGAGCTTTCTCTCCCTCTTGTCCTCCACCTTGCTAGACTTTGGGACTACACGATGTGATCTTGCTCATGAGTTTGATGCCCGTTTCTATCTAGGGCATTCTTTGTACATACTTTATGATCCTGAAAAAATTCCAAAAAAAATCATATATGATGCTGAAAAAAACCTAAAAAGCATAAAAAGTACTGAAAAAATGAGCATCCTAGTGAAAACCTAGCAATAGGCGCTTTGATGTCTCACCAAAAAAAATCAAAAAATTTCAAAAAAATAAAAAAAAATTGAAAAAGTGCCTTGGTGAAAACTTGGAAACAGGCGCCTTGGTAGAAAAAATACAAAAAAATTATAAAAAAGTCCTGAAAAAATCTATCAAGTGGTGAAAACCTGAAAACAAGCGCTACTTGAGACCCTCTGCACCTATGTCTATTAGTCTTGCATGGCGCTCTTTCGCTCCACTTCTCGCTTTGCCTCTCCTAGCCTGGAATTGATTCTTGTCTTAGTCTAGGGGGCATATGTTGCTTTAAGCTTATCTTGGGTCTCTTTGTGCGTCTGGGTTTCTTGGGCAACTTGGTTCCAATGGTGTTTTTCAACACCACCCTAATGGTGTTTTTCAACACTACCCTTGCGTCGAGTGTTTCTCAACACTTATTAGATGTCCTACCTGCAGTCTAGTATGATGCGATATTTCTCACTGGCAGATGCGATACTCAAAGTTTGATTCTATGACCTACACACACGCACTTGACTTGCTGAGATTTGTTTGAATTTATTTCTTTGCATGCTGTCTATGATGATTTCTTTGCTGAGTGGTCTCTCCCTGAGAAGTTTTCGATGATGCATAGCTAGAAGACTGAGGGTATGAGAACATGTTTTATTTCTTTATCTTCTTGTGGGTATATTTTGTTAGTCCTCACTGTGATGAGCATTTATGCTAGTCTTACTTGACACTATGGACCTACAAGGTATTATCCTTGACTGTTTTGCAAGTGCATACTTGTAGCCATCTTGACTTTCCTTGTGTCTCGATGCGAGTATAATCTTGCTATATTAAAATTAGGTAATCTCACTGCACTAGTCATCTTGACCTACATGTCTCTGATGCCTAGGTGGGATTTCCACATTTCTATCTGATATAGATCATATTCAGATTCACATAGTTATGCTAGTGTGTATTGTATGATCTTGCGACGCTACCAATAACGCTCGATGATGAATATTAGATGTCTATTGGCTTTGTAACCTTGCAAGTAAACCACTTTTCATGTAGCTTGCATTCTTAAGTTCATGTTAGTTTAGTTTTGCATCTTGCATATGGAGAGAGCTCTCCTTTCATTTTTCATGGACTTGTTAATCAGCTGCACTCACCTTTCACTTCTTCCCGATCATGTCTTTCACTTTCTTGTCTTTCATCTCACATCATTTTCTCTTCATTTTGGGATCCAAACCGAAATCCACATTCACCTTGACCCTTTCTCCTTTTTCCGCACAGTTGGCTGACCTTTTGAGGCCTGATCCTTTGATCTTCGCTGGGGCATCATAACCTCTTCATCCCCATCTCTTTCAACCTTCTAGTCTTTCATTCAAATCCCAAGTTCCAATTCCCCCCTCTATGGAATTTACGGGTTGAGGGACCGATAGGTTCGTGCCCCGTGTCCCATGTGTGGGGCATATCTTCACTGCTTGATGGTTGTTCTTATCTTTCATCTTTGATTATGATTTCTAGTGATTTGATCATGTTGCTCTTGCTTCTGTATTCCCTCTACCTTGGATTTCGCTTTCGATCCCGAGGGGGCAGACACATCATATCTTATTAGCTATCTCTTTCCTAAGTGTTTAGTACTGTCACTACCAGGCTGACCATGCAGGATTTGCTATCTCTCTGCACTTCATTCTTTGGAGTCAGATCTCTATTTGCTTGCCTTCTTGGCTATCTCTTGCTTTCTTGGCTAATCTGAGTTGCTTTGTGATCCCAAATCGATCTCACATTTCAACTTCATTTCTTTGACTACATGTGTTCCCAGATCGATCACACATTAGTCAAAGAGGGGCAAATGTATACACCTAAAAATGGTCACCTAGACTATTAGCCCCTTTTGCTAAATCATAAATTACTTATTCTTGATCAAATCCTTGTTCTATCATTTATTCGATTATTTTCTATGGGCTAACCATCTTATCCTAAGTTTTTATTTATTTAAAAGGAATATTTCCTCCCCTTTTAATAAATAAAAAGCCCCACTTTTCCTCTTATCCTAAGTTGCACAAATAAAGCATTATTCTTATTTTATAAAAAGAGAAAAGTACTTTTTGTCTCATATGGACACAAAAGTCAACTCTTATTTTCTTATTGGAGGATACTTGTGCACATGGATTGCTCCTCTTTTAAGCTCCACCGTTGATTAAATCTTTTGCCTCTTAATCTCCATGGCCCATTCCTTTTTCATTCCCTATAAAAGGAGAGCTCTCTTCCTCATTTGCACACACAATTTTTGTGCTATTGTTATGCTGCAGGTTTTCTAGGTCATCTTGGAGCTTTTGGAGATATTCTTGCATCTAGGGTTTGAAGATTTAGAGCATTGTTGCATTCATCTTGGATCTTCATCAACACTCTATCTTCTTATCTTCATTCTTACATCATCATGGCTTTCTTGCTTCATAGTTAGATTTCATTTCTTGCATCTTTCATTTTCATAGCTTAGCTTGCATTGTACTTTCATTTCCATAGCTTAGCTTGCATCTTCATTCTTAGCTAGCTTGCATTGCATTGCATTTCATTCTTGATTCTTGAGGATATTGGCATTCTTGCCTTTGTCTTCATTGAATCTCCCATTGCATGGTTTACTAGCAAGGTTATTGGCTTAATAGCTCTAGCTGAGAGCATTCTTAAAACCCTTGCACTCCATGCCTAGGGAGCTATGGATCGATTTGTGAGGGCTCATTCTTGAGTTTTCTTGCATGTAATGATTCATAGAAGTGTGACACATTTATAGCACACAGATACTAGCCTACTGGCAAATCTCCAATAATCTCCCCCTTTGGCATTGATGGCAACATGTGGAATGAAAAACTACCACCAACCCAAATGAACATTTATTTTGTAACATTCTCCATTTCCTTATCAAAACTCCCCCAAAGATGAATCCTCGATTTTCTACAATATTTTATAATATTGTGCATTTTCTCAACTGTACTACTGTCAAAATTGAATACTAGTCCCCCTTAGTATATTACTCTTCATTTTTACCTCTATTTTTCATGACTCTGTATATTACTCCCCCTTTGACATCAATGGAAAAGGGTTCCATTCATTATAAGCATTGGTACTACTCTTGAGGTAGAGTAGTCAACCTTCCATTAGTCCCTCAGAACTGATGCATTTCCTTCTTTCTTCTAAAAAGAATCATGGAAGGGAATTACTCCCAACTTCTCCCTAATATACTCAAAAGTATCCTTAGGAAAGGGCTTTGTGAATATATCTACCAACTAATCTTTAGTGCTCACATAGTCCAACTTGACTTCTTTCTCTACCACTTTCTCTCTTAGGAAGTGATACTTGATCTCAATGTGCTTTGTGTTTGCATGCATCATGGGGATATTTTACATATTGATAGTGCTAGTGTTATCACAGTTAATAACAATAGGATAATCAATCTGAATTCCAAAATCCTTTATCATCTTCTTGATCCAAATGATTGTAGAAAAATTTAAGGCTACTACAACATATTCCGCTTTTACTATTGACTGAGAAATACAATTTTGTTTCTTGCTTGTCCAAGTGACAAGTCTATCACCAAGAAATACTACTCCACCTGATGTAGTCTTTTTGTCATCAACACATCTTGCCCAATCTACATCAGTGTACACATGAAGCTCAACATTTTCTAAATTAGGATACCATAGACCATAATCTATAGTGCCCTAAAAGTATCTAAAGATTATCTTTACTACTATGAGGTGACTTTGCTTAGGTTCTATTGCAAATCTTCCAACTATACCAACTGCATTGGAAATATCAGTTGTAGTCTGAGTAAGATATATGATTTTACCAATCATAGACTTGTACAATGTTATATCTATTGTTGGTGAGTCATCTTATTTTGTAAGCTTTCATCCAGTGATCATAGGGGTTCCTACTGGATTGCAATCATCTATCTTGAATTTCTTTAGTATCTCTTTCACATACTTGGACTGATTAATGAAAATACCTTTTTCTATCTATTGCACATTTAGTTCCAAAAAGTATTTAATAGGACCAATCATACTTATCTCAAACTCATTTTGCATTTCTTTGGCAAATTCTGCACTTAGTTTGTCATTACCTCCAAAGATAATGTCATCAAAAAATATAGCTACAAGTAGTAGACCTTCAGATGTCTCCCTAATGAATAGATTATAATCTTCTGCTCCTTTCTTGAATCCAATCTTTGTTAGATATCCATCTAGTCTCTCATACCATGCTCTAGGGGCTTGCTTAAGTCCATAGAGGGCCTTCTTCAATCTGCATACCATATCAGGTCTGTCTGATAAGATGAATCCTTCTGGTTGCTCAATGTATACTTCTTCTTTAAAATATCCATTCAGGAATGCTGACTTGACATCCATCTGATAAAATTTAAATTTTTTGACTATAGCATATGCTAGAAACAACTTAATAGCTTCTAATCTACTCATAGGTGCAAATGTGTCTAAATAATCAATGCCTTCTCTTTGTGCATATCCTTTACATACTAATATTTCTTTATTTATTACTATTGTACCATCTTCATTCATCTTGTTTTTGAATATCCACTTTTTTCCAATCACATTCTTATCACTAGGTCTTGCGACCAGTTCCCAAGTGTCATTCTTAATAATCTAATCAATTTCTTTCATAGAATCATGCCAATCTAAATCATTACAAGCATCTTCAACACTTAAAGGTTCAATCTGAGATAGTAAACATACTACTTCACTGCTAGCTGATTTATTTGCTTTTGATCTTGTCAAGACTTTACTGCTTTGATCTCCAATGATGTCTATCTTGGAATGATTTCTAGATGTAAACTTTGGAACTTTAGGTGATGCTGACTCATCAACCTTATGATTATTTTCTTCACTTGTCTCAGGGTCATTGAATAAGACATCAATACTGTCAAACATTTCCTCAATGACTGTCTCACTAGTGGAGGGTCTAGGTTCTTCTTCAATCATGGGTGAGTAATCATGATATCTTTCTTGAACCATAAAATTTTCATCAATCTTAACATGTGAACTTTCAATGATCATTTTCAATCTTAAATTGAAATATCCATAACCTTTACTTTTAGTAGAGTAACAAAGAAAAATACCTTCATCATTTCTTGCATCAAACTTGCCTACTACTTCATCCCTCTTGATGTAGCACTTGCTTCCAAAGATTCTAAAGTATTTTACCATGGGAACATTACTAGACCATAGCTCATATGGTGTTTTTTCAGTGCTTGGCCTTAATTGAATTCTATTGATGGTATAGACTACTATATTAACTGCATCTCTGCAATAGGTGTGTGCAACTTTTCCTTCTATCATGATGGTGCACACTCTATCAAGAATGATCCTATTCCTTCTCTTTACAATTCCATTCTGATAAGGGGTTCTAGGTGCACTCAATTGTCTCCTTATGCCATGTTCTTCGCAGTACTCATAAAATCTGTCAGAGGTGAATTCTCCTCCTCTATCTGATCTCAAAAAATTTATCTTTAGTCCAAATTCATACTCAACCTTAGCTTTGAATATTTTGAACTTCTCAAATGCTTTTGACTTATCTTTCAAGAACACAACCCACATCATCCTAGTAGATTCATCAACAAACAAAATGAAATACCTTTCACCATAGTATGATCTTGTTTGAGTTGGACTGCATAGGTCTGTACGAATCAGATCCAACTTGTTCTCTGCTGAATTCTACTTACTCCTGAAAGAATTTCTCACATGGTTCACCATCACACATTCTTTGCATATAGTATCAACTAGCTTTGCTAGGATAGGTAGATCTCTTACTACCTTTACATTGCTTATCTTTACTATGTTATCAAAATTGATATGACATAGTCTTTTATGTCACAACCAACTATCATCAACTTTAGCAACAAAACAACTTTCTTATGAATTGAGTTGAAAAACATTACCTCTTGTTTTTGAGCCTAATGAAATCATAACACCATCCTTGTTTTTAATGATGCATTTGTCATATTTTAACTCCAACTGATATCCTTTTCCAAATAATTGTCCAACATTGAGAAGGTTATGTTTCAAACCATCAACATAAAGAGCATGATTAGTACTATTCTTTCCATCCAAGGTGATGGTTCCTCTACAAACTATTGGTTTAGGAGTGTTGTCTCCAAATCTAACCATACCACCATTATATTTGTCCAAATGAACAAATCTATCTTTATCACCTATCATGTGAGGTGAACAACCACTATCTATAATCTAGTCTATACTTATGTCATCTTGTGAAATCAATGCTAGCTCTTGATTCTCTTTATTATCTTCATGAACTATCTTATTATTCATTTTTTCTACAATATAAATGAAT
This sequence comes from Chamaecyparis obtusa, assembly GCA_027943335.1. Classification (NCBI taxonomy): domain Eukaryota; kingdom Viridiplantae; phylum Streptophyta; class Pinopsida; order Cupressales; family Cupressaceae; genus Chamaecyparis; species Chamaecyparis obtusa. Next base: position 589,997 of record BSBK01001816.1, read on the forward strand.
CCAATTTATTCTTCACCTAATTCATCATCTGAAACTCCATCTCTAGCATAGTAGCATTCCTTAGAGTACTTAGGCTTGTAATCCTTTTTGAACTTTCTAGCTCTAGTAGGACACTTAGATGCAAAGTGACCGATCTTGTTACATGAAAAGAACTTAAATGGTAATTGAATTTCATATTTTCATTTTCCTTTCTTTTCTCTTTTGGAAATCATAGTAATGAAATCATCTAATGTTTTCTCTTCATCATCATCATCAAAATTACTATAAGTGTTTGTAGATTTCTTACCATGAACTGTTGCTTTGAAGGTTGTCTCACTCTTTGGTTCTATCTTCAATCTTGAAATCTCAAAAGATGAGATTTTTCTAATCAAGGTCTCTCTCTTGAAATTAGATGTAAATTTCATGGTATCATCAAGAATGTTGATCTTGCTTTCATATTCTGGAGTGAGAGTGGTCATTAACTTGTCCATAATGTCCTCTGAAATCTCTCCACCATTGTTTCTGATTCTAGCAACTACTTCATTAATCTTTTGATTGTAAGCTCTGATATTTTCTTTAGGTAATATCTCTAATGCATTGTATCTTTTCTTCCATGTCTTTTTGTGTGCATCATTTTCTTGCTTGTCTCCTTCAAATATGTCTTCTAGGTGCTTCCATATTTTGTGGGTTGTATCTACCTTTTTTATTTTTGAAAACTCACCATCAAATAGGGTGCTGATAAGAGCTTCTTTAGCTATAGCATTATGATGAAACAACTCCCTTTTCCTATTAGTAGCATCATCCTTTACAAGGTCTTCTAAGGTGGGAATCTTAGCATCTTTGATAGTTACATCAAAAACTTCAAAAGCAATGCACTGCAAATGGGTCACCATCTTGTTCTTCCAATCAAGATAATTCTCTCCATCAAACTTAAGATTTTCTTTCCTAAAGTATGCCATTTGATCAACCTCAAGCTATTAAAATTTCTCTCCAAGGCACTTGGATTTGATACCAATTGTTAGGAATAGTCCCAAGAGATAATTGAGAGGGGGGGGGGGGTGAATCAATTATCTACAAGTTTCAATTCTTTATCCAATTAAGTATACTTAAACATAAAGCATAAACACAATGAAAGAACACTTGAACACAACACAATATTTTGGTTATGGGGAAACCCAAATAGGTAAAATCCCTAGTGGGAATTGACACCCACTAATATTCTGCACTAGTGTATAATGATCCTTGTTAGAAGATCCTTAACCCTGTTAGGAGTTGCTTTACAATATGTTTAGTATAGTAGACTTGGTCAAGGGTTGGACCCTCTTAGGAGTCTTTTATAATTATCCTTTTTAGGGGAGAGGATGCATTTTCCAAGAGCTCATTTCTCAAAGGGGCGAAGGCTACAACCTTTTGAATAATAGATACATACTATATCTAGATCTTGGTGAATTGCTCTTTGACCTGCTATCTAGATCAGTTCCAATGCATAGCACAAATACATTACTTGGTCATATAGACCTTCTTCTGATGGCTCAACACTTCACACACTCTGTTATGCTCTTCTTAATCAACCACGAACCACACTCAAGCAATCACAAATGATTGCCTATAAATATATTTCCTCTAAATGATATAATCAAGTCAACCTATTAGAACCACTTTGAAATCATATTAGAGAAACCATAAAAAACTTAGATAAAAATTATGTCGGCTATACTATGCACACAACACATTCTGGGACCTATCCAATAAGATAATTGTAGATAGATGCTACACACTATTGGCTCTACCAAAATAACTAGATCTTTCTCCTCAAGCTAAATTAGCTCATGTGCTCTTAACCAAACATCAATAACTCTCTTCTAAGCTTAAATCCAAGGGTGTATACCCTAAAGATAGGCACAACTCAAGAACCAATAAAATCTCTATCGGCTCTTCTAAATAAACATAGGAAACTGCTACAAGTGAATAATGACTACATATCTTCACTTCTACTAAATATCAGACTATGTGTCCATAGAAAAAAGATCACTAACATGTCTTTAACATATATCCAAGTGTGCAAGGCTCCATGATAACTATACAGACAACCATACACATAACATTGTCTGTTACTCTATTAGGAACACTGCTGACGCTAGCTGCTATATAACTATCTATACTAATAGTTAATGTCTGCACCCATGATATCATGTTGATATCATGTCCATGCTTCATATACTAAAAGCTTACTACATAAGACTTCCATGCATGCTACTTTCCATATGTTGTCATCAATGATAAATATACAGTCAGTACTGGCCTACTGGAAAATGTCCAACAGGGGCATCTTCAATTGCCTATTTGATATTCTTTAAAGCTTCATTAGGCTCACCTTCCCTTATGATCTTAGACCCCTTTTTTAACATCTTAGATATTAGCCTAGTAACTTCAGCAAAGTTTGTAACAAATCTTCTTAGAAAATTTACTTGGCCAAAGAAGGACTGGATTCCCTTCACATTTTTTGTCTTTTGAATCTTATCAATTGCCATCAATCTTTCTAGATCAATTCTTACTCCTTGCTTTCCAACTAGGTGTCCAAGAAACTTTCCTTCAGTCACACTAAATAGGCATTTCTTTGGGTTTAATGAAATGCCATACTCTAAGGCTCTTGCAAATATCTTCTCTAAATGAGAATAATGATCTTCTTCCCTTTTGGAATATGCAGCTAAGTCATCTTGATAAAAAAATATTAGGAATGAATGTTGGATGTTGGTAGTCATTCTGTATCAATTTTTGTTACATTCATGACTATGATTGTCTTTGATGTCAACATAGTGATCTTCTAGAGACTAGCAGAGAAGTAGATAGTGTTTTGATTAGTGCATGTGGGATATTGTAGTTGAAACTATGTGATGTTGATGTTATACTCTTTGATATTTTATTTGTCTATGGTTAAGAGTGCAAATAGTAATTCATTGATTCATGAAAGTTATGAGTATTTTGGTAAAAGCAGTATTCAAGCAGTGTTCCTAAGTAGCAGTTTGTAGAAATCAGATAATATCTCCTAATCAGGATGGAATTTGGTTTTTCATAGTTAAATGGAAGCTAGAGACACATTGGTGATGATGTGTTTCACAATGCAAATTTTTAGGTCACAGGAGTTAAGATTTATTGCATCTGGGAGCTGACAGTTTTGTGTAATTTTGATTTAGCGTGTGGAAACTTTTATTTTTTAATTGTGTGCCAACTCATTTGTAATTATTTGAGTGTGGTATAAAGGAAGGAATTTTTTTCCTTATTGTATGTAGTAGTAATATGAAAGAAGTGTGGGCATGGTTTTTGTTGCATATGAATGTAAGCATGAAGTGAAGAAAAGAGTCTAAGAAGTTGTGAAAGTGAAATTGTGAAGGAAGACATGCGAAGTACAGAGATCTGGAATTGAGATATGATGTAACAATGAGTACTGTTTTGAATAATAAGGAGGTAACATATTTCATATTATTCTATTGAATAATATTAAGGTTATTTGGATAGTGTGTTCAGTGATCTTACCTTGAAGTTGTTTGGGCAGTGGGTCGTTTTATCTTCCATAACTCTTAACAGGGTTAGAATCTTTTAACAAGGATTCAAAATCTCCTAACTGGGACTTATATGTACTGAATGTATTTCATAAGACTCCTAATAAAGTCCATCCTTTCTCAAGGAATATTCATATTAGTGCATCTTTTGTGGGCATCATTCCCACCGGGGTTTACTCTTTGATCAAGAGGTTCCCTAGTCAACATATCTTGTGTTATTGTGTCATTGTGTATGAATATCTTTGTATGGTTAGTAATTACATTGCTTACATGGTTAAATGTTGTTGAAGATGATAAAAGTTATAATCATTTGATAACTAATGCACCACCCCCCCCCCCTCTTAGTTATCTTGGTGGACTTTACTTTCTAACAATTGGTATCAGAGCAGCAGGTCCTTGAAAGGAAAGTTTAATAGCTTAAGGAGATCCATGGCAAATTTCAGGAAAGAAAGCCCTAAGTTTGATGGAGTAAATTTTGACAGCTGGAAGGAAAAGATGAAGATGCATCTATTGTGTTTAGGACCAGGCTATTGGTTGATTACAAAGAATGAAATGACTATAATTGAAGAAGACAATCTTGAAACAAGTACTAAAGATGAGGTAGATCTATTCATGTGTAACATACTTGCAAGAGAAGCACTCTTTGCAGCACTCCTGGAGAATGAATATAGTCAGGTAAAATGTTTTAAGAAATCTAATGAAATTTGGAAAGCTTTACACTCCACTTTTGAAGGTGATGAACATGAAAAAAGAGCTAGATTACATAATTGGATATGTGCATTTGAAGATATTAGAATGATGGAAGATGAATCTGTTAGAAGCTATATTGGTAGAATGTTAGAAATTGTTGCAGGGATAAAATCTTGTGGAGGATAAAAAATAGAGAATGAAGTGATATGGAAAATTCTGAGGACATTGACTCCTTTATTTAAGTAGACAACACAAATGATTGAACAAGTTATACCTTGTACTAAAAAATTTACAAGAGAGACTCTTCTTGGAAGATTGGAAGCAGCAAAGATGAACCTGAGGTTATCAGGAGACTTACCTAGAGTGGAGATAGCATTCAGTGCTCTTAGTATTCATCCTACTTTATCAAGAAGTACTAGTGTGACTGGAGATTATGCCAGCAATAGGAGATCTAAAAATGAAGAAGATAAGAAGATTGAAGAAGGTATTGTCTTGCTTGTGAAAAGAGAACTAGACGGTAAGAAAATTTTTAAATGTTGGACTTGTCAAGAATATGATCATTTTGCATCTAAATGTCCTAAGAGAGTTAAGAAGTATAGAAATAATTTCAAGCCTAGAAGATCTATGGAATGATATTATGCTAATGATGAAGATCTTGAAGCTAGTATAGAAAGAACTTTGAGTGAAAGTGATACTGAGAATAATGATGAAATAGGATTTGTAGCAATTAAAGAAGAAATTTTGAATTTGATGTTAAAGAAGAAAAAGAATTAGTTTCCCAAGTTGAAAAGAAAGCTGATTGGATTATAGACAATGGTTGTTCACATCATATGACTGGAGATATGAAGAAGTTCATAAAGTTTAACAATTATGATGGAGGAGTTGTTAGAGTTGGTAATAATGCACCTTGTTTGATTAAAGGTATAGGATCTATTACTCTTGATGGAAAGACTAATACTGATGATGTTTACTTTGTCGATGGATTGAAACATAAAGATGGAAATCTAATTGGAACTAGATCTAGATCCAGAGGTAATGTATTTTAGTTCAATATTACTGAGATGACATGCTTAATTACTAAAATTGATGACAGTTGGTTATGGCATAGAAGGTTTTTTCATATAAACTTTGATAACATTGTGAAAGTGAGTACTACCCTTGCAGTAAGGGATTTGCCTAAAATTATGAAGCCTACTAACATGATTTGATAGAGGTGGAGAATTTACTTCTAGAGAGTTTAACACATTTTGTGAAGTGAATGGTATTAAGAGACAATTTTCAACCCCTAGAACGCCTAAACAAAATGGTATTTCAGAAAGAAGAAATAGGTTAGTAACTGAAGTAGCAAGAGCTATGTTATTTGAGAATGACTTGGCTAAGAAATTTTGGAGAGAAGTAGTGAATACAATAGTATATACAATGAACAAAGTACAAATAAGAGCAGATACAGATAAGACACCTTATGAATTAAGGTTTGGACATGTACCCTCAATTGAGTATTTTAGAATTTTTGGAAGCAAATGTTATATAAAGAGAGATGATGATATTGGAAAGTTTAAGCCTAGAGATGATGAAGGTATTTTTCTTGGATATTCTTTGAAGAGAAAAGCATATAGATGTTATAATAAGAGAACTAAAACTATTGTTGAGAGCACAAATGTTAAAGTTGATGAGAAGTTTAAAACTCAAGAAAGAATGCTTGATTATGAAACTAATGAAGAAGCTAATCCTTAGCCTAACATTGAAACTATTGAATTATTCTATGAGACTGACAGTGAATTATTGAATGAGAATCACACTGCAGAAGAAACCAAAGAAGAAACTAGAGAAGAATCTAGAGAAGAATCTATAGTTGAAGCAAGATGAATGACTATGACACTAAACAGGTATTTATCTAGACATCATCTTATTGAACAAGTTATTGGAAGTTTGGATAGAGGAGTTATGACTAGAAATAAGTTACATTTATATTTGATTTCTCAAATTGAACATAAATCTACTAATGAAGCTTGTGAAGATGAACATTGGATTAATGCTATCAAAGAAGAACTAGATCAAATTGAAAAGAAAAAGACATTGGAATTGGTTCCTAGATCTAAAGACAAGAATGTGATTGGACCTAAATGGGTATTTAGAAACAAGATGAATGAACAAGGAGAAGTAGTGTTGGATCTTTTCCTTGCATGACCAAACTTGAATCAAATAGTTAGGCTTAGATCTCAGTTAGACACTCAAGTTTGACAAGGAAATAGTCCAATTGATGAGGATAGAGAACATCCTCCTTCTTCTTTGAGCTCCACAATCACTCAGGCAAGTATTTCCTTATCTGCACACTCATGACACCTCATGACAAACAAAAGGCCTATAGATAGATTAATGTGGAATAGTAATCAATCTCCTATAGGTATCCTATACCCTAATGATAGAAAATCTCATGCAATAGCCCTACTTTCATGGAATGAGATTGAAAGCTAGAGACCTATCCTAACAATAAGAAAGGGAAAGGGTGGAGCTGAAGGGAAATGATTTTAAAATGAGTTTGAAAGGACCCTTGAGATACCCTAAGTCTTTCATAGACTACTGCCTTATCCAATGGGCCACAGAGTCAAATACCCTATTGCAGATGATAGTTATGAAATAAAAAACAACATATATTCAATGTGTCGATTCTTGACATCAATCACACACCATGACCAAACCTCAACTTAGTTCCCACCTGTGCATTCAAATATGTTATTACCCATCAAAAGATTTTGACCCTCCCCTTAGAAGGGACCTATGAATAGACAATACATTAACCAGCATCCACTGGAAGACAAGCATGACCTATCCTTGATATTTCAGCTCATACATACATGAATACTAACCCTGAACCAGTTATCTCTATGAAGACAACTCCACCCACAAGCTCTTAGGAAATGCAAGGTAGAAAAACTAGACATCCTTGATGCATGACTAATGAGTTCAGAATTGAAATAGAGATAGCTTAACAACAGTAAGAGTATATTAACTTCTCATACATAAGACAAGTCACTTACAATATGTATTGTGTTCTCAGAACCAACAAGAGAAAGAAGAACACTCTATATGAAAAGAAGAAGAGAAAAATCTACAGGAAAGGATCCTTCAGCATGAAGCCAAAACCATCAAGGAAATTGGAACCACTGGAACTGACAAAATTTAGAACCCTTCCTAATGATCATGAAAATCCTTTTATAGGAACAAGGATTGCAACAAGCTATTGATCATTAGGGAAAAACTTAAGTCTGCAACCACCCACTACAATAAGAAATGAAAGATTATAGAGAAGCCTAGAAACCCAGGAAAATCAGATCAAATCTATTGTATAGTTACATTGGTTTCATCACCAAAGGCTAACTGCGATGCAAATAGAAGTGATTTCTTGTTGTAGGAAGAACAAAACATCAATGCCAGATCAAGCCTAAAGACTTCACATGTACAAAACATGGAGATCTCTAGCATCAATCAAAACCTTAGCCACCATCAACTTTGCAACTGCCACCGAGCCACTGCACTCATCGCATATGGCCAAACTGTCAGAAAACCCTTCAAAACAAAGGTTGTCACATGATCACATAGCTAGAAACTGGGCTATGTGAACATGTGACACACCACCAAGATTTATCACTAGGTATAGAACCATCATGACACTAATCAGCAGGACCCTCAGGCTAGATCGCAACACCTACCGCCATCAAACTAGCAAGAAATCTACTAGAAAAGCATTAAAACTAGTACCTCTTGTCGCTGCAAACCCCTTAGAAAATTTGAATTTGAAAAGAAATGGTCAATCTTATGGTGCCAACAGTGAATTAGCAGTCATAATTTAAACTGAGATCAACTTTATATCCCCATCATTAGATCTTCATCCCTTTCCTAGGCATTGGTAAGATTAACCGCAACAAAATCTTGGTTACATTTGTGCTTGGTCACATGATCACAAGGCATCAAACTCACCCTTGTGATCATGCGACCATAGTCTCCTAGCCATGGTCAACAATCAGTCACAAACCCATTGCAAAGTCCTCAGCCCCACCACCAGTCAGTGACCAATCAAAATTGAGCACGCCGGCAAGACCCACATAGTGGACCCACCCAACTCTACAATCATGATGCCAGTAGTTGTCGCATGATCACATAGCCAAAAATTGGGCTATGCCAACACGTGACAAGCCTCCATGTCAATGCCATGTCACCACTCCCCACCAATGCAAAATGTGCACCTCCGCAATAAAAGACAATGGACCCACTGACAAGCCTCGTCACCACCTCTAACGCCACATTACCACCTATTACTAGGCCCCAAGGACACATGTCAATTGGTCACATGATCGCATGTCAAAAAATTATGACATGCAATCATGCAACAGCCAACCCCAGGCTACCACATAACTACCTCCCACCAGGCCCAGCAAGGGAAAACCTTGTCTCATGGTTGCAAGTTGTGAAAATGGCCCTTGCAGTCATGCGACAAGGCCATAAGATCGCCACCTCTCCACCAATGGCCCCACAAGATAGACATCAACCGGTCACATGGTCACATGTCAAAAATTCCTAACATGCGATCATGTGACAACCAATAAGAACATGTGCCCCTACCTTCCTTCTGACACTGGGCCCACTTGGACCCATGACACACTCACACAATAAAATTTGATGGCTATCGCAAAAGCATGAAGGATAAACACCGTGCATCTTTTCCATGCAAAAAAGCAATAGCCATAGATTCTACCTAAACTTTAACCACACCAGGCAACTGAGAAGAACTGGGTCCCACCAACAATCACACTTACGTAGTTAGGAAATGTCATCAAACAGGGCAGAAGTGTGAGGTCAAAAACACACAAGGTTTTCGACGAAAGAGGATCGAAAAAACACAAAGTTTCTGACACCAAAAGATAAGCACACAAAAGTGGGAAGGCATAAGGTTGAAAACAATGAAGGTTTTCGCACAGACTAAAAACATCATGGATTTTCAAAAACACAGTGGGTTTTCGACACTGTGGCAGATTTTTAAAATTTGTTTCCTGCAAACCTTAAAACTTGAATAACTTTCTAGATTTTGTGATTCAGCACATACAAATTGGACTGGAGCAAGATGACACATTGAAGAGCATGGGGCAGGACACTTCAAGAAAACTTGCAAGGAAATGGGCCATTTTTAAAAGATTTTGCATTGACAGGAAAATGGACCAACACTAGCTCTAGTTGGGGACATGTATCTTTTGCAGATACAATGAGGACCTCAGATCTCTGGGAAGAAGTAGACCACCCATTGGAAAAACACAAAGACCTCAAAAAACATAGGAAACAGGCCAAGAAAGAAACACACAACAGGCAAGGGAAAGAAATATACAAGGATTTACAGTATTTACAACCAAGCTCAAGGCCCCAAAATTATGATCAATACTTGCCTTTGTCAAACAAAAAATTTTCATCTCCACAAATCAAAGACAAACTAAAAATTTTGCTTCCATGTGACTAATCAAACTTATATCCATCCTTCCATAATTTGAAACAAAATTTTTTAGTACATACCTCCTGAGGGCTGGAAAAGTAATCATACCCATTCTGAAAAGAATACGGCATATGCATGTTGCACTCACTGAAAGGAATAAAGTTGAAAACACCACAACATGAATTATCTACAAAATTCTTATCATAGCCAGGGAACTTTCTATCCAAATGAAAAGAAAAGCATTCTAGACCAACATAGGAGACATGATCATTGAACAAAAGGGCATCCTGCATTTTGTCAACAACTGAAAAAACCAAAAATTATTGATAGGTGGGAAGAGAAACATCAACCTATCCATGAGATGGTGAAGCTTGAGTAGCTAAAAGGCCATCCTTCCATGGCTTAGCAAAAGATTCAAAATCAGAAGAGGATTCAAAATCCACACAACTTTTCTAATCAGTACTCAAAATAATATCAAGGACCATTGAGTCACTTGAAACTAAGAAAACACTAGCAACCTCATCATCTGACATATCATGTATAATAGGGTTGCTGCCTAGTGGTGCTGGGTTAAGAAGGGGAGAAGAGGCACATATGTCAAAGTTAGATCCCATTGACTCATGTTCCATATCAAAATCAATGTGTTCTAGATGTAAGAACTCAGAAACATCCCTCCCTGAATATCTAAGATATTCACAAGACAAGAGGTTTGAAATTTGTTCACTATGAAGTGAACAACTGTCCTCAAGAACATCATCTTCTACCATACAATCATTAGAAATACCTTCATCTATCCAATCCTCTTCTTCATCCAACTGATTGCAAAGACTTTCTACCCCATATTGAGAAAAGGAATCACTTTCATGACTACAAGAAAGAGTGTCAACACCTGACACATCTCCTTCATAAATTTCATCATTCTCAATATCAACACTAATGAGCAAAGCCCCAAGTGCATCCTCAAGTTCAAGACTACCATCACCAAGTACCCAATCCCTGATACATATATAATGCTCTTCCCACAAGGCATTTGACCAATTGGTTGATTCAGAAAAACAAAGATCCAAGAATAAACCAACGAAGTCAGATTCAGGAAACTCAACATCCTTAGGAAGCTCATCATATACTTCATAAAATCTATCATAGAACAAAGATATGGATAGATCCTATCTGCACCCCACCTTCAACCTTACTAATTTTATGCAATCCCTTTGGATGCCTTGGTCTAATAATGCAAGCTCATCCTCATGCTTACCCATTACAACTTAATGCAGTACTTCCATAAAATTATAACTAAAAACTTGAAGCATGCAAACCTCTACTCACACCTTATTCCTTTTTTTTAGTGCTTGATCACTAAATAAAGAGACATTTCAGATCTTTGAGAAATACCTGGGAGTCTTGCAGTAGAAGACCTTGTTGACTGGAAGGCAGGGTAGATCTTGAGCTCACCTTGAAGCTCCATCAGATAACTTTGTCAGGTAGAGTCGCCACCTCCTTGAGAGGAAAATAATTCATTATTTCTTCTACCAACCAACAAAAAACTACACTAGGTATACACACTATTTATCAGGGAGTGTACTGATCAAACAAAGAAAAACCAAAGCCGCCACTCACAACTAGGTGAGAAAATTTAGCAAATGCTTGTTTGTTCATCTGACTCTTTCCAATGGTTCCCCAACAGAGTCAACATTTTGTTGGATCTTTTCCTTCTAGGACCAAACTTAAATCAAATAGTTGGGCTTAGATCTCAGTTAGACACTCAAGTTTGACAAGGAAACAGTCCAATTGATGAGGATAGAGAACATCCTCCGTCTTCTTTGAGCTCCATAATCACTCAGGTGGGTATTGCCTTATCTGCATACTCATGACACCTCATGACAAACCAAAGGCTTGCAGATAGATTAATGTGGAATAGCAATCAATCTCCTATAGCTATCCTATACCCTAATGATAGAAAATCTCATGCAATAGCCCTACTTGCATGGAATGAGATTTAAAGCTAGAGACCTATCCTAACAACAAGAAAGGGAAAGGGTGGAGCTAAAGGGAAATGATTTTAAAATGAGTTTGAAGGGACCCCTGAGATACCCTAAGTCTTTCATAGACCAGTGCCTTATCCAATGGGCCACAGAGTCAAATACCCTATTGCAAATGATAGCTATGAAATAAGAAACAACATATATTTAATGTGTTGATGTCTGACATCAATCACACACCATGACCAAACCTCAACTTAGTTCCCACCTATGTATTCAAATATGTTATTACCCATCAAAGGATTTTGACCCTCCCCTTAGAAGAGACCTATGAATAGATAATACATTAACTAGCATCCACTGGAAGACAAGCATGACCTATCCTTGATATTTTAGCTCATACATACATGAATACTAACCCTGAACCAGTTATCTTTGCGAAGACAACTCCACCCACAAGCTCTTAGGCAATGCAAGGTAGAAAAACTAGACATCCTTGATGCATGACTAATGAGTTCAGAATTCAAATGTAGATAGCTTGACAATAGTAAGAGTATATTAACTTCTCATACATAAGACAAGTCACTTAAAATATGTATTATGTTCTCAGAACCAACAAGAGAAAGAAGAACACTCTATATGAAAAGAAGAAGAGAAAAATCTACAGGAAAGGATCCTTCAACATGGAGCCAAAACTATCAAGGAAATTGGAATCACTGGAACTGACAAAATTCAGAACCCTTCCTAATGATCATGAAAATCCTTTTATAGGAACAAGGATTGCAACAAGCTACCGATCATTAGGGTAAAACTTAATTCTACAACCACCCAATACAACAAGAAATAAAAGATTATAGAGAAGGCTAGAAACCCAAGAAAATTAGATCAAATCTGATGTATAGTTACATTGGTTTCATCACCACAGGCTAACTGTGATGCAAATAGAAGTGATTTCTTATTGTAGGAAGAATAAAACATTGATGCCAAAGCAAGCCTGAAGACTTTGCATGTACAAAACATGGAAATCTCTGGCATCAATCAAAACCTTAGCCGCCATTAACTTTGCAACAGCCATTGAGCCACCACACTCATCACATATGGCCAAACTATCTGGAAACCCTTCAAAACAAAGGTTGTCACATGATCACATAGCCAAAAACTAGGCTATGTGAACATGTGACACACCACCAAGATTCATCACTAGGTATGGAACCATCATGCCACTAATCAACAGGACCCTCAGGCTAGATCGCAACACCTACCACCATCAAACTAGCAAGAAATCCACCAGAAAAGCATTAAAACTAGTACCTCTTGTCACTGCAAACCCCTCAAAAAATTTGAATTTGAAAAGCAATGATCAATCTTATGGTGCCAATAATGAATCGACATCACAATTTAAATCGGGATCAACTTTATATCCCCACCGTTAGATCTTCATCCCTTTCTTGGGCATCAGCAAGATTAACCACAATAAAATCTCAGTTACATTTGTGCTTGGTCACATGATTGCAAGGCATCAAACTCACCCTTGTGATCATGCAACTACAATCTCCTAGCTGTAGTCAATAGTCAGTCACAAACCCATTGTAAAGTCCTTGGCCCCACCACCAGTCAGCAACTAATCAAAACTGAGCACACCGGCAAGACCTGCATAGTGGACCCACCCAACTCCACAACTGCGACACCAGCAGTTGTCACATGATCGCATAGCCAAAAACTAGGCTATGTGAACATGTGATAAGCCTCCATGTCAATGCCATGTCATCACTCCCCACCAATGCAAAATGCGCACCTCCATAACAAAAGACAATGAGCCCACTGACAAGCCTTGTCACCACCTCGGATGCCACATTACCACCTATTACTGTGCCCTAGGGACATGTGTCAACCAGTCACATGATCACATGTCAGAAAAATCTAACATGTGATCATGTGATAGCCTACCCCAGGCTGCCACATAACCACCTTCCACCGGGCCCAGCAAGGGAGAACCTTGTTGCATGGTCGCAAGCCGTGAAAATGGCCCTTGCGATCATGCGACAAGGCCATAAGATCACCACCTCTTCACCAATGGCCCCACAAGAGAGATGTCAACTAGTCACATGGTCTCATGTTAGAAATTCCTGACATGCAATCATGTGACAACCAATAAGAATATGCACCCCTACCTTCCTTCTGACACTGGGCCCACCTGGACCCACGACATGCTCACATAGGAAAATTTGACAGCTGTCACAAAAGCGTGAAGGATAAAAACCATGCATCTTTTCCATGTGAACAAGTGACAGCCATAGATTTTGCCTAAACTTTAACTACACTAGGCAATTGAGAAGAACTGGGTCACACCAACGATTGCACTTGTGCAGTTAGGAAACACCATCAAACAAGGTAGAAGTGTGAGGTCAAAAACACACAGGGTTTTCGATGAAAGAGGATAAAAAACACACAAAGTTTTTGATGCCAAAAGATAAGAACACAAAAGTGGGAAGGCATAAGGTTAAAAACAATGAAGGTTTTCACACAGACTAAAAACATCATGGATTTTCAAAAATACTGTGGGTTTTCGACACTGTGGCAGATTTTTAAAATTTGTTTTCTGCAGACCTTAAAACTTGAATAAATTTTTGGATTTTGTGATTCAGCACATGCAAATTGGACTAGAGCAAGATGACACATTGAAGAGCATGGGGAAGGACACTTCAATAAAACTTGCAAGAAAATGGGCCATTTTCAAAATATTTTGCATTGAAAGGAAAATGGACCAACAAGTAGTAAGAAACAAAGCAAGACTAGTATGTAAGGGATACTCGCAGCAAGAAGGAATTGACTATGAAGAGACCTTTGCACCAGTAGCAAGACTTGAAGCAGTGAGAATATTTTTGGCTTATGCAGCTTTTAAGAAATTCAAAGTGTATCAGATGGATGTGAAATCCACATTTCTGAATGGTGAATTCAAAGAAGAAGTCTACATTGAGAAGCCTGAAGGTTTTCCTTTGACTCAAGAAGGAGATATGGTATGTAAACTAAAGAAAGCATTATATGGACTAAAGCAAGAACCTAGAACTTGGTATGCTAGATTGGATAAGTATTTGTTGAAATTGGGATTTACTAAAGGAACAATAGATAGTAATCTATACACAAAAGAAATTTAAAATGGAATGTTAGTTATAGTTATTTTTGTTGATGACATTATCTTTGGAGGAGAAGATGAAGCTAGTGACAAATTTGCTGATCAAATGAAGACAAAATTTGAAATGAGCATGATTGGTGAGATGAAATACTTTTTGGGATTACAGATAACATAGAATAGTGATGGTATTTTTGTTAGCCAGACAAAGTATTTCAATGATTTGCTAAAAATATTTGGAATGGAGAACTGTAAACTAGTTGGAACACCTATGGTTATAGGACACAAACTATCAATCAAAGATGAAACACCAGCAGTTGAGCAGAAGAAATATAGATCCATGATTGGAGGATTGCAGTACTTAACACACACTAGACTAGATATACAACATTCAGTTAGCATGGTAGCAAGATTTCAAGCTAAACCTAGAAAGTCACATTATGCAGCAGTAAAGAGGATATTGAAATATTTAAGAGGCACAATGGACTATGGATTGTGGTATGAAAAATCTGATGATTTTACCCTATGTGCATATATAGATGTTGATTGTGGAGGTAGTGTTGATGATAAGAAAAGCACTAGTGGTGGAGCCTTTTTCCTTGGAGGAAGATTGGTTTCATGGTTGATCAAGAAGAAAAATTGTATTTCATAGAGTATAGCAGAAGTAGAATATGTAGCAGTAGAAAACAATTGTAACCAGATAATTTGGATGAAGCTGATGCTAAAGGATATTGGAATTAAGTTTGTTGAACCTGTTGTCATACATTGTGACAACACCAACATAGTCATTATGTCTAAGAATCCTATTTTACATTCTAAGACTAAGCATATAGAGATCAAGTATCATGTTGTACAAGAGAAAGTAGCTGAGAAAGAAGTAAGATTGGAGTACATAAGCATAAAGGAATAGATAGTAGACATATTTACAAAGCCTTTTCCTAAACATACATTTGAGTATCTGAGAGGTATGCTTGTGGCTATGCCCCAACCAACATTTGAGTAATGATGCAGTTGGTTGCATTCGTCCAGTGGTATATGAGCCCTATATTTTTCTAGATTGGATGTTGGTACTTCATTTATGGGGGAGTATGTGTATTTGAGCTGAGTCATGAAAACTCTTGTGAATGTATTTTCTAAAATAGTGTCTTTGGACATTGATTTGTTGTTGACATAGTGATGAAATTTCTATCATTGATGTCAATAGGGGAGAAGTGTACATGAAAAACCCTATGTACCATCTGTTAGAGAGAACTTAATAGGATAAAAAAGCAAGATTTTATTGATGAAGAAGATTTGAAGAACTTTCAGAGTATCAGTGCAGCAGTATTGGATTTTTGGAACATTGGATATTTTTCATCTATGTTGCCATCAATGCCAATGGGGGAGATTGTTAGGAATGAATGTTGGATGTTGGTATTCATTCTATAGTAGTTTTTGCATTCATGACTATGATTGTCATTGATGTCAACACAGTGATCTTCTGGAGACTAGCAGAGAAGCAGATAGTGTTTTGATTAGCGCATGTGGGATATTGTAGTTGGAGCTATGTGATGTTGATTTTATACTCTTTGATATGTTATTTGTCTATGGTTAAGAGAATAGATAGTAATTCATTGATTCATTATACTCTTTGATATGTTATTTGTCTATGGTTAAGATCGTAGATAGTAATTCATTGATTCATGAAAGTTATGAGTATTTTGGTAAAAACAGTATTCAAACAGTGTTCCTGAGTAGCAGTTTGTGGAAATCGGATGATATCTCCTAATCGGGATGGAATCTAGTTTTATGTAGTTAAAGGGAAGTTTGAGACACATTGTTGATGATGTTTTTCATAGCACAAACTTTGAGGTCATATGAGTGAATATTTATTGCATCTAGAAGCTGACAGTTTTGTGTAATTTTGATATAGCGTGTGGAAACTTTTATTTTGTAATTGTGTGCTAACTTATTTGTAATTATTTGAGTTTGGTATAAAGGAAGGAATGTTTTTTCTTATTGTATGTAGTAGTAATATGAAATAAGTGTGAGCATGGTTTTGGTTGCATGCGAATGTAAGCATGAAGTGAAGAAAAGAGTCTAAGAAGTTGTGAAAGTGAAATTGTGAAGGAAGACATGCGAAGTATAGAGATTTGGAATTGAGATCTAATGTACCAGTGAGTGTGGTTTGCTATAGTAAGGAGGTAACATATTTCATATTATTCTACTAAATAATATTAAGGTTATTTAGATAGTGTGTTTAGTGATCTTACCCTGAAGCTGTTTGGGCAGTGGGTCCTTCTGTCTTCCATAACTCTTAACAGGGTTAGAATCTTTTAAGAGGGATTCAAAATCTCCTAATAGGGATTTATATGTACTAAATGTATTTCATAAGACTCCTAATAGAGTCTATCCTTTCATAAGGAATATTCATATTAGTGCATCTTTTGTGGGCATCATTCCCACCAGGGTTTACTCTTTGATCAAGAGGTTCCCTAGTCAACATATCTTGTGTTATTGTGTCATTGTGTATGAATATCTTTGTACGGTTAGTAATTGCATTGCTTACATGGTTAAATGTTGTTGAAGATGATAAAATTTATAATTATCTAATAACTAATTCACCCCCCCCCTCTTAGTTATCTTGGTGGACTTTACTTTCTAACAAAAACAAAGAAAACATCTATAAAATCTACAAAAGCAACATCCATTGCCCTTTGAAAAGTAGCACTAGCATTTGTGAGACCAAAAGGCATTCTCACATAAAACAAAAGTTCCCCAAGGTGTTTTGAAGGCTGTCTTAAACTGTTCTAATTCTTTTACAATTATTTGATTGTAACCAGAAAAACCATCAATCATAGACATCAAATCAGAACTAGTTACTCTTTCCAGCATAGCCTCCATATTAGGCATGCAGTAATTATTCTTTAGAGAAGATACATTTAGATTCTTGAAGTCCACACATAATCTAATATCTCCATTCTTCTTCCTAACAGGAGCCAAATTTCACACCCAAGAGGAGTGCCTCATAGGCTTTATGATTCCTGCATCTCTCAACTTCATTAATTCTTCTTGCATCTTGGGTGCTAAGGTAGGATTAATTGGCCTCTATTTTTGCCTAAAAGTTTAGCATCCTCCTTCAAAGGGATAATATGCTAAAACAAGTCTTCCCTATAAATCTTTAGGTCATCATTTGACCATGCAAAAATATGCCTAAATTTTCTTAACAATCAATCAAAGACTTTCTTACCTTGTGAGACATTTCTCTTCCAATATAGACCTTCTTAGGTGCTTCTTGTGTACCAAGGTTAATTTCATCCAAATCCATTTGATCTCTTTTCTTAGTATCCAACTAAACTCTATCCTGACTATCAAATATAGTGTCTAAAACAACAAGTCCCTTAGGAACCTTATTAGTATTAAGTTGTAGGACTTCATTACCAAGGATAACCTCTTTTCCTTCTGCAATCTCAACTAGGGTTGAACAATCTAGTTCTCGACCATGATATTGATCTTCACAATTCATAAATCTCAAAATATCCTGGTCATCTTCAAAGCCCTACTAGTTTTCAACATTATCTGGTATACTAGGCCTAATCTAAATTTCAACCTTGGAGACACCAACAAATGTAATGTCACTAGGATTGATTTCTATATTGGCTAAAAAATCAGCCATTTTATTGTTGCTCCTATCCTTCCATACAATATTGAAGGCATCAAAATATTCAATCATGTCCCAAACAACATTTCTATATTGTTTCAATCTCTTGTTCTTGGAAGCATATACTGATCTTACTTAGTACACAATTAACTCTAAATCACCTACAACCTTTACACTTTTAATTCCATGCTTGTGTGCCAACCGCAATCCTATTAGTAATGCCTAATATTTTTCTATGTTATTTGTACATGAGAAGCTTAATGTGAAAGAGAACTTGTAAGTATTTCCATTAGGAGAAATGAGTAAAATACCTACTCCTGAACCATCTTTGTAGTTTGCACCATCAAAGTACATCACCCATAAATCACCCTTCTCAGATTTAGCATTTACCTCCATAGAGATAGGTGATAATATAGGATCCTTTTCAATCACAGTGACCTCTACCCTGAAAGAATTGATGTCGGTATCCACAAAAAATTTAGTCTCATTGTCAATATTCCTTTCAATCATGTCGCATACTCTTGGCTCTCGCTCAATCTTAATAAACTGATTATCAATCTTGAAAGTTGCATAGGACAAATCACATTGTAAACTTCCACCCATGGTAGCACTCCACTTCCTAGATAGTAACATCCCATAATGAGGAGAGATATCCACCACCAAGACAATCATTGTCAATTTTTTCTCTGGATAGGCTACCAATCTATAGGGCATTGCATTTATGGTCACAATAACTGGCACTTCTCTCTAATCCATTGCACAACATCTTCCTTGGACTGTATCAACTTTAAGACCTACCTTCTCCATGATCTTGAAAGGCATAAGAGTGTTAGAGGCACCTAAATCAATCATATAATTCCTTAATTTCATTCCATTCACAAGGATACTCAAGAAGAATGGATCTATGTTTTCAAGGCTAGCATTGACAAAATTGTCCAAGTTGTTAGTCCATTTTCTTGTCACAACAAAAATCCTTTGAAAATGGCCTATTCCTTGGAAGTTTTGTAATGTTGTCCAACCTTGCTGTAATCATAGTTTTGGTATGTGAAGTAAATCCATAATGTTTCATGGTGTGCACCCTTGGCCATGTGTTCTTCATGTTGTCACCTTGCTCCAATTTAGATCACATCTCGTAAATCATAAAACCCAGGTAGTTATTTAAGCTTTAAGATCTGCAGGAAGCAGTTTCAGAATCTGCCATAGTGTCAAAAACCCATAGTATTTTTGAAAATCCATGATGTTTTCTATCTGTGTGAAAAACCTCATTGTTTTCAACCTTGTGCCTTCCAACTTTTGTGCACTTATCTTTTGGTGTCAGAAACCTTGTGTGTTTTCAATCTTTTCCATCGAAAACCCTGTGTGTTTTTGACCTCATAGTTTCCTGTTTGTCGGCATTCCCTAACTACACAAGTGCAATGGATGGTGGGCCTAGGTCTTCAAAGGTTTCAAAATGATTGGTTGTTGCATGATTGCATGTCATATTTTTCTGACATGCGACCATGCGACCGATTACTTCTTGGTCTTGGGGCTGGTTGGTGGAAAGGGTGTGGTCTTGTTGGCAGTCAAGTGGCGGCCTTTGGTTGGCTGTCGCATGATTGCATAGCCTAATTTTTGGCTATGTGATCATGTGACTAGCTGACACATGTCTATGTTGGTGAGGTGTCAGTTCATTGGTAGGTCTCAGTTCTTCCCATTACCCAGTGTGGTTAAAGTTCAGACAAGATCAGTGGTTGTCATATGTTCACATGGTAAAGATGCACAATGTTTAACCTTTACACTTTTACGATAGGCCATTGGATTTTCTTCTATGGGCATGTCTTGGGTCCAGTTGGGTCCATGTTAGATTGGTGTTGATGTGCCAGTTTGCTATTGGTTGATATGCGATGAGTTGGGATGTGACGTGGACCCATTTATGGGGTTTGAGCAGTTTGGTGGTCCCATTGATGGTGATGTGGTAGCCTGGGGTTGGCTGTCACATGATCACATGTTAGAGTCTTTTCACATGCGATCATGTGACTGGTTGACATGTGTTCCTGAGCCCATGGTAGGTGGTGACGTGCTGATTTTTAGTTGGTTGCTAGTGTACCGAGGTGGCAAGGGGTTGGTGATGGGGCCTGTGTTTGCAGTGCCCAAACATGTTTGACATTCGGTGGTGAATGTTGGCAGCTAGTCACATGTTCACATAGCCTTTTTCAAGGCTATGTGATCATGTGACTGACACTTTGTGTTAGCAGCAGTGGCAGTTATGCAGCAAGATAAAGGTTTGCGAGTTGTTGCATGTTCACATAGCTTGTTTCCTGGCTATGTGATCATGCAACAACTATTTGGACATCGTGGTTGCAGAGTTAGGCAGGTCCACTATGTGGGTCTTACCAGTGTGCTCAGTTTTTATTGGTTGTTGACTGGTGGTGGGACTAATGACTTATCAGGATGGTTTGTGATTGGCATTACACAGTTAAGAAACTATGGTCGCATGATCAAAAAGGTTATTATGGAGCCATGCAATCACCTGAACAACCACAAATGTAACTGATTCCTATTGCGGTTAATATTACCGATGCTTGAGAAAGGGATGATGATCTACGGTGCTAAATTAAAGTTGGTCAAGATTTGAATGTAGACCGCCGATTTACTTCTGGTGCCATGTGATCATTTCAAACTTGCAGAGAGTTTTGCGATAGGAAGTACCAGGATTGAATGCTTTCATGGCCAGATTTGATTGGTTTGGTGGTGCTTGTTGTTGCAGTGTGGTCTAGGGTGCCATGAGTGTTTGTAGGGATGTTTTTCCATGTGGGGGAGGACAAATTTTGTTTCTTGAGGAATTTTGTAGGTCTATTCAATTTGGTTTGCACGATAAATTTCTCATCTTCCCATCCTTCTCAGAGATTCTTCTCAAGTGCGAAGATCATCCTTGGTCTGATAGATGTGTGCTTGGTTTTCCCTCCAAGATTTTTTAAATTTTGATGTATTTCTAGTTGGTTGAGGTGGGTGAAACTTTAGCCCTAGTTGTCTATAGCTTGTTGCAACCTATTTTGGGTTTCCAAGGTAGCTAGTGGTATAAATTGTCAAAATTTTGACTTTGTAAGGGTTCCATCTTAGAGTTCCTATCTGGTTCCATGAAAGGTTCTATCCTACAAATTTCTCCTTCTCTCTGCATATCGGGTGTTCTTCTCCCATTGTTGGTTCAGAGAATATAGTGCATATTGTAATAGATTTGTCTTATGTGTGAAGATTTAATATATTCTTACTGTTACCAAACTATCTC
Organism: Chamaecyparis obtusa; assembly: GCA_027943335.1. Classification (NCBI taxonomy): domain Eukaryota; kingdom Viridiplantae; phylum Streptophyta; class Pinopsida; order Cupressales; family Cupressaceae; genus Chamaecyparis; species Chamaecyparis obtusa. The sequence continues at coordinate 611,719 of BSBK01001816.1, forward strand.
CATTTGAATTTTGGATTCATTAATCATACATCAAGGGTGTTTAATTTTTCTATTTGCACTGCCTATGTGCTTGCAAGTGGAGTTGTCTTCACAGGGATAACTGGTTCAAAGTTAGTGTTCATGTATGTATGAGATGAGGTGTCAAAGATATGTCATGCTTGTCTTCCAGTGGATGTTGGTTAATGTATTATCTATTTATAAGTCTCTTCTAAGGGGAGGGTTAAAATACTTTGAGTGGATAATAATGTACTTGAATACACAAGTGGGTCCTAAGTTGAGGTTTGGTCATGGTGTGTGATTGATGTTAGACATCAACACATTGAGTATATTGTTTTCTTGTTTCATAGTCATCCCTTGCAATACTGTATTTGACTCTGTGGCCCAATGGACAAGGCACTAGTCTATGAGAGACTTAGGGCATCTTAAGGGTCCTTTCAATCCATTTAAAATCATTCACATTCAATCCCACTCTTTCCCTTTCTTTCTATTAGTGTAGGTCTCTGGTTTTTAGACTCATTGCATGCAAGCAGGTTATTGCATCAGATTTGGTTTCATAGGGGTACAGGATACCTATAGAAGTCTGGTAACTATTCCATAATAATACATCTATAGGCCTTTCAGTGATCAAGAAGAGTCATGAGTGTGTAGATGAGGCAATACCCACCTGAGTGATGTAGAGCTCAAAGTAGAAGGAGGATGCCCTCTGTCCTCATCAATTGGCAAGTTTTCCCTGTTAGACTTTGGAGTGAAAACTAACCAGTTTGTCAATCATAGTGTAAACCCGGCACCATGTGGGAACAAGTTAAAAATCCAACAAGATGGTGACTCTACTGGGGAACCATTGGAAAGAGTCAGATGAACAAACAAGCATTTGCTAAATTTTCTCACCTAGTTGTGAGTGGTAGCTCTAATTTTTCTCTATTTGATCAGTGCACTCCCTGATAAATAGTGTGTATACCTGGTGTAGTTTTGTGTTGGTTGGAAGAAGAAACAATGACTTATTTTCCTCTCAAGGAGGTGGTGACTCTACATGAAAAAGTTATTTGATAGAGCTTCAAGGTGAGCTCAAGATCTACCCTGCCTTCTAGTCAATAAGGTGTTCTGCTACAAGACTCCCAAGTATTTCTCAAAGATCTAAAATGTCTCCTTATTGAGTGATCAAGCACTAAGAAAAGGAGTAAGGTATGATTAGAGGTTTGCATACTTCAAGTTCTCTATTGCAGCTTTGCAAAATTTTATGGAAGTAATGCATTAAGTCTGATGGGAAAGCTCGAGGAGGAGCTTGCATTTCTTGAACAAGGCATCCTTAGGGATTGTATAAAATTACTAAGGTTGAAGGTAGGATGTAGATAAGATCTATCCATATCTTTGTTCTATGATAGATTTTGTGGTGCATATGATGAGCTTTCAGATGATGTTGAGTTTGTAGAATCTAAGTTCATTAGTTTATTCCTGGAGCTTTGTTTTCCTAAGTCAACTAATTGGTCAGATGCTTTGTGGGAGGAGTATTATGGATGTATCAGGGATTGGGTACTTAGTGATGATAGTCTTGAGCTTGAGGATGCACTTGGGGTTTTTCTCTTTGGTATTGATATTGAGAATGATGGAAGTTATGAAGGATATGTGTCAAGTGATGACACTCTTTCTTACCATCATGAGAGTGATGCTTTTTCTCAGTATGGGGTAGAAAGTTTATGTAGTCAATCAGATGAAGAAAAGGATTGGATGGATGAAGATGTTGTTGATGATTATATGTCAGAGGAGGGTGTTCTTGAGGATAGTTGTTCACTTCATAGTGAACAAATTTTAAATCTCCTATCTTGTGAATATCTCAGGTATGCAGGGAGGGATGACTCTGAGTTCTCACATTCAGCACACATTGATTTTGACTGAGAGCATGAGTCAGTAGGGTCTGACTGTGACATGTGTGCCTCTAATTCTTTTGCTGCTCCAACACTACTAGATAGCAACCACACTATATATGATGTATCAGATGATGAGGTTTCCAGTGTTTTCTCAGTTTCAAGTGATGTAGTGCTCCCTGACATGGTTTTGAGTGTTGATTGGAGAAGTTGTATAGATTGTGGGTCTTGCCTTGACTTTGGATCTTTTGATAAGCTATGGAAGGATGGCCTCTTAGCTACTCAAACTTTGCATTTTTATGGACATGTTGATGTTTCCTTTCCCACCTACCAATAGTTTTTAGTTTTGTCAAAAGCTAACAAGATGTAGGTTGCTCCTATGTTTGGTGATCATGTCCCATGTGATGAGTTCCCTTAGTGTTTGCATGAAGATTGGTGTATCTTCTCCTTGGAGGTGCAAATTTTTGGTATGAATGGATTCAATAGCGATTGCACTGAGAGTTTGATAGATCTGGAGAGTTTTTCTTTTCAGTTGGACAGTAAGCTTCCCGAATGTGGTGGTAAATTTGAAGGTGATTAATGTTGTAGTTCCTTCAGCATTTTCCTATTTAAGGAATGCAACATCCATATGCCATTTTCTTTTCAAATTTGGTATGATTTCCATTTTGGTCCTCAAATTGATCATGCTGATTTTTCTTGTCCTATGTTATTGGAGAATGGAAATAAATTTGATCAGATGCATGGAAATGATAAATTCAGCCCATTTTCATTTTATGGAGATGAAAACCAAATTTTTGATAGAGGAAAGATCTGATCAAAAGTTTTGGGGCCTTGAGCCTTTTGTAAATATTGTAAACTTTGTATAGTTTTCCCTTTTCCTGTTGTGTGTCTTTCTTTCCCGTTCCCTGTGTTTTTTGAAGTCTCTGTGCTTTTTCCAGTGGGTGGTCTACTTCTTCCCAGAGATCTAAGGTCCTCATTATATCTATAAGAGATAAATGTCCCCAACTAGAGCCATTGTTAGTCCATTTTCTTGTCACAACAAAAATCCTTTGAAAATGGCCTATTCCTTGCAAGTTTTGTAATGTTGTCCCACCCTGCTGCAATCATAGTTTTGGTATGGAAAGTAAATCCAAAATGTTTCATGGTGTGCACCCTTGGCCATGTGTTCTTCATGTTGTCACCATGCTCCAATTCAGATCACATCTCCTAAATCATAAAACCCAGGGAGTTATTTAAGCTATAAGGTCTGTAGGAAGTAGTTTGAGAATTTGCCACAGTGTCAAAAACCCATAGTATTTTTAAAAATCCATGATGTTTTCAGTCTATGTGAAAACCCTCATTGTTTTCAACCTTGTGCCTTCCAAATTTTGTGATCTTATCTTTTGGTGTCAGAAACTTTATGTGTTTTTGATCTTTTCCGTCGAAAATCCTATGTTTTTGACCTCACAGTTTCCTTTTTTCTAGCATTCCCTAACTGTGCAAGTGCGATGGATGGTGGGCCTGAGTCTTCAAAGGTCTCAAAATGATTGGTTGTCGCATGATCACATGTTAGATTTTTCTAACATGCGACCATGCGACCAGTTACTTGTTGCCCATGGGGCCGGTTGGTGGAAAGGGTGTGGTCCTGTTGGTAGTCATGTGGCGGCCTTTGGTTGGCTATCGCATGATCACATAGCCTAATTTTTGGCTATCCAATCATGCAACTAGTTGACACATGTCTATGGTGGTGCGGTGCCAGTTTGTTGGTGGGTCCCAATTCTTCCCATTACCCAGTGTGGTTAAAGTTCAAACAAGATTGGTGGTTGTCGTATGTTCTCATGGTAAAGATGCACAATGTTTAACCTTTACACTTTTGCGACAGGCCATTGGATTTTCCTGTATGGGCATGTCATGGGTCCAGTTGGGTCCATGTCAGATTGGTGCTAATGTGTCAGTCTTCTATTGGTTGATATGTGATGAGTTGAGATGTGACGTGGGCCCATTTGTGGGGTTTGAGTAGTTTGGTGGTCCCATTGACTGTGATGTGGCAGCCTAGGGCTGGTTGTCACATGATCGCATGTCAAAGTTTTTTGACATGTGATCATGTGACTGGTTGACACATGTTCTTGAGCCCGTGGTAGGTGGTGACATGCTGATTTCCAGTTGGTTGCCGATGTACCAAGGTGGTAGGGGGTTTGTGGTGGGGCCCATGTTTGTAGTGCTTGAGCATGTTTGACATTCAGTGGTGAATGCTGGCAGCCAGTCGCATGTTCGCATAGCCTTTTTCAAGGCTATGTGATCATGTGACTGACACTTTTTGTTAGCAATGGTGGTGGTTATGTGGCAAGATAAAGGTCTGCGGGTTGTCGCATGTTCACATAGCCCATTTCCTGGCTATGTGATCATGTGACAACTGTTTGGATGTTACGGTTGCGGAGTTAGGTGGGTCCATTGTGTGGGTCTTGCCAGCGTGCTTAGTTTTGATTGGTCATTGACTAGTGGTGGGGCCGAGGACCTCTTAGGATGGCTTATGATCGACATTGCATGGTTAAGAAACCACAATCACATGATCGCAAAGGTTATTATGGAGCCATGCGATCATGCGACCAAGCACAAATGTAACTGATTCCTGTTGTGGTTAATCTTGCCGATGCCCATGAAAGGGATGATGATCTACGGTGCTGACTTAAATTTGGCTGAGATTTGAATGTAGACCGCTGATTTACTTCTGGCACCATGAATGTGACCGTTTCAAACTTGCAAAGATTTTTGGGATAGGAAGTACTAGGATTGAATGCTTTCATGGCCAGATTTGATTGGTTTGGTGGCGCTTGCTATTGCAGTGTGGTCCAGGGTGCCATGAGTGTTTGTAGGGATGTTTTTCCATATGGGGGAGGACAAATTTTGTTGCTTGAGGCATTTGTAGGTTTGTTCAGTCTGGTTTGCATGGTAAATTTATGATCTTCCTATCCTTCTCAGAGATTCTTCTCAAGTGCAAAGATCATCCTTGGTCTGATAGATGTGTGCTTGGTTTTCCCTCCAAGAGTTTTTAAATTTTGATGTATTTACGGTTGGTTGAGGTGGGTGAAACTTTAGCTCTAGCTATACGTAGCTTGTTGCAACCTGTTTTGGGTTTCCAAGGTAGCTAGTGGTATAAATTGTCAAAATTTTGACTTTGTAAGAGTTCTAGCTTAGAGTTCCTTTCTAGTTCCATGAAAGGTTATGTCCTGTAGATTTCTCCTTCTCTCTGCATATTGGGTGTTCTTCTCCCATTGTTGGTTCAGAGAATACAATGCATATTATAATAGATTTGTCTAATGTGTGAGGATTTAATATATTATTACTATTACCAAACTATCTCCATTTGAATTTTGGATTCATTAATCATACATCAAGGGTGTTTGATTTTTCTATTTGCACTACCTATGTGCTTGCAAGTGGAGTTGTCTTCACAGGGATAACTGGTTTAAAGTTAGTGTTCATGTATGTATGAGCTGAGGTGTCAAAGATATGTCATGCTTGTCTTCCAGTGGATGCTAGTTAATGTATTATCTATTTATAGGTCTCTTCTAAGGGGAGTGTTAAAATCCTTTGAGTGGATAATAACATACTTGAATACATAGGTGGGTGCTAAGTTGAGGTTTGGTCATGGTGTGTGATTGATGTTAGGCATCAACACATTGAGTATATTGTTTTCTTGTTTCATAGCTATCTCTTACAATACTATATTTGACTCTATGGCCCAATGGACAAGGCACTGGTCTATGAGAGACTTAGGGCATCTCAAGGGTCCTTTCAATCCATTTAAAATCATTCACATTCAGTCCCACGCTTTCCCTTTCTTGTTGTTAGTGTAGGTCTCTGGTTTTCAGACTCATTGCATGCAAGCATGTTATTGCATCAGATTTGGTTTCATTGGGGTATAGGATACCTATAGGAGTCTGGTAACTATTCCACAATAATACATTTGCAGGCCTTTCAGTGATCAAGAAGAGTCATGAGTGTGCAGATGAGGCAATACCCGCTTGAGTGATGTGGAGCTCAAAGTGGAAGGAGGATGCCCTCAGTCCTCATCAATTGGCACTTTTTCCCTATCAAACTTTGGAGCAAAGACTAACCAGTTTGTCAATCATAGTGTAAACTTGGCACCGTGTGGGAACAAGTTTAAAAGCCAACACAAGTATATAGGTGGTATTTGAGACACCATTCCCTGAACTTCCAATTCTTTCATAACTTTATCCTAGGATTCATTTGCATTACAAGAAACATTTTTATCATGAACATTATCTACCCATGCTAAAGCTCTATCCTTATGCTCAGGGATTCTTAATAACTCTAACAAAGGAACCTTGATAGTAATATAAGACAATACTATCATCATATCAATAGGGGTAGAAAAAGGAAATTCAACCTGCACTGCTTTAGTATCCTTTTGTTTCTTAGATGCATCAATTGTAATTGTCACCTTCATTTTTTTAGTTTTAGTCACTGTACTAACTGGCCTCTCTACTTCTTTTTGATTATCTTTGTCATGAAAAGTAGAGATATTTTCAACTCCAACTCCCCTTGGTTCCCACTTTTTACCTCTTTCATTTTTGAACTTCACCAATTTGTCATCTTTTGGTTTGTTTCCATTGGGTCCCTTAGGATTGGTATCCTTCATAAACATTCATGCAACTTTTCCATTGGTATCATTTGCTATCATATTTCTAGTTTGCACTTGAGCTACCATTTCTTCAGTGATCCTAGCAATTTCTTCTTTTGAAGGTCTTCTTAAATTCACTAGCTCTAAAGAAGAATTTACATTACACATCTTTTCATCAATGTCTTCATTGTCAAAAAATACCTCTTGAAGGAACAAAGCCTTATTTTGTTTCTTCAAGCACACATTAGTTTCTTCACCACTATCAGAATCATCTTCATATCCCAAATATGAATATTGCATGTTACACCCAGTATTATCATGCATTTCTTGTTGATTAGGTTCATCAGAACCATCGTCTTGGTATGCATCCATGGATTGTGCAACCACACAATGTTCTACAAAATGAGGATACTGGCAAGAAACACACCATGGTGTGTCCTTCATGAAATTCATAGAAGCCTTTTGTAGAGGATCAGGGATAGATCTGTGATTGTTTCCTTTTTGCAGTAGAGACAATAGGTTTTCCATCCTTCCATTGGGTGTTATAAGGATAATTCTATAGCCTATTCTGCCTATTGAAATTGTTGTTGAAATAAGGCTTGTCACTAGTAGAAACCTTTTCATTTCTGACATTAGGTGTTTTTAAGTCCTTTAGTGCATTGAACACCTTATCCAATTTGTCTTCCTCTTGCTTCTTATTTCCAATATTTCTCTCATTATCCCTTTTGTAATTTTATCCCCAAACAACTTAGGGTCATCTCTTTTTCCACCCAATTTTTTTGATATTTTCATGTTGTTTTCAATATTGACAACAATCCTAAATGCATCTCTGAGAGTTCTTGGTTCTTTGTCTCTCAGCAAGTATCCCATTTTTCCTTCAAAAGCATTGAAATATGTGGTTAAGAAGACATTTTCATCTAACCTCATGACTTGAAACAATTTATGCATACCTTTCTGAAATCTCATGTTGAACTTGTTGGTGTTCTTTTCTTTATACTTGTAGGTTTACACTATGATTGACAAATTTATGTCACTGACTCTATCACCACTCCAAAGTTTACAAAGAAAAGGTCCAATTAACAAGGATCAAAGAGATCCTCCTACACTTTGAGCCTAGATGCTTAGGTGGGTGTACCTTTGACTCACTCTTCAAAGAGTCATAAAATGTTATACAACTATACCCTTTACAAATTGTTTTGAAGATTTATCATTTAAATGTGTGGTGGATGATGATGAACTACTTCTAGAGAATAGATCAGTGCCTTAACCTAGGGCATGGAGTCACCCAATAACACATGTCAACTAAGAATCCTAAATCAAATACTACTGAACTTAGAATAAGTTCTTTGCTTATTATCCCCCTCACCCTCAAACCTGATCATCAAATTCCTATCTAATCATGAACTCACTAAAATTATCTTGAAGACTTTAATCCTAACTTTTCTAGGAACTCAAAGGTAATCCCATAATACTCTTTGTTTACCATATGCTAACACACTTTGTGACATTAACATATATGAGCCCAAGATTAAAAAAAAAAGACAAACATAAATCTGAGATTGGAACTTAGGTGTATTCTCATTAAAATTTGTAGAATCAATAAATTACTAGAATAACAAAATGTTAGGAAAAAGACCCAAAACCCAGGCTCTCCTTGTTTAGTCTTTACATTGATTTTCAATATACATCAACCAACCCTTTGCAAAATCAAAAATTCAACCATATATACCCCCTATTCATCTTGGAATCCCAAAAATAGGACGCAACAAGCTACAGATGACTAGGGCAATGGGTTAGGATTTTCACCCACCAAACCAACCAAAATACAATCATAATTTAATACAGGGGAGGAAATCCAAGAAACCAAGAGAAAAATAGATCCAAGAATGATCTATAATCATTGTAATTCCTTAAGAAAGTACTGAAAGCCATGGATTTGCCCATATTTAGCAACCTATTTCGGGCACCTGCAACATGCCTTCAAGCAAAAAAATCATGGTACAAACCCCTGCAATTAATCATCAACCTCCCTGGACCACACTGCAACAATAGGTGCCACCAGTTCCACCAAATCCAATTGCTAAAACAATTAATTTTAGTCCTTCCTATCATAGAAAACCCTTAAAAATATTCAAATTTGAACTAGAACGGTTAACCAGATAGACTTTAAAATGTGGCTGTCGATTTAACTTATTTCTCGATAGATCAGGTGGTCAACATTAATCCCTGCAATAGTTACAAACCCTTTGAAAAGTCTCTGGCCACTAAACATTTCATAGCCAATAAAAAATGAACAGATCAACATCGCTTAGCATATCAGACCCACCAAGTGGTCCCCATCTCTAAGATCAGATCAATGGCTGTCAATATACCACTTCCCTTAAAAATCATGCATCTTCACCTAGCGGTGTAATGATAGCCACAAGATCCATCCAAACATTAATCATGCCCCACAGGTAGAAGGCCACAAGATCCACATCACCTTCCCGCTCAGCCAATCAAAACAAAACAAATCAGCACCACCTAGCCAATGGTCCCATTGCATTTTTACCCTTCTGCCAATGAAAATCACGCACATCAGCTCCAACTTTCAGAGGACCCACCTTCCCTTTGCTGCCTAAGAAAAAGGTAAGATCGACAGTTGGCGTAAGATCTCGTAGCACTGACAAAACCCATGAGAACTTACACCAACCATAGATTTCCTATAGATGTCAAGACCCTCAAGGACACACTAGCAACTAGGTCCCACTAACACATGCCAAATCATTAGTGCCTTGACCAATGAAAAATTGCCAAGTCACGATGACTGGGAAAACAAGGATGCACCGCAAAGTATTCTCTCTATAGATGAGATCAACGGTCATCATTACATTGTGCACTTAACCATTGTGCATCTTACCTCAATGGTATAATGACAACTACAAGATCTTGTAGTGCTTTAACCCCTTTGGAGAAATCAGCCCCACTGAAAACTGCCAAGTCACAAACTTGCCGACTAATCAAATTAAAGCCATTTGTGTACATTTAGCAGTGGACCAGCCTATTTGAAATGGTGCGCTATAAAGAAGAATCAATGGCTGGTGTAAGATCTCATAGAGTAGAAAGACTCTATGAGAAGATATGCCAATTGTCCAATTGAACTGTGACAGAGAACTAGGCCGAAGAAAATTAAAGGCCGTCAGGACTTAGGAAAAATTAATGCGCCAAGCAGCTAGACTTAGGGAAATTTATTAAAAGGGGACCCCAACATGAATCCTAACCGTGAAACACATAAAGTGAACCTTTTAAAGGCACATGCATTATTAGGATTTAAGTGGCTAAAAAAGTAAGAGGAAAAAAGAATAGGGCCAGGGTAAAACAAGGGTTTTTACATGCAACAACTAGAAATTTGAAATTTTGACCTAGGGTTTAAGGCCAGAGACATAGAAAAATTACAGAGACCAAAGGGAAATTGACCAGAAGCCATGGAAATTATTTTAGGTGCTAACAAAACTTAGTTGCAAACTCATTCTAAATTTTCCTTATAGTATTAAATTCATTCAACATAAAGATAGCATTAGGCCTGTTGCCATATTGTTCCTTGAAGAATTTCTCAAAGGAATCCCATGTGTCAATACATCTGTTAGGAATTATTTTGAACCAATCTCTAGCATCTTCCACCAAAGAATGAACAAACAATTTCATTACCACATCCTCATGTTCAACCTCATAGTCATTTAGCACATCAATAAACAACCTAAGGTGTTCTTCACAACTAATGGCATTATTACAAAAAAATTTAGGTATTTTGTCTCTTATGTCAATTGGGAAAGCATTGGGGTAACTTGGTATTCCATCAAAGCTGATTTGTCTATATCCCTCTAATTGCATAGGCCTTCTTTGAAAACTTAAACTAGTGTTTCCACTAGAATTAACATTTGCACTTACATTTCCATCTACTTGTGCACTTGACAGTTGTTTAGGGTCAACACTTATCTTGGTAGATGAAGTAAGCAGTGGATTATGAGCAGTACCATTACCAAATAGAGCAACATTAGAAGTTGTAGATGGCATACTTTTTTCAATAGTAGATGGTCTAGGGGTATTTGTAGATGAATCCTTCAAGAATTGAATCTTCCTTCTTTTTTCTACAATGGAGGCTTCAATTTCAGCCTTTTCCAATTCTTTTGAAAGATCATCATCTTCCTTCCTTTTATTTTCCATCTCTACATCTTCATTTGAAATAGGTGGTGGGACTTTTGGTATTTCCACTAGTTCATTTATTTGAATGCCCACCATCTTTTGTTTTCTCTTTTCATTAACAATAGTAGTAGGTTTGGTAACTACACATTCATTTGTATCTTTAGGTCAAGAGGCATAGCTTTGAACCTATCTAATCACAAGGCCCTCTTTATCAAATTCATGGTCTTGCAGTAAGTGTTCTCTTTCACTTCTCAAAGAATCAACATCACCAAAGACATCATCCTGTAAATTTTTAGGAGCAGAAGCAAGCACTTTGTTTCTCTCCTTTAGCTCATTAATCTTTCTAAGTAGAGACTCTCTTTCTATTAATGCATTTATTTTTTCATCCTCTCTTTCCTTTTGTAATCTTTTGTATATGGCATCCTGCTCTGCTAACTGTAATCTCAATGTACCCAAATCATTTGGGTCTATCATAGTGTCTTCAAAGCTTGATGACACATCCATATCAGTGAGATTTTGATATGGGAAATGGATCCTCCTTGGTCCCATAGGTTGCCTTCTAAACATATCCTCTTCAGGATCTAAATTTGGTCCAAAACCCATTTCTCTTTCTTGCACATCCCGATCTGCAGGATGTGAATCTTTGTCTTGAAATAATTCCTCTAGGGTATCATAAACATTATCTCTAGAGTGGCCATTATCAGATTTATAACTTTTATATTGTGAATCATCCTCATTTGAAGATGCATGTGGTGCTCTATTCCTAACATTATTTTGTTCTCTTATAGGGGTACTAGTAGATTCTCCATCTCTTCTAATCCAACTCTTCTTTTCTGATCTAGACAATTGCTCCAGAGTAACCTCTAGATGCTTCCTGACAAAAGACCTAGTATTCCTTCTTTTGTCCATGGTTTGTAATTTATAAACACTTGTTCTTAACCTTTTGAGTCACCACCCACTTTCAATGGGAATTCCCTAAGAAACAAAACTTTAGAAGCCTAAAAGACAACACAAGTTGAAACTGGAGAAACACAAGAATTTGCTAAAATTTCTTTTATCTCTAGACTCTCCCTAGTAGAGTCACCATTTTGTTGGTTCCTTTTCTTTCTACTTGCATATTTACACTATGATTGACAAACTAATGTCACTAACTCTATCACAACTCCAAAATTTGCAAGGAAAAGGGCCAATTAACAAGGATCAACAAGTATCCTCCTACACTTTGAGCCTAATGCTCAAGTGGGTGTACCCTTGACTCAATTATTGAAAGGAGTCTCCAAAATATTACACATTCATAGCCTTTACAAACTGATTTAAGGATTTCATCATTTACATTTATTTGATTGATGATGGGAAAATGCCTCCTAAGAATGGACTAGTATCTTCTCCTAGGGCACAAAGTCACAATACAACATGCATCAACTGAAAATCTAACTTAAACACACCCAAATCTAGAATAAGTGCTTTGCCTATTATTCCTCTCACTCACACACCTAGACATCAAATTCTTATTTCACCCTGAATTCTCTGAAACTATCTTTAAGGATTTAATCCTAACTTTAGCAAGAACTCAAAGAAAATCTCACAATATACTTTGTATACCATATACTAACTCACTTTGTGACATTAATATATAAGGATTCAAGATAGAAACAAGAAGACATACACAAGTCTGAAATTGGGATTCAAGTGTATTCTTATTAAAGTTTATAGAATCAATACATTGCAACTTGAGAAAATGATAAAGAAAACAAACCCTAAGCCCAAGCTCTCATTTAGCAATTTTCAAATTGACCATCAAAAACCTTTCTACATACATTAGAAAAAAATATATAGTCACTAGCTATCTTGGAATCCTTTGAAAAGGTTGCAACAAGCATCGGATAGCTAGGATAGAATTAGGGTTTCAACTACCTTACCAACCAAATTAAATGAAAATTTACTACAGTGGAGAAAACCAAGAAATCTCAAAGCAAAACAAATCCAAGAATGATCTTCATTAATGGCACTATCCTTGACTGGCACGCAAAAGACTGGAAACCCATCATGTTTACCCTCTACAACTCTAACAATGATGAAATTTGAATGGCTATTTCACCCACCACTATAGTGTAGACATGTATCTGACATTAGACCCACTGCATTATTGGCTTATGGCTTTGGAAAGAATCTGTTAGGGATTTTTCTTGTCTTAGGATAGATCTTAGATAAAAGGGGGTCCAAGTTTACAAGAAAATCCTAATTGCTAAGGATTCGATAAGATCCTTCTTCATTTTTGAGTTCCACACACACCCAAGTACGTATTACCTTGATAGATGACTATAAATATAGTTTTGTAAGGTGGACACTAATTTGCTATCTTGATATAGCCCTACTGAACTATTTTGAGAAACTATGACTTGAAACTACAACATAAATCAATGGTATAAGGACTTTCATCCTTCTTCCTTTTAAGGAGGGATAACCTTTATGATTCTCTCTTTTTAGAATCAGTAGAATAAAAGATTGAATCCTAGAAACAACCTTAATCAATCATATTCAAGAAAATTTTAAACATCAAAATAATAAATCATAGAAGATTTTCAAATTTATTTTAACTTCTGAGTCGAAAGATAGAATGTAAAGTTGAAACAGACAATCTCGACCAATGCCTTATCTATTAGGAAAAAGGAATCTAAACATATACCTGCAAAAGAAATTAAAAAACAATACATTAACATGCATTGCATATCATACAATTTCAAATAGATTGCCTTACAAACCATTCTTTTAACTTGATATCATTATCATCAAATTTCCACAAATATAATTACTCTTAGGAACAAATTATGAGAAATTTTAATTCTTCCCTTGAAAGAAACTCATAAATCCATGCCACACCAGATATATTTTAAATGCCTAACACATAAAACATACAAGAGTAAGCATACAAGATAGAAAGACAAGAACAGTATAAGGTAGAAATTGCACTATATTCATATTGAAATCAAATTTATAGTAATATATTCAAACTTCTTTACTCAAAGAAACCAGACAAAAATTGTAAAAGTCTGTCTCGGAGCAACAAGTTTTTTTTGCTCTATATTTTTCACCTCCCATAAAAGAAACTCTTAAAACTATATATATGGTCCGACCATCTTGGAATCCCCTAAAAAGATGGGAATGCAAAAAGCTTCAGATGGTCAAAACCCTAACCCTAAAGCATAAAAACAAAATGAAGTACAATCAGGTAGTGGAAAGGCAAAGACTCTTTTACTTGCAGCATCCTCCACTGTTGTTGTTGACACCTTTGCTTGAAATCATTAATAACCCTATAGTAGCCATAAAGAAATTTGGTGACCGCCAACTTCAGCTAACCCTCACCAACCTTCAAGAAAATTGATGACCCCTACCCTCAAAATATGTGTCAACATCAAGATGCCTTTTTAATCATCTAGAAGATCAAGGTCTACTACAGTGGACTTAGGTATTTTAGGCTTTGTTGATTCATCCCACGCAGCTACTTTATCTTCTGAAGGCCATGGGAAATTCTTTACTATCTACAATTGTGCCTTTTGCCTCTCCCATCTAGCATCCATCATTATTCTGACATCTACCAAGAATTTAGAAAATTCTACCTCTGCCTTTACTGCATCATCCAAAAAGTCATTAAATTTATTCATATCTACCCCGCCACCTATTTTGACAAAATTTTCCCCTTTAGGCAATCTAAGATCAAAATCTGATCTCCATTGATCTATGGTTTTCAAAGTACCATTGTCATCCTTTATCTTAGGAATGAATTTATTGGCCTCTTCTTCCAAAAATGCTAACTTTGTTTCCACTAACTTGACTTTTCCTTTGAATAATGGGAGAAGAGTCTTTATTCTATTTATTTCTTCCCCTACCTGCAGTACTTCCTCAGGCATATCTAGCCTAAAAGGTTGTACCGCTACTAACCTTTCAAAAAGTGGAGTCCTTATAGACCAAATTACATTAAAAAAATTCAAAATTGAGATGCAATTATTTACCTCTAGTTGCAACTCTGGCAACTTGAGATAGGCAGCATAGATTGCCTCAACTTTTTCTTTTAACTTCAAAATCCTATGCTGTAGAATTTCTAGCAATGTCTGTACAATTGCTTTATTTTTACTTTCTTCAATTTCTTCTGAAGAACCAATACCTTCTTCATGTACAACTTGTACTTCTTTCTAAATTACAACCTCTTTAGGAGGAGGTGGAGGTGTAGCTTCCATATTTATTATTTTAACTTTTAATTCATCAACTAGTTTTTCAAATTCTTTCTCCTTTATTATATTCAACTCCCTATCTTTGACCAAAGAAGTGTAATCATCATACAATTTCTGATGTCTTTCTGATAGTTGCTTGGCATTGTCTTCATTCAATTTGGCAAAATTAGTCAAAATTTGGGAAATTTCTAAGTCTCCTGTATTTTGGATAGACCAAATCATCTTATCCCCATCCATCTACTCTTTTATATTCAAAATTGATGGCTTTTTGTCCTTTGGGTAGAGGCTCCACATGGCTAATGCCTTATTCTTTGGGCTATATCTGAACCCTTTTATTAAATCTCCCACTTGCTTTTCTAAAGTCAGGGTAATATCTACCTGTCTCCTTATTTGATCAATAATAAATGTAGAGGCCAAATCCCATGCAAGTAATAATAACATATTACTATCTTTTACTAACCTCCTAGCCTCTTTAGGGGTTACCTTTTCATTCTCTAGATCATAATCCTTTATTTCTTCTAAGGCCTCAGTGGGAATCTGGCCATCTTCTCTAATCTACACTGTGGAGGCTACTTGCCACTGTTTGTGCTAGAGGAGGAAATCTTTTAATTCATGAGTCTTGATGAATTCATCATCTTTTAGAAAATCCTCTTGCTACTGGATTCTCTCATCTATGCACATAGCAAGAGGAAATTCTACTTCCTCAACTATCTCCTTCTATTTCTTCTTTTCCTCCCTGACCCTTTTTCTAATTTCATGGTCATAAGTTTTTTGGCTAGGGATGACAATAGCAACCATATCTCTTTTTTTAGCAGGCCTTGTCTGTGATGACTCTCCTATCATTAATCTCTACCTTTTAGTAGGTGGTTCTACCTCATTATCAGATCTAGGAACCTCAGTCAAATCAACTATCTTATTTTCATCCCCTATTTCTTCAAGGGCATCAGGAGGAAGTTCTTGGGCAAGGTAACTATGAATAGAATACCCCCCTTCACTATCTTCTTCATATTCTGATGAGGAGTGCTTCTTCTTCTTTTTTAAAGTTTCTAATTTATCCTCAATGAGTTGTTCCCCTTGCTCCATCAGAACATTGTAATTATTCATCATCATCTCTAATCTTTGGAGATATGGCAGAGTAGGGTAAAATCCTCCAAAATTTACATCTTTTCTTCTCATGGATTTCTCTAGCTAGAATAATTGATCTAGCTCCCAAGACCTTGTCTTAGCCTCATCCTCATCAAGAATATTTATAACTATGTCCTCCTCATAGGACACATCATGAGTTTTATTAAGAGGGATGGTAGGATTGTAATATCTCCTAGCAGTAGCCAAAAATCCCTCGGGATCAACAAATCTAGGATATGCAGCAGGCATCATAAATTGTAACAAATATGTGTTAACCTTCTCAGAAGCCCCTTTTCCAATTGTTAAATTGGCTAATTTGAAATGCCTAGGGGTGAATGTACCCTTTCTATATGGGACTAGATGCTCTTTATCTACAAGCATGAGTTGCCAAATGAACTCAAGGGCTGTAATCCTAGGGGGATCATTATTAGGAAAAATATGGGGTGGTTGTGGGCATCCATAGACCCTTATTAATGTATACCCTTCTCTCAAATAGAAATCACCCCAATTGTGATCATGATTATCTTTCCACTTATCTACATATTGCATTGGTCTAAGAAGTTGCAAGGTTTTGATAGGAATTCTTGAAGAATTCACACCCAAGTGGATAAGAATGGCATCTACTATTATATTCTCAACAATACAAAAATTATGCTTAAGGGCCGTTGGACTCCAGACATCTAACCAGGACTGTACAGGGTTAGGCTAACCATTCCATTTAAATTTAGGTTTTAAATGTTGTAGACTAAACATATTTACATTATGGTAGAAGATAAGATGCATCAGCATGGAGTAGTGCAAAAATTTGGGAGGGTATTGCTTCTTTCTTATCATTTCTAAACCCTCATGCATCTTCTTGATACAGTATCCAATGTAATCATACCATTGACTAGTATGGCATGATTGGGAATCCATTACTAACATCAAAATTTTAGGAGAAATCCTCTCTTTAGGAGCATGAATACCTAGAACTCTACATAACCCATATGTAATGTATTTCATATAGAATTTTAGATCTTTAAATGCATAGGGGAGGCCTCCTGGCATGGGTGCAATATAGTTTCTATTTCCCTCAGGGACATGGAACTGAATAGTAGTTGCAACACCCCCAGACTCTCTCACATATCCATTTGCTAGAGATTGCAAGTTAATCTATGTGGCCATAGGGACATCTATCCCGAAAGTCCTCATGAATGCTCCTCTATCTAGGGTTATCAAAGAAGAACCATCCATCTTTCTAATTGTCTTAGAGAGGGGGTCATATCATTCAGCCAAGGAGATAAGAAGATCAATGTCAAAAAATACATCAGGGACAATCATCTTTGCAAACCCTAAAGTCCATGGGTTAGACACAGGGATAGGCCTATCTTGATTCTTCTGGAAGTAGTAGAACAAATTCATGGCTGGTACATTGTGAGTCTTAGCATCCCCACATTGTGAATAGACATCAGAGAAGACATCATCACTAATCATCTTATTTTGGGTAGAACAAGGTAGCAATTCGATGAATTCATCAGAAAAACTAACCTTTTGTTGTGCGGTTGCCCTACTAGCTGATGGGGTGCCATTTGTAGTCTGACTGATGATGATTACTGTTGAAAATTCCTACTCGCTCTACAAATTTTGGTCTTTCGTAAGCTCTGTGATCACCAAAAGCTCTAGTTGCTCAAATGTTCTTCACTCTAGAAATGCTCTACTCTTTGATTGCTCAAATGCCTGGTAGAAATGAGATAATGACCAACTTCTAAGTTTTAACAGTGAAGAATTGATTACAACTTGGTTCCCTGTAACAATGTCACTTATGTAATTAAGACTGCGTGCTCTGCAACTTAATGTCTCAGCCGTCATCGAGAGGTGACATATTTTTAAATTTCATCTTCTGGTGACCTAGCGATTGAAGGAAATTCGAAGTCTCATAATAAATTTGGCGCCTTTCTAAATATTTTGAGATTCAGTGACTATAGTCTCTCCTTCTAGTCATGGGAATGTATTTCCTTATTCTGAGATTAAGTGACTAAGCCATTACCACATAATTTTCTAATTGAGATATGGTGACTATAGTTTCTTAGAGTCACTAAATGTTTTATGTCTCTAAATTATTTTTTAGCGATCACGCGACTGAGCCTTTCCTTCTATTTACTTCTCTTAGCGATCACGTGACTATAGTTTTCTAAGTCGCTAGATAAAATTTCTTCTATTTGAGATCTGGCAACTAAGCTTAGTTTATCTTTCAAATTTTAGCTATCTGAGATTACGCGACTATAGTTTTGTCCAAGTCATGAGAAGATTATTTCCTTTTAAGTTTTATTCAGCAATCACTCAACTAAAGTAGACATCTAGCGAACTGGTGACTAAAGGAAGTCTCATGATCGCTGAATAACTCATTCCCTTCTCTGAGATTAAATATGAGCCATCTGATCTTCATCTAATGGGAGTCACTAGGTCTTAGAAAGAAATAGTGACATCACAGGTTTTCTAGTGACTAAAGGATAACCATTAGATGAGAAGTTCATTAAAGAGATTAGACAGTAGTCGCTAGATCTTTTTAATCTTTATAGCTTGTTGACTTTTCTTCCAAGATCTAGTGACTAAAAGAAATGTCATTTGATTTTTCTTCTAGAGAATCAGCGACTATAGTAGAACTCGTAATCACTAGATGTTTTATGTTATGAGTCTTTTATCTTGAGATCACCCGACTTAGGCAACTTCTGATTCAGAGATCTGGTGACTATAGTCTGTCCACTTAATAAATTAAGTCATGAAAAGATTATAAAGCATCTGGAGATTGTGCGACTAACATTCACCGCTAGGTCTTAGGAAGATAGAGAATATGCTTCTTTTATCAGGCGACTTGGAGACTAGAGGATTTCTCGTGATCGGGAGATAAAGAGAAGTATGCTAAGAATATCACACGACCTAGTGACCAAGGTAAATATTAAAGTGCACATGCTTTTAGATAGTTTAAGTGACTTCAAAAAAGTAACAAAGAAATAGAAAGTCACTACAAAAAGAAAACTAGGGTTTCTTTTTAAAATGCAACGGCTAGTTCCAAGACTTTAAACCCTAACTTCTTTCTCTTTTGATGAAAAGACATAATAAACCCTAATATCATTGGAAAAAATTTTTACAAAGGGTTTATTATGATGAAAAGACAAAAAATTTCTTCAAAATTTTGGGGAGAAAATCAGAGTTGGGAAAAGGCACCAATAGTGGCTCTAACTAAGGATATTTGAATGCAAGTTCAACTAAGAACCATAGATCTCTGGGACGTAGACCAAAAGAAAATGACCTATTTACAAAAAGAGCATGGAAAAAGGGAAGCAGACATATATACATAGATTATAAGAAATTTCCATAGAAACAAAAGCCTTAACTGAAAAAAGGCTTCAAAAATTGCCCATGCACTAGCAATTCAAAAACTTCTCCATCCATATTGGTTAGAAGATATGAGTCTTTACCAAAATTTTGATAGACAACAAGAGGACCAAGCCATAGAGACTCAAACTTCTTGTGCTTTCCTTTATCTTCTACCCTAGCATTCCATTGAAGAACCAAATCACCTACTTGAAACTTCCTTATAGTGGTTCTTTTATCAAATAGGTACTTCATTTTTTTCTACAATTTAATGTTATTTTTATTGCTTTCTCTTCTCATCTCATTTAGCTCAGTCAATTGCATAATCCTGTCTCTCATGGGGTCAGATACTTCTTCTAATTCTTCTTCTTGCACAAAATTGTATACAAGGAGCAAGTTATTAATAGGGAGCCTAGATTGCAAAGCATAGACTAATTCAAAAGGAGATCTTCCTGTAGCTCTCTTTACTGTTATCATGTTTTCCCACAGGGCCAGTTTCAACTTTGAGTGCCAGGCTCTCTTATTCTTTTCCAATTTTTTCTTTAGAATCTTTAGAATGCTCTTATTACTAGATTCTACTTGGCCATTTGCCTGGGGATGATATGGGGATGAATAAGACATCATGATCCCATACTTATTACAAAAATCTATGACCTCTTCTGACCTAAAACACATGGCATTATCCATCACCAAAGTAGCAGGGACACCAAATCTAGTCAAGACATTTCCCAATAAGAATTCAATGACCACCTTACTTGTTGCTCCCTTAGTAGGAACAACCTCTATCCACTTTTTCAAATAATCTGTAGCAAAAAGTATGTCACTATGTCCTCCACTAGATTTCTCATGGAATTCAACAATAAAATTGATTCCCCACATTGTAAAAGGCCTATCTGCATTTACTGGGTTTAATGACAAGGCCCCGAAAAATTTCAACTTGCTAGAGAATTTCTGACAACTTTCACATTTCCTTACATGTAAGTGAGCATCTTTGAACAAGGTAGGCCAAAAATAGTCAGCCCTTAAGACTTTGTGAGCTGTAGTTTTAGCAAAAAAATGCCCACCACAAACCCCATCATGTATTTCTCTTAGCACTTTCTTTGCTTGATGCTCATCCGAACAAAACAACAAGACTCCATCTCTACTCTTCCAGTATAAGTCACCCTGTTGTAATGTATACTTTTGTGCTTGTAATTTTAAGGTTCTCCTCTAATTATCAGAGAGATGATCAGGGCACTAGGCATTTTTTAGAAAATAGACAATGTCTGAATAAAATGGTTGCCTTTCAATGCTTGTGACTAATTGGTCCAAAGACAATTCAATGTTAACTTGGAGCAAGTCCATGTTTTCTTCTGTCATTAACTTAGCTAACCCCAACCCCCTCACTAGTTTGGTAATCTGGATCTCTAAATTGAACTCCTATATTCTTGTGATCCACTTACATCTTTTACTAGTGACTTCAGTTTGGGTCAACACATCTTTTACTGCCGCGTGAGGAACATAAGCAATAATTTTAGCACATACCAAATATGGCCTAAAAGATTTTACTACTTTTACCAAAGCATATGCCCATTTCTCCATCATTTGATAATTAAGCTCGGCAGCTTGCAATGACTTGTGGGGGTGCTCATAATTGTCATCATCCTTTTGCAACAACACAGTAGCAATTGTGTGGAATGAAGCAAAAGAGAAAAGGGTTTTCTATAATCAGGTGATTTTAAGACTGGTGCCTGCTGAACCACCTCTTTGATCCTATTAAATGCCTATTGGGCTTCCTCAGTCCACTAAAATTTTACATCCCTTTTAAGCAATTTAACTATGGGCTTAACAATTTTGGCAAAGTTAGCAATAAATCTCCTAACAAAATTGATCTTTCCTAAGAAAGATTGTACACCTTTTATATTTTTAGGAGCTAAGACCTTTTGTATTGCCTGTACCCTTTCTGGTTCAATCTTGATCTCATCTTTAGACACAATATGACCCAGCAATCTTCCCTCCTTCACAGCAAAATTGCACTTTTTTGGATTCAAGGATATTCCATATTCTAAGGCTTTATTAAAAAAAATTTCAAGATGATAACAATGGTTTTCTGCAAGTTTGGGAAAAGCTGTCATATCATCTTGATATACAACCATAAAGAAATCAATTAAGTCCTTAAATGCAACATCCATAGCCCTTTGGAATGTTGCCCCAACATTTCTTAATCCAACTGGCATTCTAACATATACATAAGTTCCCCAAGGAGTTGTAAAAGCAGTTTTAAATTGTTCTAACTCCTTGACTAAGACTTGGTTATATCCTGAGAATCCATCCATCATTGACAATAATTCACAACTAGTGACTTTATGCAACATTGCCTCCATATTAGGTAGTGAGTAATTGTCTTTCAAGGATTCCACATTCAAATTTCTGAAATCTACACATAGTCTTATGTCTCCATTCTTTTTTCTAACTGGGACTAAATTTGAAACCCAAGTTGAGTGCCTTATAGGTTGAATTATTCCTGCATCACTCAACTTAATAAGTTCTTGTTGCATTTTGGGGGCTAACAAAGGATTGATTGGTCTCTGCTTTTTCCTAAATGGTCTAAGATCTCCATTTAAAGGAATCTCATGTTGAAATAGGTCTTGTATATAAGCCTTAAGGTCATCATAAGACCATGCAAAAACATGTTTGTATCTTCTCAACAATTTTATCAAATTGGACCTAATATGAGGTTGCAGTCCTTTCCCAATATAGACCTTTTGAGAAGCATTATGTGATCCTAAGTTTATTTCCTCCAAGTCATCAATTTTAGTGGTACTAGCCTTCATCATGTGTTCATCTTGATTAGTATATAATGCTTTTAATTCTATTAGACCTTTTGGTATATGGTTTGTATTTAGTTGGATAACCTGATTTCCTAAAATCATATCTTTTCCATTTTCTTGTTCTAACAAATTATTGCAATCAATAAGTTGACCCTCATATGAACCAAGGCATTCAATAAACTTTAGAACATCATGATCATCTTCAAAAACTTTCCAATTATAAATATTATCTGGAATGACAGGCCTACTTTTTATTTCAACTATTGAGATACCACTCAAAGTTAAATCATCTTGCCTTAGAGAAACATTTGCTAAAAAGTTAGCCATCATGTTCTTAGCCCTCTTAACCCAAGTAATATTGAAGGCATCAAACAATTCTATTTTATCCCAAATAGCATGCTTATACATTCTCAATTTATCATTTTTCACTACATATTTGGATCTAACTTGGGCTACTACAAGTTCTAAATCACCAAAAACACTCAAACATTTGATTCCATGTCTTAAAGCAATATCAATCCCTAAAGATAATGCCTCATATTCTGCAGTGTTATTGGTACATTGAAAGGTTAATAAGAAAGAGTATTTGAATGTGGTACCTAATGGTGAAATGAATAGAACTCTAGTGCCAGATCCCTCTTTTGAACATGCTCCATCAAAATACATCTTCCATAGCCCACCTTGTTGTCCTTTCAGCTCTGCAATCAATGGGTCACCCTCCTTGACTACTTGAGGAATTTCCTCAAATTTGAAGTTTCCCATATCAACACTTACACAATAATTGAGTTGGTCATCATTGATTTCAATCATGTGAGGGGTCCTAGGTTCTCTAAAGATTTTAACACTATCACCATCCATATTAAAAGTGGCAAATGACAAATCACACTGTAGGTTGCCTCCCATCTAAGCACTCCATTTTCTTGACAATAACATGCCATGCTATGGTGGAATATCCACCACCAAAACACTCATAGTAAGAAACTTACCAGGATATGCCTGCAATCTGTAAGGCAATGCTTTAATAGTACCAATAATTGGTACTTCTCTAGAATCCATAACTTGGCACCTTCCATGGGGTATGTCCACTTCCAGGCCTAATGATTTCATGATTTCCACTGGCATGACAGCATTAGAAGCTCCAAAGTCTATCATACAATTCCTGAGATGTTTGTCATTTACAATTAAGGTAAAAAAGAAAGGGTTAATTGTTCCAGGCACAATATTCACAACATTTGTGTCCAAATAAATTTGTGGTATCTCTGAAACAATTTCTCCATTAAGTCCAGTGCTTATATCATCAGAAATTTCAGCACGTTCCTTTCTTTCAATATTTTGGGTATCCACAAAAGTGGCACCACTTACCCAATTCAAAGCCTTTTCTTTATGTTCTTCTATTCTCATCATTTCCAACAAAGGAACCTTAACTGTGATTTGTGACAATAACTTACTCATGTCAATTGGAGTGTACCTTGAATCTATAACATCTTTCTTGACAACAACGGTTTGTCTATTTTCTTCAGGCATAAGTAGATTCACACCATCTTTATGTTGTATCTTTACTTCTTTTTGTATTGCAGGAACTACCTCTCCATTAGGCTTGGCCTTCACCTTATATGCAACAGTGGGCTTAGAAAAGGTGACATTTTTCTTTACCCTGTATTTATTTACAATATCAGCAGCACTGGACTTGTCCTGCATTTTCTCATCATTCTTCTTAGTGCTTTTAATAAAAAGGCCAACAGGTTTACCAGTTGGATTTCCCACTACCCTGTTCCTAAGGTTGTAATTACTCTTGGCTTGAGTTACCATATCAGCTATTATCTGAGCTATCTCTTTATCAGATGGTCTTCTCAAAATAATAGACTCACCACTCTCTGTGGTGTTACATTGGATATTATCATAACAAAAATCTTCTTTATCAGAAAAAACTTGTTGATGATAGGACTCATTCCTAACTTGAGATTCTTGTACATCTTGGTTCTCATCTTCCTCTATAGAATCTATATCATCACAAATATAAGAAGATGTCATGCCACATGCTTCTTCATCATAAAAATCTTCCTTACTAACTTCTTGTTCTTCTTCTGTAGAAGTATTTTGAGTGACAACACAATAATGAGGATCATGAGGTGATTGGCAAGCAACACACCAAGGAACCTCATCAGTCATATTCACTAAATTTTTGTGTAGTGGGTCGAGTGTTCTATCACTCAACTTATCTTTCCTTTCTGGCACTATTGGCTTGCCATCTTTCCATTGAGTATTGTATGGATAGTTTTGCATTTTAGGAATTTTATTGAAGTTGTTGAAGGTGGGTCTATCATTTGGAGGATTTCTATTATTTCTACTTTCTCCTGGCTTCAGGTCCTTGAGGGCCTTTAAGATTTGTTTCAAATGGTCTTCCTCCCTTGGTTTAGTATTGCCAGTCCTTGTTTGTTCCTTCTTTTCTAAGAATATTGGTTTGTATTCTTCTCTTCTTCCTAACTTCCCTGATATTCTTTGATTACTCTTAATATTAATGGCTAATTTGTAAGCTTCAACAAGGTTTCTAGGGTTCTTGTCTCTTAATAAGTACCCCATTTTTGAATCAAAAGCATTTAAATATGTAACCAAACAAATTTTATCATCTAACCTGATAATTTGTAGGAGCTTGTGCATAGCCTTTTGAAATCTAACATTGAATTCAACAACACCCTCATTCTAATTCTTTTTGATATTGTTGAATTCATTTAGCATGAAACCCTCATTTATTTTGTCACCATACTACTCTTTGAAACAATGCCTGAATTGATCCCAAGAACCAATACTTCCATGAGGTAATGCTCTAAACCAATCCCTTGCATCTTCTATGAGAGATTGCATAAATAATTTCATTATCACATCAGCTGGTTCCATATTATAGTCATCTATGATGTCCAAAAAATGCTTGAGATGCTCTTCACAAATGATTGCATTACTGCCAGTAAATTTGGGGAGTTTCTTTCTAATTTCTTCAGGAATGGGATTAGGATAGCTAGGTATACCAGTGAAAACCAATTGTTTACATCTCTCATGTATAATCCCTAAGTTAGGAAAACTAGCACCCTGAGATGTGGATGCATTAGTATTTGTGGCAGCAAAACCATTAAAACCTCCTAGTGGGGGAACACCAGTTGTCTGATTGTTTAAATTTCCAGTAACTGTTCCTTATGTTGTATTTGAATTGCCAAAGTTGGCAAGCCTTGCAGACCTTTTGATAAAATCTATTTTCTCTTTCATTTCTAATGATGCAGCTTCTAACTCCACCTTTTCAAGTTGTTTGGCTAACAACTCTCATTCTCTTTTAGCATTCTCTAAGTCTACTTCTAATCTCAAGGCCTGGTTCGTATCTCCCTTAGGGTTCATAGGCTCATTGATTAAAATGCCTTTCTCTTTTTGTTTCCCTTTATCTTTGGGAATTTTTTTTCAAAAGTTTTTTGAGAAACAAGCTACTTACTTGTATCTTTAGGGATAGGCACATAATTTATAGCTTCTAAGTCAAGCAGTCATTCTCTTAACTAGTCAGCTTTCAACATAGCTTGCCTGATCCTCTCTTCCTTTTCCTTTTCTCTCTTGTGCTTGATTGTAGCCTATTCCTGAATCCTTCTTTCCAACACATACACTTCCTCAAATATTTCCTCATAATCAGGTAGAGTTGTTTCTGATTCAATCCGTAGTGCTTGAGGGTCCTCCTTCTGCTCTTGAGACTCATGAGGGCCCTAGGGTAATGAAGAACCATGGGTGAAAGGAGGAAGAAAGTCCTGACCACTTCTACTTTTACTTCTAGACCTTTCTTCCCTCCTATGCTGCCCACTTGGATTCACCTTCCTATTCTGGAGTATTCTTTCACCCTCTTTCTCCATAGGGGAATAATATTCTTCATACTGGTTAGGTGGTACACCAGTTGCCTCCTCATATTCTGAGGCATTTCCTTCTTGACTAGGAGGAGGAATATTGTGTCATCTAGGGGTCCCTCTCTATCTCCAAGTCATAGACTTATCATTGGTATCTTTGTCTTTCTTACCCTGGTTTCTTCTAGATGGAGTAGGAAGCCCACCCTACAAACTTTCGTCAAGGTGCTCCCTACTATAAGATCTTGTATTTTTGAAACTCATAACTTTGTTAAGTACTAGTTACAGAGATGCTTAGATTTACCACCCATAATATGTGAGATAATCTAAAACCTTAGAAAGACTGATCGCTATATTCTTGTAATGGAGTCCACTAGATGAGTGATAAGCCGGACAGGAGTCTAAGCTCAACTCATACCCACGTTATGTATACTAATTTATAACACCAGAGATATCAAATGATTAAAATAGGTAGGTTAGGAGTCCAGCTCAACTTGAAACCTACACTATTTGCTTATAATTATAATCTCTAATCCCCAGCGGAGTCACCAATTTGTTAGGGATTTTTCTTGTCTTAGGATAGATCTTAGATAAAAGGGGGTCCAACTTTACAAGAAAAGCCTAATTTCTAAGGATTGGATAAGATCCTTCTTCATTTTTGAGTTCCACACACACCCAGGTAGGTATTACCTTGATAGATGACTGTAAATATAGTTTTGTAAGGTGGACACTGATTTGCTGTCTTGATATAGCCCTACTGAACTATTTTGAGAAACTATGACTTGAAACTACAGTAGAAATCAATGGTATAAGGACTTTCATCCTTCTTCCTTTTAAGGAGGGATAACCTTTATGATTCTCTCTTTTTAGAATTAGTAGAATAAAAGATTGAATCCTAGAAACAACCTTAATCAATCATATTCAAGAAACTTTTAAACATCAAAATAATAAATCATAGAAGATTTTCAAATTTATTTTAACTTCTGAGTCAAAAGATAGAATGTAAAGTTGAAACAGATAATCTAGACCAGTGCCATATTGATGCAGGAGCATCCTGGGTGTAAGAGCAATCTTGCATCACCCAAAAAAAATAATTTATTTTTGTATTCAATAAGGGCTATTTTGTGCAGAGCTGCTATTTATGGAAAGTTACTATTTTTGGTAATTTTTGCATGTGCTCAGAATGATCTTATTTCTTTCTTGGAAGTTCATTTTGGTCATATAAGTCTGCCAGTAAAGTTTCTTTGCTAGATCAAGTGTATATTGGAAGATATCGAAGATTTTTGGTATTGGCAGCAGGCTACAGAAACTTTGAACTCAATTTTGAAGGCTTTAGAGGCCTCGGATGAGGTCAAAAATTTGGGTGATGGGCGCTTGCACTGGTCAAGCCTGTAGAGCACTTCGTGGCATTTCTGAAATAGGGTTATAATAGCCAAGCGGGTCAACTAGTGATGACTTATGGTCTTCAGAAGTTGGGCCACCTGAAATGGCAGAAAATAATTTTCTTCAAAACTTCTGTTCGGGTTTCAAAGGTTATCTTGAGCCAACTATGATGTAATAAAATGTAAAATAAAATAATTCTAAGTTGGTCGGCCTTATTGGCTAAAATTCTGGAACCTTCCCAAGTGGTGGAAAAATTGCCTATATAAGGAAGGCTGTATTATTGTCTTAGGCAGTTCAGAATAGTTCTGGGTAGTAGATCTGGGCAATAATTCGAGGCTTTGTCCTACAGAATATTGTAAGGGAATGCCCATGTGGCTTTGCATGTTGAAATTCTAAAAATTTGTAATTCCACATTTGTGGAGATAATAAGAAGCCAATTTTCTATTCTTGCATATTATTGTTGTTGTTTCTCTATGTCTGTTATGTGTTTGTGGTATTAAGGGGAGCACCCTTCATCAAGTGGTATCAGAGTAGGTTTTCTTGAGTGTGTAAACAGATCGCCGACTATGAGGTAGTTTGCATCAGGACCATGGCTAGGGTTTCAGTGCGCATCGTGAAAATACCTCCATGAAGGGAACGTGGTGGAAGAGCTAGTGTTGTAACACCTGAGGTTAGAGAGCTGCAGAGACAAGTGCGAGCATTACAAGAAGAGATTCATAGAGGAATGAATCTTAATGTCAGAGACGAAAGCGAGGATGAAGCCGAAGAAGAATATCAAGAAGGAGAAGTTGAAATTGTGAACCAGGAGGAAGAAAGACTTTTTCAGGCGATTTCCAAGATTGGGAAAAGACCTAAGATTGAGGTTCCTACATTTTTTGGAAATCTTAACCCAGAGGAATTGATCGATTGGATCAATGAATGTGAGGAATATTTCGAGTATGAAGATGTTGAGGATCTTGATAGGGTCAAATTTGTGAAGGCCAGACTGAAAGGTCATGCAAAGATCTGGTGGCAAGAAATTCAATTGGAGTGAAATAGAAGAGGGAAAGATAAAATCACAAGATGGGATCGGATGGTGGATAAATTGAAGTGACAGTTCATTCCTGTTGATTATGAGCTTGATCTACTAAAGAAAATGCAAAGTTTGAAGCAGGCAGGAAGATCTGTTCAGGAGTATACAGAGGAGTTCTATCGACTTCTTATCAGAACAGGCCATGCAGAAGCTGATAAGGAGAAAGTTGCCGGATACCTTAATGGGTTAAGGCCAAGCATTCAGGAGGAGTTGAATCTGGTTCGAATGAACAGTATTGAGGAGGGATACCAATTTTCCCTAAAAGTAGAGGAAAAGATGAACAAGAAGTTCGAGAGCAGACAAAACGAAAGAGGTCACAGTGGACGATCTGGTGGATGATCATATGGTGGCCGAAATGAAGATCCAAAAAAGAAGGATGAGACCAGTAGCAGTCAGAATCAGTGTGGAAATAATTCCAATCGCTTCCAGGATCAGAATAATAGAGATCAGAGAGGAAGAGGAAGAGGACAAGGATCTGGAAGAGGAGGCTTCCATGGAACATGTTTTCACTATGGAGAAGAAGGTCATAGGGCATTTGAATGTCTTCAGCACCAAGGCAGAACAGACAGGAGAAATGAAGGCCAGGCTAGAGTTGCACATGTAGATGAAGATGCCAGATCATCAAATTTTGAAGATGCTGAAAGAGGAGAAACGTTGATTAACAGAAGAGTCCTGTTGAGTGGTGAGAATGAACCTGAGCAAAGAAGGAGCCTATTTCGCACCAGGTGCAAGTGCGAAGGTAAATGTTGTGATGTGATTATTGATAGTGGAAGCACTGACAATTTGGTGTCAGAAGAGATGGTGACAAAGTTGAAGCTCAAGAGATAGAAACACCCATATCCATATCGAATTGCCTGGGTACAGGATGACCACAAGGTCATGGTCAATGAACAATGCCTGGTGAAGTTCAAGATTGGTGGATACCAAGATGAGGTATTGTGTGATATCATATGTATGGATGCATGTCATATGTTGTTGGGTAGACCATGGCAGTTTGACAGATGTGCTGTACATGATGGTCATGCGAATACCTATTCCCTGACAAAGGATGGAGTGCGACATAAGCTAAAACCATTGAAGGAGACTGAAAAAAAGGTATGTGGTAATGCAAGGATAACTTTTGTTGATGGAAAAAATTTTCTAGATGGTATGAGGCATGAGCATGTATGTTTTGCTTTAATTTCAAAAGCTGGTAAAGAGGAAGTAGAAGATGTTCCCGTAGAAGTTGCAGATTTGTTGAATGAGTTTCAGGATATTGTATCCGATAACATGCCTGATGGATTACCACCAATCAGGAAGATCAGTCATCAGATGGACTTGATCCCAGGAGCGAGTTTTCTTAATAAGGCAGCACACAGAATGACACCTGCAGAAAGTGAGGAGTTGAACAGACAAGTACATGAACTGTTATAGAAAGGATTGATCCGTGAGAGTCTAAGTCCCTGTGCAGTACCAGCGGTATTAGCACCAAAGAAGAATGGAGAATGGAGGATGTGTATAGATTCTAGGGCAATAAACAAGATCACAATCAAGTACAGGTTTCCATTGCCATGAATAGATGATATTATGGACTATTTGAGTGGAGCTATGTATTTCTCAAAGATAGATCTGAAGAGTGGATATCATCAGATTTAGATCAAAGAAGGAGATGAATGGAAGACTACCTTCAAGACAAAGGAAGGACTATATGAGTGGTTAGTCATGCCTTTTGGGCTAACCAATGCACCGAGCACTTTCATGCGACTCATGAACGAGGTTCTGAAAGAATTTATGGGTAAGTTTGTCATTGTTTACCTAGATGATATTTTGATCTTTAGTAAGACATTGGATGAGCATATGATGCATATTCGTATGGTATTTGAGAAGTTGAGAGAAGAGAAATTGCTGATTAATTTGAAGAAGTGCAGTTTTGTGAAGAAAGAGTTAGTGTATTTGGGATTTGTAGTTTCAGGAGAAGGTCTAAAAATGGACCCAGAGAAGGTATAGGCTATCCTTGAATGGCCTACTCCAAGGAGTGCTACTGAGGTAAGATCTTTTCATGGTCTAGCTAGCTTTTACAGAAAGTTTATCAAAAAATTTAGTAGTATTTGTGGACCCTTGACTGAAACAATGAGAGTGGATAGAAAAGAGTTTAAGTGGACTAATGGGGCAGAAAAGAGTTTTCAATTGTTGAAACAAAAAGTTACAGAAGAACCTATTTTAGCACTTCCTGATTTTAATAAGGTGTTTCAAGTAGATTGTGATGCTAGTGGTACTACAATAAGAGTTGTTATGAGCCAAGAAGGTAAACCTGTTGCCTATTTCAGTGAGAAGTTAAATGATGCCAAGAGGAAATATTCTGTTTATGATCAAGAATTTTATGCTATAGTTCAGGCATTAAAGAAGTGGAGACATTATCTACTTCCTAAGGAGTTTGTTTTGTATACTAATCATCAAGCTTTGCAATATTTGAATAGTCAAGGAAAGTTGAATCAGAGGCATTTGAAATGGGTTGAGTTTTTGCAGAGTTATACATTTGTTTTGAAACATAGGAGTGGAAAGTCTAATAGGGTTGCAGATGCTCTTAGCAGAAGACAACTATTGCTGACAGAAATGCAGATTGAAGTGGTTGGGTTCAAGGAACTCAAGAATTTGTATCCAGAAGATCCTGATTTTGGTGAAGCTTGGAAAGCTTGTACAAAACCTGTTACTCTAGACAGGATGAAATAGTTGGATTTCATCATCCAGGATGATATGCTATTCAGAGGGAGTCAGTTGTGCATTCCACGAAGTTCTATGAGGGAGAATCTCATCAAGGAGAAGCATAGTGGAGGATTGGCTGGACATTTTGGTCGTGACAAAACCCTTGGTTTGGTTAGTGAGAATTATTATTGGCCACAGTTGCAGCAAGATGTGAAGAAGTTTGTACAGAGTTGCAGAGTATGTCAGATGGCAAAAGAAGTGAAGTAGAATACAGGGTTGTATCAGCAATTATCTGTACCAGAGAAGCCTTGGGAGGATATCAGCATGGACTTTGTTCTTTGTTTACCGAGGACACAGCGGGGACACGATTCAATTTTTGTGGTAGTTGATAGATTTTCAAAGATGGCACATTTTATTCCCTGCAAGAAGACTAATGATGCTGTTCATGTAGCAGAATTGTTTTTTAGAGAAGTAGTGAGACTTCATGGTTTACCAAAGACCATAGTTTCAGATCGGGACACTAAGTTTGTTGGATATTTCTGGCGTACATTGTGGAAGAAGTTGAAGATAGATTTAAAGTTTAGTTCATCACATCATCCACAGACTGATGGATAGACAGAGGTGGTGAATAGGAGCTTGGGAAATTTGCTGAGATGTTTGGTTGGAGATAAGCCAACAGGATGGGATTTGATTTTATCACAGGTGGAATTTGCATATAATAATTCTGTCAATAGAAGCACTGGTAAATCACCATTCCAGATTGTATATGGAAGTAGTCCAAGAAATGCATCTGAATTGAGGAAGATAGATAAAGGAGAAATAAGTAGTGTTGAAGCTGAGGATTTTGCAGAACACTTGAAGAACATCCATGAGGAGGTGAGGAAGCATATTACCAAGATGAATGCACAGTATAAGGCTAAGGCAGATGAGAAAAGGAGGTATAAAGAATTTCAGGTTGGTGATGAAGTCATGGTTCATTTGCGGAAGGAGCGGTTTCCAGTTGGTACATATAACAAGCTGAAAATGAAGAAGTTTGGACCATGTAGGATACTGAAGAAACATGATTCAGGAAATGCATATGAGGTAGAATTACCTAGTGAGCTAAATATTTCACCAGTGTTTAACATTTCAGATCTGACAGAGTATCATGAAGGAGGTGTTGAAGACAAGATCACAGCAGCACAGTGGAGTATTTCAGCAACTAGTTTAGACACTAAGGAGATCGAAGATATACTGGACAGTCATGTTGGCAGAAGCACAAGGAACATGACATATGAAGAATATCTGGTCAACTGGAAAGGATGACCTATTGAAGATTCATCATGGCTGACAAAGGAGGAGGTTAGCCATCTTGGTTTTCCTCTGCACACTTGAGTCGTGATAGGGTCACTTCTCAAATTACCCTGGGTGTCTGATGCAGGAGCATCCTGGGTGTAAGAGCAATCTTGCATCACCCAAAAAAAAATTTTTATTTTTGTATTCAATAAGGGCTATTTTGTGCAGAGCTGCTATTTATGGAAAGTTACTATTTTTGGTAATTTTTGCATGTGCTCAGAATGATCTTATTTCTTTCTTGGAGGTTCATTTTGGTCATATAAGTCTGCCAGTAAAGTTTCATTGCCAGATCAAGTGTATATTGGAAGATATCGAAGATTTTCGGTATTGGCAGCAGGGTACAGAAACTTTGAACTCAGTTTTGAAGGCTTTAGAGGCCCCGGATGAGGTCAAAAATTTGGGTGACGAGCGCTTGCATGAGTCAAGCATGTAGAGCGCTTCGTGGCATTTCCGAAATAGGGTTATAATAGCCGAGCGGGTCAACTGGTGATGACTTATGGTCTTCGGAAGTTGGGCCACCTGAAATGGCGGAAAATAATTTTTTTCAAAATTTTTGTTCGGGTTTCAAAGGTTATCTTGAGCCGACTATGATGTAATAAAATGTAAAATAAAATAATTCTAAGTTGGTCGGCCTTATTGGCTAAAATTTTGGAACCTTCCCAGGCGGTGGAAAAATTGCCTATATAAGGAAGGTTGTATTATTGTCTTAGGCAGTTCAGAATAGTTCTGGGTAGTAGATCTGGGCAATAATTCAAAGCTTTGTCCTACAGAATATTGTAAGGGAATGCCCATGTGGCTTTGCATGTTGAAATTCTAAAAATTTGTAATTCCACATTTGTGGAGATAAGAAGAAGCCAATTTTCTGTTCTTGCATATTATTGTTGTTGTTTCTCTATGTCTGTTATGTGTTTGTGGTATTAAAGGGAGCACCCTTCATCACTTATCTATTGGGAAAAAGGAATCTAAACATATACCTACAAAAGAAATTCAAAAACAATACATTAACATGCCTTACATATCATACAATTTCAAATAGATTGCCTTACAAACCATTCTTTTAACCTGATATCATTATCATCAAATTTCCACAAATATAATTACTCTTAGGAATAAATTATGAGAAATTTTAATTCTTCCCTTGAAAGAAACTCATAAATTTGTGCCACACCAGATATATTTTAAATGCCTAACACATAAAACATACAAGAGTAAGCATACAAGATAGAAAGACAAGAACAGTATAAGGTAGAAATTGCATTGTATTCATATTGAAATCAAATATACAGTAATATATTCAAACTTCTTTACTCAAAGAAACCAGACAAAAATTGTAAAACTCTGTCTCAGAGCAACAAGTTTTTTTTGTTCTATATTTTTCACCTCCCCTAAAAGAAACTCTTAAAACTATATATATATGGTCTGACCATCTTGGAATTACCCTAAAAAGATGGGAATGCAACAAGCTTTAGATGGTCAAAACCCTACCCTAAAGCATAAAAAAAAAATGCAGTACAATCAGGTGGTGGAAAGGCAAAGAATCCTTGACTTGCAGCATCCTCCGCTGTTGTTGTTGACACCTTTGCTTAAAAGCATTAATAACCCTGCAGTAGCCATAAAGAAAGTTGGTGACCGCCAACTTCAGCTAACCCTCACCAACTTTCAAGAAAATTGATGACCCCTTCCCTCAAAATATGTGTCAACATCAGGATGCCTTTTTAATCATCTAGAAGATCAAGGTCTACTACAGTGGACTTAGGTATTTTAGGCTTTTTTGAGTCATCCCACGCAGCTACTTTATCTTCTCAAGGCCATGGGAAATTATGTACTATCTCCAATTGTGCCTTTTGCCTCTCCCATCTAGCATCCATCATTATTCTGACATCTACCAAGAATTTAGAAAATTCTACCTCTACCTTTATTACATCATCCAAAAAGTCATTAAATTTATTTATATATACCCCGCCACCTATTTTGACCAAATTTTCCCCTTTAGGCAATCTGAGATCAAAATCTAATCTCCATTGATCTGTGGTTTTCGAAGTACCATTGTCATCCTTTATCTTAGGAATGAATTTATTGGCCTCTTCTTCCAAAAATGCTAACTTTGTTTCCACTAACTTGGATTTTCCTTTGAATAATGGGAGAAGAGTCTTTATTCTATTTATTTCTTCCCCTACCTGCAGTACTTCCTTAGGTATATCTGGCCTAGAAGGTTGTACCACTACTAACCTTTCAAAAAGTGGAGTCCTTACCAACCAAATTACATAAAAAAAATTCAAAATTGAGATGAAATTATTTGCTTCTAGTTGTAACTTTGGCAACTTGAGATAGGCAACATAGATTGCCTCAACTTTTTCTTTTAACTTCAAAATCCTATGCTGCAAAATTTCTACCAATGTCTGTACAATTGCTTTATTTTTACTTTCTTCAATTTCTTCTAAAGAACCAATACCTTCTTCATGTACTACTTGTACTTCTTTCTCTTTTACAACCTCTTTAGGAGGTGGTGGAGGTGTAGCTTCCATATTTATTATTTTAACTTTTAATTCATCAACTAGTTTTTCAAATTCTTTCTCCTTTATTATATTCAACTCCCTATCTTTGACCAAAGTAGTGTAATCATCATACAATTTCTGATGTCTTTTTGATAGTTGCTTGGCATTGTCTTCATTCAATTTGGCAAAATTAGTCAAAATTTGGGAAATTTCCAAGTCCCCTATATTTTGGATAGACCAAATCATCTTATCCCCATCCATCTGTTCTTTTATATTCAAAATTGATGGCTTTTTGTCCTTTGGGTAGAGGCTCCACATGGCTAATGCCTTATTCTTTGGGCTATATCTGAACCCTTTTATTAAATCTCCCACTTGCTTTTTTGAATTCGGGGTAATATCTTCCTGTCTCCTTATTTGATCAATAATAAATGCAGATGCCAAATCCCATCTAGGTAATAATAACATATTACTATCTTTTACTAACCTCCTAGCCTCTTTAGGGGTTACCTCTTCATTCTCTAGATCATAATCCTTTATTGCTTCTAAGGCCTCAGTGGGAATCTGGCCATCTTGTCCAATCTGCACTGTGGAGGCTACTTGCCACTATTTGTGCCAGAGGAGGAAATCTTTGAATTCATGAGTCTTGATGAATTCATCATCTTTTAGAAAATCCTCTTGCTGCTGGATTCTCTCATCTATGCACATAGCAAGAGGAAATTCTACTTCCTCAACTATCTCCTTTTGTTTCTTCTTTTCCTCCCTGACCCTTTTTATAATTTCATGGTCATAAGTTATTTGGCTAGGGATGACAGTAGTGACCATATCTCTATTTTCAGTAGGCCTTGCCTGTGATGACTCTCCTATCATTAATCTCTACCTTTTAGTAGGTGGTTTTACCTCATTATGAGAGCCAGGAACCTCAGTCAAATCAACTATCTCATTTTCATCCCCTCTTTCTTCACAGGCATCAGGAGGAAGTTCTTGGATAGGGTAACTATGAATAGAATACCCCCCTTCACTATCTTCTTCATATTCTGATGAGGAGTGTTTCTTCTTCTTTTTTAAAGTTTCTAATTTATCCTCAATCAATTGTTCCCCTTGCTCCATAAGAACATTGTAATTCTTCATCATCATCTCTAATCTTTGGAGATATGGCAGAGTAGGGTAAAATCCTCCAAAATTTACATCTTTTCTTCTCATGAATTTCTCTAGCTGGAATAATTGATCCAGCGACCAAGACCTTGTCTTAGCCTCATCCTCATCAAGAATATTTCTAACTACATCCTCCTCATAGGACACATCATGAGTTTTATTAAGAGGGATGGTAGGAGTGTAATATCTCCTAGCAGCAGCCAAAAATCCCTCGGTATCAAAAAATCTAGGATGTGCAGTAGGCATCATAAACTGTAAAAAATATGTGTTAACCTTCTCAAAATTCCATTTTCAAATTGTTAAATTGGCTAATTTGAAATGCCCAGGGGTGAATGTACCCTTTCTGTATGGGACTAGATTCTCTTTATCTACAAGCATGAGTTGCCAAATAAACTCAAGGGCTGCAATCCTAGGGGGAAAATTATTAGGAAAAATATGGGGTGGTTGTGGGCATCCATAGACCCTTATTAATGTATACCCTTCTCTCAAATAGAAATCACCCCAATTGTGATCATGATTATCTTTCCACTTATCTACATATTCCATTGGTCTAAGAAGTTGCAAGGTTTTGATAGGAATTCTTGAAGAATTCACACCCAAGTGGATAAGAATAGCATCTACTATTATATTCTCAAAAATACAAAAATTATGCTTAAGGGCCGTTGGACTCCAGACATCTAACCAGGACTATACAGGGTTAGGCTGGCCATTCCATTGAAATTTAGGTTTTAAATGTTGCAGACTAAACATATTTACATTATGGTAGAAGATAAGATGCATCGGCATGGAGTAGTGCAAAAATTTGGGAGGGTATTGCTTCTTTCTTATCATTTCTAAACCCTCATGCATCTTTTGGATATATTATCCCATGTAATCATACCCATGACTAGTGTGGCATGATTGGGAATCCATTACTAACATCAAAATTTTAGGAGAAATCCTCTCTTTAGGAGCATGAATACCTAGAACTCTACATAACCCATATGCAATGTATTTCATATAGAATTTTAGATCTTTAAATGCATAGGGGAGGCCTCCTGGCATGGGTGCAATATAGTTTCTATTTCCCTCAGGGACATGGGATTGAATAGCAGTTGCAACACCCCCAGACTCCCTCACATATCTATTTTCCAGAGATTGCAAGTTAATCTCTGTGGCCATAGGGACATCTATCCTGAAAGTCCTCATGAATGCTCCTTTTTCTAGAGTTATCAAAGAAGAACCATCTATCTTTCTAATTGTCTTAGAGAGGGGTTCATATCATTTAGCTAAGGAGACAAGAAGATCAACATCAAAAAATACATCAGGGACAATCATCTTTGCAAACCCTGAAGTCCACGGGTTAGACATAAGAATAGGCCTATCTTGATTCTTCTAGAAGTAGTAAAACAAATTCATGGCTGGTACATTGTGAGTCTTAGCATCCCCACATTGTGAATAGACATCAGAGAAGACATCATCACTAATCTTCTTATTTTGGGTAGAAATAGGAAGCAATTCGATGAATTCATTAGAAAAACTAACCTTTTTTTGTGCGGTTTCCCTACTGGCTGATGGGGTTCTGACTATAGTCTGACTCATGATGATTGTTGTTGAAAATTCCTACTCACTCTACAAATTCTAGTCTTCTATAAGCTCTGTGATCGCCAAAAGCTCTGGTTGCTCAAATGTTCTTTGCTCTGGAAATGCTCTACTCTCTGATTGCTCAAACACCTAGTAGAAATGAGATAATGACCAACTTCTAAGTTTTAACAGTGAAGAATTGATTACAACTTGGTTTCCTGCAATTATGTCACTTATGTAATTAAGACTACGTGCTCTGCAACTTAATGTCTTAGCCATCTTTGAGAGGTGACATATTTTTAAATTTCATCTTCTGGTGACCTAGCGACTAAAGGAAATTCGAAGTCTCATAATAAATTTGGTGCCTTTCTAAATATTCTGAGATTCAGTGACTCTAGTCTCTCCTTCTAGTCATGGGAATGTATTTCCTCATTTTGAGATTAATCGACTAAGCCATTACCACATAATTTTCTAATTGAGATATGGTGACTATAGTTTCTTGGAATCACCAAATGTTTTATGTCTCTCAATTCTTTTCTAGCGATCACATGACTGAGCCTTTCCTTCTATTAATTTACTTCTCTTAGCGATCACGTGACTATAGTTGTCTAAGTCGCCAGATAAAATTTCTTCTATCTGAGATCTAGCGACTAAGCTTAGTTCATCTTTCAAATTTTAGCTATCTAAGATTACATGACTATAGTTTTCTCCAAGTCGTGAGAAGATTATTTCCTTTTAAGTTTTATTCAACGATCCCCTGACTAAAGTAGACATCTAGCGAATTGGCAACTAAAGGAAGTCTCCTGATCACTGAATAACTCATTCCCTTCTCTGAGATTAAATATGAGCCACCTGATCTTCATGTAATGGTGGTCGCTAGGTCTCAGAAAGAAATAGTGACATCATGGGTTTTCTAGCGACTAAAGGATAACGGTTAGATGAGAAGTGATGGAATATGGATGAAGTGATTGATAGGGGGGGTGAATTAGTCAACAATAAAACACTTCACAATTATTTCTTTGTAGATCCCTTAGGATATCTTAATGAATATTATTTGTTTAACACTCGGTAAATAGATTGCAGTAACTTGGTAGATGCAGAAAGTATTAGTAAAATTATCTTTTAGATATTTATCACCACTTGTATATGATTAAGATAACTATTAAGAACACAAGAGACACAAAATTTTAACGTGGAAACCCAATATGGGAAAAACCACCAATGTATCTAGATACTGATTTTCACTTTTTTGAAGTGATGCCCAGTTAGAAGCCAACCTGGTAAAAGGTTACAAAACACACTGTTAGGTGTGACCTTGTTAAAGGATTTAATCACCCTGCTAGGAGTGGCCTGGTAAGAGGTCTTGAGAACAATTCAATGGAATTGTCACCTTGTTAGAGGATTTACAATATGGTTGTTAAACCAACTCAGTTAAGAGATTTAGAATTCACTGTTGCAATGATAAAAAGGTAACAATGAAAATGACCTGTATAATAATGCAACTACCTTGCTGATTACAAATCTCTATTTTGTATAAGTGAGATCCTTCCTGATCGAATATATCTCTACTGTTCCTCAAGGATATTTTTTAATCCTTCACAATTTCGCATACACCTTTCCTATCTTTCTTCTATATATCTTCTTCTATATTTTTGTACTTTATTTTTCACACTTGACCTTTTATTTATATGATTTTAGATTTATCAAATCGGCATTACTTAGTATAACAGTAGGCTGAAATAAGCAAACTTTATTTGCAAAGATCCTTCAAGGGCCGATAGTGCTCGGTGACCATAATGAAATTTTCTACAATCTTTCAGAGACCGAGGGAACTCGGTAAACACTGATAATCCTTTTTCTTCGATAACCGACTGAAATCGGTAGATGCTAACTTTTCTTTGACAACCGAGTGAACTCGGTAAATACTAATTTTTTTTTGATAACCGAGTGAACTCTGTAAATGCTAATTTTCTTTGATAACTGAGTGAATTCAGTAAACAGTAATTTTAATGCCAGGTAGACCGACTGAGCTTAGTAGGTACTGATTGTTGTGGACTATGACATTGTGTGACATCAAAGACAATACATAATTTGAGTAGCAATTTTCTTCAGACAATTGTTTCCAACAATCTCCCTCTTTGGCATTGATGGCAACACAATATGTCATAGCATAAGAAATTTTGAAAGAATTAGCTCGATTCAGATTCAAATCTCCCTTTGTCAGCAAACTTCCTTTTTCTTAAAAACTCTTCCTCTGACTATTGAAATTTTTTTGAAGTAATAGAAAAGACATAACAAAGACACTCCCTCTTTGACAACACATGACAAAGACAATTCACATATTACCAGTGTAAACTAATGTACCTCAAGTACTGATTCATATGCAATGATTCCTTGAATATGCTGCATCAACTTGTTGATTTTCAATCATGTTCTAGTTGATGCATCACTAAAACTGTATTTAGTGAGCCTCGGATAGGGGAATGACCCCTAACTTACCTTTTAGATACACAAATGCATCCTTGGGTAATGGTTTGGTGAAAATGTCTGCAATTTTCTCTTTTGTATGAATATATTCTAATTTGATTTCCTTGTCCTACACCAATTCTCTGACAAAGTGATATTTAATAGCAATGTGCTTGGTTTTGGAATGCATTATTGGATTCTTCAAAATGTTTATTGCACTGGTATTGTCACAAAATATAACAACTGGTTCTTTGATCTCAACCTTCATACCTTGTAATAACTATTTAAACCAAACAATATTTGAACAATTTACTGCAGCAGCAACATATTCTACTTCAGCTGTGGATTGAGATGTGCAATTTTGCTTTTTACTGGTCCAGGATACCAGTCTTTTTCCAAGAAAAAATGCTCCACCACTTGTACTTTTTCTATCATCAATGTTCCCTGCCCAATCAGCATCAGTAAACACTTTTAAGTCTAGATTGCCTCTAAATTTATACCACAAGCCATACTCTTCAGTTCCTCTTAAGTACCTTAAGATTCTTTTGATTGCCATCATATGATTTTCCTTAGGTTTTGCTAAGAATCTTGCTACTATACTGACTGCTAAGGCAATATCAGGTCTTGTATGTATTACATACTGCAATTTTCCAATCATAGATCAGTATAAGGTCTGATCTACTTCTTTTGAATCATCATTTTTGGTAAGTTTTAGTCCAATACACATGGGTGTACCAACTGGTTTTGAATCTTCCATACCAAACTTCTTATGTATTTCCTTAATGTATTTAGATTGAGTAATGTATATACCATTCTTGCTTTGCTAAATTTGAAGACCAACAAAGAATTTTATTAAACCAAACATAGACATTTCAAATTCTTTGTTCATTTGCTCTGAAAATTCTTTGCACTGATCATCATTCCCTATAAATATAGTATCATCTACAAATATTTCTGCCAATACAATTTTTTTATCTGATCCTTCTTTAATATATAGATTACTATTATCATTGGCTCTTTTGAAATTAATCTGAATCAGATAGTTATGGAGTCTTTCATACCATGCTCTAGGAGCTTGTTTCAAACCATACAATGCTTTGTGTAACTTGCAGACCATGTCTTTTTTATCTGGATCAACAAAACCTTCAAGTTGTTCAATGTAGACTTCTTCATCAAGAATTCTATTGAGAAATGCAGATTTTATATCCATCTGATATACCTTAAATCCTTTATGTGCTGCATAAGCAAGTAGAGTTCTTACACCTTCTAATCTTGCAATAGGAGCAAAAGTTTCACCATAATCTATACCTTCTTCTTGAGAATAACCTTTACATACCAATCTAGCTTTGTTTCTAGATACTTGACCATCTTCATTCAGCTTATTCTTGAATACCCATTTTGTTCCAATTACATTCTTATCTTTAGGTCTAGGTACAAGAGTCCATGTTTTATTCTTTTGTATTTGTTCTAATTCTTCATTCATTGCTTCAATCCAACTTTCACTTTTCAATGCATCTTTGATATTTCTAGGTTCAAAATCAGTAAGCAGACATGTACCTTTTAGCTTACTGCTTGTCATAGTACCATCTGATTTGTTTGCAATAATTTGATATGGTGTATGA
The DNA here is from genome assembly GCA_027943335.1 of Chamaecyparis obtusa. Taxonomy (NCBI): domain Eukaryota; kingdom Viridiplantae; phylum Streptophyta; class Pinopsida; order Cupressales; family Cupressaceae; genus Chamaecyparis; species Chamaecyparis obtusa. The sequence continues at coordinate 653,544 of BSBK01001816.1, forward strand.
TGCCTTCTGACATATTTAGCTAGTATAGGTTCCTTGCTTTTTGAATGAGTCATGTTGTTGTCTTCTAGGATCTCTTCTTCAAGTTTCTCTGGCTCGGTAGATATTTGCTCGGTAACTTCAGGCTGAGACTCAGTTTGAATTTCTTCCCGTGACTCAGTTTGAACTTCTTCCTGTGACTCGGTTACTATGCTAGGCTCGGTAGATATAGTTTTCTCATTGATAGTTGTCTCTGGCAATGTTTTAGGTTCAATGTAAATGAATCTCCTGTAGTTTTCAAGTTCCCTTTTGCTTTCTTCTTCAGTCTTTTCTACAAACTCATCAAATTTTACATGTATACTTTCTATGACTTTGTGAGTAGATAAGTTCAAACATTTGTATGCCTTACTTTTGCTAGAATATCCTAAGAATATTCCTTCATCACTTTTCACATCAAATTTATTTCTTCTGGATTCTTTTAAGATATAACACTTGCTACCAAATACTTTCATGTAACTTACATTGGGTTTATAGCCATACCATAAATCATAAGGAGTTTTGAATGTGTCTTTCTTCAATTGTACTCGGTTCAAGGTATGAACTGCAGTGCTAATAGTTTCCTTCCAGTACTTTATGGCGATGTTCTTTTCTATCATTAAAGTCCTTGCACAATCCATAATAGATCTATTTCTTCTTTCTGCTATTCCATTATGCTCAGGAGTTCTAGGAGCTGATACCTATCTTTTGATTCCTCTTTCAATGCAAAAGTTGTTAAATTCATGGGAGATGAATTCACCACCTCTGTCTGATCTTAAGCATTTCAATCTTTTCCCTGTTTCCTTTTCCACTCTTGCCAAGTACCATTTGAACTTTTCAAATGCCTCTGACTTTTCTCTTAAATACATAACAGTCATCATTCTAGAATAATCATCAACGAAAAGAATAAAGAATTTATCTCCAGTAGAGCTTTCTATTCCAATAGGTCCACATAAATCAGTATGCACAATTTCCAAAATCTCTTTAGACTGATAGTTCTTACTCTTAAAACTAGTCTTACTCATTTTGTGAATCTGACAATTCTTACATAGACCAGTATTAGGTTTCTTCAAAGTAGGAATGCCTCTTACCTTCTTGAATTTGCTTATTTTCATCATGTTATCAAAATTCACATGACATAACCTTTTGTGCCATAGCCAACTTTCTTCAATTTGAGCAATAAAACATGAATATTCACTAAGATCAAGATAAAATAAGTTACCTTTTGTTTGTTTGCCTGATCCAATGAGTTTTCCTTTTCCATCCAGTAGTCTCGCTTGACTATTCATGAATTTAACCTTGAAACCAATGTTGATTAGCTGTGATACACTTAGAAGATTATGTTTTAGTCCTTCAACCCAATAAGCATTATCACATATGATTTCTTTGGTTAATGAGATTCTTCCTTTTCCTTTTATACAACAAGGTTCATTGTTTCCAAATCTTACATTGCCACTATCACAGTCTTCTAGGTATTCAAATTTTGTCTTGTCACCAGTCATGTGATGTGAACATCCACTATCTATTATCCATATATCATCTTTGCTTATATGAGAAATAAGTGCCATCTTATCTTCATCATCATCAGATTCATCTTTTATAGCAATAAAGACAATTTCTTCTTCACTATCATCAGAATCTTTAGCCATAAAACATGTTTTCTTACCTTTATCCTTGAATGATTTGAAATTCCTTTTGCCATAGTACTTGTGACCTCTCTTCTCTTCCTTGACCTGCTTGTTTGGGCACCTAGATGCAATATGTCCAATTTCTTCACATGAAAAATAGATTAAAGGAGTTTTACCTTTATATTTACCTTTCCCTTTAGAGTACTTCTTTGCAAGTAATGCTTCTACAATTTCAAGATCACTATTAGAACTTTCTTCTGATACTTCTTCACTTTCTAACTGAACTTCTTTTATTTTCTTGTTCTTCCTTAGTGAAACCTTGGCCTCAAATGCTGACTCAATATTTTTGGAAACTGGAACATAGTTGTCATAGTTGTCTAATTCAAAGGCTGTTAATCTTCCAACTAAAGCATCCAAAGTTATATTGTGGTTTGTTTCACATCTTCTTTCTTGAATAGCTGATACTCTTATTGCATAGATAGGGAGTAATGTTCTGAGTACCTTGCTTATAATAGTTTCATCAGAGATTGTTCCTCCAGAAGCTCTAATTGCACTAACACTTGCTTTGATCCTTTCAACATATTTTGCAATGTTTTCATCTTCTTTCATATTCATCTTGTCAAACTGTCCTCTTAGGCTTTCTGCTTTGGCTCTTTTCACATTTGCATCACCACCATATATTTTCTTCAGTGTGATCCACATTTCATATGCAGTAGTGCATTCTTTAATATCATCAAATTCTTCATAGCTGAGAGCTGATGCAATGTCTATCATCATGGTGTTATGATTCTTTTTCTCTACAATGTCTTCAACAGTTAATGCGCTAGTAGGAACTGTGTATTCTTCATCAATGTATTTGCATCCTGAATCACCAATGGAAGCCAGATGAAGTCTCATGAGACCTTGCCATGCTGAAAAGTTATCTTTGTTGAGCTTTGGAATTTCTCTCTTATAAGACATCCTGATCTTTAGCTTAGGTCCTTGAAACCCTTCCTGCAAGCACCAAAAGCTCTGATACCAATTGATGGAATATGGATGAAGTGACTGAGAGGGGGGGGGGGTGAATCAGTCAACAATAAAACAATTCATAATTATTTCTTTCCAGATCCCTTAGGATATCTTAATGAATATTATCTATTTAACACTCGGTAAATAGATTGCAGTAACTTGGTAGATGCAGAAAGTATTAGTAAAATTATCTTTTAGATATTCATCACCACTTGTATATGATTAAGATAAATATTAAGAACACAAGAGACATAGAATTTTAACATGGAAACCCAATATGGGAAAAACCACCAATGTATCTAGATACTAATTTTCACTTTTCTGAAGTGATGCTCGGTTAGAAGCCAACCCGGTAAAAGGTTACAAAACACACTGTTAGGTGTGACCTTGTTAAAGGATTTAATCACCCTGTTAGGAGTGGCCTGGTAAGAGGTCTTGAGAACAATTCAATGGAATTGTCACCTTGTTAGAGGATTTACAATATGGTTGTTAAACCAACTCAGTTAAGAGATTTAGAATTCACTGTTACAATGATAAAAAGGTAACAATGAAAATGACCTGTATAATAATGCAAGTGCCTTGCTGATTATAGATCTCTATTCTGTATAAGTGAGATCCTTCTTGATCAAATATATCTCTACTACTCCTCAAGGATATCTGGTCATCCTTCACAATTTTGCATACACCTTTCCTATCTTTCTTCTATATATCTTCTTCTATATTTCTATACTTTATTTTTCACACTTGACCTTTTATTTATATGATTTTAGATTTGTCAAATCGGCATTACTTAGTATAGCAGTCGGCTGAAATAAGAAAACTTTATTTGCAAAGATCCTTCAAGGGCCGACAGTGCTTGGTGACCATAATGAAATTTTCTACAATCTTTCGAAGACTAAGGGAACTCGGTAAACACTGATAATCCTTTTTCTTTGATAACTGACTGAACTCGGTAGATGCTAACTTTTCTTTGACAACCGAGTGAACTCGGTAAATACTGATTTTTCTTTGATAACTGAGTGAACTCAGTAAATGCTGATTTTCTTTGATAACCGAGTGAACTCGGTAAACACTAATTTTAATGCCAGGCAGACCAACTGAGCTCGGTAGGTACTTATTGTTGTGGACTATGACATTGTGTGACATCAAAGACAATACATAATTTCAGTAGCAATTTTCTTTAGACAATTGTTTCCAACAGAGAAGTTCATTAAAGAGATCAAACGGTAGTCGCTAGATCTTTTTATTCTTTATAGCTTGTTAACTTTTCTTCTGAGATCTGGTGACTAAAGGAAATGTCATTTGATTTTTCTTGTGGAGAATCAGTGACTATAGTAGAACTCATAATCGCTAGATGTTTTATGTTATGAGTCTTTTATCTTGAGATCACCCAGCTTAGGAAACTTCTGATTCAAAGATCTAGTGACTATAGTATGTGTATTTAATAAATTAAGTTGTGAGAAGATTATAAAGCATCTGGAGATTGTGTGACTAACATTCACCGCTAGGTCTTAGGAAGATAGAGAATATGCTTCTTTTATCTGGCGACTTGGAGACTAGAGGATTTCTCATGATCAGGAGATAAAGAGAAGTATGCTAAGAATATCACGTGATGTGGTGACCAAGGTAAATATTAAAGTGCACATGCTTTTAGAAAGTTTAAGTGACTTTGAAAAAGTAACAAAGAAATAGAAAGTCACTAAAAAAAGGAAAACTAGGGTTTCTTTTTAAAATGCAATGGCTAGTTCCAAGACTTTAAACCCTAACTTCTTTCTCTTTTGATGCAAAGACATAATAAACCCTAATATTGTTGGAAAAAAATTTTACAGAGGGTTTATTATGATGAAAAGACAACAAATTTCTTCAAAATTTTGGGGAGAAAATCAAAGTTGGGAAAAGGCACCAACAGAATCAATGACTATCGCAATGCCACAAAGAATAACCTTTGAGCACTTTAGCTTAGCAGAATCATGAAATCCATCATATCCTTTGACAACTATCAAACCTTTAATTCCTATAGAGAACATAGTCCCATTAACAACTACCATGTCACCATCCTTTGGCCAATCAGGAATTAGCACCTCTGGAACATCTGACACGTGGACCCACTTGGACCCACTAGATGATTTTACAAGAAAATCTAACGGCCTTCATGAAGCTATGATGATTAACATTTGGGAACTTTTTCTTTATGGTATTATGACCACCGTAGATCTTGACCAAAATTTACCCTACTTCTAAACTAGGATAACCAAACATTAACCACCAAAAATGAAATTTATTGCCTACCAGGTCACTGAAGGTTAAGGAACTAATTGGTAGGGTTGGACAAACATGTGGCTGCAACAACCATTGAGTCACTAAATAAAAAGAGCTTAACCACCAAAATTGAGAGATCACGTGAACACCCAGTTGTTCATTCACTCAATGTCAAGGGTTAACTACCTAGGACTTGGCGATCACACAACTGCAGTCTAGAAGAACTGGGCCCCACTCGGTCATAGTATTGCACATAGGAAATTCTAATGTCAGAGACTAGCTGTGAAGAGGTGAAACATTGAAAAACAACTAGGGTTTTCTCTCAAAACTAAAAAGGAATCAAAGAAATAGAAAACATCAAGGGTTTTTATGCTTAGATAATTTTTTGAAACCACCCGACATGAAGTAAACTATTTCTGTAGACCATAAAACTTAAATATCTCCCTGATTGTAACTTCTCTGGACATGCGCTCTTAACCTAACCTTGGAAACACAATGAACTATCATATGCTAAGGGCGCAAGCCATGAAACATCAAAAATTTAGCTTACAGATCAAAATTGTGTGACAACTAGGGCATGGCAGCTCACTTGGATTTTTGTGCATCTTAGACCATGTGATCTAGATTAAAGAAAGATGACATGAAAGACTACCTCTGGCTAAGGGCGCAAGTAATAAAAACTTTTATATCTTTTGTGCTAACTAAAACAAGCTTGTAGACATGGCAAGGCAACTTCTTAGGACTTTGTAAAGTAATAGGCCATTCTCTTATGATTTTTACTGTGATAGAAAAATAGCCTAACATGTCTACCACCAAGACACTCATCATTAGTTCTTTCTCTAGATAGGCTACCAATTTTTAAGGTAGTGCATTTGTAGTCCCAATGACTAGTACTCCCCTTTGATCCATTGCACAACATCCATCCTAAACTATTTCAACCTTAAGGCCCAACCTTTCCATGATATTAAAAGGCATGATAGTATTTGAGGCACCTGAATCAATCATTCAATTTCTTACTATCATTTCGTTCACTATAATACTTAGGAAAAATAGATCTATGTTTTCAAGGATAACATTAAGATACCATTCCCTGAACCTCTACTTCTTTCATAACTTTAGCCTAGGGCTCATTAGCATTACAAGAAACATTATTATCATGAACATTATCTACCTATCTACCCATGCTAGAGCCCTATCCTTAACTTCAAGGATTCTCAATAACACTAACAAAGGAAGCTTGAGAGTAACCTGAGACAATACTACCAACATACCAACAAAGGCAGAGAAAGGAATCTCAATTTGCACTGCTCTAGTATCCTTTTTTTTTTCAAATAAATCTATTGGAAATTTGGCTAAGTTGGTTACATAGATGTTTTCATTATGGAAACATATGATCTACATGAAGATCACACAGGTCAAAGATCTAGCATGTCAGAGCGCAATGCAAAATTGTCTAAGTATGAGACAGTGTGTTTTTACCAGTGAACCTGAAGACATTTTTTGTTTGTGATGTTGATTGGAGTAAGTCTAGTGCTTGTGCACTTTAACATAGACTCTATGGTGACTATTGAAGACTCATCTTAGAGAGAAAGTTAGTATGACATGTATGAAAGAAGTTATGACAATTTTTCTAAAGACTATCAAGCCGACAGGATAGAATATGAAGATAGAATTGGTAAAGAGTTAAGGGATTATTTTGTTTATCAAAATAATGACTTAAAAATATAAGGGGATGAAATCCTAGATTTTAACCCTTGGATAAAGTTATGTTTTAATATGATAGCCGACTGGAAAGTTATTAATCTTAATAACTTGTATAAATGTAATTGTAAATTGTAAGAAGGATATCAATCATCAAGAAGTGATATGATGTGAGATATATGAATGTATGTAATAGTGATAGTGAAAGAGAAGTGAAGAGATATCAATCCAAGAAGTATGAGTATGTACCTTAACCTACTTTTATAATCATTTAATATTATATATTACTTGTTTGGGCAGTGGGCTCATCTAGTAATCACATTTTTTACTACCAACTCCTAACAGGGTTGAGGCTTCTAACAAGGCCTATAGTCCCTTAATCAGGACTGAGACACTATATGCATGTAATAGACTCCTAATAGGGTCAACATCCTTAAAAGGATACTTTTTATTAGTGGATTTTTGTGGGTACCATCCCCATCGGGGTTTTCCCTTGGCCAGGGTTTCCTCGAGAACAAATAATGTGTTATGAGTTCTTTAGTTTTATTGCTATGCATGTTGTTTAGCTTCTTATGTTATGCATGTGTAAAGATAATTTGTTATATCCATAATTTGGAAAAAGATAAAGTTTGTAGAATACTAATTCAACCCCCCCCCTCTCAGTATTCCCTATTTCTAACAATTGGTATCAGAGCTTAGTTACTCAAAAAAGAATCATTCAAGGAAAGCCTAGCAGCTTGAGTAAGATCTCTATGGATATGGTTCAACTACAAAAGAATCTTGAAGAAGCTCTTGAATAGATTGATATGCTTACTAATGAAAGAGATACTCTAAAAATAAAATATGATGATGCAAAGAACCTCATTGAGAAACTGAAAAACAATTTGGAAGATCTGAAATCTAAAAAGGAATCTGAAGTTTTCATTGAAGATTGTGATGACAATTTAGAAAAAGAAAATGAGATCCTTAAGCATGAACTGAAGATAGAAAATCTAAAGCTTAGTTTGAAAGATGGAAATGGAAAGAATGAAGGAAATATGAAATATAAGAATGAAATTCTAAAGACTGAAAATGAAGGACTAAAATCTAAACTTGGTAAAGTAACATCTGAACTTGAGAAAGTCAATTTGCAGTATGCTAAAGTTGAGAGATACAATACAATTGTGAAAGGTGAACTAACTCAATCCAAACAACAACTTGAAAGGCTATATTCAACTAGTGAGAAGATTGATGAACAAATATCTTATCAAAAACCATTCTATGATAAGACTGGTCTTGGATTCAACACTTTTAAAGAAAATGAAGAAAGCAAGGAACCAAATCTGAAAATATTTAAAAGTATTGATGAGAAGAAGTCTGATGAGACTAACAAATCTGAAGATACACCTAAGGAAGAAGAATCACCTAAGCAAGAGGAATCACCCAAAGGTATGCAAAGAGAATTCAAAGGTAGATGTTTTTCTTGTAATACTATTGGTCATATGAAGAGAGATTGCATAGGTAAGCAATTCAAACCTCTTAATGGTTATTGTTACAATTGTCATGGTTTTGGACATAGAGCTATTGAATGTAGGAAACCTAAATTTATTGAGAATAATAATAGTAGTAGAATGTTTAGGAATACTAACAATGTAGATAAGAAACCTACTGAAGATATGAACAGAAGAAATGGAGTAATATGTTATAGATGCAATAAGGTTGGACACATTGCTAGAAATTACAGATCATAGATCAACTAGCCTGGACCAAGATATGGGAAAAATGGAATTGTTTGTCAGATATGTAACAAGATTGGACACACAACAAGGTTTTGCAGAATGAACAATAGAGTTTTTCATCCTAATCCTAACCCTAGAAATCATGCAGAAAGAAATAAAGATGCAAGTAATAGTTAGAAAGGATGCTGTAGTAATTCAGATGAAGTGAAGTTTATCAAAAGCACAAATCAAGGAGACATATTCAACATTGAAGGTAATCAGGAAGGTGAAGTATTAAAAGGTAAGAATGAATCTTTACCTAACCCATCTCAAAGTACTTAATTTATGAAAATTACAGTAGAATAAGAACTTAGATTAGTGTAGAAGTAGATGTATGATGAATTGAGTCTTTTGTAGTTAATGCAAGGTACTATATGATGTTCTTATGCTATGGTTAAGAGTCCAAAGAAAAATATTATGTTTTGCGAGATTGCAAGAAGTTTTGCAAGTTAGCAGAATTAGCTTTTTGGAAAGAAGTGGCAAAAGAATTGAATGCGATGTCATATCTAAGTAAGACTGAATTAATAAAAGGTCATGATTGGTATTATTTGATCATCAAAGTGAATTCAAGTGTTAAGGAGATCAAAGAGCAGTAATCAGAAGCATTTTGCAAGGATTTTGTGCCGAATCTATGCAAGCCCTAAAATCATGAAATTGAGGTATTTTACTTGGCAGATCTTTAAATCAGTAAAAGATTTAGAAGAAATCATGGATGTTTATTTAATTCACAATGTCAGAGATAAAAATAGACCTAAGGTAAAAAGGGAACCAGTAGAACCCTTAGAAGATTATCCTAGGTTAGCTTTATCATCCATACCAGACAAAGTTTTACATCTTGGAAATGTTAGAAGTTATCTTAGATGCAAACTAGAGACTATCAGTGATAGTGATTTCACCAAGGAATATGAGAAGATCTATAATCAGGACATGACATTGAAAGAAGGATTTGAACATTTGAAAGATAATGAGATCATTAAGTAGGCATTACAATATGAATTTGATAATGAAGAATGTACTAAGATAATTCTAAGAAGAATTCATAATGGGAAGGTTTGGTTAGAAGATAGAGTGATAGATATCATAGCTGATTTGTTTCATGAAGTTATTGGACTATCTAAAATTGGATCCATTCCTTTAAATAAGAAGAACATGAGGAAAATAGTCATAGACAACACAAATTCATCCCATAATGGTAGAGAAATTGTGATTAGTAAGATTCAACAAGATGATGTCATATACTTATGTAAGATCCTAACCACTAAGTTTTGTGTAAAATCAAGAGAGGATGACATGGAAGCTGGAATGATACATGCAACTTATTTGATGTGTGTTGATAAATTACAAGTAGATATGTGTGAGATTCTGATAATTCAACTATTTGAGAATTTGGAGAAGATTAAGAAAACTAAGTACACATAGTTTAGATTCTCATCCTTAATCACCTATATGTTTTTTCATCTATTGAGAAGATTTCCTTGCACCATTGGAAATGATTGGAATGATGGCCAAACTACAATGGAAAGGATTAACCTTGTGTACAAGAGGCATGTTATTGATAAAGTGAATGAGAGTGCAGTATTGGTAATCAAGACATTTCAGGATATAGTGTCTAGTAGATCAAGGATCCCATAGTCTCTTGTGGAGAAGTATAAAAATGAGATATGTTTCATGGTTGATATTGACTTTACCTACATTGAAGTAGTAGAACCTAGAATAGACTTCATAGACCCTCTTGGCTATGAGATATCTGAGGTAGAGACAAAATAGTATGTGAGCAAGTTACTTAAGTGCAAGTTGGACACTCACTGTAACAGGTTTGGAACCTTTGAGGAGAATTTCAACTCTACAAAGACCTTACTTGAAGAGAAATAGTCAAAGAAAATATTTGAGAGTACTATCAAGAAAATTGTAAAAGATACAGGGATGACTGAGCATGAATTCTTGGTAGCAAAGAAAACAACAGCAACAATTAGAGATATTGGACAAAAATTTTTTTTGTCTATTCCACCTTTATCATCAATTGTAGCACAACAAGAAGAAACACAAGTTAAGGTGAAAGTGGAAGAAATTAAGAAGGATCAAGAAGCAAGGATATCCACTAGATCCACTTCCTCCACACCTAGTAAAAGAGTAAAAGAGAGTGCTACTAGACCAGGTAAGAGGTAGAAAACATTAGTGCAACCAGTTCCAAGGAAAATTTTAGAAATCAAAGATGATGACACTTATTTTAAGAAGAAAACCTAGAAACCTAGAGTTGAGAAGCTTAATGAGTAGATCATTCAAGATGGAGACTTTACAAGAATGAATAAGTATTATGATCTCTATGATTATGTAGAGATATTAAATCTAGAAAATACAGTGGTAAAGCATATGATTTTGTCTAATAAGAAGTTTGATACAATTCAAGGTAAGATACCTGATGATTTGTATAATAAACTAGTGAATAGGAAGAAGAGAGCATCGGAGGAAGACACATCTATTAGAGAAAAGGTTGTAAGGAAGCTTTGTGTTGTAAAAGATGAAGAACACTTTAGTCAGATTATGAAAGCTTTAAGCACCCATTTGAGAACCAAGAAGATAACCATTCAGATTATGGGAAGTGGATACAAAGAATTTAATGTAGAAACAGAGCAAGCAATCATCAAGGTTATGTCAAAGAATGCGGGAGAACCATCAGTTGTAGCAAAGCAAGAAAGAGAAATAGAACAAGAGGACATTCCCTCTCCACAAGCCATAAACATTGAAGATGAAGTCATGGATTTTGAAGGAACTAAGATCACCTTGGATACTAATGATAATGTATTCAAGAATCTAGAAAATAATGTTGACAATTTGGCTTTTGAAGAGTAGGAGGCTACCAAAGGAGAAGAGACAATAGAGACCATAGTTGTAGAATCTAAAGTGATAGAAAAACAAGTACCTATTCCTACTAAAGAAGAAATTAGTCTTACTCCTAAGACTGGAAAGAAGAATTAGATTAGATCTACGATTGAGAATTTTGGAAAGGAAGTAGATGATGATGATCAGATGGAATTGATCACATCCTTGAACAAGATCATTGGAAAGAACAAGAAAGTAAAAAGTCTTGAAGGATGCCTGAAGGAGCTTACTGAGAAGTTATAAGGTGCTATAACTACACAAATTGTAGAAGCTAACCCTATAGAGAAAGAAAAGAAAGTGATGAACACTTTTGACAGTGAGTTCACAAATTTAACTAATATTGCAAAAGTGAAAGCTCAAGCAACCTATGAGGCCAAAACACTTTTGAACATTAGCCAGAATATTAGGAATGATATCAATAGTCTTGATATCTATATAAAGGACTTGAGAAAGAATTTGGGAAGAGGAAAATCCTTGTACATCCAATGTACAAAATTAGAGACCTTGATAGTAGAAGAAGATCAAAAGATGAAGATGAAGGAAGCATAAATTCAGAATGAAACTAACTTTCCTTCAAGCCCCAATGTGAAGGTATCTGATGTTGAGAAGAAAATTCATAAGATATATGATGAAATCAGAATTTTGCAAGATGAAAAGGACAGGAAAATGAAAAGATTCACTCTTTTAAGAGAACACACTTGTATGAAGTTAAGTATTATTCAAGGGAAATTAAAAGAATGTCTTTCAGCTAAGACATCTTTTCAAAAGTTTATCTTTGAGAATCTCCAAGCATGTGAGATAGCATCTTATGGATTATGCGCACTACTCAGTGTGGTAGATTCTATTAAGAAATCATGGGAGAAGGAGTTAGAGGCTATAAATATTGATTTTGCAAATTGTGTTGCAAGCCTACCGGCTTTGCAATATTGAATTAAGGTATAACTTTTTGTGAATACAGTTTTGTAACCCTCCTTACCTTTATTTTGTCATTGTTGTCAAAGGGAGAGAGATATATAGTAGAAAATTGATAAGAAAATGATAAGGATTGATACTCTTAGGGGTATTACTATATTAGAGATAAGATATTTTGGAGTTATAAGGATAGTATATGTATTCTATACTATGGCCACAATTTTAAGATTTTGAAGTTGTAAGACTTAGCCAATTTTCTCATATGTTTCCACCAATGACAAAGGGGGAGATTGTTGGCAATTTGGCTGATTTGGTTACATATATGTTGTCTTTATGGAAACATATGATCTACATGAAGATTGCACAAGTCAGAGAGCTAGTATGTCAGAGCGCAATGCAAAATTGTCTAAGTATGACACAGTGTGTTTTTACCAGTGAACTTGAAGATAGTTTTTGTTTGTGATGTTGATTGGAGTAAGTTTAGTGCTTTCACACGTGAACATAGACTCTATGGTGACTATTGAAGACTCATCTCAAAGCACAAGTCAGTACAACATGTATGAAAGATGTTATGATAGTTTTTCTAAAGATAGTGTCAAGCTGATAGGATAGAATATGAAGATAGAATTGGTAAAGAGTTAAGGGATTATTTTGTTTATCAAAACAATGACTTAACAATATAAAGGGATGACATTATAGATGTTAACCCTTGGATAAATTTATTTTGTAATATGATAGCCGATTGGAAAGTTATTAATCTTAATAACTTGTATAAATGTAATTGTAAATTGTAAGAAGGATATCAATCATCAAGAAGTGATATGATGCGAGATATATGAATGTATGTAATAGTGATAGTGAAAGAGTAGTGAAGAGATATTGATGAAATTAGTATAAGGTTATGTACCTTAACCTACTTTTGTAATCATTGAATATTGTATACTACTTGTTTAGGTAGTGGGCTCATCTAGTAATCACATTTTTTACTACCAACTCCTAACAGGGTTGAGGCTTCTAACAAGGCCTATAGTCCCTTAATCAAGATTGAGACACTATATGCATGTAATAGACTCCTAATAGGGTCAACATCCTTAACATGATACTTTTGATTAGTGGATATTTGTTTGTACCATTCCCACTGGGCTTTTCCCTTGGCTAGGGTTTCCTCGAGAACAAATAATATGTTATGAGTTCTTTAGTTTTATTGCTATGCATGTTTTTTAGCTTCTTATGTTATGAATGTGTAAATATTATCTATTATATCCATAATTGGGAAAAAGATAAAGTTTGTAGAAGATGGATTCACCCCCCCCTCTCAATATTCCCTATTTATAACAACATCAGTTGTTGTTTTTGTCACCTTCATTTTCTCAATTTTATCCATTGTAATAACTGGCTTCTCAACTTCCTTTTGATTGTCTCTATCATGAACATTAGACATCTTCATAACTCCAACTCCCTTTGGCTCACTCTTCTTACCCTTTACATTTTTTATCATCTTTTGATTTGTTTCTAGTGGGTCCCTTGGAACTGGTGTTTTTAATAAACATTCCTATGACTTTACTAATGATATCATTTGTTGTCATGCTTCTAGTCTACACTTGGGCTACCATCTCTTCAGTGATCCTAGCAATTTCCTCTTTTGAAGATCTACTCAAATTTACTTTCTCTGACAAAAAGTTCATGTTACATGTCTTTTCATCAATGTCTTCATCATCAGAAAAGATTTCTTGATGGAATAATACCTTATTGTGTCTTTTCAAACACACATCAGTTTATTCATCAATGCTAGAAACATCCTCATGCCCCAAATATGAATCAGTCATGTTACAACCAATGTCATCATTAGTATCCTTCTTATCTAATTATTCTAAACCATCATCTTGGTATGCATATATGGATTGTGCAACCACACAATGTTTTGTAGAATGAGAGATTAGCATGCCATACACCATGGTGTATCCTCCATGACATTTATAGAAGCATTTTGTAAAGGAGCATGGATAATTTTTTCATTATTTCCTTTTGTAGTAGGGACAATAGGTTTTCCATCCTTCCATTGGGTGTTATAAGGGTAATTCTACAACCTATTTTGCCTATTGAAGTTATTATTGAAATGAGCCTTTTCTATAGCAGAAACCTTATCATTTATGTTACTAGGTGATTTCATGTCTTTTTGTTGCACTTGAAACTTTATCCAACTTATCCTCTTCTTGCCTCTTATTTACAACATTTCTTTCATTATCCCTTTTATATTTCTTATCCCCAAACAACTTAGGATCATCTCTTTTCCCACCCAATTTTCTAGATATTTTCATATTATTCTCATTGTTGACAACAATTCTAAAGGCATCTCTAAGATTTATAGGCTCTTTGTCTCTCAGTAAGTATCACATCTTTCCATCAAAGGCATTGAAGTATGTGGTCATACAGACATTGTCATCTAATCTCATAACTTGAAACAACTTATGCATACCCTTCTGAAATATCATGTTGAACTCAGTTGTAGAATCATTTTGATTCTTCCTTATGGTGTTAAATTCATTTAGCATGAAACAGGCATTAGGCCTATCACCATACTTTTCCTTGAAGAATTTTTCAAAAGCATCCCATGTATCAATACAAAGGTTAGGGAGTCTTTTGAACTAGTCTCTAGCATCTTCCACCAAAGACTGAACAAATAATTTCATGACTACATCCTCATGCTTAATTTCAGTCATTTAGCATATCAAAGAATAACCTTAGGTGTTCTTCACAACTAATGGCATTATTACTAGAAAATTTGGTTACCTTATCCGTTATATTAGTTGGGAAAGCATTTGGGTAACCTGGTATTCCATCAAAGATAATTTTCCTATGCCCTTATAATTGCATAGGTCTTCTTTGAAAACTTAGACCAGTGTTTCCACTAGAACTAGCATTTACAGCTATACTTCCACCTACTTGTACACTTGACTGTTGTTTAGGGTCAACATTTAACTTGCTAGATGAAGCAAAAAGTGGATCATGACTAGTAACATTACCAAGTGGAATAATATTAGAAGTTGTAGATGGCATACCTATTTCAATGCTAGATGGTCCAAGAGTGTTTGCAAATGAAGCCTTCAAGAACTAGATCTTCCTTCTTGTCTCTATAATAGATGCTTCAACTTCAGCCTTCTCCAATTCCCTTGCTAGATCATCTCTTTCTTTCATTTTCTTCTCCATCTCTGTGTCTTCACTTGAAATAGGTGGTAGGATTTTTGGTCTTGCCACATGCTAATTTATTTGAATCCCAACCATCTTCATCTTTCCCCACTAGTACATTTGACCTAGTTTTTTTACCAAAATTTTTTACCATGAAATAAAAAAGTTTTGGTTGGTCAGATTATAGAAGGAAAACTTTCATTTTTTTTAATTCATGCCCGTGTTGGTCAAAAGTTTGATGAATACCATGTACATCAATATTTTGATGAACACGGACATAACTTAAAAAAAAAAGATTTCACTTCTCATTTCATTATTACCATGGAAAATTTTTTCAAGGGTTACAGTGTGGGAAATGTCATTGGCCAGGGCAGATTTGGCACTATGTATAGGGGTTGCAATTTTTATCTAGACTTGGGCCTTTGATCTTCAAGCTTGGTTTTGGAAACTTGGCTTTTCCTCTCCTTATCAAATGGAAGCTCATTGAGGTAGGGATTGTGTCATTATCTCATCTGCATTTTGATAGAATACATTGCATTTGATCACTTGATTGAATACCATCATGTATTTCAAGGGCACATCTTACTATGATCATTACTCCATGCTTTGTTGCATCCATGGCATTGATTTCATTTCTTTGGATGATTTGATTATGGCGTTTACATCTAGATTCTCATTATTTTATTATGAGCTAGGGCATTATGTAATGTTTATATTCTATTACTATAGCCTGTGAGCCTGAACTGCATCTTTGATTTTATCACACTAATTGTGTTAGTGAGCTTGGGCATCATGTTAATGTGTGTTCATTGGATTCTCTACTTATATTGCTTACTACTTTTAGAACTCATGATCCTCATGGCATCATTGGTGACACATTTCCTTCTCTGCTATGCTAACTAGTGTCCACCATTGTTTTACATGGCATATATGCCCTTGGATCATGCTCTTCATATTACCACTATTATTACTTTCTTGGAGTATCATTGATTACCCATGAGCTATGACATCCATTTATACATTCCATCCATTTGCTTCTCTGTTATGATCCTATGGTGTGTTGCAATGATGACCCATGGGTTTTTCACTATTGTTATGATGTTCTTTACATGGCATCATTTCTCTTGACCTGTACTCCACTACTTATGTTGTTGTTACCATAACATGATTATGATTTAGAGCCCAAGAGATAGGGCATCTTTTCCATATTTGTACTTTGTTGTTACAACATGAAATTGATGGTGTTTACTGTTAGCTTGGGGACCTTGAGATTGCAAAAAGTTGTATTTTTGTTGTTAGATCATACATTAATACTATTTTTAATTTTAGCTCGGGCATCATGTTTACATGTTAATGCTTGCTTGCTACTATCATGTACCATGATGTTTTATTGTTTATTGACTAAGGTAGAAAGCCATATGTTGAATTAGTGCATAATGTTATCATTTTCTTGGCTGTGATTGCTACTCACCTTCATGGCATGATGATGTGACTTAGGTATCATTTTCTCTAGCACAAGCTTCCTCTGAATCTCATAAAAATGTAAAATATATTTCCTAGCTACTAAGAAGAAGAAGACCACAATGCGATCCTGTAGAATGTTTTGATGCACTTCTATAGTCACAATCTGAGAATATAATGATCTCATCTTTCATCATTTCAACTGAGAAGAACCAAAAATAGTACTAGAATACTCTCAATAATGGCTAGGATATATATTTTCTTACATAATCAACTCATATAATATGCAATACACAGAACTATGTGTTCACACAACTCACTCAATAGAGAAAATACATAAAAAAATGTCATTCTAGATATGAGCGATAGCCAATGGAGAGTCTCATGTCATTACAATCATACAGGGAAGTATGGAAAGATGAAATGGCACACTCATAAAGAGTGTCACAAGTTGTCACCATATGAACTAAGGACACCATGAAGGGTATTGGTGCTTCATATCAAAACAACACAATTAAATATTTGCATAAGCTAACAAAACAATTGGAGACATTTCAACATTGCCAAGTCATCATAGTGAATATCCACCAATAGAAGCAAGATAGGGATCTTCAACATGTCATCTCATGATAAATACACATAGCTGCAACCATTTATGAGATATCAAATTAGTCCTATGACTGCAAGCTATTTTCATACTTCATCCTACTTGACTTCCTCACAAGATGCATCAAGCTCTTCCTCCCTCTCAAGCTCTTTGATCTTATCTCTTAGATGAGGATCATCCATTACTTAAATTTATGTGTTCACACTAAGTATATTCTGCTACTTAAATTAGAAGGCTCATACCTGTAATACCCCTCTAACCCTAATATAAGTTTTGTATTTTTGAAAGAATTAAGATCCTTTGATGTTTTCTTATAGCTTAAGTTGTACATGATACTTGTTTGATCTATTCCTATAGTTGTTTATAATAATTTCATAAGCTAGTACTCAATGATTCTAATATCAGACATACTATCTAAAGGTATCACTTTTGTATGTATTTATCTCCATGTATGTATTGAGTACCTACAAGACCTTTATGAACATAGTTAGGATGTTATATGATATGTACTTGATAGATATATATAAGTGGTTATTTATATTTTCTTCTATTAAGGTTACTTTGGACAAATCTTGTATCTCACTTGATGATTTGATTATGTTGATTTATTATTAGTATTGATAAGAGACTAACACAATGCTTGAGATTCTAACCTTCGTTATGATGATGCTACATGCTTTGAGTGTATATATATACATGATGTGTTTTCATGATTCAGGATGAAGTCGTAGTTACTCACATAGCTGAGGTCCACACGATGTATCGATCCTGGTCATCTGTCTGCAATGTTTTCTTTTATACGTATATCCGTGCATATGTATTTCTTCTTTGTGATGCAGGCTTGCAAGTACTGGGCATCGATTTCACCTGGCTTCATAGGTCTGAGCATGCCCTCAAATCCTCGATGGTTGTTGTTACGGAGATAGTACTAAGGCCCCTACATGAGTCTTCCTTTTTCATTATTCCAATTTGGGAATATTAGGATTCCTTCTTTGTCAGTCAACCTTTGGGTCGAAAACCCAGATCCAACGCACCCGGTTGGGCATGGTTGTAGTTAGTGCCTTGTGGCCACTTGAATTTATTTGGTTGTATGATTTGTTTTCTCATTTTATTTATTTCTCCTTCTTGGTATGATTCTTAGTTAATCTTTCTATGTTGTGTCTCAGGAGTTTGGCTTGACTTTCCTTGTTGACTTTGGTTGACCTTGTTTGATCTTATAGTTTTCTCAATATGTTTCATAGTTGATTTTTATGGCCTCTTTCGATGATTAGATTTATTTTGAGGCATGTGATTTTATTCTACCTCAATGTTATATCCTATAGTAATTATAAATAAGTAATAATATTATGATCTATTACTTCATAATCTTATAGATTATAATGTTTGGTATTTGGCATGTATCTATATAAATATAAATATATATATATATATATATATATATATATATATATAGAAATATATATATGGGTGCACACATATATGTATTTATATATATATAATTTATATGTGATTATATGTTAATTATTGTAGATATTGTTGATGGTGTATATTTCAGGATTAATGTAAAGTATAATATTATTAATAATTAAATATTAAATAATGCGAGGTCTATTATTCTCAATTGTTAATTATTAATAATGAGGATAGGTTATATATATAGATATTGATGTAATTAATGATGGCATATGCATATATGTTAGGATAATATTACATGTGTGTATGAATGAATATAAATAATCTTTTATTGTATATTTGAGTAATATAGTTGTATGATATTAAGTTATTTTATAATACCCTTTAGTTAAGAGTTAGTTGGGAATTGGTTACTTTTCCTCTCAACCTTTGGAAATCTATTTATATGCACTACTTTCTCATTTGAAGAGAGGGGATTTTGGGGCTGAAGCATTGAGGAGAGGATGGCCTTACTTTTCATGGAGATTTTGGAGAGAAAACTTGGAGATGTGAAGGAGAGTTTGTAAGCATATGTCTTTAAGAATTTTTGGTTATCTTTGCTTTTGGGAGAGAGACATTTTTGTGAGAATTTCAGTAGTTGAGAGAGGGATTCTTTGCTATGGAATTATTTCTTTCTTTCATGGAGATTTATGAAAGTGGATAGGGTTTGAAGGATGCATCTCAAGTTTGGATTTGTCTTCTCTTTTGTTTCCTTCCTTCTTCGATTCAACCTTCGTAGGACATGAGGTATGGATTGAATATTTTAGTTACTTGATGTATCTGATAGATTATAGATCTATTTATATATTATCATTATTTATTATATCTATACTTTTCATTTGTATGGTTATTTTAAAGTTTTGAGTTTTTGTTTGTAAGAATTGGCATGTGTTTTCCTAGGGTTTTTAGCAACCCATTTTTGGATATCTATTATTATAACATTTTAAATTGCCTCTACAGTTTTAATAAATTAATTTTCTGGAAGTAAAATTCACAGATCTCAAATGGGTATCTCTCTGATTTTATTTTTAAGGTCTAATTAATGCCTTATTTTTGACATTTTGGCAGACTATGCCTGTCTATTCTTGATTCCAAATTTTCTATCAAATGTATTCGTATGCTATAGGCTGATATGATTATATAAAAGTCTAAATTTGATATCAGATATTCTATTAAGTCTTATCTTTCATTTCCAATTGGTTTGGTGAATTTTAATTATGTTTTGTGAAAATTACAACCGTTTTAGTGAAGGCAGGTCTAAACCCTAACCAGAATTTTCTGTTTTAAACCAGAAGTCATAACTTTCTTTCCCACCATTGGATCTTCCTAAAAATAAAATTGAGAGTCCATAATTATGTATCTAAATCTCCACCAAAGATATTTCCTTCATTTTATGTTTTGTGGAAGATATGGATGACTGTTCTATGATGACTATTCTTTGCATTTAATCCTTGCTTGAAATAATTGAATTTAAGAACATCATTAAGTTTTAAGGTTTCGTATGGTTACCAGAGGCTATTAGAATTTGTTTTTGGTTAATTGAATCTATTTATACTCTGAATATGTTTATAATATCACTTGGATGTCTTCTTATATATTTGGAACATTCTGAATGCCATATTGGGTTTAGGGTTGTCAAGTGGACTAGGGACAACATATGTTTTCCTAAACTCAATCAAATGTTGTTATGGAATTGATATGAATTCTTGATGATGAATCTATTATGTTCTTATGATTTTTATATGTATGTTAGGGAACCTAAGTACACTAGGTGAGTGGCTCATAGTGAGGGGCCGGGGCCCTAAGTGGCTAGTACCAGGATAACCTACTATGAGTTATTTAATCAAGTGATAACCTAAATAAATGAATTGGGAATGGGAGATTATTGGAATGGGAAATTACACATTAATCAAGATTAATTGTGCCTCGCCCATGCCTTTAGTGCTAGTAAATACTAAGGATGGGAGTGGGAGAAGGTACCTATGCGTAGGTACAACTGAATGACCTTGTTTGTACGAGAGGCATTCAGTTCCGCATGTGCCTACTTGGGGGCCGGGGCCAAGAGTGGCTAGTACCAGGACAACCCAAGGGGTGAGGGCTATGCGATGACACTCACCTAGCTTGTAGCTTAGAGTCTCTATCAAATTTGATCATGCCTCTGGTATTCCTTGTGGTCTTCTTGTCTTTTTTTTTTTGTTGTGACTTTGGGGAACTTTAATCACCACCTTAGGAATTTTCTAGTTGTTACCTCTTGTATGGGCCTTTGGTTCTATCTCCTAGCTTGGGGGAGTGGGCCTATTGGTTCCACGTGGTTGGGTGGTTAATATTTATATCGAGGTATTGTTCGTGATTCTCTGGATGATCCTAGCACATATTCCTTTCCAGATCTGCAGTTGAAGATTTCTTATTGGATATTTTAATATGTTGAGATGTACTTATGTATTTGAATTCATGTAATTTTTAATCTCCTAAAAGGAGTCTTGTAGTATTGATGTAACTTCAATTCAAAGCAATGCATAAGGGAATGGGTAGTTCTAGGTAAAAGAAAGGGAAAATAATGTAGAATATTGGACATGTTACTAGCATTAAAAGAAAGTGTTTATGTTATTTCTCCTATCCTCTTATGTTGTGCATATGTAAAGGAAATAATCTTAAATATAGTTATATATAATGATGTATCACAAAAATAATGTATTCCCTCTTGATGAAAGGATCCAAGGAAATTATTGAGAAATGATAGGTTAGTGATTGGAATTATTAACAATGAATGGTTATGAAACAATGCAATAAAATAGTAACTTGATTATAATGTTAATACTTGGTTCATGTTAATGAAATACCTAGGATAATCCCTACCTTAATGAATATTAATCTCTTACCTAAATTATTAGAGAAAAGTGATATAAAGGATAGTAGATGTAGATGAAATCAATATGAATTTATGGAATGAGTTGATAAAAGGAATAATGATGTTGGATGATTAACCTATGTTTAATAAAAGAAATAAGTTAGGGACATTTAACTTGGTGCATTAAAATGAATGTAGATCTTTTAAGCTCATGATTCCGTGAATATCTTATGCATGTAAATGGTTTATATGATGTTTCTTAGGTAGCGACGTTAGGGAACCTGAGAGGACTTAAGTTGTATAAATCTTATATTCAAGTAGTAGAAAATTATTTCTTCTTTTAGAAATATGAAGTGTAATGATGAATATTATTCTAGTTAAAATAAATAAATAAATTAAAAAAAAATTCACTACTTTCATTTTATAGAGGTTTTATGTCTTGTCCTCTTGGGTTGCTTGGCGGGGCGTTACAATACCTGATAAAACAAGTGTTTTATCTAGACTTGTCATGTGAGTTTCAGAAATATTCTTTGTCCATACAAATAGGAAGGTACCAAAATATTCGAATATAAGGTACCAAAACATTCAAATATAGAAGCATTGACCAAAGAGATAATTTCACACCGAAACTTAGACAACTCTTTCTTGCAATATGAGATACGAAAGGTACATAAGGTACACCATTTTTTGTTACACTCAATAAAATGTTGGCACTCATAAAAATCCATCATTGGAAAGTAATATGCCAGACATATACACCCATGAAGAAAATAAGATGATCACCAATAAATAATCCATCTCAAATGATAATTACAAGCCATTAAAAATAATTGAGCTGAACATACATTGAATACAAGTCTCAAAAATCTAAACAAGGAACAAAAAATATGGTCCCGATATAGTCTTAGTAGAATACAAAAAATATCTCCCGATGATATGTGATGTACTTAGTGAATCTGCATGGTGGTGTGTTGTTTTGGTTCTGTGGTACTCAGTTGCAGCTTTAAATGACAATCTCAATTATTGAAGGAAGCTCAATCACTGAAGGAACTTGGTGAGACATCTTGTGCTCAATGGAACTGGTGCTCAATAATGCTTGTGTTGCTCGGTGTTGCTTGGCTTCATCAATTGTTTCACTGGCCCTTAGTTGTTTCTCTAGTGCTTGGTAGTTCTAGTTTATCGACTCAAGTTCTTGGTGATTTGGTTGGCCAACTTGGTGCATTTATTGTTGGTCAATTTTGTTGCATTCTCCTATGTAGATCTAGAGGTTGACATGGAGAATTCAATAATTGTAAGGCTATCTGTGAGTTGACTTGTATTGCATTTAATATTTGTTTGTAGGAGTTAATTATGTCATCCAACTAACTTGTGGCTGAAGATTAGTATTTAAGGAGGGGAGTGGTAAAGAACCACAAAGAAAAGGGAAGTTGTGGAAAAGATCTCGGATCCTGTGAGATCTAGCAGATCAAATTTGTTAGAAAGTAAAGTCCACCAAGATAACTAAGAGGGGGGAGGGGGGGTGAATCAGTTATCTGATAATTATAACTTTTATCAACTTCTACAACATTAAACCATGTAAGGAATATAATTACCAACCATAGAAAGATATTCATACACAATAACACAATGACACAAGATATGTTGACTAGGGAACCTCTTGATCAAAGAGTAAACCCTGGTGGGAATGATGCCCACAAAAGATGCACTAATATGAATATTCCTTGTGAAGGGATGGACTCTATTAGGAGTCTTATGAAATACATTTAGTACATATGAATCCCTATTAGGAGATTTTGAATCCCTATTAAAAGATTCTAACCCTATTAAGAGTTATGGAAGACAGACGGACCCACTGCCCAAACAGCTTTAATGAAAAGATCACTAAACACACTGTGCAACTAATCTCTAGTTTATTCAATAGAATAATAAAAAATATGTTACCTCCTCTCTCACTATGCCAAACCACACTCTCTTCTACATTAGATCTCAATTTCAGATCTTTGTACCTCACATGTCTTCTTTCACAATTTTGCTTTCACAGCTCATTAGCTCTTTTATTCACTTCATGCATACATCATCACATCCAACCATATTACAACAAGGAAAAAAATTCCTTCATTTATACCACACTCAATTAATTACAATGAGTCGACATCCAATTACAAAATAAAAGTTACCACACGCTACATCAAAAATTACACAAAACTGTCATCTTTCAATTACAATAATTCTTCACTCCTGTGACGTCAAGGTTTGCATTTTCATCCACACCATTATCAATGTGTCCTCAACTTCCCTTTAACTACACAAAACCATATTCCATCCCAATTAGGAGATATCATCTGATTTCCACAAACCACTACTCATAAACACTGCCTAAATATTGCTTCCACCAAAATGCTCATAACTTCCATGAATAAATGAATTACTATCTACACTCTTAACCATAAACATATAACATATCAAAGAGTATATCCTCAACATCACATAGCTCCAACTACAATATCCCATGTGCATTAATCCAAACACTATTTTCTTCTCTACAAGTCTCTGGTAGATCACTGTGTTGACATCAATGACAATCATAGTCATGAATGAACAACAACTGCTACTGAATGGCTACCAAACATTCAACATTCATTCTTAACAATCTCCCCCATTGGCATTGATGGAAACATATATGAAAAAACATCCAATGTTCCAAAAATCCAATACTGCAATACTGCTACTCTAGAAAAATATTTCAAGTCCTCTTCATTAATCAAATCTTGCTTCATTTTCCTGTTTAGATAGTACAAATGGTTTTTTCATGTACACTTCTCCCCCATTGACATCAATGAAACAAATCTCATCATTGTGTCAACAACAACTCCAATGTCAAAAGACACTATTTAGAAAATACATTCACTAGAGTCCTCATGACTCAGCTTAGATACACATACTCCCCCATAGAGGAAGTACCAACATCTAGTTTAGAAGAAAGATAAGGCTCATATACCACTAGACGAATGTAACCAACTACATCACTTCTCAAAAGTAGGTTGGGGCATAACCCCAAGAATACCTCTCAGATACTCAAATGTATCCTTAGGCAAAGGCTTTGTAAATATGTTTGCTATCTACTCCTTTGTACTTATGTACTCAAGTCTGACTTCTTTCTTAGCAATTTTATCTCTTACTACATGATACTTAATCTCTATATGTTTTATCTTAGAATGTAATACAGGGTTCCTAGACAATACTAAATGTGCTAGTGTTGTCACAATGTATGACAATAGGTTCAAAAAACTTTATTCCAATATCCTTCATCATTTGCTTCTTCCAAATTATCTAGTTACAATTGTTTGTTGCTGCTACATATTCTACTTCTGTTGTGCTCTATGAGATACAATTTTTTCTTCTTGCTTAGCCAAGAAACCAATCTTACTCCAAGGAAAAATGCTCCACCACTGGTGCTCTTCTTATCATCAACACCACCTCCCCAATCATCATCTATATATGCACATAGGGTAAAATCATCAGATTTTTCATACCACAATCCATAGTCCATTATGCCTCTTAAATATCTTAGTATCCTCTTTACTACTGCATAATGTGATTCTCTAGGTTCAACTTGAAATCTTGCTACAATTCCAATTGAATGTGCCATATCATTAGGTCTTGTATGAGTCAAGTACTATAATCCTCCAATCATAGATCTAAATTTCTTCTATTCAACTGCCGATGTTTCATCTGTGCTAGATAATTTATGTCTAGTTACCATAGGTGTTCCAACTGGTTTACAATTCTCCATTCCAAATCTTTTCAACAAGTCATTCAGGTACTTTGTCTAACTTACAAAGATACCATCATTGTTTTTTGTTATCTATAATCCCAAAATGTATTTCATTTCACCAATCATACTCATTTCAAATTCAGTCTTCATTTCATCAGCAAATTTGTCACTGGCTTCATCTTCTCATCCAAAAATAATGTCATCAACAAAAATAACTATAATAAAAAAACCATTTTCAATTTCTTTTGTGTATAGATTATTATCAGATGTTCCTTTTGTAAATCCCAACTTTAACAAATACTTGTCCAATCTTGCATACCAAGTTCTAACTGCTTGCTTCAGTCCATATAAGGCTTTCTTCATTTTACATATCATGTCTCCTTCTCGATTCAAAGAAAAACATTTAGGCTGCTCAATGTAAACTTCTTCTTCCAATTCTCCATTCAAAAATATTGACTTTACATGCATTTGATATACTTTGAATTTATTATAAGCTGCATAAGCCAAAAACATTCTTACTGCTTCAATTCTTGCTATAGTTGCAAAGGTTTCTTCATAGTCAATTACTTCTTGCTATGAGTATCCCTTACATACCAATCTTGCTTTGTTTCTTACTACTTCTCATTGTTCATTCTTCTTGTTTCTAAATACCCATTTAGATCCAATAACATTCTTGTCTTTAGGTCTAGGGACCAATTCCCATGTCTTGTTCTTTTCAATATGATCTAGTTCTTCTTTCATAGCATTAATCCAACTTTCATCTTCACAAGCTTCACTAGTAGTTTTAGGTTCAATTTAAGAAATCAAACATAACTATTCTTGTACCTTATTTTGAATTAGAACTCCTCTTTTAATGCTTCCAATAATTTTCTCAACAAGATGATTTCTTGATAAATTCTTGTTAGGTGTCATTGTCTCAGATCTCACTTCAGGTGTAGGTTCTTCAATGCGTTCACTATGGCTTTCATTCAACAAATCAATGTTAGTCTCATAAAATAATTCAGTAGTCTGATTGTTAGGTTTAGGATGAGGTTCTCCATTTGATTCATAATCAATCATTCTTTCCTGAATTTTGAACTTTTCATCAACTTTAACATTTTCATTTTCAAAAATAGTCTTAGTTCTTTTATTGTAACATCTATAGGCTTTGATTTTCAAATAATATCCAAGAAATATACCTTCATCACTTCTAGGATCAAACTTTCCAATATCATCATCACTCTTTATATAACATTTTCTTCCAAAAATTCTAAAATACTTAACTGCGGGTGCATGTCCAAACTATAATTCATAGGGTGTCAAGTTTGTGTCTGCTCTATTTTGTACTCTATTCATTGTATACACTGATGTGTTCACTACTTCTCTCTAGAATATCTTCACCAAAGCATTCTCAAATAACATAGTTCTTGCTGCTTCAATCACCAATCTATTTCTTCTTTCTGCAATACCATTTTGTTCAGGTGTCCTAGGGGCTGAAAACTATCTATTAATGCCATTTACTTCACAAAAGGTGTGAAACTCTCTAGAAGTAAATTATCCACCTTTATCAGATCTCAAACATTTAATCTTCATTCTAGATTAATTCTCAACTTTATTCTTAATGGTCTTAAACTTATCAAATGCTTCAGACTTTTCTTTAAGAAATAAAATCCACATCATTCTTGTAAAATCATCAACAAGAATCATAAAATACCTTCCTCCATAGAATCGTCTAGTCCTGGTAGGACCACTCAAATCTGTATGAAAAATCTCCAACTTTTTTGTAGATGTAAACTTCTTACTAGTAAAAGAACTTCTCTTCTATTTAGCCATCACACATTCTTTGCAAATCATGTTAGTAGGCTTCATAATTTTAGGCAAATCCCTTACTACAAGTGTAGTACTCACTTTCACAATGTTGTCAAAGTTTATATGACAAAACCTTCTATGCCATAACCAACTATCATCAATCCTTGTAATCAAACATGTCATCTCAGTAGGATTCAACTAAAATACATTACATCTGGTTCTAGATCCAGTTCCAATAAGATTTCCATCTTTATCCTTTATCACACAAGTTTTCTCAGTAAACCAAACTTGATATCCTTATCAACTAACTATCCAACACTTAAAATATTATGTTTCAATACATCCACTAAATAAACATCATTAGTATTAGTCTTTCCATCAAGAGTAGTAGATCTTATACCTTGAATCAAACAAGGTGCATTGTTTCCAACTCTAACAACTCCTCCATCATAATTGTTAAACTTTATGAACTTTTTCATGTCTCTAGTCATATGATGTGAACAACCACTATCTATAATCCAATCAATTTTCTTTTCAACTTGGGAAACTAAGGCTTTTTCTTCCTTAACATCAGTTTCAGGATTCTCTTCTTTAATTGCTACAAATCCTATGCCATCATTATTCTCAGTATCACTTTCACTTAGAGTTCTCTCTACACTAGCTTCAAGATCTTCATCATTAGCATAATAAAATTCCTTATATCTTCTAGGTTTGAAATTGCTTTTATACTTTTTAACTCTCTTAGGACACTTAGATGCAAAATGGCCATATTCTTGACAAGCCCAACATTTAAAAAATTTCTTACTGTCTGGTTCTCTCTTCACAAGAAAGGCAATACCTTCTTCAATCTTCCTATCTTCTTCATTTATAGATTTGATACTACCAGCATAATCCCCACTCGCACTGATTCTTCTTGACAAAGTAGGGTGAACACTAAGAGCACTGAATGCTATCTCCATTCTAGGCAAGTCTCTTGATAACCTCAGGTTCATCTCTACTACTTCCAATCTTCCAAGAAGAGTCTCTCTTGTAAATTTTGAAGTACAAGGTATAACTTGTTCAATCATCTATGTTGTCTACTTAAATACAAGAGTCAATGTCCTCAAAATTTTCCATATCACTTCATTCTCTTTCTTTGTTACTCCACAAGATTTTATGCCTGCAACAATTTCTGACATTCTACCAATATAGCTTCTAATAGATTCATCTTCCATCATTCTTATATCTTCAAATGCACATATCCAATTATGTAATCTAAATTTCTTTGCATGCTCATCACCTTCAAAAGTAGACTGTAAAGCTTTCCAAATTTCATAAGATTTTTTCAAACATTTTACCTGACTGTACTCATTCTCTAGAAGGGCTGTCAAAAGTGCTTCTCTTGCAAGTATGTTACACATGAATAGATCTCTCTCATTGCTAGTACATGTTTCAAGATTTTCGTCTTCATTGATATTCTTATCATTCTTTGTAATCAACCAATAACCTGGTCCTAAACATAGTAGGTGTGTCTTCATCTTTTATTTCTAGTTGTCAAAATTTACTCCATCAAACTTAGGGCTTTCTTTTTTGAAATTCATCATGGATCTCCTTAAGCTGTTAAACTTCTTTTTCAAGGACCTGTCACTCTGATACCAATTTTTATAAAGTAAAGTCCACTAAGATAATTGAGAGGGGGGGGGTGAATCACTTATATGATAATTATAACTTTTATCAACTTCAACAACATTAAACCATGTAAGCAATATAATTACCAACCATAGAAAGATATTCATACACAATAACACAATGACACAAGATATGTTGACTAGGGAACCTCTTGATCAAAGAGTAAACCCTGGTAGGAATGATGCCCACAAAAGATGCACTAATATGAATATTCCTTGTGAAAGGATGGACTCTGTTAGGAGTCTTATGAAATACATTTAGTACATATGAATCCCTGTTAGGAGATTTTGAATCCCTGTTAAAAGATTCTAACCTTGTTAAGAGTTATGGAAGACAGATGGACCCACTGCCCAAACAACTTCAATGGAAAGATCACTAAACACACTATCCAAATGATCTCTAGATTATTCAATAGAATAATAAAAAATATGTTACCTCCTCTCTCACTATGCCAAACCACACTCTCTTCTACATTAGATCTCAATTTGAGATCTTTGTACCTCGCATGTCTTCTTTCACAATTTCTCTTTCACAACTCATTAGCTCTTTTCTTCACTTCATGCATACATCATCACATCCAACCATATTAAAAAAAAGAAAAACATTCCTAAAGTAATTAAAAATGAGTCAGCATCCAATTACAAAATAAAAGTTTCCACACACTACATAAAAAATTACACAAAACTATCAGCTTTGAATTACAATAATTCTTCACTCGTGTGACCTCAAAGTTTGCACTATCATCCATGTCACTATAAATGTGTCTTCAACTTCCCTTTAACTATGAAAATCTAGATTCCATCCCAATTAAGACATATCATCTGATTTCCACAAACTACTACTCAGGAACACTGACTGAATACAACCTCCACCAAAATGCTCATAACTTCCATGAATAAATGAATTACTATCTATGCTCTTAACCATAAACATATAAAATATCAAAGAGTATATCCTCAAAATCACATAGTTCCAACTACAATATCCCACATGCGCTAATCCAAAGATTATCTTCTTCTCTGCAAGTCTCTGGTAGATCACTGTGTTGACATCAATGACAATCATAGTCATGAATGCAATGACAACTGCCATAGAATGGCTCCCAAATATTTAGCATTCATTCCTAAAAAAATTTTATTTGATAGTTTGTAATAGCAGAGCTAGTGGTTTGAATGCTTAGAGATAAGGAGATTTCTTGGTGGCTTGCAAGCACAAGTTTAGATCTACCTTAGGGTTTCCATCGGTTGTTGATTTATTTTAGAACTGGACTAGCTAGAGTTGGATTGGATCTAGTTGATCTTATAGAATTACTATTATTTGTAGTTGGGCCTAACCCAGAAGGCCTTACAGTTGGGCATGTTAATGGAAATTGAGTTGAAACATTTTCTTGTGTTGTGTTATTCCATTGTGTTGTTGATTAGCTACAAGGTTGGACTATCCTTCATTGGATCCACCATCCTTGACTACATTAGGAGGTATCAGAGCTGAGTTGATCTTGTTGAGTGAAGGTTCACCTAGCAAGGCTAATCTTGCAAAGTTGATCTAGTTGGCAAAGAGATCATATGATTTGAGTTGCAGATTTGTTGCACTAAACTTGTGGAATCTTGACCTAGTTGTTCATGCAAGGTGGTAGGCTGATCTGACTTGCATACAACTTGAAGGTTGTCACAAGGTGGTCATTGTAGGGTTTTTTGTAGAGTTTTTTCTTATCTTTAAGGATGCCTCCAAGAATATTGGACCCTAAAGTGATTGTGAATCTTTATGATACTGTGGAAACTAGGATTATAGAGAAGGTGAAATCTGATTTTAGATCTGAGATGGAGTTAATGAAGAACAACATGGTCACTGAGATCATGAGAGATATGACTAGTGTACCTTAGGATGTTGGTACTAAGGATGATTATGAGGAAGCTATTGAAGACTTTGAAGGTACTGGATCTAGTGGTGATGACTAGAGGCATAGATCTGGTGAAGATATTACTGATTGATTACATAGATCTTGAGCTCGGTTAAGTAATAGTTACCAAATGGAAGTTTCTACTTTCTCTGGTACTTTGAAACCCATGAACTTGATTGAATGGATTGGTGAATTGGAAGATTTATTTGAGCTTGAAGAAATTGAAGATCCTCTTCAGGTGAGATTGGTATAGACTAAGTTGAAAGGACATGCTACTCTTTGGTGGGAAGAATTACAAAGAGATAGAGAAGATGAAGGTGAAATGAAGATAAATTGGTGGAGGTTGATGGTGACTAAATTGAAAGCTAAGCTCATACTTGATGACTATGAGCTTGACTTGTTTAAGAAGTTGCAAAATCTAAAGTAGAAGGATTTGACTATTGAAGATTATACTAAGGAGTTATACAAACTTACTAATTGGTCTAGACACAAAGAACTTGAAGATAATTTGAAGAGGAGACAACATAGTAATCCCCGAGGGAAGGAAAATATTGATCACTCATTGAAGGATAAACTGACTTTAGAAGATGAATAGAAACCTATAGAACCAAAGAAGAAGACAGGGAGAGTTATCTTTAAAGGTACTTTTTATAACGGTGGTGAAGAAGGGCACCATTCTTTTGAGTGTACACAGAAGAAGCTTGGTGACTAATGAACTACTGTGGTGAATGAAAATGTTGAGAATGAGGCTAAATCTAAGAACTTGTTGATTCAGTAAATATTACTTGGTACAAATGAGGAGCCTTGTTAAAGGAGTAACTTGTTTAAGACTCTGTGCAAATCTAGAGGCAAACTGTGTGATGTTATTATTGACAGTGGTAGTATTGATAACCTTGTTACTGAGGACATGGTTCAAAAACTTGGTTTAAATAGAATGAAGCATCCTTGTCCTTATAAGATTGGCTGGTTACAAAATGTTCATGCTATGGAAGTAAGAGAACAATGCTTTATTGATGTTTAGTGTGTGTGTGAATTTTGTACCTAACTATAGACACAACACTTCAGTAAAACATTAGAGACAATGCAACACCTAAATGAATGATTTGTTGAAATCGAGATCAGTGACAATGCAACACCTAAATGAAGGATTTGAATGCAAAGAATTGAAAAACTATATGAATGCAGATTTAATCTATATTTTTGTATTTTCTGTGCAATATTATGAAATCTATATGAATCTAAGCTATATGAATGAGATTGAGATTGAATGCAGATTTAATCTAAGAATGTTATGAATGAATATGAAATCTATAATATGAAACTATGAATGCTGAAAACAATAAATAAAAATCTCACAACAGCCTTGATTCGCAAAAGATTGATTCTTCAGTCACGAATTCGCCAGAGTGAGGATGCATTTTCGATGTGTTGATTAGCCAGAACTTTGTGAAAAGATGAGCCTTGTTTTTATAGAAATCCAGGGCTTTGAGGATGCATTGAGAAAAGCCATAAATCACTCTTGATAAACTTAGGTTGATTTTTGAGTTAACAAGAAATTAAGAATATTTAATTCATAAAATCATGCAAAAGCAGTTTTTATCTCAAAACAGAGCTTTAGTTCTCTTTTTCAACTCATCATCAAATGTTGAGTTTAGAAAGTTTACAAATTGAAATTAGCAATTGTTTTAAAGTTGACTGCTTTTGTGATTGTGCATGATTTAATATGAATTAATTTAATAAATAAAGTGATTTATTTTCCACTTAACTGATTTTGAATTAAAACAATTGATTTATGGGTTAATCAATTATTAAATCAAACTTTTATTCCAATTAAATCATTAAATTTGACAACTTTGATTTTAAATCAATTAAATAAATATCCAATTGATTGTTTGTAGGAATTTTGATTTATTGTCAAAATAAAAACAATATTAATTATGAATAAATGCAATTAAATCTAATTAAATAATTAAGTGGTTAAATTAAATTAATTAATTAAATATTCATCATATTCAATTAATCAACTTTAGGATAAATAATAACATTTATCACCAAATAATATTTAATTAAAGATAATTAGATAAATTAGGAATATTGCTAGGAATATTCTGCGATGCAGAATTTAAGATAAAATCAATTAGGTTTCGATAATGTGCAAATGTGCCTTAGGAAATTGATGTTGATTTCATTCGAATTGTTGATGTAGGAGGTTAATGAACCTATAGCCCATTTTTGGGGTATTACATTTTGCCCCTCTTTGAATCACTGTGCAAAGCATAGTGGTTCAAAGAATAGTCTGTGTATGATATATGTACGAAACTAATTTTATTTGAAAGATTGGAAAAAGATGTCGACCCAAGTCCAGGATGACCAGGAATCAAGATCTGAGATTGATTTGAAAGATGAACTAATTCTGAGATAGAAACTAATTGAAAGATTGGAAAAAGAGATACCGATCCAAGCCGAAGATGACCAGGAATCAAGATGATGCTAGCTATATCAACAATGAACCGGTGATTATGAAAAAGTGCCAAAACACCTAATTCTGAACATTATGATTGTGAAGAAGTGAGTGACCAATTCCAGACCTGAATGTCCTATATTGGTATCACATCCTGAGCCCATCAGTTATGAAGAACCAAGAAAATAACATTAATGAACCAATGGTTACAAAATGCTAATACAGTTTACAAGATAGATCTAGGATACTAGATTGATATGGATCTCTGTGAATCTAATATGCCCCAAGAGATAATAGATTTTCCCAAAGCAATGAGGACTTTAGATGAATTAGTAACTAGATGTGGTTGTTGTCTTGATTACTGAGGAAAGATTTGATTACAGACTTTGAATGATGTGCAATACCATGCCCCCTTCATGATTAAAATTGAAATCTTACAAGAAAAGTCAGCGTTGACTAGTTTAGAAGCATGTTAATTGATTTGAGAAGTGGTTATACATGTTCAAGAACACATTCTACATCATTTAGAGGTCCCAGAGACCAAGTTTGACTAGGTTGAAGTTTTGATAGTTTGATGTAAGATAATTAGTTAAGTTGAAAAATGGATTTCTATGATGATTGAAGGTTGATTATGCAAGCAGTCAGACAATATAAATGATCTCAAATTTTGATTTTGATCCCAAAAAAGGATTCTACTTGCTATTTTGTTTTATGGACCTTTGTGTAAGATTCAGCTCTTGTAGTCATGTTTAGCATTTTCTTTTTTCTGAAGAACCGTTTGAGTGTTCAAGCAATTTGTGAGATCATGCAAAGTGCAAAATGAAATGCAGAATGAAATGCAAACCTAGGACCTAGTACCTAGTCACTGATCATGTGTTGATTTTTTGTCATCATTGAAATTTTTAGGTAACCAGATAAATCAATAAAACATCCACTAGTTAGGAAACTATATACATATCAATATTTATTTGTATGCGCAAGAATCAATACAATGCCCACTGGTTAGATAACCATGGACATATGAATATTGATTTTATTTCAGAATGTCGGAGTAGATATAAGCACTAAGGCAAAAACACCATGATGACTTGAATATCATGTCCATTTTAATATTGCAATTTGTTTAAGAATCATAACATCAATGTCGTGATAACTAGAATATGCCTTGTGTTCAAACACATCAAATATTTAAGAGATCATTCTAAATCCAGTGTGAATTACCCATAGTGATCCTTTATCATTCACATCCTTAGGTAACATCATGTTTCTTAGTAGGAGAAAGAACTCATTCAAAAAGACAATAGTTAGATAAAACTTCTTTGAATTTTTCAGGTATCAATGGTTGAGGTACACATGGCCATCCAATACGAGATGGAGGCTCTTACAGATGGACACCATTTCAATCCAAAATTTCCAAAGTTAGATTTTCACATACAAGAAGAAGACAAAGAAAAGATTATGCCCCCAGTCATCACTCTCTAAATCCTATAAAGGACATCATCAAAGAGCTCAAAGGGACACAATATGCAAAAATATCAATGCGAATAAGTAAGCATACAAGGAGATAAAAGCATGAAGAAGCATAGATTATTTTCAATTTGCATTTGATTGCATTGTTATAGATGCAAAATCCTTTATGGAGAGGAGACTGACTGACTGACTTGGATGAAGCTTCAAAGGA
The DNA here is from genome assembly GCA_027943335.1 of Chamaecyparis obtusa. Classification (NCBI taxonomy): domain Eukaryota; kingdom Viridiplantae; phylum Streptophyta; class Pinopsida; order Cupressales; family Cupressaceae; genus Chamaecyparis; species Chamaecyparis obtusa. The sequence goes on from BSBK01001816.1 coordinate 688,525, forward strand.
CTCTGACTAGATATGACTCATCTAAGATGTACTAGGAGGCCATAGGATATGACATGGATTTCTCCCAAGTGTGAACATTGATAGGATACAGACACTTGAGCTGATTGGTGTATAGATCAACTTTATTGAAACAAGGATATATACTTACTAAAGCAGACTAAAAGTTGGGAAAGACCAAGATTGTGCTGATAGATGGAGCATTTTGAACAAGTGGCACCTATTTCTGGGTTTTCACAATCTTGGTAGAGATTCTATTTTTGCTACCAAGGCCCCCGTGTCTAGGTTTTCACCAAGGCACTTTTTCTTTTTCTCATTTTTTGTATTTTTCATTTTTTCAAATTTTTTGTAGTTTTGATATTTTTTAATTTTTTTGTGAATCATCAAGGTGCCCATTGCTAGGTTTTCACCAAGATGTTCATTTTTTCAGCACTTTTTTAGATTTTTAAGATTTTTTTAGGATATTTTACCATAGACTGAATGCCTTAGGCATAGAATTTCTTCAGATGGAGAATGTTGATTGGTTCTCAGAGTTGTTCTCTTTTATTTGTTGAGATTTGATAGGCACCAAAGCCAAAAGTAGTAGTGATTACAAAGGGACCCATCTAGTTGGGTTCAAACTTCCCCTTGTGCTCTCTATGTGATTGATTTTTAGGATTCACTCTCAAGACTAGATCACCAACCTGAAATTCTGTGTGTATGACTTTCTTGTTGTAGCCTCTAGAAATTCTTTTTTGATATACTCTAAGATGATCATACACTTCTTTTCTGCACTCATCTAGTAGTTCAAGTTCTTGCAACCTAGACACTTTGTAGTCATCATCAATTACTAGACCATGCATTCTGATTCTTAGTGATGGGATTTCAACCTCAATAGGTAGTACCACTTTAGTATGTAAAAAGGATGCCCCTAGACAAAATGGGCATCAAACTCCCAAGCAAGATCACATCATGTAGTCCCAATGTCTAGTAAGGTGGAGAACAAGAGAGATTGGCAAGCTAGTGGAAGATATGGAAGACAAGAGAATGAAGGAGAATGAAGGGAAGAAATCCTCAAGGGTACCCAAGCTAGGAAATTTTTTTTATGTAAAGTACATTTGGACAAGAAATGAAAGGCCAACATAGGATAAGTCATAGAAGCATAATGCCAAAGAAGGAAAGGATGTAGTCCAAAGGAGTAGACATGTCAAGAGGTTTCAAAGCATCATTTTCTACTCTTTTTTTACTAGATCAAGACCAAAGGGGAAAAGGATAAAAAAAGGCTAGAATGAATGGAGGAAAATAAATATGAAGGCTAAACAAGAAGGGAATGAAAGAAAGATCATCGTAAGATAGTTGAGAAGATAGCCAAATGTTCATGTATAGATCAACATTGTCAAGATCAAAAATAGAAGATGGAATGGATGAAATATGTAGAAGAACTATGCATGATACCTAATTGTTAGGTTTTCATCATGGTACTTATCCAAGGTGCCACAAGGGAGTGGTTTTTACCATAGGACAAATTTATTTCTCTTTACTTTTGCTACCAAGGTGCCTGTCTCCAGGTTTTTACCAAGGCACATTTTCAATTTTTTTATTTTTTTATTTTTTATTTTTTTTAGAAGAAGGCAAGCTCTTTAGATAATGCTTCTTGAAAGGATAAACCATGATATTCCAAGGATTCAAAATGATATTCTCAAAGATGATGATATGGAAAGGGAGATGGAAGAGAAAAATGGAGGATGAGGTTTTATGCAAAGCAAGTGAAGTTGGAAGACAGGAGGAATAGGCAAATGAGGAAAAAGGATAGAAGGTAGGAGGATAATGAATGGAAGGATTGTGAAAGGGTAGATGGAAATGAAGGCAAGATCAACATTAACACACACCTTGAAGGGTGGTGAGAGGATGGAGAAACTGTGAATGAAGTAATATGTGAAGGAATATGGTGAGTGGATAGCAGAGGTTGCGGTTTAGGCACATAGAATGGAATAATGTTTTTGGAAGAAGATGAAGTGGAAGTCTTTGGAAGCTTGAATGTCAACTTCACTTGTTTTTCAACACTAGACTCTTTCAACAGAGACTTTGGAATCCATATAGCCGTAGGCTTTTCATTTCTTTTTGATGATCTAGAGAGAATATATTTAATGATGGAGTTTAAAACCCATACTTGTCTTGTAGTTTTTTTCTTAGATATCTCTTTTGACTTTATGCCTCCATGTCATTTAGAGGAGACATGGTGATCTTCTCTTTTTGATAGATTCTTGTATTGCTTCTTTTTCTTGTATTGAACATTCAAGTTACTTCCAAAGAAATTGAGACTTGTGGAAGAAGGAGGATATGAGTAGTTTAGATGGGTGGGTAGATGAAAAGGATTCAAGGGTGTATATCTATGTTGATCTTAAGGAAAGATGGGAGATGGAGGGATGTAAGGACCCAAGATGGATGGTGAATTAGGAGAGTTAGGAGGGGAAAGTGAAGGGACATAAGGACCCAAGATGGAAGGTAGACGTAAAGCCCTTAGTAGTGGTGGAAGAGGTCCAAGGATGGAAGTGGAAGATACAAAAGGATAATCAATAAGTTCATCAACATCTATATGACAACCAAGGACATCATCATCTTTAGAGTGAGCATTAGGATTTTTAATAGAATTGTGGACATCTTTAATATGAGCACCTTCTTTGATAGGATTGTTCAAAGCTTGCAAAGACTTAGGAAGAGTAGAAAGTGGAAATGAACATGGAGTGGTAGAATAAGAAGATAGAAGACTTTGATCTTGACAAGGATCTTTGGATAGCATAAGTGCATAATTTTTCTCTTGATTTTCAATAGGCTTAACATTGGAAGTAACAACAACATTTTTACCAACCTTAATGGAAGTATCATCTATGGAAATTGGAAGTGGGGTAAGGTTATTTTGATTGTCAATAAGCTCAATGGTGTAAGTAGTAACTTGATCTTGCTTAGGAGAAGACTTAAGATAGGGTGGAATGAATGAGAAAGGGTGTACGAGATCAAAAGAACCATGGAATAGATAAGAGACATCATGAAAAGGATTGGATGACATGGAGGTTTCTTGATCTTTATCTTTCTTTATCATTTTTGGAGTCCTCTTGACATGGAGCCACTTCTAAGGACAAGGAAGCATGTTGGAATTGTATGGAAGACTTTGGAAGAGATGGTGAAGGACTAGATGAAATAGGAATTATAGCATATAAAGGCTTAGGTTCTTTAGGTTAAGAATTATTGAAAGTATTTGCAGCCAAGTGAAGGTTAGCTTGAGTTTCTTTAAGAGTTGACCCTTGAGGATAACTATAGGAAACCACATGAAAAGTATTAGGACCTTTGGTGGATGAAGGACTTGTGAAAGATTTGATAGGCTTGGAAACTTTAGGAAATGTATGGGTATTGGATGAAGTAGGGGATGGAAGGGAACCATCACAAGAAAAAGGTTCAACATTAACATGATCTTTCTTGAGAGTGTAATCTTTATTTTCAGCATGAGAGCTCTTAGAGGAGAGATCCTTGTAGTATGCACATTTATAATCAGTGCAGTAAGCTTTCTCTTCCTCAATAGAAGTAGATGTATCATCTAGGTATTGTGCATAGAAATCATCAAATTCTCTTTCAAAATTAGAATCATATGGATCACCATCATGATCTATCCAATGTGATGACCCATTTCCAGTAAGCACAAGCACACAATGAGGAGGACTCTTAGGAACAGAGGTGTCATAGGTATCATTATATTGTCCATCATCATAGTCATCATAGTCTTCAAAGATGGGTGTGTCACTCTCCGTGGAAGAGGTATCATAAGGGTTATCACAGTGCTCAACCTGGTATGTCTTGACATGAGGACTGAGACTCTTGGGAGAAGTAGAAGAGGAATGAGATCATGGAGAAGAGGAAGGTGAAGACCTAGTGGAGGAAGAAGACTTGGAAGATGAGGAAGAATGAAAAGACTCAGAAGATGAAAGACATTTGGAAGAAGGAGGTCATGATAGGATCATGCCTATGATCCTAAAAAAGGTGTCTAATTTAATTGATTTTTCTTTTATTTCTATCATAAACTTATCACTCATGGGATTTTTGGAGGAATATTACTCTTCAAATTGAGCAATGAGTTTGAGATCATCCATTTTCAAGAGAGGTTCCATAACAAGATAGTTGAAATTCATGGTTCTAGAAGAGGATGAATCAATCATGGAAGTGACAAAAGAGATGAATAGAAGAAAGAAGACTAGATAATAAGAGCAAAAGAATCAAGAAGACGTGAAGAGTTTTAGGAAGAAGAGGAAGAAGCGTGAAGGAATAGGAGAAAGGATGGAAATGGGAGACTAGGAAGACATGAGAGATGTGGAAGAAAGAAGACCAAGAGGCATTTTGTGCAACATGATACCATTTAAGTTCATTTGGATGCTGAGAAACATGTCATAGCACCTGAGATTTCACCCAGACCGACCAAGGATGACTAGAAATGACAAGAATCAGTTCTCTATTTTGACAAAATTTGGCAATAGGCTGTAAAAATTAGATTTCTAACAAATTTGACCAATCTCTGACAACTTTGATTTTGGCTTTGATATGAGTTTTGAAATTTTAGGATGACTTTTGACACTAGAAAGGATTTTTGCTTCAAATTTATAATTTTTTAGTTTTTCAGTATCAGTTTGTTTGCAAATTTTTCTGTCTAGTTTTTGAAGATCTGTGTAAAAGTTTGTCTCAAGTAACCAAGTAGATATCAAACATGCAAAATAGCAACCAAGGGGAGAAAGCAATTGTTTGAAAATAATGAACAAGGGAAAAAGAAACCTTGTGCATGAACAAGCAATAGTGACTTATTGTGCTAATCCCTAGAAATACTACTTGTGTATGTTCTCAAAAAGTTTTACAATCAAGCACATATTCCTAGAAAATGAAAAATTTGGCCTCACTAGGGTTTGTAGTAATGGTCTGACTCTACAAATTTTGTGATCTCAAGAGGGAAAAATCCTATCTAGGCGCACCAAGGTTTTAACACAGTCCGATAATTTAATCAATCAGGAGTTGCTAGGGAGATCTGACAGCCCAACAAGAGACCACACCTATGAAGATTTCCTCCACAAGGACATTTATATAGCGGTTGTTGCTACCATGACAAAAATGGCTATTACCACTTGAGGTTCCATCCACATGGTTGACCCAATTAAGGGAATGTCCACTATGGTTAACCCTCTCTAAAGGTGACTCGCAAAAGATACCACAAGGGGACTAGATCAAATTCAAGGATCTAGGTTTCTGGTACAATCCAAAAAGGAAGTAGAGCATAATCCCCTAACCTCTTCAATTCACCAAGACAAAGAAGATAGGTTAATCTAACATGCTAAGACCAAAATTATCTCTTAAAGATCTATGATGTCAATCACTTATGATCTATCAACTTCTCAAGAGAGAGAATGCATCAATCAAAAGTTGAAGATGCACAAATCTAGTAGAATGCAAGACAATCTCTATAACCTCCCTACCTACAAGGGGATCTATCATCAAAAAGAGATTCACATGAATGAACAAGTGAAAGAATCCCACTCTCTCAAGATCATCCACAAATAGTGTTTATAGGGCTTAATTACTATGTGTAATAGATATGCAAAAAGAAAATCTATGTTCATTTTAGAGCCCAAAACTGAAGTGTGAATTATGAAAGCTATAAAGGAACTCAAGCTTGACACAAGAGAGTTTGTTTTATGTCCCAAAATGAAATGTTATCAGATGTAATAAAATACCTATGTTCCTCACAATGCGCTTAGTAGATTTTACCTGTTTTAGTAATTTTTGAGTATTTGTCTTCTATCTTTTGTACCCACAGGATATACCTACACCTGTACCTACAAACCACTATTATGAAAAACTTACCTATTCTTGTACACAAAACCCACTTTTATAAAAATCCATAAAAAAAAAAATGCAACTTGTCAACCCCACATGGTACAAAATCAGGTTAGTCAAAGATAATATGTCATTTGATAATCGAAAAACCTGTTGTCATAAAAAATTAGATTCTGACCAGTCTGTTCTAAATCAATAATAAAACTAACAAATCAAAACAAAATTAATCCAAACCAATGGAAAATGAAAGCTAACTCAAATACCTTTCCAGAAATATAAATTTTGGATCTGTATCATGTCATATGTGCATGTACCCATAAAAACATCAGTTAGATTTCATAAAATCAGGTTCATACCAGTCTTCACTAAAATGATCATAACTTTTGCAAATCAAAATTAAATTAATCCAAACTAATGGAAAATGAAATCTAACTCAAATAATTTTCTAGAAATATAAATTTTGGATCTTTATCATGTCATGTACATGCCTGTACCAATAAAAACATTAGTCAGATTTCATAAAATTAGGTTCAAACCAGTCTTGACTAAAATGATCACAACTTTTGCAAATCAAAACAAAATTAATCCAAACCAATGGAAAATGAAAGCTAACCCAAATAAATTTTTATAAATATAAATTTTGGATTTTTGTCATGTTATATGTGCATGTACCAATAAAAACATCAATTGGATTTCTAGAAAAATAGCCCATAAATGTATCACAAAACTCACAAAAATTAACCTTGTGGTCATGGGTTTGAGAAAAATGATGGAAATTTGATAGAATAGAATGGAAACCCATTTCAAGGCCCCATGGTGGGTGCCATAAATGTGTGTGTGAATTTTTTACCTAGCTGTAGATACACCACTTCAATAAAACATTAGAGGTTAGCAAAAACCAAAATCTGCAAGTAATTGAAACTATGCTAACCAGGTGATTTACTGCCTTCTACTAGGTGTGACTATGATGTTCTCTGACTGAAATCGAGATCAGTGAAAATGCAACACCTAAACAAAAGATTTGAATGCAAAGAATTGAAAAACTATATGAATGCAGATTTAATCTATATTTTTGTATTTTTTGTGCAATATTATGAAATCTGTATGAATCTAAGCTATATGAATGAGATTGAGATTGAATGCAGATTTAATCTAAGAATTCTATGAATGAATATGAAATCTATGATATGAAACTATGAATTCTCAAAACAATAAATGAAAATCTCACAATAGCCTTGATTCACAAAAGATTGATTCTTCAATCATGAATTCGCCAAAATGAGGATGCAATTTTGAGGTGTTGATTAGCCAGACCTTTGTGAAGAGCTGAGCCTTATTTTTATAGAAATCCAATGATTTGAGGATGCATTGAGAAAAGCCATAAATCACTCTTGATAAACTTAGGTTGATTTTTGAGTTAACAAGAAATTAAGAATATTTAATTCATAAAATCATGCAAAAGCAGTTTTTATCTCAAAATAGAGCTTTAGTTCTCTTTTTCAACTCAACATCAGATGTTGAGTTTAGAAAGTTTACATATTAAAATTAGCAATTGTTTTAAAGTTGACTACTTTTGTGATTGTGCATGATTTAATATGAATTGATTTAATAAATAAAGTGATTTATTTTCCACTTAACTGATTTTGAATTAAAACAATTGATTTATGGGTTAATCAATTATTAAATCAAACTTTTATTCCAATTAAATCATTAAATTTGACAACTTTGATTTTAAATCAATTAAATAAATATCCAATTAATTGTTTGTAGGAATTTTGATTTATTGTCAAAATAAAAATAATATTAATTATGAATAAATGCAATTAAATCTAATTAAATAATTAAATGGCAGATTAAATTAATTAATTAAATATTCATCATATTCAATTAATCAAATTTAGGATAAATAATAACATTTATCACCAAATAATATTTAATTAAAGATAATTAGATAAATTAGGAATATTGCTAGGAATATTCCCCAATGCAGAATTTAAGATAAAATCAATTAGGATTCGATAATGTGTAGATGTGCCTTAGGTTAGGACTTTGATGTTGATTTCATTCGAATTGTTGATGTAGGAGGTTAATGAACCTATAGCCCATTTTTGGGTTATTACATTTAGATTGGCCAGTATAAGGATCTTGTGTTATGTGACATTGTGGAGATGAATAGTTGTCATATATTGCTTGGTAGACCTTGGAAATATGATTGCAGAGCTATGTATGATTGTGTGAAGAATGTGTTTACTATTGAGAAGGAGGACAAGAATTTTTCCTTGATGTCTTTGCTGGATACAACACTTGGTAGGAGGAGCCTGAGCATTGGTAGCTGAGTTGAGTTGGTAGATCCTGAAGGTATGGATAATTAGTACGGAGAACAAGCCTATGTGTTATCAAGGAAAGACTTGAAGAGATAGAGGAAGCTAAAGTGGAAGAGTATGCAACATAAAAATTTGGAGGACATTTATGTGAAGAACCAATTCAGGGTTTACGTGCTGAATCTCGAAAGATGTTCTTCTCACATATGAACATCTTTTCAAACCTGGGGTGTCTGATGTAGGGGCATTCTAGGGTACTCAGTGAATCTAAATGGTGGTGTGTTGTTTTGGTTATGTCATACTTAGTTTCATCTTTTACCGATGGTCTTAGTTATTGAAGGAAGGTCGGTCACTGAAGGAACTCAGTGAGACTTCTTGTGCTTGGTGGAACTAGTGCTCAGTAATTCCTGTGTTGCTCGATGTTTCTTGGCTTGGTCAGTTGTTTCACTAGCACTCGATTGTTTCTCTGGCACTCAGTAGTTCTAGTTTACTGACTGGAGTTCTTGGTGATTTGGTTGGCCAACTTGGTGCATTTATTGTTGGTAGCTTTTGTTGCATTCTCCTATGTAGATCTAGAGGCTGACATGGAGAATTAAATCATTGTAAGGCTATTTGTGAGCCAACTTGTATTACATTTAATATTTTTTTGTAGGAGTTAATTATGTCATCTGACCGACTTGTGGCTGAAGATTAGTATTTAAGGAGGGGAGTGGTAAAGAACCACAAAGAAAAGGGAAGTTGTGGAAAAGATCTTGGATCCTACGAGATCTAGCAGATCAGATTATTATCTGATAATTTTTAATAGCACAGCTAGTGATTTTCATGCTTGGAGACAAGGAGATTTCTTGGTGGCTTGTGAGAACAAGTTTAGATCTGCCTTAGGGTTTCCATTAGTTGCTGATTTGTTTCAAAATTGGACTAGCTGGAGTTGGATTGGATCTAGTTGATCTTGTAGAATTACTATTATTTTTAATTGGCCCTAACCTAGAAGGCCTTACAGCCAGGAATGTTAATAGAAATTGAGTTGAAACATTTTCTTCTGTTGTGTTATTCTATTTTTTTATTGATTGGCTGCAAGGTTGGACTATCCTTAATTGGATCCACCATCCTTGACTACGTCAATATGAGAAATAGGAACCAAGGAAGGAGATGTATATGACCTCTCACATAGCTACTATATTTTTAACAAGAGAAACATATGGCCTTTCCATTTAGGCACCACTCCATTGACCCATGACTCTACTAGATACAAATGCTCTATTCTAGTTTAGGATCTTTTCTTTAAATCTATCTCTAATACCATGTCAAGATTTCAAACCAGAATATAAAAGTATAATAAATAGAATTACAAAAAATATGACACGATAATTATCCTAGGAAAAACCCTCCTGCTCGAGGGAAACAACCCAGCCCACAAAAATGATGATCTTTTATTGAGTTCTCAAAATAGCTACAATAATTTCTCACTTATGATTGAAAAAATTATCGATCAATCAAAAGACTTATTTCTCTTTTGGGATCGATCACTTTGTCTATGGATAACAAAATACACAATAGACACTACAATCTCACAAATACTTAACAGACTTTACATAATAATGAAGTTGATCATATACAGATCGCACATACAACAGTGATCTCACACTTCTGCTAATACACTTAGAAAGTAAGCAAATGCAATCACATATACAACATCAATATAGCTTCAACCAAATACACCCTATAGGAATGCCTGATAATACTATCTCATGCAAAAAATGAAAATGTCATGTATGCATTTTCTTTTTTAATCTCCATCACTATGTAATTGTCAAGACTCTTGCGAAAGACCAAATGATAGCAGTTACTAATCACCAACAATATCCACATAGTCTTGGCAGTAGATCATAACAAGACATTACTCCACCAAAAATATGAAGAGTCCCCAAAAATGAAGAGTCTTGCATAGAATACCAAACATCGACAGTTATAAGAATCAACGTACATCTTTAATGAGAGAACATATGTCTTCAGTAAATGAATTGAGCACTTTCATTGAATATTAAGCATCAGAATAAACTATCGGACAACCATTGACACTTGGATGAAGCCAAGTCAGCATACACAAGGCACAACAACATATGGAATATGCAATACCTTTCCAAACTCCATAAAGCTTGACAGTAGAAAGGTATAATAAAATCCATACAAATAAAATAGAACCAATAGAAAAACCTTTGCAGGTAATAATGAATTCTCCTATGCCTACCCAAAACATTAATATAAGAGACCTTAGGTTGGACACTTGTTCATTGGAAACCCTCTTTATGAAGGCCTTGAAGTTGACTAATTCTATCTCAGGTATAGTTAAATTTTCCTTGCTGCCCTAGAATGATATCTTTGTTCAAACCATTGATTGCAAACCATTTTTAAGTAATTGAATCTAAAATAGAACAATAGTGGTGAATGTATGATTATTATAATCATATGATTATATGTTATAATATTTATGTAATAAATATAGTAACGATGGTGTGGTGCATTATTGATATAGGATCGATGGCTCTTGTCAATGTGCCAAACTATCAATGTGGTTGTGGACAGTGTGTGTTGAAGACTTCATGGACATAGAGCAACCTTGGACAACAATTTTGGTGCTTCCCAAATAGAAAAAAGGTTGCTAATGTATATATATTTAATGTTTGTAATGTAAATACTATTGATTATATTATAAGAACTAATGTAGATTGGTAATCACAGGGAAATAATGGCTGCGGATACTTTAGGTAGGTCGATGATAACTCATCTGCATCTATCTTCCCATCTCCACTTATCTACGATGAAGGATTTGAGTGAAAAACATGTCAGACAAGGGAAAATGCTGAAATTATATTTTTTTGATGTCTTCTCTGTATTGTAATCGCATATCTTTGTTACGACCATATGCGGAGATGAGCTCAAGAATTAGTTAGTTTAGTATTTTCATATTGTAACTAATATTTTAATATGTATATGGAATAACTTCTCTTTGCCTCAAGTTTGCATATATATGGTTTACATCTTTTTTTACAATAATTATTCATGTTTATGGCTCAGGTGAGCCCCAATCTTCTATCAATCACATTATTTAATGTATAGTGATTTCTTGGTTATTCCATTTGTTCCTTGATACATCAATTTGACCACACCCACTCCAATTCATGGGGATATCTTTGAAATAGACTCCTAACTCTAATAAAATGACTGTAACTACTAAATAACTTCTAACTATCTGATACCGGTCACCAAACTGACTGTATTAACAATCTAAACAAGAAATTTGTTGTCAAGTTGACAATAAAAGTTATCAACTTGATAACACATCATCCAAAGCCCATCTAAATAATTCTAAAAGGTTTAATGACAACCTTTAAAACCAAGTAATCCTATAACCCTTACTAAGAACCCCCAACTAAGCCTTTTTAGGCTCATATTGCCAATATAGGCACATTATAATGTTTTGCACTTCAAGTGCTCTTGACAACATTTAGAGGCTTTAAGAGCCTTATTACATCTTTTAAAACCATTATTGGTCATTTTCCCAATCCCCTAACCTAGGATCAATCCATAATCTATTCCTAGTGACACCTAGGTATCTTTTAGGCTTATCATTACCATTAAAGTTTACATTTAAAATTTGATTACACTAAGATCAATATATGATCAAAACAATATCATATGACCATGAATATTCTTCTTACATGATTGATGAGTCCTACCTTTGACCTTGGTGCTCTTGCACCAACTGCTAGCACCAAGGAAGATTTGACATAAAATATATGAAGGCTACTTAGTTTATCTTAGGGATAGAGATAATTTAATTTTAACTTTGGTTGTGTTAAAGGAACTATGTTGACTTTATTTTGTAGTTTTTTAACATGAGAGTTTGTAGATTAATAGGAGTTCACATTTTTATGGGAATGTATCATTCAATTGAGCATTAATGCCCATCTATATCTAGTGAGATAAAAATAACTCATGTACCTCATGCTAGTGTGCTTGGATGCCTTCTATACACTATATTGCATTAGACTAGGCATTATCCAAATAGTGAGTATTTATATAAAGTATTATAACACAAAAGCTATCCTCCTTTTACACCAATTAATAACAGTGACAACCCTCACAAGCGGTTGGATAATGTCTAGTCTAACCCAAGCACACTGGCATAAGGTACATGAGTTATAAAATCTCATGTTAAACAACTACAAAATAAAGTCAACATAGTTCCTTTAACACAACCAAAGTTAAAATTAAGAATTTTGGTGAAGTCAAGGAAGTAAGTGTGAGAGAAAAATCAATCAAGTCCCTAAATCTATTAAACAAAATAGAATTTTTAGCATATTATTATCATTCTATTTCTTTGTTGTAAACATGTCATTGGTTTAGTTTTGTAAAAAAAAATTGTGTTAACATGCCATTGGTTTAGTTTTGTAATTTTTTTTTGTTGTAAACATGACATTGGTTCAATTTTGTAAACATGCTCACAATCTCATTTGCCAAAGTGGCCAAAGACTATGTTAGGCTGATAAAATATGGGGATTCTCTTTACTGCTACAAATCTTTGAAGGTTGTTGCACTTGGATAGACATGTACCATTATTAAGAGAATATGGCTTGAATAGATTATGGCTTAAACAGAATGGGAAGACATCTTTCTAGCCTGGGCTTGGATCCTTTGACAATTAACTTGATAATAAATGAAGCAGATGAGAGCTGAGAAATTAGCTTCCCAAGAAAAATCTCATAAATGAACTATGTTTACCCCAATTCCTATGCCCTCAATGCGTACCTAAATGATATATTTTAAACAACAAGGGTAAATTTAGCCTTACCCTTGTTGTTTCAAATATATCATTTGGGTACGCACAAAGGGCACAAGAATTGGGGTACACATAGTTCATTTATGGGATTTTTCTTGAGAATCTAATTGCTCATTTGTCATCTACTTCATTATTATGAAGCTAATTATTGAAGGATCCAGGCCCAAGCTAGAAAGATGTCTTCCCAAACACATAAAAAACATGCACATTATAAACATTATAGCTGAGAAACATAAATTTATATATCACAACAGCTGAGAAACATAAATCTAGGCATCATGGTCACAATTTTTTGGAGAGAACATAATTGAGTTGTATACCCAGACGATGCAAAGAAACTTCTACTGCTCTGGTTCCAAGTTGACACTGTGGGATCCAAAGACCATAGATAAGGAATAAATTAGAGAGTGGAGGAGGGCCATAATGACCAAAATAATATAGGACAAACCTCAAGTTAAATGAAGCAACTGCAAACATTTTAATAGGTTTTTATTATTAAATAATAAAATTTGCATATACTAGTGTTCTAATCCCCCTCATTACATGATTTATTATTGTAAGCCCCCTCTAACTTACACATCTAGAAAATGAAACTACAACCTATTGGGATTGAGACAAACCTTATAAAACAACATTAGCTAAGAAGGATCGCTTGCCAACATCTGGTCATGAGTACAAGGTCCTCCAATAGATGTATTCAACAAATGTTGGCAAGTGATCCTTGTTAGTTGTTGTTGTTTTATAAGGTTTGTCTCAATGCCAATAGGTTGTAGTTTCATTTTCTAGGCATGTAAGTCAAAGGGGGCTTACAATAATAAATCATGTAATGAGGGGGCTTAGAACACTAGTATATGCAAATTTGATTATTTAATAATAAAAATATTAAAATGTTTACAGTTTCCTCATTTAAATTGAGGTTTTTCCTATATTATTTTGGTTGTTATGGACCTCCTCCTCTCTCAAAATTTATTTCTTATCTATTTTTTTTGGATCTTGCAGTGTCAACTTGGAACCAAAGGAGTAGTAGTTTCTTTGCATCATCTGTGTATACCACTCAATTATGTTGTCTCCAAAACATTGTGACCATGATGCCTACATTTATGTTTCTTAGTTGTTGTGTCCCAAGACCCCTTATGACCCTTTATGAACCTTTAAAATCCCTAAGAATACATCTTAGAGGTCTTAAAATTTTATAAAGGGTCATAAGAGGCTCCTAGGAGGGGCCAGATGAGCTTCCACCTTCACGTGGTTGGCCCTATTAAGTGGAGAATGTTAAACTATTCTCGAAACAAAGAAAAGCTCAAAAATTTAAGGTCTCAGTCCATGGACAAATTAAATTAGACTTATTATCCAAATTGGATAAATTATTTTTGTTTTACATGGCACTTGGAGTCAAGTTTATCTCTAAACATTATGAGCTTTCCATAAGTGTTCTGTCAAAATTTTATTTGTCAAAGATTGAATTAGAGATTAAGCATTTTCTCACAATTTTATTCATACATTGATGAGAACCAATGATGGAGAGTTTTTAGATTTTGAGAAGATGTATATGCAGTGGAGGCCAGAAGGGATTTTTGTGGAGATTTTCTAGATATGGAGATTTGATAAAGTGGCTATATACATACGAGGGTTTCCAAATTGAGTACCACTGTAGAGATGATGATTTGGTAACCAATGTCTATAAAACCTTCACAAAAATCCCTTCTTTGGCCTCCACTCATATCTCTTCTCAGAATCTAGAAACTTTGGATACTATTTCTCATCCATGTACGAAATGTGTTAGTGATTTTATAAAATTACTTAAAACTAGTAAAGGGTGTTGGGAATAGCCTCTAGATTATGAAGGGATATTCCATTACGGTGCAGGAAGTATTTTCAAACAAGGCATATAGTTGCCCAATGCTCTAAGTAAAGAATGTCCAAGGTTTCATCCTGGTGGATGGTTTGGATGATGGGAAGAGTGCTAGAAAGGTAGCAGCCACACTAGAGGGAAAAGAAAATAAAGGACTTTTTGGGTGCCGAGACAAGGTGATGCAGGAGCATCTCAGGTCTTTGAGCAATCTTGCATCAACTGAAAACATTTCATAATTTTTGTACCTATTTGTTGTTGTTTTCTTTACAATTGTTGTATTTTTTGGTTTCATGGTGTGAAAATCTTACATTATGCTAAGGACCTATTTGGGAACCTTCTCCTATGAGAACATAAATTTTGGATGGATTTTTTCAAAGTTATAGTTGTTTTCCTTGCCATCGGAACTGTGTTTTCTTGTAGTTTTGGTGCTGATTGTTCAGAGTAGAGATCTTGATCCTTAAGGAATAATAATTTTATCTCTTAATAAATTTTAGAGGACCTAAATTAATATCATTTCCAAAGAATGCAAGCCCTAATTCATTATGAGTAAAAATTTATGCCCATTTTTCCCTGGGACCTATTTTTTGCCAATTTTTAGGTGAAACATGCAGTGTTTCTTCTTGTGATGTTCCATGTGATAAAATGGTACCTTTCACCCTTAAATTATTGTTATTTGGTCATGTGAGGACCTAAATCCAAAGGCACATCAATTTATATTCATTCTAGCATTAGTTTTGGTTTAAATCTTCCAAACTGGACCTATAATGTAATTAAATGTCTGACTAGCCGACTTGTGGCTTAGCTAGCTATATAAGGAGTCTAGATTGATGTAGTAGGGCATTAGGGGAGATCTAAGAGGGATAATTATCAAGATATATCATTGGAGATAAAGATAGGATGTGAATTGAGCTTCTGATTTCATAATTCTCATTGTATAAGGCCAAAACCCGGAAGGCCTCATAGTCAGGCATGTTGAAAGAAATAATATAATTCTCTATTGTTGCTGCCAGTTGATTGTCTCATATCCATTATGATTTCATTGTTTGCACATGA
The DNA here is from genome assembly GCA_027943335.1 of Chamaecyparis obtusa. Classification (NCBI taxonomy): domain Eukaryota; kingdom Viridiplantae; phylum Streptophyta; class Pinopsida; order Cupressales; family Cupressaceae; genus Chamaecyparis; species Chamaecyparis obtusa. The sequence continues at coordinate 704,435 of BSBK01001816.1, forward strand.
TATTATATTTCTTCCATTGTGTAACTCTGAGAAGGGCTTGTTTGTGGATTCAAGTGGAGTCAATTCTAATTGATTCTACTTGTATCTACCCTGCCCCTGCATCAAGTGGTATCAGAGAAAGTTTTTTCTTATGGATTGGATCATTGAGAACCTTATTGGATTGGTTTTAGGGTGGTAGATCTAAGATCTAACCTATAACTTGTAGAAGGTTACGATCTTTCTGGAACCTGATTGTCAAGATGGTTCCTAGTAGAGGAAATGATAATGCTATCATGTATATGTTGAGGCAATTTACAACTAGCTTGAAGCTATAGAGATAGTCCAGAGAAGAGGAGCACATCTTGAAGATGTTAGTGATGATGAAGAAGAAGCAACACCTAATCCTGAACTTTAAGTTGAACAAGATGTGGAAAGACTCTTGAAAGTTTTGTCTAAGGCTAACTCTAGACCTACAATTGAAGTTGCTTGCTATGATGGAAGACTTGAGACCGATACACTTTTGGATTGGATCTCTAAGATGGATAAATAATTTGAGTACAAAGGTACTCCTGATAATAAGAAGGTTAGGATAGCAATCATAAAGTTGAAAGGGCATGCATCTCTTTGGTGGGATCATTTGCAAACTGAGAGACATAAGAGAGGAAAAGAAAAGATCAAGACATGGATGAAGATGCTTGGAAAAATGAAGAAGAATTTTCTTCCAACTGACTACCGAGTTAGTTTGATGAGAAGAATTTTCTTCCAACTGACTACAAATTGGATATCAGATCTAGACATGTGGATGATGAAGTTGAGAAGGTGGCTAGATATTTGAATTGTTTGAGGACATCTATTCAAGCTGAGATTAGTAATGTGAAGATTGATAGTGTGGAGGAAGCATACCAATTTTCTTTGAAGGAAAAAGAGAGATTGACAAAGATACATGAACAAAGACAAAGAGGAAGAGGTGGAAGATTTCAGAGAAGTAGAGGTAGATCTTATGGAGAAAGTAGTGGATCTGACAATGTAGTGCAAGATAAAGGATGGGAAGATGACCCTGCTGCTAAAAGAGGTAACTACTCTAGAGGTAGCTATACTGGTTACTCTAGGAATAACAATAATGGGAAAAGAGAAGAGAAATCTTGGTTTAAAGGTACTTGTTACAAATGTGGTGAAGAAGGACATAGAGCTTTTGAATGTACTAACTCTGGGAAGAAGACTGGAGGTAATGTTAGAAATAATTTGGCTTGTGAAGAAGTTGATGAAATGTCTAATGAACCTAAACATGGTGAGAAATTAATGCTAAGAAGGATATTGTGGAATGAAGAAGCTGATGAGGAACCTATTTTGAGGAAAATTTTGTTTAGAACCAGATGTAAGATCGTTGATAAGTGTTGCAAGGTGATCATTGATCATGGAAGTTCTAATAATTTGGCATCCAAAGAGCTGGTTAACAAATTGCAATTGTAGAGATTGAAACATCCAAAGCCTTATCATATTGCTTGGATCTAGAAGGAGCATAAACTACTTGTAAGTGAACAATGCCTTGTTAAATTCAAAATTGGGAATTATTAGGATGAGGTCTTGTGTGATATTATGCCTATGGATTGTTGTCATATTCTTTTGGGTAGACCTTGGTTGTATGATAGGAAAGCTTTGCATGATGGTAGATTGAATCAATATACTATATGGATGGATGGAAAGAAACAAGTGTTATTGGCTTTGGTAGATAATTTTGATGAAGGTCACTGTACTACAGTAAGAGTATGTTTAATTGATGATAAAACATTTACAAGAGAAATGAAAGAACATAATTTTTCCTTTACATTGAAGCATAAGAGTGGATAGTCAAATAAGTTTTTTGATGCCTTGAGTCAAAGAATAATTTTTTTATTAGAGATGAGAGTTGAGGTACTTGGTTTTGATGATTTGAAGTTTTTGTATGAGACTAACATTGATTTTGCAAAACCTTGGAAAGCTTGTAAGGAACACACAGTGAGTGATAAGTTGACTGATTATTTCATTCAAGAAGATATGTTGTTTAAAGGAGTTCAGTTGTGCATACCTAGAGGATCTATGAGAGAGAACATAATGAAGGAGAAACATAGTGGTGAACTTGCTGGACATTTTGGGATTGATAAGACTATGAATTTGATTTCAAAGAGATACTTTTGGCCATAGATTTATAGAGATGTATAGAGAATGGTTAAAGGTTGTTGAATTTGTCAAGTAGAAAAAGGAACTAGTCAAAATGTTGGATTGTATACACCTTTTCCTGTACCTGATAGACCTTGGGAAGATCTGAGTATGGACTTTGTTCTTATATTGCCTAGAACTCAGAGAGGTAATGATTCTATTTTGGTAGTGGTTGACAGATTTTCTAAGATGACTCATTTCATACCTTGTAAGAAGACATCTGATGCATTACATGTAGCTGAATTATTCTTCAAGGAAGTGGTAAGATTGCATGGTTTTCCTAAATCTATTGTTTCAGAGAGAGATACTAAGTTTACTGGTTAATTTTGGAGAACACTTTGGAAGAAGATGAATACTAATTCAAATTTAGTTCTACATTTCACCCTCAGATAGATGGATAGACTAAAGTTGTGAATAGAAGTTTGGTAAACTTTTTGAGATGTTCAGTTGGAGATAAGCTTGCTAATTGGGATTTAGTTTTGGCACAAGAAGAGTTTTCTTATAATAATTCTTTGAATAAAAGCACTAAGAGGACACCATTTGAGATTGTTACTAGATTTCATCCTAAGGGAACCACAGAGTTGACAGATTTACCTACTGAGACAAGAAGAAGTATTGAAGTTGATCATTTTGTAGAATACATGAGAACTTTACATGATGAAGTTAAGAGGAATTTAGAGGACAATAATCTGAAATATAATTAGAGAGTAGACAAGAGAAGGAGACATAAATATTTTGAAGTTGGAGATAAGGTTATGATTAATTTGAAGAAGAATATATTTCTAGTTGGTACTACAACAAGCTGAAAATGAATAATTTTGGACCTTGTAAGATTCTGAAGAAGTTTGACAGTGGAAATGCTTATGAAGTGGAATTACTAGAGGACATGGATATATCACCTATATTCAACATTGTTGATATATTTGATTACTTTGAATCAAATGATGACATAGAAGATGATCCAAATTATCCTAAGAAGAATAGAGAAAACATTGAGAAGATCTTGAATAAAAGAGTGTGCAAGAGTACAAGAGGAAAAGACTACATGGAATATCTAGTTCAGTGGAAAGACAAGCCAGTTGAAGACAGTTCATGGATTACACAAGTTGAGTTAGATCTTTATGATTCAGGTTAGAATATGAGAAATTCCTGATGTGGACATTAGTTCTTTATTTACCCCAGGTGTCTGATGTAGGGGCATCTTGGGTCTTTGAGCAATCTTGCATCAACCAAAAACATTTCTTAATTTTTGTACTTGTTTGTTGTTGTTTTATTTACAATTGTTTGTTTCATATTGTGAAAAGATTATATTATGCTAAGGACCTATTTGGGAACCTTCTCCTATGAGAACATAAATTTTGGATGGACTGTTTCAAAGTTACAGTTGTTTTCCTTGCCGTCGAAACTGTGTTTTCCTGCAGTTTTGGTGCTGATTGTTCATAGTAGAGATCTTTATCCTTAAGGAATCAGACTTTTTTCTCTTAAGTAATTTTAGAGAGCCTAAATTAATATCATTTCCAAAGATATAAATCCCTAATTCATTATGAGTAAAAATTTATGCCCATTTTTTCTTGAGACCTATTTTCTGCCAGTTTTTGGGTGAAACATGTGGTGTTTCTTCTTGTGATGTTCTATGTGATCAAATGGGACCTTTAACCCTTAAAGGAATGTTATTGGGTCATGTGAGGACCTAAATCCAAAGGCACATCAATTTATATTCATTCTAGCATTAGTTTTGGTTTAAATCTTCCATACTGGACCTATAATGTAATTAAATGCCTGACTGGCCAACATGTAGCTTAGCTGGCTATATAAGGAGTCTAGATTGATGTAGTAGGGCATCAGGGGAGATCTAAGAGGGATAATTATCAAGATATATCATTAGAGATAAAGATAGGATGTGAATTGAGCTTCTGATTTCATAATTCTCATTATATAAGGCCGAAACCCGGAAGGCCTCACAACCGGGCATGTTGAAAGAAATAATATAATTCTATGTTGTTGCTGCCAATTGATCATCTCACATCCATTATGATTTTATTGTTCTCATATGATATTACATTTCTTCCATTGTGTAACTCTGAGAAAGCCTTGTTTGTGGATTCAAGTGGAGTCAATTCTGCTTGATTTTGCTTGTATCTACCCTGCCCCTGTGTCACAAGGTGGATGAGAAATTAGATGATCATCTACATCAACATGGGTAGTTTGGCTTGGGTGTGGGTTGTATTTTAGGGGATAATCTTGTGGATTGGAAAAATGAGGCAGCCAAATTGGAGGATGGGTGGGAAATTATAAAAGGAGAAAAATAAAAAATGAAAAGAAAGCTTTTGACATGATCCTTCATTCTCAAAAAAAGGGTGGAGTTTAGAGAAAACTATGGAGGTTCTTTATTTCTTTCTTCTAAAGCTTGTGTGATTGATGTGGTTTTACCAAACATTTGGGGAGATAGCTCTCCTGAATGTAGCTATCCCTAGTTAAGGCCAGGTTCTAACCCGTTATGATTAATAAAATTACCAATTACCATTAAAAACAAATAGTAAAGTAACATAACAAAAAACAAAATGATATATATTAATGTAAAGTAACACTTGAAGATAAATATCTAGACTAATCACTGAGTAGGATGTCATTGGTGATTACTCTGGATATTTATCTTCAGTGGTTTTTTTTTTAACATTCCATTAGTAGTCAAAATTTTGATGACCTTTGGTCAAAACCCTCACAAAGATTGGTCTAAATATTGACCAATTTGTGTTGAAACTTTTCATCATGGGTTTGGCATCCTAGTCGGACTGTCTAAAGATTTCAAGCAAGGAAGGTTGAAAGGTCTAAAGATTTTGACTTGGTTTGGTCAAAATTTTTACCTAATGAATTCCTAATAGAAGATGTGAATTTTGACCAAGATTCATGTAGAAATTTCTACGTTAACAATGATATGTCAAAAATTTGACTAAAAAAATAGCGACCAAACCATTGGTTAATTATTCAACCAATTTTGGTAGAAAATTTGACCAATTGTTTGTCAAAAATAGGTGCCAATTGTACTAGTGCTCTTTTCATTAACAACAATAGTAGGTCTGGTAGTTTTACTTTCATTTTTATCTTTAGGATGAGAAGCATAACTCTAGACTTGTCTAATCACAAGGCCCTCTTGTTCAAACTCATGGTCCTACAATAGATGTTCTTTCTCACTTCTCAAAGTAGCAAGGTCACTGAAAATTTCATGCTGCAGAGACTTGGGAGGAGAAGAAAACATTTTATTTCTCTCCTTTAGTTCATTAATCTTTCTAAGTAGAGACTCTCTTTCTATTAATGCATTCATTTTCTTAGCCTCTCTTTCCTTATGTAACCTTTTGTATATTACATCTTGCTCTACTAATTGTAATCTCAATAAACCCAAATCAGTTGGGTTCATCATAATATCTTTAGAGCTTGATGATACATTTGTATTAGTGAGATTTTTATATGATAAATGGACCTATCTTGGCTCCATGGGTTTCCTTCTAAGCATATCTCCATTTGGATGTGGGTTTGGCCCAAGGCCCCTATTTCCTTCTTGCACATTTTGATATGTAGGTAATGTGCCTTTGTCTTGAAATAATATTTCTGGAGTATCATAAAAGTTATCTCCAGAGAGACCACTATGATATTTAGATATTTTATACAGTGATTCATCCTCATTAAGAGATGCATGTTGTGCCCTATTAGATTCCCCATCTCTTCTAATCCAACTTTTCTTTCTTGACCTGGGTACCTCTTCTAGAGTAACCTTTGGATGCTTCTTGAAAAACTCCCTAGTATTTCTTCTTTTGTCCATGGTTTGTAGTTTGTAAACACTAGTTTTAACCCTTTGAGTCGTCACCCACTTTTAATGGGAAATATTAAGAAAAAAACCTTGAGAAACTTATATTGTTACCTCCCTAGTTGAGTCACCATTTTGTTGGTTCCTTTTCTTTCTACTTGTAGATTTACACTATGATTCACAAACAAATGTCTCTAACTCTTGTAATCCACTCCAAATATGACAAGAAAAAGGGCCAATTAACAAGGACTAGGATATTAGTCCTCATACACTTTGAGCCTTAATGCTTAGGTGGGTGTACCCTAGATTCACTTCTTAAAAGAATCAGTAAATATTAAGCATTGATGTCCTTGACACATTGATTGAAATATTTTATCATTTATAAGTTGATTGATGATAAAGAACTGCTTCTTGAGAACATATGAGTGTCTTATCCTATGGCACATAGTTAAATACAACATATATCAATATAAAACTTAACTCAAACACACCCAAATATAGAATAAGTTATTTTCCTATTATTCTTCTCACTCTCACAGTCAGACATCATATTCTCATAAGAACTATGAATTCTCTGAATCTATCCTTTAGAATTTAATCCTTCCTTGAAGGAACTCAATAAAAACTTCACAATCTACCTTGTAAACCATATATTAACTTGATTTTCAACATTAACATATAATAATTCAAGATCAAAACAAGAAGACATTCACAAATCTGAGATGGAATTCAAGTGTATTTTCATTAAATTTTTTAGTATCGATACATTGAAAATGGAAAAATGCTAGAACCAAACCCTAGATCCAAGCTCTCTCTATTCAGTTACCAATTTCACCATCCTTTGAAAAATACAACAATCTGCTATATGTAGTCACTAGTCATCTTGGGATCCCTAAAAATTAGGATGCAACACACTATGGATGACTAGGATAGGGTTAGGGTTTCCAACAACCACACCAACCAGATTCAATCGAGAAATTACTACAGAAAAGACATGCTAGGAAATCCAGAGCAATTATATCCAATTTGATCTTCATTTATGGCCAAAATCCTTACTAGTACATTAGAGACTAAAAATTGCATCATTTTAGCTCCCTATTTACTTCACCTACATAATAAATTGAGTGACTAATTCACCCATTTTTCCATGACATGGACATTCTCCATAGTCAAGCACTCCTCTGGACCATACTATGACAATGTATAAGATAAAATTGAGTAGATCAATTGCCCACGCATTTAATAACCAGTCATTTACTCATAGAAAACCCTTAAATAATTCATATTACTAGTTGCAACAATCAAGAAATTAAGCTCAAAACATGTTCGTCGATCTCTATTCTTTCTCAGCACATCAGGTGGTGCATATTGATTCTTGAAAACCTTTACCTTAACTCATCATTTTCCTAGTGATCACATGACTGAAGACTTACCTGATCACTGAACCCTTTTCTTAACGTAGATCTGGTCTGGAGATTGGGTGACAAAGGCATTCACATAGTCTCTTGAATTTCACTTATCTCATAATTTAATCTGGAGATCACGCGACTACCATCCAATAAAATCTACATCCATAGTTCATGCTCAATCTCCAAGCCTTTTAACTTAACTCAACTTTATCTAGTTATCCATTGATTGAAGACTTCACTCAGTCACTAAATGTTTGACTTAACTCATGTCTATTTTAGAGAACACGTGACTAAAGGAATTCGCTAGGTTGCTCAATCTTTTCTTAACCCTAAGTTACATTAAGAGATCAAGCGCTAGTTGTTGATCTTTCCATCATCTTACGGTCCTTGATGATTTGCTAGATATTAGAAGACTTATCTATTTCATTGTGTGACTTGGATATAATTGTGTTAACTAAATCACTGAATGTTAAGGCACTAACTACCAGAACTAGAAGATGACTCAAACACTTAGTCACACAATTATTGAATCTATAACTTAACTATCGTGCCTAGACTTGATGATAGCCCTTGACTTAACCTAGGCCATTTGGAGATCATGTGACCAAAGAATTCTCATGATCACTAGATACTTTCTTAAGCTTGGGTTTGATTTGGAGAATACGCATCAGCCATTGATCCACATTACCATCAACAATTCTCATTTAATCTCTGAATGCTAGCACACTTGACAACATCATTCAGAGATTCAGAGACTGAAGGAAACCTAAACTACTTGCCAAATCACTAAATGCTAAACACATAACTACCAAGATCAGAAGATCATGTGAACACTCAGTGGCTGAATCGTTGAACAAAAGCCACTAACTGCCAAAACTTAAGAGATCACGTGAATAAAGGAAAATAAAAGGCACGTGCAAAAAAATAACTTAAATGGCCTGAAAAAGGTAATGAAGAAATAGAACTGGCTAGGGTTTTGTGGACTTAGAAATTTTTTAAACCCTAGCAACATAGATAGGCCTATTTCTCAGACCTTGAAATAGCCATATCTCTCTAGTTTTTTCATTTAAGCACATGCAATCTTGACTGGAGCTTACACACACCTTGAACTATCCTTGGCTTAGTTCATAAGCCATAATACATCATAAATTTTCCTCACCAATAAAAAATGTATTGCAGCAGGATATGGAAACTTCACAAAGTTTTTGCAAGATAAGACCATTTTCTTTGGATTTTGGAAATTATAGGAAAATGGGCTAACACCATCAATCAAATGGAATCAAGCAATGATGAAGAAATAGTCACATGCCTATGGCCTTGAGCAATTATGGTACAGTCAATGATTATCAAATTGTGCCAAATTATGATGGCCTACCTTGATAAAATAGTCATGCAATGGATTACAAGAAAGTAACACTAAATAATTGATGTCTTAGATCTTTTTAACATCAAAAAATGATGATTTGAGGCCCATGAAGCAAATGAAATGATCAAAGTACCAAATAACCACCTACCTCTACTTTTATACACTTTCCATCATTAGAGATCTATCCACAAAGCTCGGTCTAGTGAAGGAAACATTCTAAATTCAGTAGCAGTGGTGGTATGATCAAACCCGAGCCCTCTTTGAAACCAAAATAGCATAAAATGATGGAGTCCAAGCTCATAGCTTCAAGCTTGTTTAGGGTTTTAACATAAAGTTTTAAATTTTAAACCTTTCTTAACTATAGGGATGAAAGAAAGGTAAAGCCTTTTCCCCAATATTAATGCTAAATCTTTTTAAGTACATATAAAATAACAATAACCCACCCCCATACACCCTAGGTAATATTTGTTAAAGGGAAATAATATTAAAGTGTAAAATCATTGCTTACATTATTACATTACTATATTAGACAAATGGTATTTTTATAAATCATTTTGTCAAAGATCATTTATTAAGCATGATTGGGGGAGGGGTAGGCTAGATTGGATTTGGTAAAGGATAGTTTTAATATTATAATATTACCTTTTCTCACCTACCCCTATAAGTCTGGGATTCCTGTCACCTTGATTTCAGTGGCATCTATGGACTTGCCTAAGTTTTTGTCAGTCTTTTTAGAGATTCACCTTCATATCGGTCTTGGATTTGGTGCAATTAGACATGGTGAATTTCCAAAACCCTTGGATATGCATATTTTGAAGTTTCAAATATATATACCTCTCACATTTTTTGATTGAGGTAGTTATTCCATTCTATCTCACTCTGAGATTTGAATGTCTGTAGCTCTTGGAAGAGCAAATTGAATTTTGGCACCCTTTGATTGAATACATAACACTTATCCTTCTTATTCTTATTGTTTTTAGATTTGTTTGGTGAGTCTTGTATCAATGTTATTGTGATTAAATTTAATCCTTTACTTGGTATATTGTTCATTTAAATACTTAGAAACACATTTTGTTGCCTAAAGTCTTAATTTGTGTGCATTTACAAGTATTTTGGGTTGTGGAACTCATTTTCCCTTCTCATTTATAATCAGCACCTATTCCTAAGGGAAATATCATAATTAGGGGAAAGTTGTGGTGTTCAGGTTATGTTTAAATGACATTGTGAGTTTTTTTGTAGTTTGTGGACCTATTCAAGTTTGGTGAATCACCATAGTTTCATTTCAAGTTAATGCATCTTTCTCTCCCCTTTTCCTTCAAAGTTTAGTTAAGTTTCAGGTTGTTGGTGTCTAAAATGATGCTTATGCTCAAAAGGATGCCAATATACCCTCAGATGGATTTTAGGAATGGTTAGCTCCAAAATTGTTATGAGGTCTTAGGGTAATTGGACCAACTATAGGGACAAGACTACCCTCTTCTACTTCTGGCTCTGCAAAGCCAAGGGGGGTGCACCTAACCTAGTATAAAATATACTTCACACACCAAGGACTGGGTTCATATAATAGATGAATGGATAGTAAGAGAGTATTAAATGATAACCACACATTCATTGACTCCTCTTTACTATGGGGTGGGACCTTATACAACCAAATACTAAAAATCTAAAGGATGGTTCTTAATCTTATATGTTTGAATCATAAAAATCTAAGTCAGGATATGTCAACAAGGAAATACTCATCTAGGCCAGTGCCTCATCCATTGGGAAAGTTTTCTTAAAAAGATCACATTCACACACCAGAATTATATCTGAGATTCAAACACATCTATAATCTCCTTTACTACTTATATGAAATCCTCACATAGACAAGAGATAGACCTATGTCTCATCTAAAGCATAATTTAATCTAATCCTTTATTAGAACTGAAGAATGAAGACACATACACAAAAAAGTATGCAGTGAACTAGAAAGTTCAAAATCTATCTAAAATGACACAAAGGAGAGATAAGGATCAAATATTTGCATTAAGTATGAAGAATCCTTAAGTGCATACAATTAATTCAAGCATAACAAGCTTGCAAACTACAACTTAGTCCTACAACTTTCATTCAATTGCCAGCAAAAACTAAGTCAGATCATTACAATTCAGACTGGGTAGAGGACTCACAACTAGAAAAGCTTGAATACCAAACTCCCAATGCTACAAAATGATCATGAAAATTCCTTTATACCAAGGTTACAATACAAGCACAATGATCATTTGAAATTCAAAATCCACCTAACCCCCTCAAGGAGTAAACACAGACAAGACAAGGACTAAACCATAGCATGTAAGCTCAAACAATCAAAAAATAATAGTCAACTAGCCCTGTACTGGTCCAAGTACCAAATCATCATCAACCCCCAAGGAATCTAGCCAAATTGACCCTTGCAACACTTTAGGGTATTGTTTCATTTATGTTCCCATGGCAAGACATTCCCCTACAACTACCATGGCAGCCTAGACCACATCGTAATGCTTAGCAATCACTTCCTCCCACTCTGGCCACTCAAAAATTTACTTTCTGGTACTTCCTGGCTTGAAACCCTCTGCAAAATTCAAATTTGAATCCTAACGATCATCTCTTTAGTGCTTGCAGAGAAACAATGGCCCACGTTCAAACATCTATCAACTTTAAAATGTAGCCATCTGATCCATTTACTTTCACGGCCTTATGACTTTCTTCTAAAAGTGGCCCCACCAGACTTAGCAAATTGGTGACAAAGAACCTTCAACAATTCATAGAACATTTCGCCCTTTTACTAAATATTTTAGTGACTTCCCAACTACCATTCATGCAATCACCAGATAAACTAGCAAATCACCTTTTCTTTCCATTAATGAGCGACCACATTAAATTTTGTCGGCACCACCAAATCTTATCAACTCTACCAAACCTTAGACCCCACCTAGGCCTGCCTGGTGCCATATGTCACTAAACCATTTCCAATCCATGCCTAGTCATACTGATGAAAGACCCACTTACATAAGCCTTTGAAATGAATGGTTGGCGTAAGATCTCATGGCTCTAACAAATCCCATGAGAACTTATGCCAACCATAGGATTTATCCTCTTCACAGACCCTTCTGACAATGGCCCCACTTCTGGGCACATCCATGTCAACCAATAAGAAACCTCCAACTATGCAAACGTGGCACACTGGACCCATTAAGAACAAAAGACAACCTGGCAAGATGGAATAAAATTGGATGGATGATGCAAGATCTCAAAGGCTTGGAATATTCCTTGAGATCATACCCCGACCATTAGATTAAAAGCTTTCAACGTGGGCTCTCTGACACAAACCAACTCATCAACACATGGATGAATGAAAACCTACCAACATAGAATAGCATGGCACATAAGAAACCACTTGGAAAATAGGACCCACCGAAGAACTGCCACCTAAGAAAAGTAACATCAATGGCTGGCATAAGATCTCAAAGGTTTGAAAAATCTCTTGAGAACTTATGCCCACCATAGGATCTTTTGACATCATTAGGGCCCACTGAGCCTTCAAAAATGTAGGTCCCACTAACACATGCTGAGTCACTCACCCGTGGACCAATCATAAAATTTTGATGAAGCATACCTGGCAAGTGGACCCACTGACAACTCCGCAACTATGAGATTCCAAATCGATGATTGTCTCATGATCTCAAGGGCCTGGAATATTCTTTGAGATCATGAGATAGCTGTAGGATCTTTCCCCTATCTAACAACAGGACCCCACCCACCAAATCATTCCTTCATCTGGCCAATAAGATACCACCACATGCACTGAGCTAGAAAGGGTCCCGCCTGCAAACAAAAGCTACATCATAAGGAAAATCAATGGGTGTCTCATGATCTTATGGGTCTGACAGATCGCATGAGAAAACATGCCCACTGTTAGATTAAAAGCTTCCCAGAGGCCAGGCCTAGGAAAATTAAGGTCGAAGACTTAAGAAAAATTAAATCTTGTAGGGCACGACTTAGGAAAAATTAAAGTGGTCAGGGAACCTGAGACTTAGGAAAATATTTTAAAAGGGACCCGCCATCAAGTCAGACCTACATAGCTAAGATCAGCAAACAAGGAGTTTCAAAAACACATAGGGTCTTTGGTAAAGGATTGAAAACACACAGGGTTTATTTGAATATTTGAAATTCAATGGCTAGTTTCTAAATCATTACAAGGGTTTAAGAACCAAGGAGCTAGAAAAATTTGTAGAGACCAGGGGAAAAAGGCTATGGCCATGAAATTTTTTGCATGTGCTAACAGTGGCTCATACTAGGGGATGCATGTCTCTTGCAGGCATGACAAGGATTTAGAATCATTGGGAGAGTAGACCAACTCAAAATTTTGACACAAAAACATAGAGCAGACAAAAACAGGGAAACCTAAACTACTATTCATGGAATAGATACCTCAGGAGAAGTAAAACTTTAAGAATTGTCCATGAATAGGCAATTCCAAAGTACCACTAGTTAAATCCTTTAAAACATATGAATCTATTCCCCACTTGCTCTCAATCAGATAAGGGCCCAAGAAAATAGGATCAAATTTTCCATGCTTTCCCTTATCCTCCAGCCTTGCATTCCACATCAGGACCAGATCATCAATTTCAAAACTCCTCTGAGTTGCTCTCTTATCAAACAAATTTTTACACTGTCACTGCAAATTTTCATTTTTCTCATGTGCATCTCTCCTTACTTCCTCTAACTAGATCAACTCCTCCATTCTCACCCTCATCTCATCATTCAAATCTTCATCATAAGCCTAGATGAACCTGTACATTTGTAACAAATTGTTCTGAGGTAATCTAGCACTTATCCCATATACCAGGTCAAATGGGGCACAACCTATGGCTTTCTTAATAGTCACTCTGTCAGCCCACAATGCCCACCATAACTTTGAGTCCCATGCTTTCTTATTTCTGTCCAACACCCTTTTGAGAATCTTGATAAGGCTTTTATTACTAGATTCTGCCTGGCCATTCCCTTGTGGATGGTATGGGGAAGAAAATGAAATGTGTATCCCATATTGCTAACAAAAATCACCAAATTCCTATGATCTAAAACACATTGCATTATCAACCACAATTGTCTCTGGGCAACCAAATCTAGTGAGAATATTCTGCATTACAAAATCAATTACTACTTTACTAGTAGCCCTCCTAGTAGGGATAGCTTCAACCCACTTGGTAAAATAGTCTATTGCCACTAGTATGTATGAATGTCCACCACTAGACTTGTTTGGAATTTCACCAATGAAATCAATACCCCACTTCTGAAAAGGAGACTGAATTGAGACAGGCCTGGGTGGCAAATTCCCATTGAATTTTAACTTTCCTGCAAATCTTTGGCATGCATCACACTTCCTCACAAACTGATGTGTGTCCCTAAAAATTGTAGGCCACCAAAATCTAGACCTGAGAATCTTGTGGGTTGTGGTCTTTTCCATGTAGTGTCCTCTACACACACCTTGATGTATTTCTTCCATTAGAGTCCTAGATCTTTCACGGTCCACACACTTTAGCAATACTCCTTCATTGCTTCTCCACCACAACTCACCATGAATAATGGCATACCTTTCTGACTATAAATTGACATTCCTCCTCCTATTTTCATTCATGTGAGGGGGAAGAACCAACTTGTGCAAGTAATTGATGACATCTTTATACCAATCATAGTAATCCATATCACAAATATAGGGCCTATCCTCCTCCTCTAGCATATTCACATGATTAGCAATCAGATTACTTTGTGCCATCAACTTTGCAAGGCCTAGGCCTCTTACCAATTTTTTAATCTAGATATCTATATTGAATTCTTGGATTCTCTTGATCCATCTACATCTTTTTCCTGATACCTCTTGTTGCACAAATATGTCTTTAACAACAACACTAGGGACATAAGCAACCACCTTAGCTCCCACAAGATAACACCTAAAAGCCTTGACTACTTTGACTAAGGCATAAGCCTATTTTTTAGTGATGTCATATTTCAGTTCTGTTACATGTAAAGAATTGCTAAAAAATGAGATAGGTTACTCATATCCATCTGAATTCTTTTGTAATAAGACTGTTGCAACCGTATGACAAGAAGCAAAAGAGAAAATCTGCATGGGCTTACCATAATCAGGGGTCCTCAAAATAGGGGCATCTTTAATGGCCTATTTGATATTTCTAAAAGATTCATCTGCTTCTTCATTCCATTCTACCTTTTCATCTTTTTTCAACTTCCTAGAGATAGGAATACAAATTTCTACAAAATTTGTAACAAATCTTCTTAGAAAATTTACCTGCCCAAAGAAAGATTGTACTCCTTTAACATTTCTTGGTGGTGAGATCTTGTCTATTGCTATGAACCTTTCTAGATCAATTCTTACTCCATCCTTAGACACAATATGTCCTAAGAGCTTGCCTTCTATAACACCAAAAGAACACGTCTTTGGATTCAAAGAAATCCCATACTCCAGAGCTCTGATGAAAATATTTTCAAGGTGTTCACAATGCTGATCCTCCTTCTCTGAATATGCTATAAGATCATCCTGGTATACCACTAAAAACTTGTTTATGAAATCAGCAAAAGCTACATCCATAGCCCTCTTAAAAGTTGCTCCTGCATTTGTTAGGCCAAAAGGCATCCTAACATAAACATATGTTCCCCAAGGAGTGGTGAATGTAGTCTTGAATTTTTTTGACTCCTTGACCATGACTTGATTATACCCAGAGAAACCATCGATCATTGACATCAACTCCAATCTAGTGACTCTTTGTAGCATGTTTTCCATATTAGGGAGACCATAGTTGTCTTTCAAAGAATTGACATTCAGATTTCTGAAATCAACACACAACCTAATGTCACCATTCTTTTTCCTGACTGGAAAAAAATTTGACACCCAAGTAGAATGTCTGATAGGCTTGATAATGCTAGCATCCATCATCTTTTTAAGTTCATCTTACATTTTTGGTGCCAAAGTAGGGTTCACAAGCCTTAATTTCTACCTAAAAGGTTTAGTTCCTTTCTTTAATGGTATCTCATGTTGAAAGAGATCTTCTCTATATGCCTTCAAATCTTCATAAGACCATGCAAAGACATGTTTGAATTTTTTGAGAATATCAATCAGATTTCTTCTAGTTCTTTGAGATAAACATTTACCTATGTAAACATTCTTTGGTTTTTAGCTTGTCCCTAGATTCACCTCCTCCAAATCACTTACCCTATCAACAAGTCTAGCTACATAAGCCCTCTCTTTATCATCAAATTCTCTCTCAAGAGAAACCAATCCCCTTGGGATCCTATTTGACTTTAGTTGCAGAACTTGCTTCCCTAGGACACTTTCTTTACCATCTTTGTTGTCTACATAGGTGCTAAAATCCATTTCCTGACCATCAAAGTGAGACTCACACTGCAAGAACCTCAATAAATCCTGATCATCATAAAATATTTTCTAATTCTCAACATTATCTAGGATAGAATGCCTAGACTTACAATCAATTCTAGATATTCCCTCAAAGGTAACATCCTCTGGCCTTAAGACTATGTTTGCTAGTAAATCTGCCATCCTGTTTTGGCTTCTATCCACCCAATCAATTCCAAAAGCACTGAAACATTCAATTTCATCCCATACAACATTCCTATATTGTTTCAGCCTTTGGTTTTTGGATGCATACTTTGATCTAATCTAAGATACTATTAACTCAGAATCACCAATTACCCAAAGATGTTTGATCCCATGCTTTGATGCTTGTCTCAAACCAATCAGTAGGGCCTCATATTCTGCAACATTGTTTGTGCAAGAAAATAGGAGAGTGAAAGAAAACTTAAAAGTTTTACCACTTGGGGCTACCAACAATACTCCTACTCCAACACCTTCTCTAGAACTTGCTCGATCAAAATATAATGTCCATAAGACATTACCTTCTACCATGTTACTCTCATCATCAATCCAAAGGATAGGCCTAACCTTTTCTTGTATCTCTTTCCTCTGAACTTGGAATGAACCAATGTTAGTGTCAACAAAACAATTCATGCTATCATTTTCATTCTCCTGAATCATATGTGGAGTTCTAGCTTCCCTTGACACCTTCACATTCTCTCCTTCAATGTCAAAAGTGGAAAAAGATAGGTCACATTGAATACTTCCTCCCATAGAGGCACTCCACTTTCTAGATAACAACATTCCATACTGAGGCAGGATGTCAACCACAAGAACACTCATAGTCAACTATTTATCAGGAAATGTAGCTAATTTATAAGGCAGAGCCTTAATGGTACCAATAACTAGCACTTCTCTTGAGTCCATAGCTTGGAATCTCCCATGAGGTGTATCAACCTTTAGTCTTAATGATTTCATGATCTCTACAGGCATAATAGTGTTTGATGCTCCTAAATCAATCATGTAGTTTTTCAATACTTTACCATTAATAACTAGAGACAAGAAGAAAGGATCAACTATCCCTAATGCACTGTTTACAAGATTTGTATCCAAGAAGATTTGAGGAATCTTAAAAACAATTTCTTCACTCTTACTATCAAGTGTGTCTTCCAAGGAAGCCACATGTTTGTCATTTCTATTCATTTCTTGGATTCCTGCAGAAGAAACACCATTTACCCAATTCAAGGTCTTGACCTTGTGTTCTTCTATTCTCATCATTTCCAAAAGTGGAACCTTGACAGTGATCTGTGAAAGCAATTTGGACATATCAATTGGAACATTCTTTTGGTTGTTCATGTCTTCCTCAAAAATAGTGACAACCTTATCCTTTGTCAGATCAGACTTGTTCTTGAGAGAAGATTCCTCTCCCTTCTGAAAGGTGGGAACAACAACATCTGATGTCTTTTCTTTATTCCTCGGTGCTGTAATAGGCATAATTTTGTTTTTTACCTTCACTTGGTCCACACCACAAGCACCTTTTCTCTTTTCTTCATGTTGTTGAGCACTATTTTCTATCCTCTTGATAAACATACTGCCAGGCTTACCAGTTGCATTTCCAACTGTCCTATTTCTCAAGTTGTAGTTACTTCTAGCTTGAGTGACCATGTCTGCAGTGATTTGAGCAATTTCCTCATCTGATGGTCTTCTTAAAGAAACCTACTCCTCACCCCTCACTACACCACATCCAACATCATCAAACTCTTCTCCTTCTTCACTAGTAAAGGTAGCTTCATCCCATGCATGTGAAGAAGTCATCCCACACCCGTCCTTGTCATATTGCTCCTCACCTTCTTGATTATCAGGTAAATTCAAAGCAATGACACAATGCTCTAGACTATGAGGAGACTGACAAGTAGCACACCATGGAATATCATCAGTCATGTTCACTGAATTTCTATGCAAAGGATCAAGGATCCTTCCATCAGGCCTTTCTTACTTGGTTGGGAGAATGGGCTTGCCATCTTTCCATTAGGTATTGTAAGGGTAATTATACATCCTTGGCTATCTAGTAAAGTTGTTCGGTATTGACTTCTCCATAGCCATAGCTTTGTTGTTTCCTTTCTCACCAGGCTTTAAACCTTCTAAAACCTTCAAAATTTGTTTCAGATTGTCATCTTCTTTAGGTTTAGAGTCAGCAAACCTTCCCATTTCTTTCTTACTCTACATTTGAGGCCTACAATCATCTCTTCTTCCTATCTTCCCTGATATTCTTCTATTGCTCTCTATGTTGATAGCCAATTTGTAAGCCTCCCCAAGACTTCTAGGGTTCTTATCTCTCAAGAGATATCCCATATTTGCATCAAAGGCATTCAAGTATGTCACAAGACATACCCTATCATCTAATCTGATAACCTGCAAGAGCCTATGCATGGCCTTTTGGAACCTTATGTTGAATTCAAGGACCTCTTCATTCTAATTTTTCTTTATGTTATTTAATTCATTCAAGATAAAACCCTCATTTGTTTTATCTCCATAATGTTCCATAAAACAATTTTTGAATTCATTCCATGACCCTATACTAGCATGGGGTAACCCTCTAAACCAATCCCTAGCATCCTCAATCAAGGATTGTACAAATAGCTTCATTATAACATCATCGGGATCTACATTATAATCATCTATTATATCCATGAAATTTTTTAGATGTTCTTCACATGTGATGACATTATTTATAGTAAATTTAGGAAGCTTTTTTCTAATCTCATCAGGGATTACATTAGGATAGCTAGGAATACCAAAGGAGGTAAGTTGTTTGTACCTTTCATGAATAGGAGATCCCTATGGTGGATCCATTCCTTGAGATGTAGATGTTCTTGTGTTTGAACCATCAGGAACCCTAGTAGCACCTGGTACACCATTTGCTTGAGCTGCATTGTTACCCTGATTTCCACCTTGCCCTAAGAAAGAAGCAGCAACATGTGAAGGTCCTAAAGTATGCTTGAGAAAATCAATCTTTTTCTTGATTTTTGCAGTAGAAGCCTCCAACTTAGCTTTCTCTAGTTCTTTGTCCAATATCTCTTTCTTCCTTCTAGCTATTTCAAGGTCTGAATCTAATCTCAATCCTAGATCCGATGTCCTATCAACAATGACTTGTTCATTGATCTGAACTCCAATGACCTTTTTTTTTCCTTTATCCTTTGGCCTAGTTTCCTCATGTGTCCTTTGCACAATAGGCTATTCCTTTACCCTCTTAGGCTTTGGGATAAAGTTAATTGCCTCTAAATCTAGCAATTGCCTCTTTAGTTGATCAACCCTGATCATGGCTTGTCTTACCTTATCCTCTTTTTCTTTATCTCTTTGCAGCCTAATGGAAAGCTACTCCTAAACTCTTCTTTCTAGTTCATAAACCTCTTCAAAGATCTCCTTAGATTTAGGGAGAGTGGTCTGAGACTCATCATCTCCCACTTGAGTTTCATCTTCATATTGATTCAGTCCCAAGTCAACAGCAGCCTCTTCATATTCTGAATTATCTTCTTCTTGACTAGGCCTAGCTTTGGTCTCTTGTCTAATATCTCTCTTGTTTCTCCAAGTCTGAGAAACGCCTCTTCTTTTCTTTCCTCCCCTTATCTGACTAGGCCTTGAAGTACTTGGAATACCTTCTTCCATTATGTCTTCAGGATGTTGCTTTCTCCAGGACCTAGTAACTCTATAACTCATCTTCGCAAAACAAATCACTGACCAGTACTGCTACCAAGATTTTGAGTCACCACCCAAGTGTATTGGGAATATTCCAATAAAATTTCTTGACTTCAAAAAATGCTCCAATAAGTTAGAGAGACAAGGGACAAGGATAATCCTATTTTCCAATGATGACCTACTGGTTTGGATAGCCATGAATAACATTCCCCAGCAGAGTCACCATCTTGTTGGTGGCCAAAATGATGCTTATGCTCAAAAGGCTGCCAATATACCCTTAGATGGATTTTAGGAATGGTTAGCTCCAAAATTATTATGAGGTCTTAGGGTAATTGGACCAACTATAGGGACAAGACTGCCCTCTTTTGCTTCTGGCTCTACAAAACCAAGGCGGGTTCACCTAACCTAGTATAAAATATACTTCACACACCAAGGACTAGGTTCATATAATAGATGAATGGATGGTAAGAGAGTATTAAATGATAACCACATATTCATTGACTCCTCTTTACTATGGGGTAGGACTTTATACAACCAAATACTGAAAATCTAAAGGATGGTTCTTAATCTTATATGTTTGAATCATAACAATCTAAGTCAGGATATGTCAACAAGGCAATACTCATCTAGGCCAGTGCCTCATCCATTGGGCAAGTTTTCTTAAATAGATCACATACACACACCAGAATTATATCTGAGATTCAAAGCCATAAACACATCTATAATCTCCTTTACTACTTATATGAAATCCTCACATAGACAAAAGATAGACCTATGTCTCATCTAAAACATAATTTAATCTAATCCTTGATTAGAACTGAAGAATGAAGACACATACACAAACAAGTATGCAGTGAACTAGAAAGTTCAAAATCTATCTGCAATGACACAAAGGAGAGATAAGGATCAAATATTTGCATTAAGTATGTAGAATCCTTAAGTGCATACAATCAATTCAAGCATAAAAAGCTTGCAAATTACAGCTTAGTCCTACAACTTTCATTCAATTGCCAGCAAAAACTAAGTCAGATCATTACAATTCAGACTGGGTAGAGGACTCACAACTAGAAAAGCTTGAATACCAAACTCCCAATGCTACAAAATGATCATGAAAATCCCTTTATACCAGGGTTACAATACAAGCATAATGATCATTTGAATTTCAACATCCACCTAACCCCCTCAAGGAGTAAACACAGATAAGACAGGGACTGAACCATAGCATGTAAGCTCAAACAGTCAAAAAATAATAGTCAACTAGCCCTGTACTAGTCCAAGTACCAAATCATCATCAAACCCCCAAGGAATCAGGCCAAATTGACACTTGCAACACTTCAAGGTACTGTTTCATTTATGCTCCCATGGCAAGACATTCCTCTGCAACTACCATGGTAGCCTGGACCACATCGTAATGCTTAGCAATCACTTCCACCCACTCTGGCTGCTCAAAAATTTACTTTCTGGTACTTCCTGGCTTGAAACCCTCTGCAAAATTCAAATTTGAATCCTAACAGTCATCTCTTTGGCACCTGTAGAGAAATGACAGCCCATGTTCAAATATTTATCAACTTTAAAATGTAGTCATTCGATCCATTTACTTTTGCGGCCTTATGACTTTCTTCTAAAAGTGGCCCCACCAGACTTAGCGAATTGGCGACAAAGAACCTTCACCAATTCACAGAACATTTCACCCTTTTGCTAAATATTTTAGCGACTTCCTAACTACCATTCACATAGTTGCCAAATAAACTAGCAAATTGCCTTTTCTTTTTGCGAATGAGCAACCACATTAAATTTTGTTAGCACTGCCAGATCTTATCAACTTTGCCAAACCTTAGACCTCACCTGGGCCCGCCTGGTGCCATATGTCACTAAACCATTCACAATCCATGCCCAGTCATACTGATGAAGGACCCACTTACATAAGCCTTTGAAATGAATGGTTGGCGTAAGATCTCATGGCTCTGACAAATCCCATGAGAACTTATGCCGATCGTAGGATTTGTCCTCGTCATAGACCCTTCTGACAATGGCCCCACTTTTGGGCACATCCACATCGACCAATAAGAAACCTCTAACTATGTAAACATGTCACACTGGACCCACTAAGAACAATAGACAACCTAGCAAGATGGAATAAAATCTGATGGATGGTGCATGATCTCAAAGGCTTGGAATATTTCTTGAGATCATACCCCGACCGTTAGATTAAAATCTTTCAAGACAGGCTCTCTGACACAAACCAACTCATCAACATGTGGATGAATGAAAACCAACCAACATAGAATAGCATGGCACATAAGAAACCACTTGGCAAATAGGACCCACCGAAGAACTACCACATGAGAAAAGTAACATCAACGGCTGGCGTAAGATCTCAAAGGTCTGACAAATCTCTTGAGAACTTACACCCACTATAGGATCTGTTGACATTGTTAGGACCCACTGAGCCTTCATAAATTTAGGTCCCACTGACACACACTGAGTCACTCACCCGTGGACCAATCATAAAATGCTAACGAAGCATACCTAGCAAGTGGACCCACTGACAACTCCGCAACCATGAGATTCCAAATCGATGATTATCTCATGATCTCAAGGGCCTGGAATATTCTTTGAGATCATGAGACAGTCATAGGATCTTTCCCCTATCTAACAACATGACCCCACCCACCAAATCATTCCTTCATCTGGCCAATAAGATACTGCCACATGTGCTGAGTTGGAAAGGGTCCCACCTGCAAACAAAAGCTACATCATAGGGAAAATCAACGGGCATCTCATGATCTTATGGGTTTGACAGATCGCATGAGAAAACATGCCCACCATTAGATTAAAAGCTTTCCATAGGCTGGGCCCATGAAAATTAAGGCCGAAGACTTAAGAAAAATTAAAGCTTGCAGGGCATGACTTAGGAAAAATTAAAGCGGTCGGGGAACTTGAGACTTAGGAAAATATTTTAAAAGGGACCCGCCATCAAGTCAGACCTGCATAGCTAAGACCAATGAACAAGGAGTTTCAAAAACACACAGGGTCTTTGGCAAAGGATCAAAAACACACAGGGTTTATTTGAATATTTGAAATTCAACAGCTAGTTTCTGAATCATTACAAGGGTTTAAGGACTAGGGAGCTAGAAAAATTTGTAGAGACCAGGGGAAAAAGGCTATGGCCATGAAATTATTTGCATGTGCTAACATAGATGATTCAAGGGAATTTGGCCCTTTACCTAAAGGTCTACTTTCTCATAGGTCACCCACAACTTGAAAGTATTCCCATGTTTCATAGGATTTCTAGGTTTCATACATAGCCTCCATGTGTGAAATCCTAAGTGAAAATAGTTTTTGGCATGCCCGGTGGGACAATGATGATTCCCATCATTCACTAATATTTTGGTGTGATCCTTAGTGAAATCAGCCTTCGGAGGCATTTTTTTGAACACCATGGTGACTTCGAGTAAAGATATACTAGTTTAAGCAGTCCAAGTGCTGGTAAGTTTCATAAAATATCTACTTTTACCATCTCATTTGATGAATAAGCATGGCCTTTCCTAATACATATTCATCCTATCACCCCTCATACCATGAGCAAGATTTTTGTGTGCCTTCATTCCTATCATATCAATATATCCAAGCAACTACATGTATCAAAAATAGCCTACCAATAGAAAATTATCATGATGCATATGAACCACTCTACCCTCCCACCCCACATCAAGAATCCTAGCAGCATGCCTATGAACCACCCTATGTAGGTCACCATTAAAATCCTCAAAATTAGTCCATTACCACTTCAAATATGAGCTCCAATGATTGGTTGAAAAAATTTCAAGAGGAAATGAAGTCTTTAATGAAATAATATTTGGAGATGGTGGCCCAAAAAGAAGAGTTCTCCAGGCAGCTAGAGTACAAGCTAGCAACCAATGAGAAGACCCTTGTGAATAGAAGTAAAATGGATTCACCTCTATTCAAATGTAAAGGGGGGAAATATGAGATCTATTCTCAAACCCAAATTCCTAAAGAAGAGATCCAATTTTATCAACCAATAGGTTAATACACAATCAAATCAATTTATGAATAATATGGAAGAGAGAGAGAGAGAGAGAGAGAGAGAGAGAGAGAGAGAGAGAGAGAGAGAATAAATCTAATATTGCCCTGTGAAGGAAATTATGCTTGAAATGTGGAATAATTGAAATACAAATACTAACCTCAAATTAGGGTAGATCTGGAAAATGTCAAATTTTGATGTCTATGTATACTTTCAGGTAATTCTAAAACCTATTTCGGACTGAAAATGTTGAGACAAAGAAAACCCAAAAATCTTTCTCCAAGATGAGCTCAGGTTGGGTTTGACCCTCATAAAAGGTCAAATACTAAATTCTTTATTTAAGGTCTGATTCTGATTTTGTTCCTAGATCTCAAAAGTTTTCTGAAAAGGGTATCCAAATTCATGCTCATATCCAAAATTATGCACCTGTACCTACAAGAAAATGGGGGTTTTTGTTGTATGGGCGGTTTGCCTTGGTCAAATGCTAGTTTAGGAATTAACCTTGGAATTTAATTGAAATATACTATGCATAAACAAAGTAATTAAAAAAAATCACCTCACTTATGTTGAAGTCCTTTTAGAGGATTTGAATCCTCAAATCCACAAATAGGAATGCTTCAATGGATGTAGGATGAATGTAGGATGTTTCCAATCAATGGCATTTGATCTTCAACACCAATCATGACTTGATATTTGCATATGAGAAGGATTGAATGAATGTACAAGGATGGATCATCAAGGGGGGCTCCAAAGAGATTGAATCCTTCAATAGCTAACAATGGATCTCCTTGATGGATGAATGCTTGAACACTTGAATGCTTGAAGACTTTATTGAACTTGAGAGCTTGAGAGATTCTGAGATGATAAAGTGAGAGAGGAAGGCCTCTATTTATAGTGAACTAGGGCACAATCCTCTAGAGAGGCCACCTTGGAGAATTAAATCCCAATTAGGTCCTAACCTTTAGAAAGTATACCTAGATTAAATGAAATTAGAGGATTTACCATCCTGAAACCCGAAATAGCCAACCTGGAGGAGGGAAAATAAATATCCGAAAAGCCCGATGCCCAGAAATAAAAGAAATTGGAAATTTGAATGAAGGGGGAAAAATTGAGGTTGGACCTAACCTAGTCAAGTTCAAAATCAATCCTAACCTAGTCAAGATCAACCATGAATTTGACCCTGGGCCCAGATTCAGTCAGAACTAGGTCAGGAGGTCCCGGGGATGCCCAAAAACCTAGAAATGATATCAAGACATGATAAAATGCTAGGGATAGACATAAAATAATATTATTACTATGATGAAGGCTAGGAGGACCTATTTCTAAATCCTACAAAGAAAATAGAGCCATGGAAGAGGTAAATTAAGGAGAATCCTCAGGATCCTAACCCTAATTTCACCTAGAATGAAGAAATCAAGTGCAGGGAAGAAGTGGAAAGTGGGGAGAAAGCCAAATACATGCAAAGACCTGATCACAGTGCTTAACATGAATCCAAACCACTTACTCAGAGGGCTAAACACTCTTAACATGGAAGTGCTTCCATTATGAGATGATACATTAAGCCCCCATTTTAGCAAGAGTATGGACTCGATGCAAACTCTTGGTAAAGGAGATCAAAATGAAAAGATAATTTTATCATAATCCAAGGGAAAAAGAGAAACCTTAAGCCCCTAGGGACTCAAGTCTTCATCAAATCCTAGATCATAATAAGACAAACATCTCTAGAGAAAGAAAGGTGTGATTACCTTGCCCAATGAGAACTTATGTCCCATTGTGAACCACACAGAAAAATGGTACAACTGAAAAGATGGAATTGAACTACCTAGTGAATGTGGCTACTCACTAGTCAACCCATCAAGGATCCATCCTTAGGAATATTCTATTCCATAAGGATAAAACCAAAAAACAAAAGAGATCTAGTCTTAAGGACACTTCCAACCTTAAGGGATGAAAATATATGTATATTTGAAATTGGAGGGATCAAGAGATCCTAAAATATAAATCCATGCTTTAACAATTAATTACTAATCAAAAAAGGGAAAAAGTATCTTAAAAAATATGTGTGTATTGGAAAGTGCATGTGTGCGACAGGTGAGCAGAGTGTATGCCCCCACATTAATGTCATTGCTGACACTTTAACAGAAGCAATGGCTTTAACGGAAACATAAACAACTCCACTAATTATGTTTCCACGTTGAGATGCCCCTAGATGAAGACAAATCAAGGGAAATTTCATAGAAACATATAGAGAACACAGAAGAAATCTACCTACCATGGGGTCAGTATGATCATAAGATAATATATATATGATATTATTGCAAATGAATCGACATCATTCCCTAAAGAAAGTAGAACTACAATCACAAAGGAGGAAAGATCACATAAGATATATGAAGGAGAGTCTTTTCAGACCATGACATGGAGACCAAAAATAATTAGTGCTACCATATCTCGAATCCAAGTAGATTACACAAGGAAACATTGATGAACAATAGCATAGTTATGACATAACACTGAACAATGCATAAAAGAATAGACATACATATAGAAGAATTTGAACAATAGTTTTGATTCCTTCATCACTTTGTACCAACTGAGTAAAAAAGATCGTATAAAAGAATCAAACAACATTTAGCAAACATAGTACAAGAGATGTATAGTTCAACAGGAAAACACATAGTAAAGCTACCATGAAGGACAAGCTGATCAAGGGTGCCTCCTACTTTCCCCATCTCATTGTATATCATTTAGGGAAGGTGGGTAACTTACAAGAGGGACTATATCCAACATAGTAGGAATGATAGCTAGTTCCAAATAAGGATCCTCTTGAGAATCACAATGTTTGACACTAGGTGTAAGAGTTAATTGTGATGAAAGCATATTAGGTAAATCAATGTCAATGTCAATAGTTTCATATTCATCATTAACATCATCAATATCATCAAGAGTATCTTCTTCATCAAAATTAATCAAAATAGGATCTAAGATATGAATAGAATCATCATAATCATGCATGTGAACATCATTATTAGTAACAATCTGTTCTACCACATTATGCATAGGTTTATCCATAGAAAGTAAAGATCTTTGAGCTTTAGCATGAGCATGATGCTTTTTATGATGTTCATTAGCAGATTAGTTTTGTTTTGATTTATTTGAAATAGGTTGAGAACTAGGAGGAACAATCAGAGGATCCTTCACAGGTTCTTTAGGAAGATCCATAGGATTATTAACCATAGGAGAAACAATCACAGGATCTTTGATAGGTTCGATAGAAGGAACTTGATTAACAGAGCTAGAAGTCATAGTTAAAGGAGGTATAGAAGGTGTAGGTAAAAGATCATGATTAAGATCCCTAGGAGGTGAACTTAATTGAATAATTTTATGATTTTGATAGGCTTGATATGATCGAAAAAGATTATCAAGTTGAGGAGGACATGAATTAGGTAATGAAGGCCAAAAGAAATCCAAAGAAGCACAATCTCTTGGCCTGGAAGGTTGATATAGACTATGATTAATCAGCTTCACTTCTTCATCATGAATGAACTTAAGACACTTATGGAAAGGTGAAGCAATAGCATGCATGGTAGTTAACCAAGGCAAACCTATCTTAACTTGAAATTGATCAAAAGTAGGAACAACAACAAAGGTAGTGTTCACAATTTCTCCACAAAGTTCAATTGTAAAGTAATAGAACCAAAGGATGGATAAAGAAAACCATTGCAAGTTTGAATCCACACATCTGATGTATCATAAAAGTCACGTTGTAAGCTTTTCATAAAAATATTTTCTTCAGTGATAACATTGAATAAGGATGTAGGATCAACAAGACAACCATGAGTAGGTTTCTAAGCAATCCTAGAAGCAATGTAAAGGGGACCATCAGGAGCTTTAATAGTCTCAGATTCATCAAAGGTAATCAAGATTTCCCAAGGTCTCTTATTCTTAAATTTTTGTCAAGGTTTAGGTTGAGTTTTCATTTTAGGTTTAGGTTTTGGTTGAGGTTGAGATTGAACTTGAGGTTGAATCTAAGGTTGAGGTTGAAGTTGAGGTTGAGGTTGAGGTTGAGGTTGAGGTTGAGGTTGAGGTGGAGATACATACTAATCAACATGCTCCACTTGATTAACAACATGATTGAGATCATCCATCTTTGAATCATACATAATTTCTATAGTAGATGGTTGAGCAATAGTATTAGTATCATGCATAGGTAAAGGGTTCATATAGATTTGATGGTTCTCATTAGGAGGAGAGAAAAATTTATTCCCACAACTATCTAGACTATCAATAGATAAAGCCTTATAATTAATTAGATCTTGAACCTTATGTTTTAAAGAATAACATTTCTCAGTATCATGACCATTTTGATGATGATAGTGATGAAAATAATTTTCATCAAAAGATTTAGATGCAATCATAGTAGAGGTTGAATAGGAGGTAAATTAATCATATTAGAAGCTAACAACCTATTCATAATAGCATTTAAAGATTTAGAAAGAGGAATAAACATATGATTTAATAAAAAAGAAGTGGATGCAGAAGTGGCATTGTGAGATGCAACAACAACTTGATCAACAACTGCATTCACTTGTTTGTTTATCTTGACATGGTTGTTGAATTTTTTAAATTTGTTTGGATTAGGAGCAACATCACTCTTATCAACTAGAACATGATCCTATTGGAGCTTTTCCTTGTAGGACCAAACTTAAACAAATGTATGGGCTTGATTCTCAAATTATGCACTCAAGTTTGACAAGAAAGAGTCCAATTGATGAGGATTGAAAGGAACCCTCCTTCTTCTTTGAGCTCCACATCACTCAGGCAAGTATTTCCATATGTGCACACTCAAGACACCTCATGATAAACAATAGGCCCACATACAAATTATTGTGGAATAGTTTCCAGACTCTTTTAGGTATCCTATACCCTAATGAAGCCAATTCTTATGCAATAGCTCTATTTGCATAGAATGCATCTCAAAACTAGAAAGGACCTCCTACTACTACTACCAACATTAAAGGGAAAGGTACCTGATTTGAATGATTGATGTTGGGTTGAATGGACCTCTAAAGTACCCTTAGTCTCTCATAGACCAGTGCCTTATCCAATGGGTAGCAAAGTAAAATGCCTCATTGAAATAGAGAGCTATGAAAACAACTCATACACATCTGAAAACTAGTCCTAAACTTAGTTGTTTCTATGAAAACAACTCTATTGTAGACACATAGGAAATGCAAATAGAAAGGCTGAAACACCCTTGATGCTTCAATCAATAAGTCTAAAACTCAAAAGGAGACAATCTGATAATAGTATAAATATATTGAAACCTCATACATAAGACAAACTGTTACAACATGTATTCTATTCCCATAGCCAGAAAGGAAAGAGGGAACCCTATATGCAGAGAAGAAGGAAATATTTACAAGGAAAAATGTTCATGGAACCAGCTCTCAGAAGAAAACTTGAACCCTTCTAAATGATCTTGAAAATCCTTTTATAGGAACAAAGATTGCAACAAGAAAAGGATCATTTAGGGAAAAATTAGGTCTGCAACAACTAGTACAACAAGAAATAAAGAATGCAGGTAGGCCCTTGAAACCCTAGAAAATTAGATTGAATATGATGTACAAATGCATTGGTTTCATACTCAAGGTTAACTGTAGATACAAATTCAACTGATTTCTTGTTGTAGGAGACAAAAATTAAATGCTAGAGCCAACTAAAGAAACTCCTTTCATATTCATAACATGGGGATCTCTAACAAAATCAAAACCCTAGTTGCCTAGTATCAAATAATTGTCCTTTGGATTCATTCAGCATGGCACCCCAGGAAAGAAAATGTGATCTGTGTGAAAACCCATGTCCTCTGTATCATTCTCCAACTGCAAATGTCTTGGAAGAATTAATTCTAAACAACCCTTTTGTTTTATATGGCTTTGTGCTTCAAACCTTGGCAAAAACCTTGCAAAAATATTTGAATTTAAAATAAAATGGCTATAGGCTCTAGTTTAAAACACAACTATTGATCAATTTATTTCTCTACAGATTGGGTGGCTCGTAATTATCCTTCAATAGTCAACAAAAATTTTAAAAAGTCTTTTTCCAAATCACTAATCCCTTGACCAATGAAATTTGAGCACATCAGTGATGAAAAGGCACCACATAACAAGTTGGACCCACTTTTTACAAGCTCTAGATTGGACGGTTGGTGCATGATCTCATAGCCTTTACAGACCCTATGAGATCATACGCCCTTCATTAGATCATCCATACTAGAATCTCAAAGCACCTTTTAGGCCCACTGACATAATCCTTATCACTATATGGCTCGGCAAATCAAAACATGACACATCAACAACACGGTGGTAGATGGTCCCACTTCTCTCAGTCAAGAACTTAACCCTAGGTCATTTGGTGAGTAAGCAACTGAAGGATTTCACCAAGTTGTGAGATACATTACTTAACCATGGTCTAATTTGGAGAATATAGGAATAAAGCGCATTCGTTGAATCATTGAAATATTTTTTAACCCCTGGTTACATTTAGAGAATGCACAACTGAAGGACTTTGTACTTTGACTTTTCTTTATTTTCCAAGTCACTAAATGTTTTCTTAACCCTCCTTAGGAAACCTAGCTTATATTTGGTGAATCAATGACAAAGGGAAAACTAGTGTTCACTTAATCATTTGTCTAACCATGAAATGATTTTGAGAACCTGCAACTAAAAGGGTTTGCTGAATCACCAAATGGTTTAGGGCTCCACCAATTTATTCTGAGACTCTATGAACACACACATTCACCCATTTGCCAAATAACTTAGAACCCCACCAAATATTAAGAGAATAAATGAGCAAAGGGTAGACTTTATCGGAGCTACCAAAACTTATCAAAACCACCAAACTTAGAGGACATTGAATATAACATAGTCACCGATTCACTGAATGCTTTATAACTCTGGGCCCACTGAAAAATTCCACCTCAGAGCCTTCTGACATTATGTCCACTTGGATCATCTCTTAGCCAATAGAAATCTAGCATGTCAGCTCCAACTGTCAGAGGACCCACCTAAATTTGTCGCCTGAGAAAAAAGTAAAATCGATGGCTGGCGCAAGATCTCATGGCTCTAACACAACCCATGAGATTATGTGCCAACCATTGATCCTCTGTAGTTGTCAGAGCCCTCTGGAACACGTCGAATACTAGGTCCCATTAATACTTGCCAAATCATCATTATGTGGACCAATCACAGATTGCCAATTGTGCATACCTGGCAATGGACCCACTTCATTGAAAAGCTACATCACAAATGAGAATCAATGGCCGTCTTAAGATTGCATGCCTCTGACACACTCTATGAAAAGATACACCAACTATTGGATCAAGATGGTGTCAGAGAACTGGGCCTAAGAAATATTTAGAGGCTGAAACATTTAGAAAAATCAAGGCACTGGGACTTAGTAAATATTAAAGGCCACCAGGTGTTAGACTTAGGAAAATTAGAGGTATGATCCCCGCAGGTGACAAAAATTTAAAGCACATGGGTTTTAGGAATTTTAAGTGGCCTGAAAAGTAATGCTCAAATAGAACAAGGCTAAGGTGATTTAGGGTTTTCCATTTCAAATGGCTAGATTATGAAATTTTGCTTAGGGTTTCAGCCAGAGACAAAAAATATTGTAGAGACCAAAGGAAAGGACACAAAGTCATGAAATTTTTTCAAGGATAGACCATTTTCTGAGGATTTTTTACTATGATAGAAAAATGGGCTAACAGTGGCTGTATCTGAGGATGCATGCCTCTTGGAGGCATGGCAAGAATTTAGATCTTTGGGAGGAGTAGACCACTCCACAAAAAATTTCTCGAACAACTTATTAAAAACAAGGAAACTACTCCTACTATGTACAAATGATGGCCCTGAATCACCAAAAAATTTCAAAACTTCTTGCCTCTATCATATACCTAATTTTCATTTCCTTTTTCTTGAGGTAAGTTGGATCTTTTATTCCCATTTGTTTTACCAATCATATCAACACCTTCAATCAACCCATTAGGCAAAACAAAATTTTTGTCTTCATTTTCATAGTGCACATAAAAACTTGAAACACTCTCATCAGCTTGCTCACTATGAAACTAAAACTTAGCATGCTCATGAATACCACCATCAAACTAAAACTGACCTTTATCTATTGATTTATGCATGCCATCAATCTGAAATGCAAAAGTCACATACTTTTTTTGATAAAAATCTTCATTCATACCTTGAATTTGCATATCCTCAAGTGTAGCTAGTTGGAGTTCAAATGAATAATCAGATTTGTACTCACACATGTCACCATCACCAAATTTTGAAACCACTCCACAACAAAATGCAACATCATCACTGAAAATTTTGTCACTCATGGAAGAAGAACATCCTGGTTCCTCACAGCAGTATGACAATATGTCATCATTCACATCCAGTTCAACAACATTTGAAACCTCCATGTGTTCTTCAAACAATGGATTGATAATTCCATGTAATACTCCTTGTTGAACATTATGAAAAAAAATGATTTGATCATCATTGTAGTCCTAATCATATAAAGTATTAGAAAATACTTTAAACTCACTACCCATTTCATCTTCATGGAGACTCTCAGCATATGAAGAAAAATCAAAACTATATGAAGATTCATAGTCAACATCACCTACCAAGTATATAGTGTCCATAATTACATCTTCTTCATTATCCTGTTTAGGAATACCATTATAGAAAAACCATGGTTCACTCCTAAACTCTCTACTATATGTTGCAACTTCATTACCCAATGTAAGACCATTAGATGACCCTTTACTCAAATATTTATGTTCATCCTCATTGATATCACATTTTATCACCATTTCCTTATGTTCATACTTTGAGGACAAACCATCCTCAAAATCTTCATATTCAAACTGATTTGTACAATGCAAAAAATAAGATGCATTCTCATTTTCAGATTCAAAAAAAGAATTCATACATTGACTGTCAAAGGAGTGTTCACTTCCATCATTACTTTCTTCCTCCCATGTTGCATCTGACTCATATGAAGACACCTCAAAATCTCTGCCTTCATCATTATGTTCCTCTGACTTTGATTGATATGTCCGTGAATCATATTCCTCATCTTGTGCAGCAACTTCAAACTCATCATTAGAGATAACTTTCAGCCTCTTCATTTGTATGATACTAAGATATAGAAGCAGCAACCTCATGTCTAGGAACATTAGAAAAATCATGCTCATAATCAAAATTATAAGAATTGACTGTAGTAGCTGATTCACAACTCAAAACACCAGCACATTGCTCAATCCTATCAAGGTCTAGAATATATCTTGCTACTGTAGCATCCTGAACACATGCCTCATCAATAGCAAAAGACTCAACAACATTTATACACAAATTCTGATTTGACACTTCAACCTGATTACAATCTACAGTAGAAGTGTTGGTACACTGATTTTGAATTGTGGTAGCAACACTACATTCATCTTTTCTTTCATATTCATTATACTGAAAGACATTCATGGCAAAATGACCTCTGGTCAATCCATATTTCAAATTGTTTTCAATATCCATTGCAATTATAAATGCTTGATATAATGACTTAGGTTCTTTATCCCTCAATAAGTAATTCATTTTCTTATCAAATGCATCGAAGTAGAAATTCACACACACTTGATCATTGGGTCTATAACTCTTAGGGATTTCGTTCAAAACTTTTGCAAATTTGATATTGAATTGAGGGACAAGTTCATCACTCTCAATATGAATATTTAAAAACTTATCATAATAATTAGATATGCTTACCCTTTCTCCAAATTTCTCCATGAAGGCCAAATGCATCTCACTCCAAGATGAAAGAGAACATGTTGGTAGAAAAGAGAACCAGTTTCTAGCATCACCTTCTAAAGTTTGAACAAACAATTTCATCCATAGGTCTTCATGGCAAACCTCAAAATCATTCATCACATTAGCAAAGCATTGAACATGTTTCCTTGCTAACTGAGACTGGTCCCTATCAAACATTGGTAAATATCCCTCGATTTCATCAAGGATCTTATTAGGGAAACCAGGTATGCCATCATAACAAAATGTCACATATCCTTTAACAAAAGAAACCCTGTGAACATCCATCACTAGCTGCAGCTTTTGCACATCTACTTGAAAATCTTCAAGACCAATGACAAGAAATATACATTTGAAACTAACCCTCTTTTTTCATTGAACCCTTCCTACATACTTCACACTTATAGGTCCTTTCTTTAATGACAAAACCATTTGATAAGGACCATGCAAATACACAAAATATTGAATGGGGAATACCTAGAAGCCTTTGTTGATTATTGTTGTTCACATCACATCCAACTGAAATATGAAACAAGGCAACACACCTTAGGTTCATTCTAGTATAGAGTTGGCACCCCTTTTCAGAGGACAAAAATTTTCACTGATCTCCTTGAAACACCAACAAATTCTGGGTATTCCTCACAGCAAAGTCACATATAATTTTTAAAATTTTGCAACAACAAATCTAGGTAAAACATTTACAGATCTGAAAACAACTTTTAGATTGTGACATTTATGAGACTCTTCCCCAAAATGAATATAGTAAGACTTTGGAATACTCTTAATGGTAAACTTATTTCATTCCCTAGTAGAGTCACCATTTTGTTGGAGCTTTCCCTTGCAGGACCAAACTTGAACAAATGTATGGGCTTGATTCTTAGATTATGCACTCAAGTTTGACAAGAAAGAGTCCAATTGATGAGGATTGAAAGGAATCCTCCTTCTTCTTTGAGCTCCACATCACTCAGGTGGGTATTGCCTTATCTACACACTTAAGACACCTCATGATAAACAATAGGCCCGCAGATAGATTATTATGGAATAGTTTCCAGACTCTTTTAGGTATCTTGTACCCTAATGAAGCCAATTCTTATGCAATATCCCTATTTGCATAGAATGAATCTAAAAACTAGAAAGGACCTCCTACTACTACTACCAACATGAAAGGGAAAGGTACTTGATTTGAATGATTGATGTTGGGTTGAACAGACCCTCGAAATACCCTTTGTCTCTCACAGACCAGTGCCTTATCCAATGGGCAGCAGAGTCAAATGCCTCATCGAAATAGAGAGCTATGAAATAAGAGGATAATATATTCAAATATGTTGATGCCTTACATCAATCATACACCATTAACCAGACCTCACTTTAACAATCCACCTGTGTACCTAGATATGTTATCACCTATTCAAAGGATTTTAACCCTCCCCTTATAAGAGACTTATAAACAAGTAATACATTAACCAATATCTACCAGAAGACAAGCATGAGACACCCTTGATATCCCAACTCATACACATCTGAAAAATAGTCCTAAACTTAGTTGTTTCTATGAAAACAACTCTATTGTAGACACATAGGAAATGCAAATAGAAAGGCTAAAACACCCTTGATGCTTCAATCAATAAGTCTAAAAATCAAATGGAGACAATCTGATAATAGTATAAATATATTGAAACCTCATACATAAGACAAACTATTACAACATGTATTCTATTCCCATAGCTAGAAAGGAAAGAGTGAACCCTATATGCAGAGAAGAAGGCAATATTTACAAGGCAAAACGTTCATGGAACTAGCTCTCAGAAGAAAACTCAAACCCTTCTAAATGATCTTGAAAATCCTTTTATAGGAAAAAGGATTGAAATAAGCAAAGGATCATTTAGGGAAAAATTAGGTCTACAAAAACTAGTAACAAGAGATAAAGAATGCAAGTAGGCCCTTGAAGCCCTAGAAAATCAGATCAAATCTGATGTACAAATACATTGGTTTCATACTCAAGGTTAACTGTAGATACAAATTCAACTAATTTCTTGTTGCAAGAGACAAAAATTAAATGCTAGAGCCAACTAACAAATCACCTTGCATATTCATAACATGGGGATCTCTGACAAAATCAAAACCCTAGCCACTTGGTATCAAATAATTATCCTTTAGATTCATTTGACATGGCACCCTAGGCAAGAAAATCTAATCTACATGGAAACCCATGTCCTTTGCATCATTCTCCAACTGCAAATGTCTTGGAAGAATTAATTCTAAACAACCCTTTTGTTTTATATGGCTTTCTGCTTCAAACCCTGGTGAAAACCCTGCAAAAATATTTGAATTTAAAATAAAACAGCTATAGGCTCTAGTTTAAAACACAATCATTGATCAATTTATTTCTCGGTAGATCAGGCAACTCGTAATTATCCTTCAATAGTCAAAAAAACCTTTTAAAAGTCTTTTTCCACATCACTAATCCCTCAACCAATGAAATTCAAGCATGCTGGCAATGAAAAGGCACCACGTAACAAGCTGCACCCACTTTTTACAAGCTCTAGATTAGACGGTTGGTGCATGATCTCATAGCCCTGACAGACCCTATGAGATCATATGCCCTCCAATAGATCATCCATACTAGCATCTCAAAGCACCTTTTAGGCCCACTAACATAATCCTTATCACTATAGAGCTTAGCAAATCAAAACATGACACATCAGCAACATGGTGGTAGAGGGTCCCACTTCTCTCAGTCAAGCACTTATCCCTAGGTCATTTGGAGAATAAGAAACTGAAGGATTTTGCCAGGTTTTGAGATAGATTACTTAACCGTGGTCTGATTTGGACAATACATGAATAAAGGGCATTTGCTGAATTGCTAAAACATTTTTTAACCCCTGGTTACATTTAGAGAATGCGTGACTGAAGGACTTCGCACTTTGACTTTTATTTATTCACCAAGTCACTAAATGTTTTTCTTAACCCTCCTTAGGAAACCTAGCTTATATTTGGAAAATTAGAGACAAAGGGAAAACTTATGTTCACTTAATCATTTGTCTAACTGTGAAATGACTTCGAGAACCTACGACTGAAGGGTTCACCAAATTGCCAAATGGTTTAGGGCTCCACTAATTTATTTTGAGACTCTGTGAACACACACGTTCACCCATTCACCAAATAACTTAGAACCCCACCAAATATTAAGAGAATAAGTGACCAAAGGGTAGACTTTATCGAAGCTACCAAAACTTATCAAAACTGCCAAACTTAGAGAATGTTGAATATAACATAGTCACTAATTTGCTGAATGCTTTATAACTTTGGGCCCACCGACAAATTCCACCTCAGAGCCTTCTGACATTATGTCCACTTGGATCATCTCTTACCCAATAGAAATCTAGCATGTCTGCTCCAACTGTCAGAGGACCCACCTAAATTTGTCACCTGAGGAAAAAGTAAAATTGACGGCTGGTGCAAGATCTCATGGCTCTGACACAACCCATGAGATTATGTGTCAACCATTGATCCTTTGTAGTTTTCAGAGCCCTCTAAAATGTGTTAGATACTAGGTCCGACTGATACTTGCCAAATCATCATTATGTGGACCATTAATAGACTTCCAATCATGCATACCTGGTAGTGGACCTACTTCATTGAAAAGCTATGTCACAAAGGAGAATCAATGGCCATCTTAAGATCACATGCCTGTGACACACTCTATGCAAAGATACGTGAACCATTAGATCGAAATGGTGTCAGAGAACTGGGCCCAGGAAATATTTAGAGGCTAAAACATTTAGAAAAATCAAGGTGCTAGGACTTAGGAAATATTAAAGGCCGTCGGGCATTAGAATTAGGAAAATTAAAGGTATGACCCCCATGAGTGACAAAAATTTAAAGCACATGTTTTTTAGGAATTTTAAGTGGCCTAAAAAGTAACGCTCAAATAGAACAAGGCTAAGGTGATTTAGGGTTTTCCATTTCAAATGGCTAGATTATGAAATTTTGCTTAGGGTTTCAGCTAGAGACATAGAAAATATTGCAGAGACCAAAGGAAAGGACACAAAGCCATGAAAATTTTTCAAGGATAGACCATTTTTTGAGGATTTTTTACTATGATAGGAAAGTGGGATAATAGATCCATTAGAGTGTTGCTCTCAAATTGACTCACTAGTAATTGATAATGATGAAGCACTGGACAAATTTGTTGAAAAGAGGTAAATTTAGTAAGTAGAATCTTATCTCTAATATCCTTTTGCAAATCTGAAATAAACATACATTGAATATCAATATCAGGAATAGGATAGGAAATCTAAGCATACAAATGCTTAAATCTAGCAATAAATTTAGTCAATTTTTCCTTAGCACTTTGTTTACAATGCATCAAATCAGTCAAAGACACTTGCAGGCCAATATTATTTTGAAATTTTTGAATAAAGACATTAGCAAGTTGCGGAAAGGAATCAATAGAATAAGGAGGCAAGGAACAGTACCATTGTAAGGCCTTGTCATGGAAGGTTCTAGCAAACAGTTTGGCTAAAATCCTATGGTCATGAGCATAATCACTAGAAAGGATTTGGAATGTTTTAACATGATGAATAGAATCTCCTTTTCCATTATAATTCTCAAGATGATGCATCTCACCTTGCTAAGGAACTTGATTATGAATGATGTCTCGGGACAAGGGACTTCCCATGTCACATGTAGGAATACTAAACTTGTTTTGAGTTAAAGAAGAAAGTTGTTGTTGAAAGGATGACACGGTCTGAGCCGAACTGATGATTGTTGAATCATTAGAGGAAATAGGAGTAGCAATATTAGACACACTAGGTAAAGTGTAAGAAGTTGCAAGAACAAAAGACACAACTAGAGGAACACTAGGAACTACAATTGGAAGCATATTGGAAGAAGTGAAAGGAACATTATGATATGAAGCTTGTGATGTAGGAAGGGACACATGAGGAACACTCATAGGAATAGAGGGAACTATCACAGTCACCAAAGGAGTATAGATAGGAATATTAGGTAAAGGATTAGAAGGAGGTTCAACACTAGTGATAAGAGCAATCAACCCTAAATATTTAGCTTCTTGAACTAAAGGTTTAACATATGATTGCACAAGGTGAGTAATACCACGCAGGAGGTCAACACCTTGATGACTATCAATGAGAACTTTCTTAAGAGCCTATATAGCTTGAATGGAATCTTGATTATGGTTCTCTTGAAGAAGAAAATTACCCATTTTATCAAGTTCAGTGGAAAGTTTTTGGACTTTCTTGGGAGGAACTCTTAAAGTGTCATCCTCATCATGAGATGAGTGAGAAGAGTTTTTCTCAAAGGTAGGATTGGAATCATGAAGAATCAAGTTATCATCCAGGATCCTAAAGAAAGGAGAGGAAGATTTAGGATCAAGGCACCCATGAGTCTATGACTTCATCTAATTGGAATATTATAAGTAGGACTAGTGGTAGTAAAGCTCATAAACCAATGTAATGCAAATGAACTAAACTAAGAACACATAAAGAATGAATATCAAATCTAATTAGCATTCAAGATCTAACACAAAGGAAAAATCTAATACTAACAAGATAAAAGGTAAGCACAATATGACATCCAAAATGAACAGACATAATAAGACAAAGGGAAATCCAAAACCAAAAAGAAAGAGAGCAAGCTAGTCAGGTTCACCAAAATGAATAGAAGTAAAATGGATTCACCTCTATTCAAATGTAAGGGGGGGAAATATGAGATCTATTCTCAAACCCAAATTCCCAAAGAAGAGATCCAATTTGATCAACCAAGATGATAATACACAATCGAATCAATTTATGAAGAATATGGAAGAGAGAGAGAGAGAGAGTAAATCCAATATTTCCCTGTGAAAGAAATTATGCTTGAAATGTGGAATAATTGAAATATAAATACTAACGTCAAATTAGGGCAGATCTGGGAAATGTCAAATTCTGATGTCTATGTATACTTTCAGGCAATTCTTCAACCTATTCAGGCCAAAAATCCAGAGAGAGAAAACCCAAAAATCTTTCTCCAAGATGAGCTCAGGTTGGGTTTGACCCTCATAAAAGGTCAAATACAACATTCTTTATTTGAAGTCCAATTCTATTTCTGTTCACAAATCTCAGATGTTTGCTGAAAAGGGTATGCAAATTCACTCCCAAATCCAAAATTTTGTTCCTGTACCTACAATAAAATGGGGTTTTTTGTTGTATGGGAGGTTTGCCTTGGTCAAACCCCAATTTAGGAATTAACCTTGAATTTGAATTGAAATATACTATGCATAAACAAAGTAATTGAAACAAATCACCTCCCTTATGTTGAAGTCCTTTTAGAGGATTCAAATCCTCAAATCCACAAGTAGGAATGCTTCAATGGATGTAGGATGAATGTAGGATGTTTCCAATCAATGGAATTTGATCTTCAACACCAATCTTGACTTGATCTTTGCATATGAGAAGGCTTGAATGAATGTAGAAGGATGGATCATCAAAGGGGGCTCTAAAGAGATTGAATCCTTCAATAGCTAACAATGGATCTCCTTGATGGATGAATTCTTGAACTCTTGAATGCTTGAAGACTTTCTTGAACTTGAGAGCTTGAGAGATTCTTAGATGATAAAATGAGAGAGGAAGGCCTCCTTTTATAGTGAACTAGGGCACAATCCTCTAGAGAGGCCACCTTGGAAAATTAAATCCCAATTAGGTCCTAACCTTTAGAAAATATACCTAGATTAAATGAAATTAGAGGATTTACCATGCTGAAACCCAAAATGGCCAACCCGGAGGCGATAAAATAAATATCCTGAAAGCCCGATGCCTAGAAATCAAAGAAATTGGAAATTTGAATGGGGGGGGGGGAATCCAAGTTGGGCCTAGCCTAGTCAAGTTTGACCTTGAGCTTGACCTATTTAGGTTCAAGCTCAATCTAAACCTAGTCAGGATCAACCTTGAATTTTACCTTGGGCCCAGATTCATTCAGAACCAGGTAAGGAGGTTCCGAGGATGCCTAGAAAAATAGAAATGATATCAAGACAAGATAGAATGCTAGGGATAGAAATAAAATCCTATGATTACTATGATGAAGGCTAGGAAGACCTATTTCTAAATCCTACCTATAAAATAGAGCCATGGAGGAGTAAAATTAAGGAGAATCCTTGGGATCCTAACCCTAATTTCACCTAGAATGAAGAAATCAAGTGCAGGGAAGAAGTGGAAGGTGGGGAAAAAGACAAATACATGCAAAGAGCTGATTAAGGAACTTAACATGACCCCAAACCACTTAATTGAAGGGCTAAATGCTCTTAACATGGAAGTGCTTCCATTTTGAGATGATACATTAAGCACCCACTTTGGCAAGAGTATGGACTTGATGCAAACTCTTGGTAAAGGAGATCAGAATGAAAAAATAATCTTATCATAATCCAAGGGACAAAGAGAAACCTTAAGCCCCCAGGGACTCAAGTATTCATCAACTCCTAGATCACAATAATAGAAACATCTCTAGAGAAAGAAAGAAGGTGTGATTACCTTGCCCAATGAGAACTTATGTCCCATTGTGAACCAGACAAAAACATAGTGCAACTTGAAAGATGGAATTGAACCACCTAGTGAATGTGGCTACTCACTAGCCAACCCATCAAGGATTCATCCTTAGGAATATTCTATTCCATAAGAATAAAAACAAAAAGAAAAAGAGATTCAGTCTTAAGGACACTTCCAACCTTAAGGGATCAAAATATATGTATATTTGAAACTAGAGGGATCAAGAGATCCTAAAATATAAATCCATGCTTTAAGGATTAATTACTAATCAAAAAAGGGAAAAAGTATCTTAAAAAATATGTGTGTATTGGAAAGTGCATGTGTGTGACAGGTGAGCAGAGCATATGCCCCCAAATTAAAGTCATTGTTGACACTTTAACAGGAGCAATGGCCTTAACAGAAACATAAATAACTCCACTGATTATGTTTCTACATTGAGATGCCCCTAGACGAAGACAAACCAAGGGACATTTCATAGAAACATATAAATAACATAGAAGGGATCTACCTACTGTGGGGTTAGTATGATCATAAGATAATATATATATGATATTATTGCTAATGAATTGAAATCATT
The DNA here is from genome assembly GCA_027943335.1 of Chamaecyparis obtusa. Taxonomy (NCBI): domain Eukaryota; kingdom Viridiplantae; phylum Streptophyta; class Pinopsida; order Cupressales; family Cupressaceae; genus Chamaecyparis; species Chamaecyparis obtusa. The sequence continues at coordinate 746,314 of BSBK01001816.1, forward strand.
CCCCAAAGAAAGTAGAACTACAATCACAAAGGAGGAAAGATCACATAATTTATAGGAAGGAGAATCTTTTCAAACCATGTCATGGAGACCAAAAAGAATTAGTGCTACCATATCTCGAATCCAAGCAGATTACACAAGGAAACATTGATGAACAATAGCACAGTTACGACATAACATTGAACAACCCATAGAAGAATAGACATACATATAGAATAATTTGAACAATAGTTTTGATTCCTTCATCACTTTGCACCAACTAAGTAACAAAGATCATATAAAATAATCAAACAACATTTAGAAAACATAGTACGTGAGAAGCACAGTACAATAGGAAAACACACAACAAAGCTACCATGAAGGACAAGCCAATCAAGGGTGCCACCTACTTTCCCCATCTCTTTGTATATCATTTATGGAAGGTGGGTAACTCACAAGAGGGACTATATCCAACATAGTAGGAATGATAGCTAGTTCCAAACAAAGATCCTCTTGAGAATCAAAATGTTCAACACTAGGTGTAAGAGTTAATTGTGATGAAAGCATATTAGGTAAATCAATATTAATGTCAATAGTTTCATTTTCATCATTAACATCATCAGTATCATCAAGAGTATCTTCTTAACCCAAATTAATCAAAATAGGATCTAAGATATGAATAGAATCATCATAATCATGCATGTGAACATCATTATTAGTAACAATCTATTCTACCACATTATGCATAGCTTTATCCATAGAAAGTAAAGATCTTTGAGCTTTAGCATGAGCATGACACTTTTTACAATGTTCATTAGTAAATTGGTTTCATTTTGATTTATTTGAAATAGGTTGAGAACTAGGAGGAACAATCATAGGATCCTTCACAGGTTCTTTAGGAAGATCAATAGGATTATTAACCGTAGGAGAAACAATCATAGGATCTTTGATATGTTTGATAGAAGGAACTTGATTAAGAAAACTAGAAGTCATAGTTAAAGGAGGTATAGAAGCTGTAGGTAAAAGACCATGATTAAGATCCCTAGCAGGTGAACTTAATTCAATAATTTTATGATGTTTATATTCTTTATATGATCATAAAATATTTTCAGGTTGAGGAGGACATGAATTAGGTAATGAAGGCCAAAAGAAATCCAGAGTAGCACAATCTCTAGGCCTAGAAGGTTGATATAGACTATGATTAATCATCTTCACTTCTTCATCATGAATGAACTTAAGACACTTATGGATAGGTGAAGCAACAACATGCATGGTAGTTAACCAAGGAAAACCTAGCTTAACTTGAAATTGATCAAAAGTAGGAACAACAAAAATTGTAGTGTTCACAAATTTTCCACAAAGTTAAACTAGTAAAGTAATAGAACCAAAGGATGGATAAAGAAAACCATTACAAGTTTGAATCCACACATCTGATGTATCATAAAAGTTATGTTATAAGATTTTCATAAAAATATTTTCTTCAGTGATAACATTGACTAAGGATGTTGGATCAACAAGAAAACCATCAGTAGGTTTTTGAGAAATCTTAGTAGTAATGTAAAGGGGACCATTAGGAGTGTTAATAGTCTTAGAGTCATCAAAGGTTATCAAGAGTTCCCAAGGTCTCTTATTCTTAAATTTTTTTTGAGGTATAGGTTGAGTTTTCATTTTAGGTTTAGGTGTTGGTTGAGGTTGAGATTGAACTTGAGGTTCAATCTAAGGTTGAGGTTGAAGTTGAGGTTGAGGTTGAGGTTGAGGTGGAGAGACAGACTAATCAACATGCTCCACTTGATTAACAACATGATTGAGATCATCCATCTTTGAATCGTACATAATTTCCATAGAAGATGGCTGAGCAATAGTATTAATATCATGTGTAGGTAAAGGGTTCATATAGATTTGAAGGTTCTAATGAGGAGGAGAGATGGATTTAATCCCAATAATATCTATATTATCAATAGATAAAGCCTTAGAATTAATTAGATCTTGAACCTTATGTTTTAAAGAATAAAATTTCTCAGTATCATGACCATTCTGACGATGATAATGACAAAAAGCATTTTGATCAAAATATTTAGATGCAATCGTAGTAGGTAAAATAGGTCGAATAGGAGGTAAAGTAATCATATTAGTAGCTAAGAACCTATTCATAATAGCATGTAAAAATTCAGAAAGAGGAGTAAACATACGATTTAATCAAAAAGTAGTGGTTGCAGAAGTAGCATTGTGAGATGAAACAACTTGATCAGCAACTACATTCACTTGTTTGTTTATCCTGACATAGTTGTTGAATTTTTTAAACTTGTTTGGATTAGGAGTAGCATCACTCTTATCAACTAGAATAGGAGCTATTGGAGTGTTTCTCTCAAATTGACTCACTAGTAATTGATAATGATGAAGGGCTGCACAAAATTGTTGAAAAGAGGTAAATTTAGTAAGTAGAATCTTATCTCTAATATCCTTTTTCAAATTTGAAATAAACATATGTTGAATATCAATATTAGGAATAGGATAGGAAATCTAAGAATACAAATGGTTAAATCTACCAATAAATTTAGTCAATTTTTCCTTAGCACTTTGTTTACAATGCATCAAATCAGTCAAAGACACTTGCAGGCCAATATTATTTTTAAATTTTTGAATAAAGGCATTAGCAAGTTGTCAAAGGGAATCAATAGAATAAGGAGGCAAGGAAAAATACCATTTTAAGGCCTTGTCATGGAAGGTTCTAGCAAAAAGTTTGGCTAAAATCCTATGGTCATGAGCATAATCACTACAAAGGATTTGGAATGTTTTAACATGATGAACAAGATCTCCTTTTCCATTATAATTCTCAAGATGAGGCATCTCACCTTGCTGAGGAACAGGAGTATGAATGATGTCTCAGGACAAGGGATTTCCTATGTCACATGTAGGAATACTAAACTTGTTTTGAGTTAAAGAAGAAAGTTGTTATTGTAAGGATGACATAGTTTGAGCCAAACTAATGATTTTTGAATCATTAGTGGAAATAGGAGGACTACCAACATTAGAAACACTACATAAAGTGTAAGAAGTTGTAGGAATAGAAGACACAACTGGAGGAACACTAGGAACTATAGTTGGAAGAAGATTGGAATAAGTGAAAGGAACATTATGATATGAAGGTTGTGATGTAGGAAGGGACATAGGAGGAACACTCATAGGAAAAGAGGGAATCATCATAGTTAGAAAAGGAGTATAGATAGGAATATTAGGTAAAGGATTAGAAGGAGGTTCAACACTAGTGATAAGAGGAATCAACCCTAAATCTTCAGCTTCTTGAACTAAAGGTTTAACATTTGAATGCACAAGGTGAGTAATACCATGCAAGAGGTTAACACCTTGATCACTATCACAGATAAATTTCTTAAGAGCCTATATAGCTTGAATAGAATCTTGGTTATGGTTCTCTTGAAGAAGCCAATTACCCATTTTATCAAGTTCAGTGGAAAGTTTTTGGACTTTCTTAGGAGGAACTCTTAAAGTGTCATCCTCATCATGAGATGAGTGAGAAGAGTTTTGCTCCATAGTATAATTGGAATCATGAAGAATCAAGTTATCATCTAGGATCCTAAGGAAAGGAGAGGAGGATTCAGGATCAAAGGCACCCATGAGTCTATGACTTCTTCTAACTAGAATATTATAAGTAGGACTAGTGGTAGTAAAGCTCATAAACCAATGTAATGCAAATGAACTAAACTAAGAACACATAAAGCATGAATATCAAATCTAATTAGCATTCAAGATCTAACAAAAAGAAAAAATATAATACTAACAAGATAAAAGGAAAGCATAATATGACATCCAAAATGAACACACACAATAAGAAAAAGGGAAATCCAACACCAAAAAGAAAGAGAGCAAGCTAGTCGAGTTCACCAAAATGAATTGAAGTAAAATGGAGTCACCTCTATTCAAATGTAAAGGGGGAAAATATGAGATCTATTCTCAAACCCAAATTCCCAAAGAAGAGATCCAATTTGATCAACCAAGAGGTTAATACACAATCAAACCAATTTATGAAGAATATGGAAGAGAGAGAGAGAGTAAATCCAATATTTCCCTGTGAAGGAAATTATGCTTGAAATGTGGAATAATTAAAATAAAAATACTAACCTCAAATTAGGGCAGATCTAGAAAATGTCAAATTTTGATGTCTATGTATACTTTTAGGCAATTCTATAACTTGTTCTAGACCGGAAATGCTAAGATAGAGAAAACCCAAAAATCTTTCTCCAAGATGAGCTCAAGTCAGGTTTGACCCTCATAAAATGTCAAATACTACATTCTTTATTTGAAGTCCGATTCTGATTTTGTTCATAGATCTCAAACGCTTTCTGAAAAGGGTATCCAAATCCACTCTCAGATCCAAAATTCTGCACCTGTACCTGCAAGAAAATGGGGGGTTTTTCTTGTATGGGGGGTTTGCCTTGGTCAAACCCCAGTTTAGAAATTAACCTTGAAATTGAATTGAAATATACTATGCATAAATAAAGTAATTGGAACAAATCACCTCACTTATGTTGAAGTCCTTGTAGAGGATTTAAATCCTCAAATCCACAAGTAGGAATGCTTCAATGGATGTAGGATGAATGTAGGATGTTTCCAATCAATGGCATTTGATCTTCAACACCAATCTTGACTTGATCTTTGCATATGAGAAGGCTTGAATGAATGTAGAAGGATGGATCATCAAAGGGGGCTCCAAAGAGATTGAATCCTTCAATAGCTCACACTGGATCTCCTTGATGGATGAATGCTTAAACACTTCAATGCTTGAAGAATTGCTTGAACTTGAGAGCTTGAGAGATTCTAAGATGATAAAATGAGAGAAGAAGGTCTCCTTTTATAGTGAACTAGGGCACAATCCTCTAGAGGGGCCACCTTGGAGAATTAAATCCCAATTAGAGGATTTACCTTCTTGAAACTTGCAATCACCAACTCAGAGGTAGGAAAATAAATATCCCAAAAGCTCGATGCCCAAAAATCAAAGAAATTGGAAATTTGAATTAGGGAGGAAAAATCAAGGTTGGACCTAACATAGTCAGGTTCAACCTCGATCCTCACCTAGTCAGGATCAACCTAAAATTTTACCCTAGGCCCAGATTCAATCAGAACTAGGTCAAGAGGTCCTGGGATGCCTAGAAACCTCAAAATTATATCAAGATAGGATAGAATGCCAGGGATAGACATAAAATCCTATGATTACTATAATGAAGGCTAGGAGGAACTATTTCTAAATCATACCTAGAAAATAGAGCCATGGAAGAGGAAAATTAAGGAGAATCCTTAGGATCCTAACCCTAATTTCACTTGGAATGAAGAAATCAAGTGCAAGGAAGAAGTGGAAAGTGGGGGGAAAGCCAAATACATGAAAAGACCTAATCAAGGCACTTAACATGACCCCAAACCACTTAATCAGAGGGGTAAATGCTCTTAACATGTAAGTGCTTCCATTTTAAGACAATACATTAAGCCTCCGATTTAGCAAGAGTAGGGACTCGATGCAAACTCTTGGTAATGGAGATCAGAATGAAAAGATAATCTTATCATAATCCAAGGGACAAAGAGAAACCTTAAGCCCATAGGGACTCAAGTCTTCATCAACTCCTAGATCACAATAAGAGAAACATCTCTAGAGAAAGAAAGAAAGTGTGATTACCTCACCTAGTGAGAACTTATGTCCCATTATGAACCACATAGAAAAATGGTGCAACTGGAAAGATGGAATTGAACCACCTAGTGAATGTGGCTATTCACTACATAACCCATCAAGAATTCATCCTTAGGAATATTCTATTCCATAAGAATAAAACCAAAAAACAAAAGAGATCGAGTCTTAAGGACACTTCCAACCTTAAGGGATCAAAATATATGTATATTTGAAACTGGAGGGATCAAGAGATCCTAAAATATGAATCCATGTTTTAATGATTAATTACTAATCCAAAATGGGAAAATGTATCTTGAAAAATATGTGTGTATTGGAAAGTGCATGTGTGTGATAGGTGAGTAGAGCATATGCCCCCATGTTAAAGTCATTGTTGACACTTTAATAGGAGCAATGGCTTTAACGGAAACATAAACAACTCCACTAATTCCGTTTCCACGTTGAGATACCTTGAGATGAAGACAAATCAAGGGAAATTTCATAGAAATATATAGAGAACATAGAAGGGATCTAGCTATCATGGGGTCAGTATGATCATAAGATTATATATATATATATATATATATATATATATATATATATATATATATATATATATATATATTATTGCAAATGAATTGACATCATTCCCAAAAGAAAGTAGAACTACAATCACAAAGGAGGAAAGATCACATAAGATATACGAAGGGGAATATTTTTAGATCATGACATGGAGACCAAAATGAACTAGTCCTACCATATCTAGAATCCAAGCTGATTACACAAGGAAACATTGACAAACAATAGCATAGTTACGACATAAAATTGAACAACGCATAGAAGAATAGACATATATATAGAAGAATTTGAACAATAGTTTTGATTACTTCATCACTTTGCACCAACTGAGTAACAAAGATGATATAAAATAATCAAACAACATTTAGCAAAAAAGTACAGGAGAAGCACAGTACAATAGGCAAACACATAGCAAAGATACCACGAAGGACAAGCTGATCAAAGGTGCCGCCTACTTTCCCCATCTCATTGTATATCATTTAGGGAAGGTGAGTAACTTGCAAGAGGGACTATATCCAACACAATAGGTATGATAGCCAGTTCCAAACAAGGATCCTCATGAGAATCACAATGTTTGACACTAGGTGTAAGAGTTAATTGTGATGAAAGCATATTAGGTAAATCAATGTCAATGTCAATAGTTTCATATTCATCATAAACATCATCAGTATCATTGAGAGTATCTTCTTCATCCAAAATAATCAAAATAGGATCTAAAATACGAATAGAATCATCATAATCATGCATGTGAACATCATTATTAGTAACAATATGTTCTACCACATTATGAATAGGTTTATGCATAGAAAGTAAAGATCTTTGAGCTTTAGCATGAGCATGATGCTTTTTATGATGTTCATTAGTAGATCAATTTTGTTTTGATTTATTTGAAATAGGTTGAGAACTAGGAGGAACAATCATAGGATCCTTCACAGGTTCTTTAGGAAGATCAATAGGATTATTAACCATACGAGAAACAATCACAAGATCTTTGATAGTTTCAGTAGAAGGAACTTGATTAACAGAGTTGTTGGATTAATTATGTGTTTTCTTTGATGTCACACTAATGTCATTGTAGACACCGAAAAATCCTTTAGAAAATAAATTATTTTTGTTTTCTGAAAATCCTTGATGACATCATCATTTATTAATTAATTATTTATTTAATTAATTTATTTATTTTTATGGCATTAAATCCCTCTCTCTTAATTAAAAATCTTTAATTAAGGAATCTAGCCTAAAAGTGTCATTTGGACATTATCCCTAATTTATTAATTATTTAATTAATAAATTGACCAAAAAATTCAAAAATAAATTAATTTATTTTTAATTTGTTTTTTATCCCAAAGTTGGCCAAAATTATAAAGAGCACTAAACTCTTCTAGAAAGTCCTAAACCTTCCTCTAAATGGGTCAAATCCCTAATCTAGTCCCTTCAAACCCTAAGCCTTGATATTTAATGTTTATTAAATTTACCTTTAATAAATATCTAAATCTCACCAAAAGCCACTTGCCCATCCCTTTCTCCTAATCCCCTTTCTAATCTTGTCACATTCCATTAGCAAAAGGTTTACCAAAACTTATGCTAACCTCCTCTTAGTCATCTTTTTTGGTCAACAAAGAGGGACACCTCTTTGGCCACCTCTTCAAATGCATTTAAGAGTTTCTTAAGCCTTCTTGGCCACCTCTTCAAATGCATTTAAGACCTTCTTATCCCTTCCTTGCCACCTCTTGGCCTTGGGCACATTTACCAAATTGTGCACATGCCCTCAAACTTTCAACTCAATCCTCCCTTGACACTTGTCAGGACACTTGTCCTTGACTCAACCCTAACCTTAGCCCTAACTCTGACTCATCCTTTTAAACCAAGCCCTTCCCTTTTCCTATAAATACCCTCACTTCCTAAGGCAAATCATCTTTCAACTCTCAAACTCAATAGAAAAGTTATAATGTCATTTTCATTCTAGCATAAGCATAAACTCATCATTTTAGATCATTTCCAAGCTTAAATCACATCTAAATTAGCTTAATTGGATTAACATAGATTCATTTCTTGTTTAATCAATCTTAGTTCATCTTTTAGCTTTGCATATTTGTGTGTTCTTGAGGCCTTTGAGCCAAAATAGGTTCCTCATACCTATTTTGTGTCATTTTGGGTCTTCATTAACCTCAAATCATCATTTATCTTGCATGCTCCAAGTGCTTGAGTTTGCACACCCACATCCATCTATATCCAGGCATATCAAACAATGCATGGGCGCATCCGTTTTAGGCTTAAACTGAGGTGGCTTTGATTTTAATTTGTTTACCATTAAATTTGATTTGATTATATGCTATGACGTTTGTTTGTCTTTGGCCTTCAAAACAGGTTTAGGTGCACACTCAAATCCTAGTCTACATTCTGGCACGCCTGGTGGGACTCGAACCCACAATCATTTTGATGAGATTATACTTTATATGCTTGTATTTGTAGGAAACAAATGAAATGTCACCTTCAAGCAATTAAATGTCACCTACAGCAATTAAATGTCACCTTCAAGCAAAGAAATGTCACCTTCATGAAAATAAATGTCGCCTACATACAATCCAGTCACGCCTTCTTGCAATGAAATCACGCCTTTGAGGAAAGAAATGACGCCTATGAGCTTTGTTTTCACACCTGCATAACTGAGATTTTTCCATGATCGATAACTTCTGTTCCGTCCTAGAATTCTCTTCTGTCACCAGCATGTAAAGAAATCATGCCTTTGACGAAAGAAATCACGCGTCTGCATATTTATCTGTCACCTATAAAGGTACAGAATGTCACCTGTAAAAATTAAATGTTGCTTCTGCACTTTCCAACGTCGCCTATAAGCTGGACAGTGTCACTTTTTGTTTTTTTTGTCTTGAGTTGCTTGGGACTGGTTTTTCATTTCTTTTATTATAGCAAAGGTCAAACTCAATCTTGAATGAAACTAAAGGAAAGAACTTAGGTCCTAAGTGTCATTGTCAATTTTAAAATCAAACCAAATCTTGAATGCACTAAAAGAACGAACAACTCTATTCCCTCTCTTGTTTCAGATTTCAAAGCAAGCAAACAAATTCAATCTTGAGTGATCTAAGGGATAAAACAAAGCTTTTTCAAAGTTCTTAAATCAACTCGCTAATCAAATCTTGAATGCACAAAAGGAAAGAACTTGCAACCATTCAAATCATTTACATTTTGGTGAAAGGAACAAATCAAAATCTAATCACGAGTGTCTTCATTTCAAAGTTCAAACATCACTTAATCAAATTTGGGAAAATGAACAAAATCTGCTTGATGTGCATGTAGGAGTTTTTCAATTCTTGCATAATCCTTATTAGAGTAAGCAACGTGGAACATCTGAACTTAGACAAGTTCACCTGTTCTGCTTTTAGCGAGGCCTGTCCAAGGAGAAGCACTTCCTCCTCGGAGAATGACCTCAAATCGGTATCCCCCCCAGCCGGTATACAAATAAGTGAAGACCAAAAGAATCACTTATATCTCCTAATCACCAGGTGTTCGTGCCAAACACATGTTTGGGGATGGTAAACATTCCTCTCCCCCAGCATTATTGGCAAGGCTCTTAAGTGAGTCACAGATGATCAGCAAAACTGGGTATGGAGACACCATGGAATCATTAGCAAACTGATAAAATAGAGGCTACCCTATCTACATCTGAAAGTATCAAAATCCTTGTGCAAGGATCGATTCCAAGGGGTTTACCGGGTCGCCTCAAGATTACTCACCATTTTTATTCCTTTCTGGGGGATACCAAGCTGTGGGCAAGCGATTTTGATACTCACCTTCCTTAGGTAGATCTATTTGAAGTGCTTGACAGTCAAAGACTTCATGAAAACACTTGTTGAAACATACACTTTTTAGAGCTTTATCAGAGTCAGTCATCCTATTTGTATCCCACAGGGTTGCTTTGTCCCTTGCGAAGATTGCTTTGACTTTAACTTTTGCCATTGGAAACCTTTGTCTCAAAATCAGAAGCCTCTTTTCCAAAGTGATGCCCAGCAAGAACAAACATCCTAAAGCGAAGTTGCCCAAATCCCAAGCCTATCAAGAGTGAAAAGTTGCCAAGAAGAAACTCAAGAGCTATCAAGCCATTATCCAAGCAACCCAAGCAGAAGAGAAGTCCCAAACCAAACTTGAGAACATTACCCATAACACCCGAATCAAACAGTTTGCCTACTGTTTCCAAGTAAACCATCGTTTCATCAGCCTTGAACCAGAAAATTAGCCAAAATCCTTGTTCATGTCTTGTTCCATCTTCAGATCTTAAAATCTTGTCTCAAACAGCCTTGCATCTTAGTTTCATCCTAGTTTCACCCTTTGCATCAGCATCAAAACCCTAGTTGCATCTCAAGAACATCATAAAAGTTGCATTTGCATTCATCTTCCTACCAGCATTCTAGAATCAGTCCTTGTCATTTGCACTTGCATCATCCCTCTAGAGCATTGTTCCTTCATCATCCTTCACCATATTTTCATCACCAAACTAAATCAGCTTCCCATCCTTATCTTTTAGCATCCGTCATCCAAAGCAGATCCACCATCTTTTGTTCCAAATCCAGAGTTCCACCAACACTTAGTGTTTACCCTTTTGAGTTGTTTTTCATCCCTTATCCAAGATCAGAGACCATCATCCTCTTTTTTGACACAACGTGTTGTCATAAAGAAATCAAACCTTGTCCTTGCATAGCCATCATCTTGAGCAAGAGATTGGAGTGTATTGATAAGAAACTTGTTAACTGAAGATCATCAGTCTATCTTAGGTTGACCCCATCATATCTCTGATCCTCCATTTGGGAAAAATAGCAGCTCATTTATTGACCACTTAGTAATCTTTCACCAGCTTTCCACCAGCAACCTATCTTTCCTCCATCATCTTGATCCATATCCGTTCCATCCAGCTTCCATCATCACCATCTTGATCCCTGTCTTTGCATTTGCATCTTAGAAGTCATCATCTTTAGAAGTTCATCAACTTTGCATCCATCAACATCTTTTAGCCAAACATCTTGCATCCATTTAGCACTTGCATCTCCATGCCTGTTGAGACCAGATCTCGGAAAAGAAGAAGCATGAATCCTTATCCACCAACAACCTCATCCGATCCCAACCTTTTCACTAATGCCATGATGACCTACAATCCCTAGATCCAAGCTAGTAACCCATGTGAAGATCCAAACATCCCTTCATCCCTGTTGGCAATCCAAGCATTTGCAAATCCTCTAGAAAGCCCACCAGTGACCAATGCCCTTGTACGGCAACATCAGCAAAGCACATTTGCCCACTACCTGCCAGAAAGTACCTCCATCCCACCATCTCTCTATCCACGCATCCCCATCAATACTATCCAAGTTCCAGCACAAGCATATTCTGTGTTTGTCCAATCATTCCCCAATCCTATCATGCAAACACCCCAAGAGCTTTCCACCATTCCCCTTTTCTTGCAAGGAAGCCTCACCAGTCCTGCAACACAAGCTGTAGCGCCATCCACTCCATCTCCTACCCCTTTTGCTTCATCATCTGCTATGGCTACCTAAGCCCAAATCCAACGCTTAACCCAAAGTTAGCTTCCACCTCTCACGCAAGCTTTTACACCAAAAGCTTCGCCACCATCTGCAAGTCAAGCAACGCCTTTCACCATCAAAGGAGCACCGTCACCCTTCACCCCCCAAGCACCTGTACCTTCTTCTTTGGGGTTAGCGCAATCACTTCCCATTCCAACCTCATCTTTCTCTTGGGTGTTTCCTTCATTTTCCTCCTCACAAGCATCCACTGAACCACGACCTCAACAAGCTCCTTTCTCTCAACCATCATTCATGTCCCAAGCTCCCATTGCTCCTACCATTCCATCATCCACTGTAGTGCACCCTAACACAAGCTCTCAGTGGGGCCTTACACAAGAAGAAATGCACGCATGGGGGATCCCATCTCAATCCCCTACATCTATGGTTGCAATTCAACAAACTACCTTCGCCCAAGCAGCACAGCAGCAACTACCTCAACCACCGCTGGCTTCAAGCTATTCATCCCAAATCCCAAATACCTTCTAGCAAGTTCCACCACTTCAACAACCAACTTTCCCCAGCTATCTTACCCCATCACCCTTTGCTTCTAGCTTCCCCACATCTGTTCCACCTCTAAGTAACGCAGGCATGCACCCAGCTTATATCAGCCAAACCCAAAGCCAACCTCAGCAACTACCACCATCATACCCGCAACCAACATCGTTCCAATAGCCTCCCCCACAGCAACCACATGTCCCCTTTCAGCAAACACCCATCATTCCTTAACAATAGCAAGTCCCTTGCTTTCAGCCCCAATAACAAATCCCTATCATCCCCCAGTAACAACAAGTTCCCACCCATCAGTTACAACAGCAAGTTCCAAATGTCCAATATCAGCAAGCAGTCCCACAACAACCGCTAGTTCAACAATAGCAAGCAGCCCAACAACATCAAGCGGTTCCATATCATTTACCACAATATCCCCCTATGCCACACTAGCAATATCCCCAACAACCATTGCCCCAAAATCAGTTCCAACCCATTTATCCACAGTAAGTGCCATATCCAGTTCCACAGCTTCCATCACAAGCAGAAGTCCCAATTCCCTCGCCACTCAATGTTAAGTGGGAAGCAATAAAAAATTCTCTAAAAGAGCTACAAAGTGGAACAGAGAATAAAACATACAAGTTCGAAGAGGTGTGCTCATATCCCTTCGATCGGTCCATAGCAACTATCCCTTTCCCCAAGCATTTTTAGATGCCCAAGTTCGACAAGTATCGGGGGAAAGGAGATCTAGTAAACCATATCAAAGAGTTCTACATGGCGTGCCAAGAAGTGGCTTACAGTGATAACTATCTCCTGCGCCTCTTTCCCAAAAGCTTGGGAGGAACTGCTGTTGAGTGGTTTTACAAAATACCACATGGGACAATAAAAACCTTTGCTGAACTCTCTGAGAAGTTCATCACACACTATGCCCATAATTTGGAGAATGAGTTGTCCTTGCTAGACCTATGAAACTCAAAGCAGAAAGACAGAGAAAACCTTGCAGAATACTTGCAAAGATGGCAGAATCTTACAACCAGGTTATCATATCAGCGGCCAGAGAAGCATCTAACAAAGATCTTCATTGATAACCTACATCCAAAGCTATCCCATCACATGTGAATGAACTATCTCCAAACATACCAAGACATCAAGAGCAAGGGCATAGGCATTGAGAAAGCTCTCCTAGATGAAGGCACTATTCGTCACTTCAAGGATGATTTCAAGAACAAACCCAACAATGATAAATCTCATTACTGGAATCGTAACAAGAATGTTGTTACAGATGGAGCCACTGACACTAAGAATGTACAATTCATTGTGGCTAGTCCTACACTAGCTCAAACATACCAACCGCCACAAGAACCCATCTATCAGCAACCACCAGCTCTCGCATATCAAGCACCTATTTATCAGCAGCCTCCTCAAGCTCATCAACCACCTGTGCAACAGTATCAGCAGCAATACCAACAGCAATAGCCAGCACGTCAAGGCAATCCTATTAATGCAATTAACGTTGCCCCAAGGCAGAACAAACCCAACAATCAGAACAATCCAAAGAGGACTTTCACACCTTTGGGTGAGCCTCTGGATCAGATCTTTTATCAGCTAGCCAAGGCAAATATGATCACATATCCGCCCATCCCACAGAAGGATGACAATGCACCAAAGTATGATTGGTATAAAGAACATGAATACTGTGATTACCATCGTGTGAAGGGGCACACAACATTGAAGTGCATGCGGCTTAAGAACTACATCCAGGATCTCATTGATCGCAAGGAGATCTAGGTCGATGCACCAGCTCAAGCTTCACCCAACGTTGGTTTGCAAATATATCAAAATGTGTTCCCTCAACATGATACCGGGAAGAATCAAGCCAACGCCAATCAGCCCCAAAATCATGGCAAAGGCAAACAAGAAGATCACACAGTGGCCTACATCAACTATGACAAGTATGTCAGATGCATAACTCAAGTTGAGCCCATCCAAGATGAGCCCACCATCAATACCATCCATGTCAGAGGGCTGAATCGACAATGTGCTGCAACTACCCGCAGTGGTAGGATAACTGTTGCTGGTGCTCCTCCGAGGCCAGCTGCTCCTCCAAGGCCAACGTCTACTGCATCCATAGCATAGTCTAACACTAGGATAGCATCAAATGCACGTGCAACATAGCATAATGCACCAAGTGCACAATACAATATCATAGAGCATCTTGGGAACATGCCAGCCCAAATATCTATCTTGGATTTGCTCCGCACATCACCCATCCATCAGGAGATCCTGGACAAAGCTCTAAAAGAAGGCCATGTCCCCACGGACATTAACACAACTTATTTTGAAACTCTTGTGGGACACCTATCAACAGCATGTGCCTTATCCTTCAAAGAATCTGATATACCAGATGTCACTCCTAACCATACTCTCCCTCTCTGCATTGCTGTCATGGTCAGAGATTTCACCATCAAACAAGTTCTGGTGGATAATGGCTCAGCCCTCAACTTGTGCACATTAAAATTCATCAAGAAGATCGGGTTCACGGAGGCTGACATACAACATGAGATGATCACTATCAAAGCATATGACAACTTGGAGCGTACCTCTGAAGGTACTATCATCTTGCCTATCCAGCTAGGCCCAGCAATGTAAGATACTATCTGTCACATTGTTGATCTTGACCTACCATTTAATATTCTTCTCGGCCGCCCATGGATCCATTCCATTAAGGCTGTACCATCTACTTACCATCAGTGCATCAAGTTTCCACATCAAGGCACTGAGGTTACCATCCACGCTGATCCTAACCCCTTCACATACTGTCGTGCGATGGAAGAATCTTTCCCTCATTCTACTCATTGTCCTGGAACTGATATTGGTACTTCTATTGCTAGCTCATCCCGATCCCATCACAATCCAGAGACCATCCTCTCTTCCACCTTATCATCCATCAAGATCAACAACCAGGGTTGTGGCAAATACAGCCTCAGTGATGCATTTGCTATAGGGGCTCTTCCACGTGATCCACATACTCAAGGGCGCCCAAGTTGTCAAAACAAGCCTATTGAGGAACATTATAAGCTCAAGAAAATTAGAAACATGACTTTTGAGTCTCATGGTACCATCAACAGCAAAGAAATGGATCCAGATATTAACAAATGGTTATACAAAGATCCCCCATCACGTGACACACAACTTCTTGAGTACTTCAAAGAGAAATACCCAATCCCCTACAAAAATGTCACAGAACACTATAACTATCAAGGTGGTGGTCTAGGACCACAAGAGGATAGAAATTTGTTTCCTATCATACCATCCCAAAATCTAGAATAGCAAGGACTTTGCTTTAATACCCCTCACCTGCTTGAACAAGAGCCCAATACCACAACTACGGACACTAACATGACCAACGTGAACTTTTTGAATAGCCAGGATGACCTTATGGAAATCGAAGACATCCCCAAAGAGAAAGACATCCAATCCTACGATGATATCTTTGCCGATGACACCCTCCTGGGGACTTCTGTTCTCCAACAACTCTCCATTAACCTCATAGATCTTCCCCTCACAAACCCTGACCTCATAGATTGGTACTAACCAAGCATCGCACACATCGATGAGTTCCAAAGCGCACAAGCACTCCTAGAATTCATGGGGGCATCAGGTCCAGCAAGCAATCAAGATCCAACATCAACCTCTGTCTATCAGCTTCACCCAGAAGGATATTTTGGGGAAGAGGCAAGCTTTAGTCACAAAAATGAAATAGAAAAAGAACATCATGAGTCTTTATGTGAAAACCCCCTTGGGGCACATTCTGATTCCAAAATAGTAAAAATAAAGGGCGTATCTTCTAGCGAAAACCTGGCAATTCATGCGCTAGAAGATGAAGCCTTGCCTCTTCCCCCTATCCAAGATTATAGACTAGAGTAGTCGCCGATCATCATAGAGGAAATCAAGCCAATCAACTTGGGAATAGAAGAATGTCCAAGGATCACCTACATTGCAGTCAACCTAACAGAAGGAGAAGAAATCACTCTCAGTGCCTTGCTCAAGGAATCCATCATCAACTTTGCATGGTCATACACCCACATGCCTGGGCTTGATCCAAACCTTGTTGTTCATCATCTATTAGTAGATCCAAACGTCAAGCCAGTGAAGCAGAAGCTAAGGAAAATGCATCCAAAGGTAGCATTGCTCGTCAAAGTAGAGCTTGAGAAGCTCCTCCAAGCTAAGATCATCAGAGCAATAGATTATTCAGAGTGGATCTCTAACATGGTGCTAGTCACAAAGCCTTCTGGTGACATCAGAATCTGTACTGATTTCAAGGACTTGAACAAGGCATGTCCTAAGGATGACTTCCCATTGCCAAACATAGACATGCTTGTAGACCTCACAGCGGGTCATGAGATGTTATCATTAATGGATGGCTTTTCAGGCTACAACCAAATTCATATAGCGGAAGCAAATCAACATAAAACAACATTCACAACCCCATGGGGTACCTTCTGCTACAACATGATGCCATTTGGGCTAAAGAATGTAGGGGCCACATATCAGAGAGCAATGACAGCCATTTTTCATGACATAATCCACAAGATCCTTGAGGACTATGTGGACGATATCCTTGCAAGATCCAAAACAAGAGATGAGCACCTCAACATCCTAGAGCGTGTATTTGATCATCTGCAACATTATGGCTTAAAGTTAAATCCTAAGAAATGTGTCTTTGGTGTTACATCTGGCAAGCTTCTAGGCTTCGTCATCTCTAGACAAGGCATAGAGATTGATCCTAAAAAGGTAAAAGCAATAACGAAGATGCCTCCACCAAGAAATCTCAAACAAATCAGAAGCCTATAGGGCAAGCTTCAATCAATTCGGCGGTTCATCTCGCAACTAGCAGACAAGTGCCAACCCTTCTCACATCTCTTATGGAAAGACACCAACTTCAAGTGGGATCCCATATGTCAAAGAAGCTTTGATAAGCTCAAAGAGTATCTAGCTAATGCTCCAATCCTAGTACCACCAGTTCCAGGATGCCCACTCATCCTTTACATCTCAACAATAGCTACAACACTAGGGGCACTCCTAGCATAGCATGATGATAAAAATAAAGAACGAGCTGTCTACTACATCAGTCGCACTCTTGTGGGCTATGAGCTTAACTATTCACCCATGGAGAAAGCATGCCTAGCAGTGGTCTTTGCCACTCAAAAACTTAGGCATTACATGCTTAGCCACACAATCAAGCTCATATCAAAGGTGGACCCTCTTAAGTATCTGTTATCAAGGACAACCCTCACAGGCCGTATGGAAAAATGGGTCATGTTACTCAGCGAATTTGACATTCAGTATGTAGATCACAAAGCAATCAAAGGGCAAGTCATTACCGATCAACTAGCAGAAGCACCACTGGTGGATGCCTATCCACTAATCATGGAATTCCTCAATGAACATCTGTGTATGATCAAAGAACAATCCATGTGGCACCTATACTTTGATGGTTCCAACACATCCCGTAGCTCTGGGGCAGGAATCCTATTCGTCACACCTCAAGGTGACTATATTCCAAAATCATTCAAGTTGGGATTCCCCTGTACCAACAACATTGCAGAATATGAGGCACTCATCTTAGGTCTCAAAACAACTATCCAATGGAACATCATAGAACTACAAGTCTTTGGAGATTCACAGCTCATTATCAAGCAAGTCCTTGATGAGTATCAGACAAAGGATGACAAATTGCTACCCTACAAGAAACTGGTGGATAAACTGAAAGAGCATTTCCTACATCTATAATGCAATCAGATCCCAAGGCTTCAAAACAAAGCAGCAGATGCAATGGCAACCATCAGATCCTTATTGGAAATCCCACGTGACGCAACACAATATGAATTTCTAGTCGAGCAGCTACACTTGCCAGCTTATGAGAACACTGATGCAAACATGGTGTGTGTCTTGGTTGGTCCCCAATCCCCATGGTACCACGACATCCATGCATATCTAAAAAATGGTATCATATCTCCCCATCTCACCAATAACCAATGCCAAAACCTTATTCACAAAGCTTCCCGCTACACTCTTGTAGCCAACACCCTATATTGTCGCGGGTATCACAATGTCCTATCTAGATGTTTAGACTCAAACGAGGCCGTCCTGGCCTTACAAGAAGTTCACGCTGGAATTTGCGGTGCCCACACGAGTGGCATGGTTCTAGCAAAGCAGCTGCTTAGAGTTGGATATTATTGGCCAACAATGGAACATGATGCGTGTGAATTTGTCAAGAAATCTCTCCCATGTCAACAGCATGCCAATTTGATACATGCACCAGCACAGGATCTACAGCCTATTGCACCACCGTGGCCTTTTTCATGTTGGGGCCTCAACCTCATTGGCTTGATCACCCCCCTCTCTTCGGATGGACGCAAGTATATCATAACAGCCACAGAGTACTTTACCAAATGGGTTGAAGCGATTTTGCTCATGCTAACTACTAGCATCCAAATATCCAAGTTCATCCTCTATCATATCATTTGTCGCTTCGACATACCATCTACCATCTTCACAGACCATGGCACACCTTTTGAAAACTAGTATGTGGATGATCTATGTGCTAGACTCCACATCCATCACCGTTTCTCCAGTCCATATTTCCCTCAAGGAAATGGCCAAGCTGAGGCAACCAACAAAACTATCTTGAAAATCCTCAAGAAGGTTGTCAATGATTCTGGTCGTGACTAGCACCTCCAAATTAATCCCACCCTTTGGGCTTATCACACTTCTTATCACACTCCCATAGGCACCACCCCATACTCCCTTGTATATGGTGGTGAAGCTGTTCTACCGATCGAGGTTGAGCTCCCATCCTTGCGCGTCTCCATGAAGAACTATACAACTGATGAAGACTATCGTGTGGCTCGGCTCACACAGCTATATCTGCTAGATGAAAAGAGACAGCAAGCCTACGATCACCTGGTTGCATACTAGAATTGACTCAAAAGGAGTTATAACAAAAGGGTCCATCTTAGACAATTCTAGGTCAGTGACATGGTCCTTAAAGAAAATCAGAAGGTCCTAGCAAATAGAGAAAAGAAAGGCAAGTTTGAGCCTACTTGGTTGGGCCCCTATGTTGTCACCACATCCTTTGGCTCCGGTGCCTATCAGCTATCTACACCAGAAGGTGAGCCCTTGAATGATCCTATCAACATCATCCATCTGAAGAGGTTCTATGCCTGAACCTAATCCTGCATATATCAGAAAATCCAAAAACATTCAAAAAAAGCAAAAAAAGAAAAAAAAAGCAAAAAAAGCAAAAAAGAAAAAAAAAAGAAAAAAAAGCAAAAGAAAAAAGAAAAGAGAAAGAGAAAATAATCGTCCAATGGTGAAAACTTGGCAATTCAAGCACCTTGGATAAGTATTATTGGTGAAAACCTGGCAAACAGGTGCCAACATAGTAAACTGAGCTATTTATCTATTCAGTTGTCCTTTCAGCTACCATCCTCTTCCTCCATCCATAATCTCTTAACAAATCTCCCAGCAGTTCCATCTCCCCTATCTTCCACGCATTCAGCTTCCATCTTCCTCCAATCCATCTACAATCCATATCCTATTCCAAAGCTTTGTACCATATCTTGTACCATATCCTTATCCCTTTCCTGTATAGCGCAATCCTCCCTATATTTATCCTTCTTGTCTCCGTCCTAGTGAGAGTCCCACCGAGTGTGATCTTCCTATCGCCAATCCTGAGCTTCTATACATATCCCTTGTGCATATCATTCCTCCTTGTTGTACATAACCTTTGTTCATCCTGCAGCAGCATTTGATCAAATATCTTGTCCCATCCCCAGCCTCAGAAAACTTTTAGTCCCACTCAGGCCTTGTGCTTCAGCAACATCAATTGTCAACTTATCCTTGCTCATCCTAATTATTCCTTGAACTTTAGCTTTTTCCAGCGAACAACTACACTTATTCTCTCACCAACCCATGGGTCCTTAAGGATATATCGTTCCTCCTGTCTGACCTAATCTTCCATCCTGGTCCTTGAGGATATATCGTTCCTCCTGTCTGACCAATCTTCCCACCATCAATCAAACCTAATCTCTCTCCTTGGCAAAGGATGTCTTTTTGGAGTTATCATTTTGATCTTGGATTTTTGTCCTTTGGGTCTTGTTAATCTTTTTGGCTTCTCTTTATCCCACTAGGGTCACCACGATTCTTTATATCACGGTGTGCTGCGTGTGTGGATAATCTGGGGCAAGGTCTTTTGATCTTTCGCTTCTGCCTGTGAGTCAGTTGTGTGTTTGTGGTTCCTTCAGCATCAGATCTGCCATGTCACCTCTGCACTTCATGTGTGATGTTGGGGCAACCTTGTGTGTTTGTTTAGCGTCAGTCCTTGTCAGTCCTCTGCGACATTGTTGACAGGCCTCGTGATCCCAGTATCCTTGGCAAGTCTCTAACATAGCTATATTAAATCTAGGTTGTACACTCCCGTTTGCACTTGGAGCTATCTGGTCCCTTGCATTTATCATATAGATTAATCTTGCATCTTTGCATATAGCTGCATCTTGCATCTTGCATTTGTCATCTCACTCTGCGTTCATCCACCTTTTGCTTATAGAAGTGAGGTTATTTATCTCCCCTTTCTTCCTAGGCCCTTCCTTCCTCATCCCAGCAGGGCACTCTTTGTCTTCTTGCTGTCCCAGGGCGTAATCCCTCTTTCTCCTTGTCCCACTGGGTGCATCTTCCATGATTTTCTCTCACCGGGGCATGTATCCTCTTTCTTCCAATCCCCCCGCGCGTCATACCCTCTTCTTCTGATCCTAGCCTTGGCATCTTGTTTTCTTGTCTTTGATGCCATGCCACTTGCGGCATCGCATCAAAGAGGGGCAAAATGTAGACACCGAAAAATCCTTCAGAAAATAAGTTATTTTTGTTTTCTAAAAATCCTTGATGACATCATCATTTATTAATTAATTATTTATTTAATTAATTTATTTATTTTTATGGCATTAAATCCCTCTCTCTTAATTAAAAATCTTTAATTAAGGAATCTAGCCTAAAAGTGTCATTTGGACATTATCCCTAATTTATTAATTATTTAATTAATAAATTGACCAAAAACTTCAAAAATAAATTAATTTATTTTTAATTTATTTTTTATCCCAAAGTTGGCCAAAATTCTAAAGAGCACTAAACTCTTCTAGAAAGTCCTAAACCTTCCTCTAAATGGGTCAAATCCCTAATCTAGTCCCTTCAAACCCTAAGCCTAGATATTTAATATTTATTAAATTTACCTTTAATAAATATCTAAATCTCACCAAAAGTCACTTGCCCATCCCTTTCTCCTAATCCCCTTTCTAATCTTGTCACGTTCCATTAGCAAAAGGTTTACCAAAACTTATGCTAACCTCCTCTTAGTCATCCTTTTTGTCAACAAAGAGGGACACCTCTTTGGCCACCTCTTCAAATGCATTTAAGAGTTTCTTAAGCCTTCTTGGCCACCTCTTCAAATGCATTTAAGACCTTCTTATCCCTTCCTTGCCACCTCTTGGCCTTGGGCACATTTACCAAACTGTGCACATGCCCTCAAACTTTCAACTCAATCCTCCCTTGACACTTGTCAAGACACTTGTCTTTGACTCAACCCTAACCTTAGCCCTAACTCTGACTCATCCTTTTAAACCAAGCCCTTCCCTTTTCCTATAAATACCCTCACTTCCTAAGGCAAATCATCTTTCAACTCTCAAACTCAATAGCAAAGTTATAATGTCATTTTCATTCTAGCATTAGCATAAACTCATCATTTTAGATCATTTCCAAGCTTAAATCACATCTAAATTAGCTTAATTGGATTAACATAGATTCATTTCTTGTTTAATCAATCTTAGTTCATCTTTTAGCTTTGCATATTTGTGTGTTCTTGAGGCCTTTGAGCCAAAATAGGTTCCTCATACCTATTTTGTGTCATTTTGGGTCTTCATTAACCTCAAATCATCATTTATCTTGCATGCTCCAAGTGCTTGAGTTTGCACACCCACATCCATCTATATCCAAGCATATCAAACGGTGCATGGGCGCATCCGTTTTAGGCTTAAATTGAGGTGGCTTTGATTTTAGTTTGTTTACCATTAAATTTGATTTGATTATATGCTATGACGTTTGTTTGTCTTTGGCCTTCAAAATAGGTTTAGGTGCACACTCAAATCCTAGTCTACAGTCATATTATTTATCAAGCTCATTTAGTCATAAAAGTAGTTCATAGTATTTACTGAGCTCAGTCAGTCAGTAGGTAGTTTTTAGTGTCTACCAAGATATCTTGGGTGTCAAAGAAAAGTATGGCAGAAAATAGTGTTAACTGAGCTTCCATGGTTAACGAAGGAAAGTTAGTGTTTATCGAGTTCACTTGGTCTCCAAAGGATGTTGCAAAATTCACAGTGCTTACCGAGTTCTCACGGTCACCAAAGGAAATCTTTTTAGATTAATGTTCCTATATATATTATGATAGTGTATATATTATGATATTATTTTGCTAGTCATTTATACATTATATAAATGATGTATTATTGTATTACGAAGGCTATAATAATGTATTATTCTTTCATTTGTCAACTATAATATTCTATCAAAATAATATATGTTTGAAGAAAATTAATTTGGCCTGTCAAAATATTATATGTTTCAAGAAAATTAAGTTAGAGTTCTTTTCTTCTTTTCAAAAAAAAATAATAATACAAAACAACAAAAAATAAATTATTAAATATAAAACAAAAATAAAAAATAAAATAAAGATTGAAATGATAAGTTAGGGAAGTGGGGCCACCACCTTCCCCACTCCCCTATGGCATTTAACCATCCATCTGATCCTCCAGGTACTAGTGTTGTCACAATGTATGAAAATAGGCTCAAAAAACCTAATTCCAATATCCTTCAGCATCTGCTTCATCCAAATTATCTGGTTACAATTGTTTACTACTGCTACATACTCTGCTTCTACTGTGTTGTGTGAAATACAATTCTACTTCTTGCTTAGCCAAGAAACTAATCTTCCTCCAAGAAAAAAGGCTCCACCATTGGTGCTTTTCTTATCATCAACACTACCTCCCCAATCAACATCTATATATGCACATAGGGTAAAATCATCAGATTTTTCATACCACAATCCATAGTCCATTGTACCTCTTAAATATCTCAGTATCCTCTTTACTGCTACATAATGTGACTCTCTAGGTTCAACTTGAAATCTTGCTACCATTCCAATTGAATGTTGTATATCCAATCTAGTATGTGTTAAGTACTGCAATCCTTCGATCATGGATCTCTATTTCTTCTGCTCAACTAGTTGTGTTTCATCTTTGCTAGATTATTTATGTCCTATAACCATAGGTGTTCCAACTAGCTTATAGTTCTCCATTCCAAATCTTTTTAGAAAATCATTCAAGTACTTTGTCTGACATACAAAGATACCATTATTGTTTTATGTTATCTATAATCCCAAAAAGTATTTCATCTCACCAATCATACTCATTTCAAATTCAGTCTTCATTTCATCAGAAAATTTGTCACTAGCTTCATCTTCTCCTCCAAAGATAATGTCATCAACAAAAATAACTATAATTAACAAACCATTTTCAATTTCTTTTGTGTATAGATTGCTATCAGTTGTTCCTTTAGTAAATCCCAATTTCAACAAATACTTATCTAGTCTAGCATACCAAGTTCTAGGTGCTTGCTTTAGTCCATATAATACTTTTTTTAGTTTACATACCATATCTCCTTCTTGAGTCAAAGGAAAACCTTCAAGCTGCTTAATGTAGACTTCTTCCAATTCTCCATTCAGAAATTTTGACTTCACATCCATCTGATATACTTTGAATTTCTTAAAAGATGCATAGGCCAAGAACATTCTTACTACTTCAATTCTTGCCACAGGTGAAAAAGTTTCTTCATAGTCAATTCTTTCTTGCTGTGAGTATCCTTTACAAACTAATCTTGCTTTGTTTCTTACTACTTCTCCTTGTTCATTCATCTTGTTTCTGAATACCCATTTAGTTCCAATCACATTCTTGTCTTTAGGTCTAGGGACCAATTCCCATGCCTTGTTCTTTTCAATTTGATCTAGTTCTTCTTTCATAACATTAATCCAATGTTCATCTTCACAAGCTTCACTAGTAGATTTAGGTTCAATTTGAGAAATCAAACATAAATGTACCTTATTCCAAGTTAGAATTCCTCTGTCCAAACTTCCAATAACTTGTTCAATAGGATGATGTCTTGATATATACCTGCTCGATGTCATAGTTAAAGATCTTACTTCAACTATAGATTCTTCTCAAGATTCCTCTCTGGTTTCTTCTGCATGACTCTCATTCAATAATTCACTATCAGTCTCATAGAATAATTTAGTAGTTTCAATGTTAGGCTGAGGATGAGCTTCTTCATCAGATTCATAGTCAAGAATTCTTTCCTAAATTTTAAACTTCTCATCAACTTTAACATTTGTGCTTTCAACAATAGTTTTAGTTCTATTATTGTAACATCTATATGCTTTGCTCTTCAAAGAATATCCAAGAAAAATTCCTTCATCACTTCTAGGATCAAACTTTCCAATATCATCATCTCTCTTTATATAACATTTTCTTGCAAAAATTCTAAAATAATTAACTGAGGGTGCATGTCCAAACCATAATTCATAAGGTGTCTTGTTTGTGTCTACTCTGATTTGTACTCTGTTCATTGTATATACTGATGTATTCACTGCTTCTCTCCAAAATGTCTTTGCCAAATCATTCTCAAATAACATAGCTCTTGTTGCTTCAGTCACTGACATGTTTCTTCTTTTTGCAATACCATTTTGTTCAGGTGTTCTAGGGGCTGAAAACTATCTCTTAATACCATTCACTTGACAAAAAGTGTTAAACTCTCTAAAAGTAAATTCTCCACCTCTATCAGATCTCAAACATTTAATCTTCGTTCCAGATTCATTCTCAACTTTATTCTTAATGATCTTAAACTTATCAAATGCTTAAGATTTTTCTTTCAAAAATGCAATCCACATCATTCTTGTAAAATCATCAACAAGAATCATAAAATACCTTTCTCCATAGAATCCTCTAGTCCTGGTGTGTGTGTGAATTTTGTACTTAATCCGTAGACACAAAACTTCAGTAAAACATTAGAGGTTAGCAAAAATTGAAATCATACAATGAATTGAAAGCTAAACTAACCAGGTGATTTACTACCTTCTAATAGGTGTGAGTATGATGTTCTCAGATTGTATTGAGATCAGTGACCTTGACGACACCTAAACGAAGGATTTGAATGCAAAACTGATATGAAATATGAATGCAATTAATCTTATTTTTTTTATTTTCTATGCAATGATATGATGAAAATTGATATGAATCTATGATATGTAAAAACTGATATGCTATGATATGCTAAATGATCTAACAAATGAAAACTAATATGATATGAAAAACTATGCAATATTGATCTCACAAAGCTTGGATTCGCAAAGATGATTCTTCAATCTCCAATTTGACAACGTGATTATGCAATTCTTGTGGATTTGAGAGATGATTTGTGAAGGGCTAAAGCCTTAATTTATAGAAATCTAGGGCTTTGAGGATGCATGAAAGAAAGCCATAAATCACTCAAATAACTCAGCTTGATTTTGAGTTATTTTTAAATAAAGATAATTTAATTCACAAAAACATGCAAATCATACAAAAACAACTTTTTAACTCAAATTAGAAGTTTAGATCAACTTTAAAACTCAAAAATGATGTTGAGTTCCAAAAAGTCAATAACTTGCATTGATTTTCTGATTTGGAGTTTAATTGCTCTTTGATTGTGCACATGGATAATTATGAATTAATAAATAAATAAAGTGATTTATTCTCAACTTAATTGATTTTTGAAATAAAACAATTGATTTATTGGTTAATCAATCATTTAATCAAACTTTTATTCAAAAATAATATCATCAAATATGATAACTTGCTTTAATTAATTAAATAAGAATTTAATCAATTAATGATAGGAATTTTGATTTATTGTCAAATTTAAATAATAATACCTAGGAATAAATACAATTAAACTTAATTAAATAATTAAGTGGTAGAATTAAATCAATTAATTTAAATATTCATCATATTCAATTAATCAACTTTAGGATAAGTGTGATTTAATCACTAAATAATCATTAAATTAAAGATAATTAAGATGATTAGGAATATTACTAGGAATATTCCCCAATGCAGAATTTAAGATAATCAATTAGGATTCGATGATGTTCAGATGTGCCTTAGGTTAGGACTTTGATGTTGATTTCATTTGATTTGTTGATATAGGAGGTTAATGAACCTAGAGCCCATTTTTGGGGTATTACATTTTGCCCCTCTTTGAATTGTTGTGCAAAGTGCAGTGGTTCGAAGACAGTCCATGTTTGATAAAGATATGAAACTGATGTTTGAAATTGAAATTGATATTGATATGAGACAGAAGCTGATTAAAAGATTTGATATAAAGATAATGTTAACTATAACAGAAAATGAACCAATGAAACAAAAGTGTCAAAATGCCTAATTCTAAACCTTATGATTGTGAAGAAGTGAGTGAGCAATTCTAGACTCGATTGTCCTTAGAAGAATCACATAGGTATCACATCTAAACCCTTCAGTTACAGAAGAAAGTGTTGGGAATATTCTTAATTTTCTAAGGTTTTTGTCCAATTGATGGGTTAGTCCTCTGGTCTGTAAAGTTTCCTAGGTCCAGGTGTCAGGAGTTCTTCAAAAATTTGTCATAACCCACTTCAAAAATATTTACTCTAGGTCCTATCCTTGAATAATGTTGAATTCATGCAAAAATCCTCATGTTTGGCCTCTTATTCTTCTTTTTATTATTACCTTTTTAAGTCACTTGAGTGGATTAAATCATGTGCGTGCTTAATTTTTGTGTTCGCTGAATCGAAAAAGGTCATAGCATGTCTCATATATTATTCGGCGATTTAGCAAACAAGTCAATCTTATGTTAAGCATCAGTTTAGTCACATGGTCTCTAAGTATCCCAGTTAACACCTCAGCTATTTAGCAAACTGGAGAATGTGTTAAAAATGTTAAGTGTCATCTTTATTCGCATAGTCTCCAAATATTCGGTGGTTATCAGAAAACATCTGGTGATTCGGCGAATGCATTATCTCCAATTCACGTATTCCTTGGGGGTTCTTCGCAAATATTTCAGCGACTTGGTGACAACGGTTATCGCTCATTCTCTAAATCTAGCGGTTAAAGGCAAAATAACCTAGCGACTTGGTGAATACCATAGATCATTGTCAGGACTGATGGTTGTGGTTTAATCTCAGGTATTATTCGGTCCTACATGTTTCATTTGGTGAATAAGTGAATATATAAAGACTTCAAAGTTTGGCGGCCCCGAGAGTTTGGTATGAAGAATTTCGTAGAATGGGTGTTTTAAAGTGTTCGGTTGTTCTCAGAATAAGTTAGTAAGAAGCTAAAGGATTTAGTGATTCAGCGAGTCATGTGGTCATGGGTTCTCTAAAAGGAAAAGGTAAAGGGCATAATCATTTGGCAAATGCGCGAATAAAAGGATTGGCTAAGTTTTGAGTTTCAGTCGCTTAATCACAGATTGAAATACTCAGTTTTTAATATGATCTAGCAATTCAACGAACCCTTTGTTCACTGAATCTAGTAATCAAATGACCAATGATCAAATATTTTAGTGAACTGGTGATAGCCGTAGATCATCAACAAGATCAATAGTTCATTCAAAATCTTAGAGTAAAGGTGATGGTTAAGAAAGATTCAGCAATTCAAAGATTGAAGGCTTCACCAGTTCTCCAAGTAATTTAGTGGTTAGGTGATCCATTAAGCAAATGTGTGAACCCTTTGTTCATTGAATCTCCAAAAGATTTAACAGTTAGCCGTGACATTAAGAGAATGCAAGATGGCTTTGTTTGCTGGTTCACTGAATAATAACTGCAGTCAAGTGCTTGAAGGGTGTTGCTGTGTTCGCTAATTCGCGAAAAGTATCATGAGTTAAGGGTTTCATTTCGAGAACCCATGAAGGCTTTGGTCACTAGCTCTCTAAATATATGCTAGGGTTAACATTGTATTCAGTGATCATGAGAAGCTTTCAGTCGCGGATTCGCTAAATGGGCCCAGTTGGAAAAGCTAATAAAAAAAGGAAAAGGGAGCGTTGCCTCCATGGATAAAGTACAGTATCAAGCTGGAAAGTGAACTAATGAGCCATCTAATCAGTTTCAAAGAAAGATTGCATGACGTAAATAGGTTTAAAGTGCAGGATCTTAATCATTTGCCTCTTTGCCTTGTTTTCAAGTTTTTAAAATCTATCTGTCAACATCTGTACATCGGCTAGCTCCATTTTAAAAAATTGGTGACATGCAAAATTGAATGCGGGAGCAATTAAGGAGATTTACAATGATTGTGGTAGTTGTACATACTTGTTTGCATTGATAAATAAGTTAAGCTCATTGTTTCCTATGTCCAAAATCATTCCAAGAGAATTGTGTCATTCTGAAGTGATTTTCAAAGTCCAAGTGAATCCATTTTGCAGAGATTGAAGATAATTCTGAAGCCAAGATGAGTCAACCTGAGAGAAGCGCAGCATCTTCCAGCAGTGAAGCAAAGGCTAAAACTGGTGAAGATAAGGGCAAGCCTAATTATTCAGATGAGTTTTTGAAGTTGCTACCTGGTTCCAGCCAAGTGCTTGAAGGGTGTTGCTGTGTTCACTAATTTGTGAAAAGTATCATGAGTTAAGGGTTGCATTTCGAGAACTCGTGAAGGCTTTGGTCACTAGTTCTCTAAATATATGCTAGGGTTAACATTGTATTCAGTGATCATGAGAAGCTTTCAGTTGCAGATTTGCTAAATGGGTCCAGTTGGAAAAGGTAATAAAAAAAGGAAAAGGGAGCGTTGCCTGCATGGATAAAGTACAGTATCAAGCTGGAAAGTGACCTAATGAGCCATCTAATCAATTTCAAAGAAAGATTGCATGACGTAAATAGGTTTAAAGTGTAGGATCTTAATCATTTGCCTCTTTGCCTTGTTTTCAAGTTTTTAAAATCTATCTGTCAACATCTGTACATCGGCTAGCTCCATTTTAAAAAATTGGTGACATGCAAAATTGAATGCGGGAGCAATTAAGGAGATTTACAATGATTGTGGTAGTTGTACATACTTGTTTGCATTGATAAATAAGTTAAGCTCATTGTTTCCTGTGTCCAAAATCATTGAAAGAGAATTGTGTCATTCTGAAGTGATTTTCGAAGGCCAAGTGAATCCATTTTGTAGAGATTGAAGATAGTTTTGAAGCCAAGATGAGTCAACCTGAGAGAAGTGCAACATCTTCCAGTATTGAAGCAAAGGCTAAAAGTGGTGAAGATAAGGGCAAGCCTAATTATTTAGATGAGTTTTTGAAGTTGCTACCTCATTCCAGTCAAAACAAAAGAGCTCCTGATGATGTTTTTGAAGATGTTCTAGGGTTTTGTAGAGATCCTATCACACCAAATACCACAGGTTATACTATCATCAATTTCTTTAACAAAAATAGAGATAGTCATATCCCTATATGTAATGGTTGGGCTTTGGGGTTAGGGAAATTAGTAGTGCCTAATGTATTCCTGGATGCAGATTTAATTATTGCTCTAGCTAGGTGCTACGACCCTATTTCTAAGACTATTAGGAAAGAGGACCAGTCAGCTTTGGTTACTCTTGATAGGGGTTCGTTCATGAAGGCTTTTAATGTTTATACATCCACTTCTACTGAAATTGAATTGAGAAAAGAAAAGGAGAGGTATAAGAAGAATATAGGGATAGTGAAGGACCAAATAATGAAGCATATCCCAAAATAGGATAAGTATATAGCTCCCCTCCCTACTCACATGAATGCCCCTTACCAATTTAAGTCCCTTCAGCATTACATGAAGTAAACTTGTTATGGGTTGTGGAGGGTTTTCAAAATTGATGGAGATGCAGAGTTTTTACCAGCTAACCTTTTGATGATTATGCTGGACATCCAAAATTCTTTGGTTAACACTGACTATGACTATATCCAGTACATCATTGATAGAATGCATGAGGGTCTGATTTCTATCAAGGATAGTAAGAGCCCAATTAAGTTCATGCATTATTCTTTGCTACTGCACTTAATTTTGTTCTTCAATATTAGTAGTTTTGATTTGAACATGCTAAAGCCAAGGTTCAACTTTGAAGGCCAGTATAATCTAGTGCAATTATGGGTAAGGATGTGGAATTCTACTTCCAATGAGGGGAATTTTTGTCTCTTTCAGAATTTCATTATGTATCCTCTCATAAGGATGTTAGGTATCAACACTACAAGGATATCCCCAAGGGTCCTCAGGCTCCTACGACCAGTGCAGTTCATGGACAATTGGAAGGGAGATCACAATTGGGGTGATTTTTACTTAGGGGAGAATGCTACAATTTTGAGAGTCTACGGTTGCCCCCAGCCCCCACATCTATTACCAAAATTTGTGCCTCCAAGGGTTTCTTGTTTGGAATTTGTGTGGTAGTTGATGTGGATAGATAGGGAAATTCTAGCCCCTCACAGGAAGGGTACATTCACACCTAGGCAATTCAAGATAGGTGACTTCCTGGTAGGAAAGAGGGCATTTCCTCATATTACTGCATGATTAAATCAGTTCAAAATGGCTACTGGTGCTTGTAGACATGTAGATCATGAGGGCTTTATCAAAATTGCCAGGATGCTATACATCCCAAACATTGGTGTGAATAGAGAACATGAAGGCTTGGATGAGGAAGATGTAGTCAGAAATATCATTGATGATGATGAGGTCAAGAGGAGATGGAATAGGTACTTTGATTTAATAGACTTGTCAAAACAAGTAAAGGCAGCCCAGCTTCCTTTTGAGGGTTTCTTCCCTGACCTTCCATATTTAAAAAGAATTGATAGGATGATAGAGATGCATGACACTCTATCAAATCAGTTGGAAAAGTTAATTGACCAAAGTCAACCAAAGAAAACAATGGATTATTCATCTTCTGATTAAGAGGAGTTTTCTAATGAATCAAAGGAAGGGAACAACGCACCACAAATGGAAGATGTACAAAGTGTTAGGCCTTTTGAAGACCAACCAGAAATATGGGATACTCCAAAGCCACCTTTGAAGAGACAGGCTTGAGGTGGGAGGGCCTTCAAGGCAAGAAAAATAGAGGAGAACAATTGATAGAGCATCTACTCTAGTGCCAGGTGATAGGGTTTACCATCACCAATTGAGAAAGGCAATAAGAGAAGGAAAGAAGGTGGCCTCTGATGAAGCAGATAAGGAACAGTCCTTGTGGTCAGAAAGGGATATCAGAGAGGTCTATCAGGAGGAATTTTTGAGTGATGACCAGTTTATTGAAACTGATGAATTCAAGAGTTTCCTTGTTTGGAATAAGCATCAAGAAGTGAGGAAACTTTTGCTTGAAGGTATGGAACCAAGTGAAGAGACTTTGAGAGCATTAAATTCCTATGATCCTAGCCTTGATCCTATAATTGCAGATGAGGCTAGACAACTGGTCAAGTCGAGTGGAATGCTATTGACTCCAGGATGGGATCTTACCTCTACTTTCATCATAGATCAAATAAGAAAGCAACCACTGGGTAGCCTATCATATGAGGTTCACATTGGTGATATGATAAGAGGAAGTGGCTATGACCCTAAGTCTCAAGCTATTGCAATGTGGTCCATCGCCCCTAGGACTCAAAAGCCATCCCTATTGAGTATAGAAGATAAAATGGAAGGGAATCAGATTATTTGGACTATGCAGAATACAACTGACCTTGAAGTTTCTAAGGAGTGACTCATTGGGCTAACCTGAATGAGGCAAAAATAGTTCAATTATCTGAAAGGTACTCGAAGTTGTTTGAAAGTGCAAGCCTGGTAGCCAAGGATAGAGATTTAAAATTGATGAAGATCAAGCAGCTGGAAGATGAATTGGCAGAGATCAAAGTTAAGTTGGAAGAAGCTTCGAAGGTGGTTATTGTTCCCCCTGTACAGATTAAGGTCCCAATTCAAATTGATGAAGAAGTACCTAAGGGACCTAATGAAGATTTAGATAAGGTAAGGATAGAGGCATCTTTGGAAACCATGTCAAAGATTATACAATACAGGCAAGATAAAATAATAGAGAAAATGGATACAGTTTATCAATCAGTCAACCAATTACATTAGACAAATAGAAAGATAAATGAATCATTGGCTACTTCGGAGCTACTTCATAGTGTTTGGTCTGGAAGAAATTTGTTGTTTGATAAACTTGATAGCTTAGAAGAGCATAAACCTAAGATCCCTGGAGTAGTTACAGAAGTTTTTGAGAAGATTGGCTTAATCAATGTTGTTTCAAAGTTTTTTAAAGGTAAGTCTAACTAGGTGAGGGTTAAGTTGTTTATGTTTGATAAACATTAAAGAAAGTATTTGCCTACGGTATGTGATGACAATGGAAACTTGATCAAGTTGGAAGAATGGAAGCTATCAATGGATCAGTTGGTGATTACACAAGATGCTTTCCTTAATAATGACAATACTCTAGGTTTTGAGAGGTGTAATAACATCATTGATAGTTTATTTAAAATTGAAAATGATTGCATATGATTTGTGGCAGAAGCCAAAAATGTAACTGACTCCATGTGGGACAAGCAAGTCAACTTGTTACAAGAATTGCAGACTTATAGCTAGCCAGCAGATGATGAAGTAGCGGCTTGGGAGAAGCTAACAATAAAGAAGAAAAAGAGTCCAGTTGTCCAACTTATAGAGGAGGAGGAGGAATAGAGTTGCAAATCGCATCTGATCTAGAAAATGAGGGAGAGAAAGTTTCAAACAAAGGATGATGTAAATTAGCCAGATGGTGGTCATCATTCATGCAGTGAATTCAGAAACTACTCTGAAATATCTTTAGACAAAGATGCCACCTGCGGAATTGTTGAAAAAATATCTTTGTAATGTGTTGTTACAATCTGTTTGTCAGTTTGTAATCTTGTCTTTAGTATAGGATCTTTTCTAGCCATCCCAAGCTTGTTGCATCCTTTTGAGGATTCCAAGATGGCTGATTGGTATAAGTAGTAAGTCCTTGTTCATTTCAAAAGAGGTTGAAAAATATACTATAGAGGCTTGGCGCCATTGTTGAAATCTTAAAATATTTTATCAGATTTTGAAATGTATTGATATAGTGAGATTTTATTGGAATAGAAAAGAATTCCCTTACATGATTTCAATTGTCTTCTTGTTTGAATTATATGGCTTTTGTGTATTGAATCTATAAGGTAGTTTTGATAGACCATTTACAAGGTATCTGTGATTTTAATCTCTAGCTCCTTTCAAGCAAAGGGTAACATCTTTAAGTTAATTTCTGAGAGCTAAGGAATTTGGCAAGAATTTGATGATCAAATGTGTTTAACAGAGGGTGAATTGTAAGGAACTTCATCTGGGATTTGTTTGTGTTTCATTTAGAAGATTTCCGTAAGTATATGTTTCACTGTTTGACTCTATACCCAAAGATAAGGCACTAGTCTATCCTTGATTTGCAGAGATCTCACCCTCAACAAAACTTAAATAATAATTTACTTTCATGTATGTTTGAAAGACTGAGAAGATAAAGTTTGTATCAAGGATATAAACTAGTGTTGTGATCCTTTCAAGAAGTAGATCTAAAAGGGGTTAACCTACCCGAGTTCAAAGCTCGAAAAGAAGGAGTTTATCCTTGTCACACTTGCCATTTTTTTGTAATGAATGTTTACTTCTATTAATTTCATTGTGGAACATTGAGTCTAAAGATAGGTACACCCACCTGGGTCTATAGAGCCCAAAGTAGAAGAAGTACTTGGTCCTTATCAATTAGCCTTTTCCCTATAAGAATCTGGAGTTGAGAACCCGAGAGTCAAGTTTGAAAACTATATTGGTGATTCTACATGAAAAAGAGCTAACAAATTAGCAACTCTACTGGGGATCAACCTTCTAAATAGCGTGCAATAGGTTCATGGAAATCCTGTCTATTGTACATTTGTAGACCAGTATAGAATATTTTCATTCCCGCGTAAAAGTGGGTGGTGACTCTAAAATCTGTGCTACCAGTTGCTAATTGTTGTAAACTTTTCTAATATTGTCATGCTATACCATGAGTTGACCAAGGTACACTAGGTCTTATTACAAGGATCACCCCAAAGAGAATATAGGTGATGAGCTCCATACCTCAAGTAGGAAACAATGGTCTAGGAGAGGTCAGCATACTGCTAGTTCCCAAGGCCCTTCTTGAGAAAGATCTTATGTCCCACTTCCTCATGAGTCTTCATCCTCTTCTGATGATCCTAAACATGTCAAGAGGGTTACACCAAGTGTGCACATGCAGAAAGAAGTAATCACAGAGGTCACAGAAGCAGGTTATTTCCCTACAAGAGAAATTCTGGAACAACTAGAAGAAACCTCTACTACTGAGACCACCTCCTATGATTCTGAGAAGTTGAGAGAAGAGGTGGTTGCTTTAAGAAAAAATGAGAGTGAACAATTGGCTGAGATTGCCAATAGGTTGAAAGCAAGGGAACAACAAATCTATGATTTACTCATAGAGAGCTAGGAACTTCTCAAGAGAACCAAGAAAAATGAGACCCAAGTTAGTGATTTAAACCAAGATGTTCAAGGTTTAAATAAGGACTTATTTGGTGACATGGAAGATTTGAGAAAGTAGGCCCAGGATAATAAACCTAAGCAAGGTGAATTTGAGGGAACATGCCATGTCTTGAGGCAATTGAATCCCTCTGAAATCCAGAGGACTAAGGAGATTATAACTGCTCCCAAAGAAATCCCTGATAAGGGAAAACTAAAATTGGTGGGTATACATATTAATGAGCCCAAGAAAATTGTAGTTCCTCCTAATGTACATTCTCAGACAAGTATAGACTTGGAGAAGGCTAGAAAAGAAAAGGAAGAATTGGCTATTCAACTGGAGAAACTTGAGTTGGAGGCTGCTGCTGATGAAATGAAGAGGAAGATTGCCTTCCTACATGCTAACATGAACACATCCACTAGTACCTCTATCCCTATCACCATAGGAACAACTCCTTTTAGTCAGCCCAATACTTTGCTTCCAAATGCTCAAGCCTTTCACCCTGGACAAACTTTACCTGGACTAGTCCCCAATCAAGTTCCCATCATAGCTAGTGGTACAGTGGGAACTATACCCTATCAAAATGTTGCAACTACCCCTCTGAATCAACCAACTATCCAAAGATGACTAGTTCATTTGGATAGATATAGGCCTTTGTTTTTTGATGGTATTCCTGGCCAACCTAATGCTATCCCCAATGAAATCAAAAAGAAGATCCCATTATTTACTAGGAATAATGTTATTACTTGTGAAGAGCATCTGAAGTTTTTTACAGATAAAGTTAATGATTATGAAATTGAACATGAAGATGTCATAATGAAGCTCTTTGTTCAATCATTGATTGAGGATGCCAGGGATTGGTATAGGGGGTTACCTGAGAATAGTATTGCATCTTGGGAAGAATTTGTCAGATGCTTTAAAGAGCAATATGCAGAACATGTGAACTCTAGCTACATGCTCAATGAGTTCAATAATATAAAGAAACATTACAATGAGAGCATGTCAGAGTTTAATAGCTGATTCCAAAAGGCTATGTATAAATTGTTCCAAGTATTGAGGCTAGATGATGTAGTCTGCATGACAACTTATTTCAATTCTATGGATGGTAAGATGTCTTACCTTTTGAGAGATAAGAATCCCCATACCCTTAGAGATGCTTTTAAGTTGGCTATAAATATTGAAAGTAACCGAAAGGCATCTAGCCAAATGTACAAAAGGGATGAAGGTAGATTGTGGAAAGAAACTAGGCCACAACCTACAAGGCCATCCAAAGAGGAGGATAGAATGGACAAAGGGCCTGGTAACAATAAAGATTTCCTAGCAAGGTTTGATAAAGGTGGTAGAAACTTTCAAGATGTGAGACCTCCTTATCAAAGGTAGGACAAAGCCCCTAATCTAAGAGATATGCCTTACAAAATAAACTAGAAAGATGGGAGGCCTATTCTTGATAATAATGAACCCCAAAAGGGAAGGGATACACCAGATCCTTTGAAGAAAAATATAGCACATAATGTGGAAAGTACCCCTTGGTGTGTGGCCTATAGTATGCCCCACTCACCATTCCAGTGTGTTGTTGCTCAGGCTCTAGGAGAAGAGGCCAGTGACTCATATGCAGGAGATTATGAAGGATCTAAAAAGCCTACTATTAACATGTTTACTACTAAACTAATGGAGGATCTTGAGTCCTCAGATGATGAATTTATTTTCCTTGATGTTGATCATAAGAGGAAGATTTTCTCTGATTATGAACAACAAATATTTACTCAGTCTGATCAAGAAGATTTTGATAATGATGACTATAAGACTCACATGGTAGAATCTAGGTCAGATGAAAGACAATGGAGAAAGCCCAGTGAAGAAGAAATTAAAAGTTTAACTATGGCTGCTATTACACAAGCAAAATCCTCATACAATTTGAGGAACAGAAAGGTAGGTAATGATCTGGGAGTCCCTAGATTAGTGTTTGTCAAAAGTAATCCTCAGAATAAGGACTCCCCAAAGCCCAATATTGTGAATAGTAAAGATGAAGGGTTTGAAGCTGAAAAGAAAGGGAAACAAGAAGTTACTGCTGACAAGGTGAAAAAAAAATTTGGCAAGTCAAAGGATCACCCTGATTTTGGTACTGAATCCCCTACTTTTGATATGAGACATGCTTTGTCCCAAATGAAAGTTTCCATTCCTCTACTTGAAATGTTTAAAATAGAAGAGCACAAAGCAGTAGCCCTGGCTCTCATAAGTGAGCAGAGAACTACTCCTATTTTACTAGATGAAGGGAAATCCTTGGACAAGACAATTGCAATTAATGACATCTCTGATGTATGTGTTGGGACAATTGTGACATAGGAACCCTCTTCTATCAACCCTTTCTATGTCACTTTGCTTGTAAATAATTTTTTGCTAAATAATTGTATGAGTGACTCTGGTGCTGCTACAACTGTAATGCCTTACCAAGTGATGAAGGATTTAGGGTTACAAGTTGATACATCTAGGGGAAGGTGTTATGCCATGGACAATAGGGTAGTACCTATTGTAGGGAGCCTGATTGGAATTGAGGTGAAAATTGTTGCATTCCCAGAAGCCACATATAAAATGGATGTGGTTGTTTTTGATACAAAACCTCACTATGGCATGTTATTATCAAGACAATGGGCTACAATAGTGGGTGGAAAGTTGCAACTAGATTTATCATATGATACCATCCCAATAAATGGAACTAAGGTAAATTTGTACAAGGAGCCCCGTTCTTCAGTCATGATTGAAGTGGTTGCTCCGGAAGATCTAAATTGTTTTGTAGATATTGACATGAGCAATTTTGTGATTGAAGAAATAGTACCTCAGTTAAAAAACATAGACCCAATCATGGATGAATTGATTTTGTAGCAAGATGGGATTTGGAAAATGTTCTTTGATGGTGGATGCTCTAAAGAAGGATCAGGAGCTGGTGTGGTGTTCATTTCCCCATCAGGTATTACATTTAAATACTCATTCTTGTTAACTTTTGAGTGTACAAATAACACTGCTGAGTATGAGGCTTTGATACTAGGGTTAGATATGGCCATAAAACATGGCATTAAATCTTTAAAGGTTCATGGTGATTCCCAATTGATTATAGCCCAAGTGAGATCTCAGTATGCTTCTAAAGATGAGAAGTTGAAATTGTATAAACATGCTGTTTGGGATAGGCTAGAGTTTTTTGATGCTTTCAATCTGCTTTGGGTAGAAAGATCCAATAATATCATGGTAGATTTTCTTGCAAATGTTTCCCTTAAGAGTGAAGATATAACCCTCACTGGTGTATCTATGTTAGAAGTCAAATCTAGGCCTACAGTGCCTGACAATATATATAATTGGCAAGTTTTTGAGGATGACTTAGATATCCTTAGGTTCCTTCAAGGCCTTGATCAATATGATGGTCAGCAAATAGATCTTAATGAGATACAACAGTGTGTTGAGGGAAAAGAATGCATCATGGGAAATGAGATAGTGTAGTTTCCATCAAACCACATACCTAAAGGGTTAGTAGAATTGGAAGGAATGTTCAAGATAAATGATGGTTTTTTGTCTCAGAAGTCTAACACTAAAATGGAAGACTTAGAGGAAATAAACTTGGTTTCAGAAAACTTCCCACAAATGGTATACATTGGCAAGAAACTGAGTAAAGAGATCAGAGGAAATTTGATAAGACTTCTGAAAAAGTACAAGCATGTATTTGCTTGGTCCTATGATGACCTCAAAGCCTATAGGGCTAACCTGTTTCAACATGAAATTCCTCTAAAAGAGGAAACCATGCCTTTTAGAAAGAAGCAGAGACCCATTAACCCTTTATTGGCTACCAAGATGCAAGTTGAGTTGACAAAACTGAGAGATGCTGGTATTATTGAACCAATTAGGAACTTAACTTGGGTCTCAAATCTTGTGCCAGTAAGGAAAAAGAACGGTGATATTAGACTCTATGTTGATTTCAGGAACCTCAATGTAGCTTCACTTAAGGATAACTATGGATTGCCCAATATGGAGGCTATGCTGCATAGGGTGACTGGATGTGAGCTCTTGTCAATGATGGATGGTTTCTCTGGGTATAATCAAGTGCTAGTCAAAGAATCAGAATAATTTAAGACAACCTTTACAACCCCATGGGGAACATATGTATATGTTTGCATGCCTTTTGGTCTAAAAAATGCTGGAGCAACATTTTAGAGAGCCATGGATGTTGCATTTGAGGAATTGATAAATGTTTTAATGGTTGTTTATCAAGATGATCTCACTGCTTATTCCAAGAAAGATGAGGATCATTGTTCCCATTTGGAGAAGGTCATTCTTAAGGCCTTAGAATTTGGTGTGTCCTTGAATCCCAAAAAGAGTCAATTTGCTATGATAGAGGGGAAGTTACTTGGGCACATAGTGTCAAAAGAAGGAGTCAAGATTGATCCTAAAAGAGTAGAAGCGATTCAAAAAGTCCCTCCACCAAAGAACATAAAAGGTGTCCAGTCATTTTTGGGACAGATTAATTTTGTAAGAAGATTTATTGCCAACTTTGCAGAATTGGTCAAGCCCATAGTGAAGTTCCTAAAGAAGGATGTGAAGTTTGATTGGAACCTTGAAGCTTAGCAAGCTTTTGCAAAAATCAAACAAGAAATTTAGGAGGCCCTAATTTTGGTATCCCCTGATTACTTGAAACCATTTTCTCTATTCTCCTTTGCATCTTTTCATACTATTGCAGCTATCCCCTTGCAAAAGGATCAAGAAGGGTATGAGCATCCTATAGCCTTTTTCAGCAAATCATTACAATCTGCTGAATTAAATTATGAACTAATGGAAAAGCAAGTCTATGCACTTGTGAAGGCAGTCAAAGCTTTCAAACCATATCTGGTCTGTGAAAAGGTTAGTGCTTATGTGCCTCATGTTGCAGTGAATGATATCTTCACACAGAGTGAAGTCACAAGAAAGAGGTGCAAATGGATAAATAGGATTCAAGAGTTTGACCTAGAAATTCATATTACAAAATTGGTGAGAGGATTGGGACTTGCCAAGTTAATGACTGAGGAAAACATGGACCTTGTTCAGGTAAATAATGTTGCTGCTAACATTGATATGATTACTAGTATTGAAATGCAACCCTGGTACAAGGATGTTATTTATTTTATTAAAAATGCTAAATGTCCACCTGATTTAAATGATAACCAAAGAAGGAGTCTAAGATTGCAAGCTCAAAGATATGTGTTGATCCAGGGTGATTTGTACTGGAAGGATAATGATGGTATTTTACTCTTTTGTCTGGATAAGCATCAATCAGAGAAAATGTTAAAGGAAATGCACTCTAGAATGTGTAGAGGACATCATTCTGCTCGATCAACATCTCATAAAATATTAAGAGTAGGATACTATTGGCCTATGTTGTTCAAAGACACTCATTCTTATGTGAGGAAATGTGAACCTTGTCAAAGGTTCTCTAAAGAATTGAAGTTTTCAGGTGCATTATTATTGAACCCTGTGGTTGCAGAAGCTCCTTTTGCAATGTGGGGTATGGATTTTATAGGAGAATTCTCTAAGAATTCAAGTGGGGGACATAGTCACATTTTGGTGGCTACTGATTATTTCACCAAATGGATTGAAGCCATCCCAACCAAAAGGGCAACTAATGTTGTTGTGATCGAGTTTTTGATGAGCAACATAATTACTAGATTTGGTGTTCCTGTTAAATTGGTTGTTGACAATGCTATGAGCTTCAGGTCACAAGAGATCACTAATTTTTTCTTAGAAATGGGCATAGTATTGTCTTACTCATCCCCTTATCATCTACAAGCCAATGGACAGGCTGAAACCAGTAACAAGAGTATTCTACAGATTTTGAAGAAAACCCTGGAAAAGAATAAGAGAAGCTGGCATGTAAAATTAAAGTGAGCACTATGGGCTGATAGGATTTCTAAGAAGAGGGCTACTGGTAAGTCCCCTTTTGAAATGGTATATGGTGTTAAATCAAGATTGCTAGTAAATAACCTCCTTTCGATCTATAAGTTTATGCAAGAAGAGGATATGGAAATCAGCTATCCACTGTAGGAGAGAATGGTTCAGCTGATTGAATTAGATGAGATTAGAAGGGAGGGACAAAAAGAAAATATGAAGTTGCAGCAGAAGATGAAATATCTTTTTGATAAGAGAGCAACTGTGAGAAAATTCCAGCCTGGTGATATGGTTCTCCAGTGGAATGCCAGGGCTGAAGATAAAGGGAAACACAAAAAATTTGAGTCCTTATGGATGGGACCTTATACTGTTCATCAGACCCATGGTAAGGACTCATATTTCTTGCAAAATTTGGATGGTGAAGAGCAAGAATTGCCAGTGCATGGACAATTTCTGAAAATTTTCTTCAGTTAATTTTTTTTCCATGCATAGTAGGCTTGTATATATGTATAGGTGCCTTTGTTTCTGTTGTGTGTTTGTTTCCTGTTTTAGGTTAAGGTTTTGTGGTCTACCTCCCAGAGATTCATAAGTTCTTGCTATGATTTTCCAATCAAGCATCCTCAGATAGAGCCACTGTTGGGAATATTCTTAATTTTCTAAGGTTTTTGTCCAATTGATGGGTTAGTCCTCTAGTCTATAAAGTTTCTTGGGTCCAGGTGTCGGGAGTTCTTCAAAAATTTGTCATAACCCACTTCAAAAATCTTTACACTAGGTCCTATCCTTGAATAATGTTGAATTCATGCAAAAATCCTCATGTTTGGCCTCTTATTCTTCTTTTTATTGTTACCTTTTTAAGTCACTTGAGTGGATTAAATCATGCACATGCTTAATTTTTGTGTTCGCTAAATCAAAAAAGGTCATAGTGTGTCTCATATATTATTCGGTGATTCAACAAACAATTCAATCTTATGTTAAGCGTCAGTTTAGTCGCATGGTCTCTAAGTATCCCGGTTAACACCTCAGCTATTTAGCGAACTGGAGAATGTGTTAAAAATGTTAAGTGTCATCTTTATTCACGTAGTCTCCAAATAATTGGTAGTTATCAAAAAACATCTGGCGATTCAGGGAATGCATTATCTCTAATTCATGTATTCCTTGGCGGTTCTTTGCAAATGTTTTAGTGACTTGGCGACAACGGTTATCGCTCATTCTCTGAATCTAGCGGTTAAAGGAAAAATAACCTAGCGACTTGGTGAATACCGTAGATTATTGTCAGGATCGACAGTTGTGGTTTAAGCTCAAGTATTGTTGCGTCCTACATGTTTCATTTGGTGAATAAGCGAATGTATAAAGACTTCAAAGTTTGGCGGCCTTGACAGTTTGGTATGAAGAATTTTGTGGAACGGGTGTTTTAAAGTGTTTGCTTGTTCTCAG
Organism: Chamaecyparis obtusa; assembly: GCA_027943335.1. NCBI lineage: Eukaryota > Viridiplantae > Streptophyta > Pinopsida > Cupressales > Cupressaceae > Chamaecyparis > Chamaecyparis obtusa. The sequence continues at coordinate 788,604 of BSBK01001816.1, forward strand.
AATAAGTTAGTAAGAAGCTAAAGGATTTAGCAATTCAGTGAGTCATGTGGTCATCGGTTCTCTAAAAGGAAAAGGTAAAGGGCGTAATCATTTGGCGAATGCACAAATAAAAGGATTGGCTAAGTTTTGAGTTTCAGTCACTTAATCGCGGATTGAAATACTCAGTGTTTAATATGATCTGGTGATTCAATGAACCCTTTGTTCATTGAATCTTGTAATCAAATGACCAATGATCAAATATTTCAGTGAACTGGTGACACCTGTAGATCATCAACAAGATCAATGGTTCATTCAGAACCTCAGAGTAAAGGTGATGGTTAAGAAAGATTCAGCGATTTAGAGATTGAAGGCTTCGCCATTTCTCCAAGTAATTTAGTGGTTAGGTGATCCATTAAGCAAATGTGCGAACCCTTTGTTCATTGAATCTCCAAAAGATTTAACAGTTAGCCATGACATTAAGAGAATGTGAGATGGCTTTGTTCGTTGGTTCGCTGAATAATAACTGCAGTCAAGTGCTCAAAGGGTGTTGCTATGTTCGCTAATTTGTGAAAAGTATCATGCATTAAGGGTTGCATTTTGAGAACCTGTGAAGGCTTTGGTCGCTAGTTCTTTGAATATATGCTAGGGTTAACATTGTATTCAGTGATCATGAGAAGCTTTCAGTCGTGGATTCACTAAATGGGCCCAGTTGGAAAAGGTAATAAAAAAAGGAAAAGGGACCATTGCCTGCATGGATAAAGTACAGTATCAAGCTGGAAAGTGAACTAATGAGTCATCCAATCATTTTCAAAGAAAGATTGCATGACATAAATAGGTTTAAAGTGCAGGATCTTAATCATTTTCCTCTTTGCCTTGTTTTCAAGTTTTTAAAATCTATCTGTCAACATCTGTACATCGGCTAGCTCCATTTTAAAAAATTGGTGACATGCAAAATTGAATGCGGGAGCAATTAAGGAGATTTACAATGATTTTGGTAGTTGTACATACTTGTTTGCATTGATAAATAAGTTAAGCTCATTATTTCCTATGTCCAAAATCATTCGAAGAGAATTGTGTCATTCTGAAGTGATTTTCAAAGGCCAAGTGAATCCATTTTGCAAAGATTGAAGATAATTCTGAAGCCAAGATGAGTCAACCTGAGAGAAGCACAGCATCTTCCAGTAGTGAAGCAAAGGCTAAAACTGGTGAAGATAAGGGCAAGCCTAATTATTCAGATGAGTTTTTGAAGTTTCTACCTGGTTCCAGTCAAAATAAAAGAGATCCTGATGATGTTTTTGAAGATGTTCTAAGGTTTTGCAGAGATCTTATCACACCAAATACCACAAGTTATACTATCTTCAATTTCTTTTATAAAAATAGAGATAGTCATATCCCTATATGTAATGGTTGGGCTTTGGGGCTAGGGAAATTAGTAGTGCCCGATGTATTCCAAGATGCGGATTTAATTATTGCTCTAGCTAGGTGCTACGACCCTATTTCTAAGACTATTAGGAAAGAGGACTAGTCAACTTTGGTTACTCTTGATAGGGGTTCGTTCATGAAGGCTTTTAATGTTTATACATCCACTTCTACTGAAATTGATTTGAGCAAAGAAAAGGAGAGGTATAAGAAGAATATAAGGATAGTGAAGGACCAAATAATGAAGCATATCCCAAAATAGGATAAGTATATAGCTCCCCTCCCTGCTCACATGAATGCCCCTTACCAATTTAAGTCCCTTTAGCATTACATGAAGCAAACTTGTTATGGGTTGTGTAGGGTTTTGGGAATTGATGGAGATGCAGAGTTTTTACCAGCTGACCTTTTGATGATTATCCTGGACATCCAAAATTTTTTGGTTAACACTGACTATGACTATATCCAGTACATCATTGAGAGAATGCATGAGGGTCTGATTTCTGTCAAGGATAGTAAGAGCCCAATTAAGTTCATGCATTATTCTTTGCTAATGCACTTAATTTTGTTCTTCAATATTATTAGTTTTGATTTGAACATGCTAAAGCCAAGGTTCAACTTTGAAGGCTAGTATAATCCAGTGCAATTATGGGTAAGGATGTGGAATTCTACTTCCAATGAGGGGAATTTTTGTCTCTTTCAAAATTTCATTGTGTATCCTCTCGTAAGGATGTTAGGTATCAACACTACAAGGATATCCCCAAGGGTCCTCAGGCTCCTACGACCAGTGCAGTTTGTGAACAATTGGGAGGGAGATCACAATTGGGGTGATTTTTACTTAGGGGAGAATGCTACAATTTTGAGAGTCTACGGTTGCCCCCAGCCCCCACATCTATTACCAAAATTTGTGCCTCCAAGGGTTGCTTGTTTGGAATTTGTGTGGTAGTTGATGTGGATAGATAGGGAAATTCTAGCCCCTCACAGGAAGGGTACATTCACACCTAGGCAATTCAAGATAGGTGACTTCTTGGTAGGAAAGAGGGGATTTCCTCAGATTACTGCATGGTTAAATCAGTTCAAAATGGCTACTGGTGCTTGTAGACATGTAGATCCTAAGGGCTTTATCAAAATTGCCAGGATGCTATACATCCCAAACATTGGTGTGAATAGAGAACATGAAGGCTTGGATGAGGAAGATGTAGTCAAAAATATCATTGATGATGATGAGGTCAAGAGGAGATGGAATAGGTACTTTGATTTAATAGACTTGTCAAAACAAGTAAAGGCAGCCCAACTTCCTGTTGAGGGTTTCTTCCCTGACCTTCCATATTTAAAAAGAATTGATAGGATGATAGAGATGCATGACACTCTATCAAATCAGTTGGAAAAGTTGATTGACTAGTCAACCAAAGAAAACAAAGGATTATTCATCTTCTGATCAAGAGGAGTTTTCTGATGAATCATAGGAAGGGAACAACCCACCACAAATGGAAGATGTACAAAGTGTTAGGCTTTCTGAAGACCAACCAAAAATAGGGGATACTCCAAAGCCACCTTTGAAGAGACAGAGGCTTGAGGTGGGAGGGCCTTCAAGGCAAGAAAAATAGAGGAGAACAATTGATAGAGTATCTACTCTAGTGCCAGGTGATAGAGTTTACCATCACCAATTGAGAAAGGCAATAAGAGAAGGAAAGAAGGTGGCCTCTGATGAAGCAGATAAGGAATAGTCCTTGTGGTTAGAAAGGGATATCAGAGAGGTCTATTAGGAGGAATTTTTGAGTGATGACCAGTTCATTAAAACTGATGAATTCAAGAGTTTCCTTGTTTGGAATAAGCAGCAAGAAGTGAGGAAACTTCTACCTGAAGGTATGGAACCAAGTGAAGAGACTTTGAGAGCATTAAATTCCTATGATCCTAGCCTTGATCCTATAATTGCAGATGAGGCTAGACAACTGGTCAAGTCGAGTGGAATGCTATTGACTCCAGGATGGGATCTGACCTCTACTTTCATCATAGATCAAATAAGAAAGCAACTGCTGGGTAGCCTGTCATATGAGGTGCACATTGGTGATATGATAAGAGGAAGTGGCTATGACCCTAAGTCTCAAGCTATTGCAATGTGGTCCATGGCCCTTAGGACTCAAAAGCCATCCCTATTGAGTATAGAAGATAAAATGGAAGGGAATCAGATTATTTGGACTATGCAGAATACAACTAACCTTAAAGTTTCTAAGGCAGTGACGCATTGGGCTAACCTGAATGAGGCAAAAATAGTTCAATTATCTGAAAGGTACTCAAAGTTGTTTGAAAGTGCAAACCTGGTAGCCAAGGATAGATATTTAAAATTGATGAAGATCAAGCAACTGGAAGATGAATTGGAAGAGATCAAAGTTAAGCTGGAAGAAGCTTCGAAGGTGGTTATTGTTCCCCCTATGCAGATTGAGGTCCCAATTCAAATTGATGAAGAAGTACCTAAGGGACCTAATGAAGATTTAGATAAGGTAAGGATAGAGGCATCTTTGGACACCATGTCAAAGATTATACAATACAGGTGAGATAAAATAATAGAGAAAATGGATACAGTTTATCAATCAATCAGCCAATTACACCAGACAAAGAGAAAGATAAATGAATCATTGGCTACTTTGGAGCCACTTCATAGTGTTTAGTCTGGAAGAAATTTGTTGTTTGATAAACTTGATAGCTTATAAGAGCATAAGCCTGAGATCCCTGGAGTAGTTATAGAAGTTTTTGAGAAGATTGGCTTAATCAATGTTGTTTCAAAGTTTTTTAAAGGTAAGTCTAACCAGGTGAGGGTTAAGTTGTTTATGTTTGATAAACATTATAGCAAGTATTTTCCTGCGATATGTGATGACAATGGAAACTTGATCAAGTTGGAAGAATGGAAGCTGTCAATGGATCAGTTGGTGATTACAAAAGATGCTTTCCTTAATAATGACAATACTCTGGATTTTGAGAGGTGTAATAACATCATTGATAGTTTATTTAAAATTGAAAATGATTGCATACAATTTGTGGCAGAAGCCAAAAATGTAACTGACTCCATGTGGGACAAGCAAGTCAGCTTGTTACAAGAATTGCAGACTTACAACTGGCCAGCAGATGATGAAGTAGCAGCTTGGGAGAAGCTAATAATAAAGAAGAAAAAGAGGCCAGTTGTCCAACTTATAGAGGAGGAGGAGGAATAGAGTTGCAGATGGCATCTGATCCATAAAATGAGGGAGAGCAAGTTTCAAACAAAGGATGATGTAAATTAGCCGGATGGCGGTCATCATTCATGCAGCGAATTTAGCAACTGCTTCGAAATATCTTTAGACAAAGATGCCACCTGCGCAATTGTTGAAAAAAGATCTTTGTAATGTGTTGTTACAATTCGTTTGTCAGTTTGTAATCTTGTCTTTAGTATAGGATCTTTTCTATCCATCCCAAGCTTGTTGCATCCTTTCGAGGATTCCAAGATGGCTGATTGGTATAAGTAGTAAGTCCTTGTTCATTTCAAAAGAGGTTGAAAAATATACTATAGAGGCTTGGCGCCATTGTTGAAATCTTAAAATATTTTATCAAATTTTGAAATGTATTGATATAGTGAGATTTTATTGGAATAAAAAAGAATTCCCTTGCATGATTTCAATTGTCTTCTTGTTTGAATTATATGGCTTTTGTGTATTGAATCTATAAGGTAGTTTTGATATACCATTTACAAGGTACCTGTGATTTTAATCTCTAGCTCCTTTCAAGGAAAGGGTAATGTCTTTAGGTTAATTTTTGAGAGCTTTGGAATTTGGCAAGAATTTGATGATCAAACGTGTTTAAGAGAGGGTGAATTGTAAGGCACTTCATCTAGGATTTATTTGTGTTTCATTTAGAAGATTTCTGTAAGTATATGTTTCATTGTTTGACTCTATACCCAAAGATAAGGCACTGGTCTATCCTCGATTTGCAGAGATCTCACCCTCAACAAAACTTAAATAATAATTTAATTTCGTGTATGTTTGAAAGACTGAGAAGATAAAGTTTGTATCAAGGATATAAAGTAGTGTTGTGATCCTTTCAAGAAATAGATCTAAAAGGGGTTAACCTACCTGAGTTCAAAGCTTGAAAAGAAGGAGTTTATCCTTGTCACACTTGCCATTTTTCTGCAATGAATGTTTACTTCTATTAATATCATTGTGGAACATTGAGTCTGAAGATAGGTACACCTGCCTGGGTCTGTGGAGCCCGAAGTAGAAGAAGGAATTGGTCCTTATCAATTAGCCTTTTCCCTATAAGAATATGGAGTTGAGAACCTGAGAGTCAAGTTTGAAAACTATATTGGCGATTCTACATGAAAAAGAGCTAACAAAATGAAGGAAATAACACATTTGAACCGATAGTTGCAAAAACTGATACAATTTACAAGATTAGGAGAATACCAGATTGATATGGATCTTGATGAATCTGATATGCCCTGAGTGATGATTGATTTTCCCTGATTGATGAGGTCTTTTTGATGAATCAACAACTAGATATGGTTTTTGTCTTGATTACTGAGGAAATATATGATCCCAAAATTTAATTACAAACTTTGAATGATATGCAATACCATGCCCCCTTTGAGATTAAAATTTAAATCTGACAAGAAAAGTCAGTGTTGAATAGTTTAGAAGCATGTTAATTGATTGGAGAAGTGGTTAAACATGTTCAAGAATGCTTTCTGCATCATTTTAGAGGTCCTAAAGACCAAGTTTGACCAGGTGTGACCATGGTTGACCAAGTTGAAATTTTGATAGTTTGATGTAAGATAATTAGTTAAGTTAAATACTAGATTCCTGTGATGATTGAAGGTTGATTATGCAAGTAGTGAATAATATAAATGATCATAGATTTTGATTTTGATCCTGAAAAAGGATTCTACTTGTTGTTTCGTTGGAGGAACCTTTGTGTGAGATTCAGCTCTTGTTAGGTTTGAAGATGTGATTGAAGAATCATTTAAGATTGAAGTTTGTCCATTGTGAGATCATGCAAACATGCAAAATGCAAAGAGACATGCTGTATGAAATGCAACCTAAGACCTAGGACCTAGTCACTGATCATGTGTCGATTTTCTATCATCATTGAACTTTTAGGTAACTAGATAAATCAATACAATTTCCACTAGTTATGAAACCATAGACATATGAATATCAATTTGTATGCATAGGAATCAATACAACATCCATTGATTATGAAACCATGGACATATGAATATTGATTTTATTTTCAGAATGTCAAATTAGATATAAGCACCAAGGCACAAGCGCCAAGATGACCTGAATATCATGTCCATTTTGATATAGCAATTTGTATAAGCATCAGAATATAAATTTCATGATGACCTGAATATGCCTTGCATGAAAACACATCAAATAGTCAAGAGATCATTCTAAATCAAATGTGAATTACCTGTAGTGACCCTTTATTGTTCCCATCCTTATGTAAGATCGTGTTTCACAATAGGAGAAAGAACTCATTCAAAAAGACAATAGTTAGATCAAAATTCCTTGAATTTTCTAGGTATCAATAGTCGAGGTACGCATGGCCATCCAAATTGAGATAGAGGCTCTTATGGTTGCACACCATTTCAATCCAGAATTTGCAAAGTTGTTAGATTTTCACATACAAGAAGAAAATAAAGAAAAGATTATGCCCCTAGTCATCACTCTCTAAATCCTATAAAGGACATCATCGAAGAGTTTGAAAGGACATAATATGCAAAAATCTCAATGCAAATCAGTAAGCATAAAAGGAGATAAAAGCATGTAAAAATCACAAATTGTTTTCAGTTTGTGTTTGATTGCATTGTTGTAGATGCAAAATCCTTTCTGGAGACAAGACTGACTAACTCACATGAAGCTTCAAAGGACTCTGACTGGATATGATATGTCTAAGATACATTGGGGGCCATAGGATATGACTTTGATTGCCCCCAAGTTTGAACATTGATAGGATACAGATGCTTGATTTGATTGGTGTACAAACTGACTTATTGAAAACAGGAATGAAGAAACAAACTGGGAGATATGTACAAACTAAAGAAAGACTGAAAGCTAGGAAAGACCAAGATTGTGTTGATAGATGGAGCATTTTGAAATAAGTGGCACCTGTTTGCAGGGTTGTCACCATCTTGGTAGAGATTCTATTTTTGCTACCAAGGTGCCTATTTCTAGGTTTTCACCAAGGCACTTTTTTCTTTTTCTCATTTTTTTGTATTTTTCCTTTTTTCAATTTTTTTGTGAATCATCAAGGCGCCCATTGCTAGGTTTTCACCAAGATGTTCATTTTTTCAGGACTTTCTAATTTTTATAATTTTTTCAAGACATTTTACCATAGACTAAATGCCTTAGGCATAGAATTTCTTCAGATGGAGAATGTTGATTGGTTCTTGGAGCTGTTCTCCTTTAGTCATTGAGAGTTAATAGGCACCAAAGCCAAAAGTAGCAATGATTACAAAGGGACCCAGCTAGTTGGGTTCAAACTTCCCTTTGTATTCTCAATGTGATTGATTTTTAGGATTCTCTCTCAAGACTAGATCACCAACCTGAAATTCTCTATGTCTAACTTTCTTGTTGTAACCTTTAGACATTCTCTTCTGATATACTTTGAGATGATCATACACTACTTGTTTGCGCTCATCTAGTAGTTCAAGTTCTTGCAACCTAAACACTCTGTAGTCATCATCAGTTACTAGACCATGCATTTTGATTCTTAGTGATGGGATTTCAACCTCAATAGGGAGTACTACTTTAGACCCATAAACTAAAGAGAAAGGTGTAGCCCCTATAGGCATTCTGATACTTGTTCTGTAGGCCCAGAGAGCTGGATTGATCATGAGATGCCAGTCTCTTCCTATTTTATTAACAGTTCAATGCAAGATTTTCAATAGATTCTTATTAGATGCCTCTGCTTGTCTATTCCCTTGAGGATAATAGATAGAAGACCAATGTTGTGTGATCTTGAATTTGGCACATAGATCATCTAGGTCTTTGTTCTTGAATTATCCACCGTTATCTGTGATTATGGAATGAGGTATCCCATATCTACATATGATATAGTTCAATATGAACATAGATATTTTCTTTCTAGTTGCTTGTGTCAAAGGGACTGTTTCTACCCATTTTGTAAAATAATCTATAGCTGTCATTATATGGATATGTCCATTAGAAGAATGAGGATGAATCATCTTGATAAGATCAAATTCCTATTGATGGAAAGGCCATTGTGTTGTAAAGGGGATTAGATCTCTCCCTAGAGCATGAATTAAGTTTCCATGCACTTGGCACTTTTGATAATTCTTAGCAAACTTGATAGCCTCTTTCTCTATTTCAGGCCAATAGTACCCAGCCCTAATAAGTTTTTGAGCTAGTGTTAAACCATTTGAGTGTGACCCACAAATACCTTCAGGAACTTCCTCTAATGCACGTTGAGAGTCTTTCCATTGTAAAACTCTAAGTAGTGTACCATCTAGACCTTGTTTGTAAAGATCATTACCAATGATGACATATCAGGAGGCATTTCAAATAAGGTATCTCTTTTCATGGTGGTTGAAGGTATCAGGAATGAGTTGGTCTTGGAGATAGGAAAATAGGGTTTTGTATCTAGATGAATCATGACCTAAAATAGTGAAAATCATGTGGGTTTTAGGGGATTCATATGTAGGATAAGATAGTGCTTCCACCAGGAACTCATAGCATAGCTCATGTTCAGGCTACTGTAATAAAGTAGATAATGTGGCCATTGCATCGGTAGCCTTGTTCTCCATTCTAGGAATTTGCTCAAATGTGATAGATATGAAATACTTCTTAAGATCATCTACCATTCTCTTGTAAGCAATGAGCTTTTCATATTTAGTTTGGTACACATCATTAACTTGATGAACAAAAAGTTGAGAGTCTCCATGAATGTGTAGCTCTGTCACTCTCCACTCAATTGCTAGTTTCATGCCATTCAAAAGGGCTTCATATTCCGTAATATTGTTTGTGCAAGGAAAATTTAATCTAAATGCTTTAGGTATGGAGTATCCTTGATGAGTTATGAACAATATGCCCACTCTGGATCCATTCTATGTATAGGAGCCATCAAAGAATAATTGCCATTATCTAGAAGAAAGATGCATGATAGAGGAATCTAGGAATTCCATTTGTAGTGGTGCATTATCAATCATAGGTGCATCTGCTAATTGATTAGCAATAACCTATCCTTTGATAGCTTTTATTTCCACATATTCAATGTCAAATTCACTTAAGAGCATAACCCATTTAGCTAATCTACCTATGAGGGCAGCTTTGCTTAGTAGGTACTTGAGTAGATCAATCTTAGCTACCAAATGTGTGGTATGAGCTAACATGTAGTGTCTTAGTTTTTGTGATACAAAGATCATAGCTAGACAAGCCTTCTCAATCATTGAATAGTTCTTCTCATATGCAACCAATGTTCTACTGATATAGTATATAGCTCTTTCCTTTTTGTTCTCATCATGTTGTGCTAGCAATGCCCCCAGTGATGTATCTGTAGTGGAGACATATAAGATCAATGGCTTTCCATGAATAGGAGGCATCAAGATAGGTAGATTTGATAGACACTTCTTGATATGGTTAAATTTTTTCTTACATTCTTCATTCCATGCAAAGGTCACACCTTTATATAATGTTTTTGTAAAAGGCTGTGATATGTCCACTAGCTGTGATATGAATCTTCTAATAGATTGAACTCTTCCTTGTAATGTCCTCATCTAACTAATATTCTTAGGGGGTTGCATCTCCATTATAGCCTTTACTTTAGCTAGATCAACTTCAATGCCTTTCTTTGAAACTATGTATCCTAAGAGCTTTCCAAAAGTGAGACCAAAAGCACACTTCTTAGGATTTAGTCAGAGACTAAACTTTTCCATTCTATCTAGGATCATGCTCAAGTCCTTAAGATGTTCAGTTCCAATCATAGATTTTTCTAATGTGTCATCAACATAATCCTTCATGGTTCAATGGATCATGTCATGGAAAATAGATGTCATTTCCCTTTGATATGTAGCACCAACATTTTTAAGCCCAAATGGCATGACATTCCAACAGAAGGTACCCCATGCACACGTGAATGTAGTTTTCTCTTGATCCTCTAGAGCAATTTTTATTTGGTTATATCCAAAGAAACCATCCATTAAGGAATACATCTTGAAACCCATAGTCATGTCCACTATCATATCAATGTTAGGTAGTGGAAAATCATCCTTAGGGCATGCTTTATTCACATCTCTAAAGTCTATGCACACTCTGATTGAACCATCTGGTTTAGAAATAGGTACAATATTAGAGATCCACTTTGCATAGTCAATAAATTGGATGAATCTAGCTTTTAGGAGCTTCTCTAATTCAGCTTTTACCAAGAGTGCAACATGAGGATGCATCTTTCACAATTTTTTCTTGACAGGTTTCACATTACGAGCTATAGATAAATGGTGCATGATAAGATTAGGATCCAACCCTAGCATATCTAAGTATTTCCATGCAAATTTGATCTTTTTCTCTATTAGGAATGTTGTAAATTTTTTCTTCTCTTCTTCTGATAATGATTGTGCTACATGTACCAATTGTGGTTCCTCTATTTTACCCAAATTGATGGATTGAGTGGGCTCAATTAGAACTAGAGATCTATCATGTAAATAACTTAGAAGGAAATCAAATATCTCATCCTTAGGCACCTTAGAGAGGTTTTCACCTTTGGATACATCTTTTATTTTTACTTTTGTAGGTTCTGAGACTGCCACAAAGTGGTTTTCACCCTCAAAATTCCTTTTCTTTTTATTTTTATTCTTATTTTTTTGACTAAGATATTTGATGTCCGACTCGGTCATGCTGATGCTTGGTTCATTAATGGAAGTCCTCATAGGCTCAACTAAATTTAGGTAGCAAGAAAGGGCATAGTCATTCGGGAAGGTATAAATACCATGGCACAGATTTGTGGAGGTTTGATCAATAAGGTCTAGATATTGGATAGCCAAAGTAGGGAAAGATTGGGAGATAGTGTTTACGGATACAAATATGTCACAATTGGTCCTAACCCGACACTCAAGTTCAAAGGTGATATTACAACTTAAGACATTCAATTCATGAATAGGCTCAATGTCATCGTGGGAGTCCAATTCAGCCAGAGGTGGATCAGTCTCAATAAGTTCATCATTTTGTTCTAGACTTACATTGGGTTGGGGTGCATATTAGTGAATAACATCAACATGTTTCTTTGTGATAAGCTCATATGGTTCTGGAATGATTCCCCATTCATAGTCATTAGATTCATCTTCTGATTCAGGATCTCTAGGAAATCTTATAACATGAGTAAAGTCAGGGTGAATACCCCAAGAAGGGTTACCCTAAGATTTAGATTTGTATTCATACTCATGGGAATCTATCTCAGAATAACTACCACCTTCTTCTTCTTGATGGTTTTTGAGATTAGCTAGTTCTTGTGTTGTAACTATCTCTTGATTGATAGTAGGTTCTTGTGTTTCTACCACATTAATTCTTTTGATTGGATCATCTTTATCGTCAAGAAGGTCTTTGATCTCCTTAGGAAATTTTTCATAGGGGATGAGTTCTGAGCTATCTGAATCACTATCTGATGGTTTTTTTTCTTCTTTCTTAAGAAGAGGTTCTCCTAGTGCAATCTACTCTATGACATGAGAACAATTACCTTTGAGGTGATAGGGTTTCTTCGTAAAGCCTAGGCCAATAGTATTCTTATTTTCTCTACCAGTATGTGGGAGAGGTACCTCAAGACCTTTTCCTCTGACTCCTAGAGGTCCTTTACCTGAATATCCCATCTTAGCTATTAATTTATCTCCTAGACCATATGACTTAGAAGGGAGTTTGGATACTATAGAGCCACTAGTTTGAACAACTTGAGATTCAAGTTCATCTTTGTAGAGCCATGCAAGCACAACTTCATCTTCTTCAAATTATTTCTTGGAGACTTGTTCTACTAAAAAATTCTTTTTATATACCTCAAGGGGTTCTTTAGAGTCTGGTTTGGATTGTTTCAAAGATTTCCCATAAGACTTAAGTGAGATAGGGAGAGATTTCAAAGATAAGACTGGCTCGATAGTATATTCTCCCATACTATTTTCTTTGATATTAACCTCTTTTGTAAGATCTTCCATTTTAGATGTGGATGCTTCTTTAGTTGGTTCAATGGAAGATTCTTTGTTATTAGGCACAAGCTTATCTACACTTTCCTTCAAGGTATTGGAAGTTGTATTCAGATCCGCAGGGATAGTAACCTCTACTCCTTCATAAGGAAACTTCAAACATTGATGGTATGTAGAAGGAATAGCTTGCATTTCATGTATCCATGGTCTCCCTAGGAGGATGTTGTAGGCCAAAGGTAGATCAAGCACTTGGTAGATGGTATCTTTGATAACTAGACCCACTCGGATGGGTAAGACAATGGTGCCTTTAGAAGATCTTTCTTGTTCATCATAGGATTTTATGGTTATCCTCTTTTGAGGATCAATAGCCAATTCTGAAAATCCCAATTGTGTGATCAAGTTGTAAGAACAAATGTTTAGGCCAGCGCCCCCATCTATCAACACACATTTGACTCTATGGCTCTAGATCAAGACTTCTATATGCAAAGGCTGATTATGTGGGTGAATCAAGGAGTTGTCATCTTCCTCTGAAAAGGAGATATATTGTGGAGATGTAAGATGTCCAACCATAGTCTGGAACTTGTCTAAATCAAGGTCATCAGGAACATTGGAACCAAGCAAAGCTTTGTCCAGTATGGCTCTATGAGCTAGGGATATTCAAAGCAACTCAAACATAGAGATTTTGGCATTAGTGTGCTGGAGTTGTTGGACAATGCTATAAGATGTAGGCCTTGTATCCTTTGGATTGGAATATTTGGAAGTAGCCTTCTATTTAGAAGAAGATGAAAGATTGAAGGGCACCTTAGGGACATTTGATGAATCTAGGATTTGTCCTTTTAGATGGGCTTAGGCTTGTGATTGAGTAACTATGTTGGTGGATTGATTTTTTCTATCTCTTCTTACAATTTGATGACATTGCAATGCTCTGAGAGATAGGGTTCAACCATATTGATGGTAGCATTATTTCCAGGGTAAGCATAATTGACTTTTGCCCCCATATTAGGTTGAGAAGATGAAACTTCTTGACCATGTTTCAGAAATAGTTTTGTGAATGTTGTATGATCATTATTTCTCTTAGGATTATCAACTGTGATGTCTCCCCTATCGATCAGATCTTGAATGGTGTGTTTCAACCAAAAGTAGTTATTAGTTTTGTGACCTTTACCTTGATTGAAATCACAGAATTCATTTTCTCTCCACAATTTTGGCTTAGGATCAAAATCAGGTGGTCGGATTGCTGGCAAAGAGATGATGTTATCAGCTAGTAGAGTTTTCATAGCTGATTCTAAAGATTCTCCAAGAGGAGTGAACTTTCACTTTTTATCCCAAGATTTGTATTCTGGCTTCTTTTGAAATGGTTCATATGACTTTTGTTCTAAAGCTTTAATGGCTTGGGAACCAAGAGTTAGGTTGTAGGCTGGTGCCTTTGATGGGGCACAGATAGTGTCAACACTGCCATCTGTGGCGATGCCTTTATTCTTGTTCCAATTTTTGTTCCTATCTTTAGAACTGGATCCTGATTCGTACTTGTCTTTTTGAAGTGTGATTTCTCCTTTTTTCACAAGCACTTTTTCAATTTTGATAGCATTGTCCACCATCTTGTCAAAAGATGTATGATCTTGCAATTGTAGAGGATAATTGATTTCTGGAACAAGGTTATTGATGACGATTTCCAATTTTTCTATTTCTGGAATAGGTCTAGCATATAGAGAGAACTTCTTTCTCCATCTTTTGAGAAATGTTAGGAATGGTTCCCCTAGATATTATTTGAGATTACAGATATCAATCATGGTGACTGGATGTTGAATATTGTAGGAGTATTGCTGATAAAACAATTTGATCAACTCCTCAAAAGTTTTGATAGTAGAAGGCAATCTAGAGAACTAGTGGATGGTTGCTCCCCCTAGAGATCAAGGGAAGAGACGCATCAGATAGGTTGGTTCATGCATGAACTCCATTGATTGTGTATAGAATTCTCTGACATGATCTTGAGGATTTCAATGTCCATCATACTTATCATACTTCAACATCTCCACTCTTTTTGGAAATGGTGGCATGTACAAGTCTTTGTTAAATGGAAAAGGACATAGAGCCTCCATGGAGAACTCTTTGGGTTCCTTCTCTTTTTTGAATTGATTCAGTTTGACTTGTAAAGCATGTATCTATTTCATCATGGCCATTATCAGAGTTTCTTCCTCGTGTGTGATGATAACTTTGACATTAAAATTAAGAGGAAGCTTAGCTCCTTGATGAGCTAATAGTAAAAAGTATGCTTGTCTATCTTCTTTTAAGAAATGCTTCATCATTCATTTGAAGTTATCATCATTTTGATATTGAACAATTTCTTCAGGTGTGGGTTCCTAATCTACACCATGTTGAGATTGAGTTCTTTGAGAGCCAAAGATTGTACCTACTTGAGACATGGTAGGTGTGGACAAGGCTTTTGAGGATACCTATTTTAAAAAGACTCAAGCCAAACAAACATTAGATTTTAACCTAGCATGAAATCAATCCAAAACAAAGAAAACTCTAAACTAAACCACCTCAAATTGAGCTAAAATAGATGCGCCCATGCACTGTTTGATTTTTTCATTTAAAGGAATGTGGGTATGCTCTCAAAGCACTTGGAGCATCTTCCTAATGTAGATTTGGAGGATTTAAGCTTCATTAAAACCCCATAAATGGCACAATATTGGGTAGAACACCCAAAATTGCCCCTTAAGGCCTCAAGAACTCAAGATTATGCAACTAATATGATTAAGTAGATTTTTAAACCCAAAATAGATGTGATATGATGCATAAACAAGAAGTAAACTATGTTAATCCATTAGTTCTATATTAAGATGAGCTACAGTGCTTGAAAGTAAGCTAAATTGGGATGATTATGCTAAGTCTAGAGCTAAATTGGCATGATAACAATGATTGAAATCAAAGGTAAAAAGGTGTTTTGGTTTTAGAAATGAGGAGTATTTATAGGCTTTTGGGAAGGAGGAATGAGTGGCTAGGATCAAAATCCTTAAGAGAGGCCAAGATTCATTCAAAGGGGAGCACATGGATTGTGCTAGTTCAAGGCCACCTCCTTGTGACAAGTGTCACGAGGGCATTGGGTTGAAAGATGGGAGGGATGTGTAGAATATGGGAAATGTGCCTAAGGTCAAAGGGTGTAAGAAAGGGGTGAGGGGCTTCTTAAATGCATCATAAATGCATGTAAGAGGGATAAGGAGGCTTTAAATGCATTTAATGCATGTAAGAGAAGTTTCTAAAAGTTTGTTGACTTTGGGTTAAGCTTAGAAGTTGGCTAACCTTGGTTAGGGAATGTGACAAGATTAGGGGTTTGATTAGGATTAGGATTAGGGGGACAAGAATAAAGACTTTCTAGAAGAGTCTAGAACTTCCTTAGGATAAATATGGATTTTTAGAAAATAGATAAAGATTTATTTATTTCCATAGTTAAGGTTTGAGAATATTTATTAAAATGAATTTAATAAAGATGAGGATTAAATATTTAATCTTAATTAAATATTTTGAGTTGGGATTAGGGTTAGGAAATGGGTAAAACAACCTTTAATCAAAATTAAAGAAGGATTAGAAGATTCTGGAAGAGGTTAGTGGTCTTTAGGAATTTGGCAAGGTTTTGGGAAAAAATAAATAAATTATTTATTTTTTAGATTTTACGTCAATTTATTAATTAAATAATTAATAAATAAGGAGATAATGTTTGAATAAGATTTAAACATTTTTGGGAGGGATTCCTTAATTAAATATTTTAAATTAAGATAAAAGGATTTAATGACATAAAAATAAATTAATTAAATAAATAATTAATTAATTAACAAATGATGATGTCATCAGGGGTTTTTCAAAAAATAAAAATACTTTATTTTCTAAAAGATTATTAGGTGTCTACATTTTGCCCCTCTTTGATGTGATGCCGCAAGTGGCATGACATCAAAGATAAGAAAATAAGATGCCCAAGGCTACAATTTAGAGGAATAAGGTGTTATGCCCCCTTGAGAAAATAACACAAGGAGTAAACGTTGTGGAATTTTCTCGAAAGGAAACAAAGAAGGAAGGCCCTAGGAAGAAGGGGAGATAAATAACTAGACTTCCAAGAGTAGAGATGAGTGAATGCAAGATGAGATGGAATGCAAAATGCAAGATGCAACTATATGAGAGATGCAAGATTAATCTATATGATGCAGAATGAAGGGGATTGGGGGAAGCTTCAAGTGCAAATGTGGAGAGCACAACCTAGTTTAATATAGCAATGCTAGAGACCTACCAAGGATACTGGGATCATGAGGCCTTGTCACCAGTATTGCATAGAACTGACACTAAAAGAACATAGGGTTTCCCCTGCATCACACATGAGCCCAAGAGGAATCATGGTGGAAATGATGCTGAAGAAACCACAAACACATGATTGACTCACAGCTAGAAGCAAAAGACCAAAAGACCTTGCCCTAGATTATCCTCATTCGCAGTGCAACATGATATAAAGGATTGTGGTGACTTTGAGGAGAGAACAATGAGAAGCCATAAAAGATTAACAAGATCCAAAGGACAAAATCCAAGACCAAAATGAGAACTCCAAAAAGATAGCCTTTGCTAAGGAGAGAGATTTGATGTGAGTGAGTGATTGATGGTGGGAAGATGGGTTTGAACGTGTGGAAGGATACATCAACATAGACCTGGGGTGATTGGTGGAAGATTAGATCTGATAGGAGGAAACATACATCCTCAAGGACCCACTGATTGATGAGAGAATGAGTTTTGTTGGTCGTTGGGAAAATGATGAAGTCAAAGAATAATTACTAGGATCAAGAATAGTCGACAAGTGATGTTGCTAAAGTATAAGGCTGGGAAGGATAAGATGTTCTAATCAAATGCTACTATAGGACTGACAAGGTTATGTACAACAAGGTGGGATGATATGTACAATAGATAGGAAAAGATATACAATGGATATGGACAGAAGCTCAGGATTGGGGATAGGAAGATCTCACTATACAAGATATGGTACAGGAAGGACTGCGCTATACAGGAGATACAAGATATGGTACAAGATATGTGCAGGTAGGATTGCAAATTTTCTTGAGGATTATAAAAAAGAGGAATGCTGGGGGATGGTGGATGGGGATGGGGATGGTAGAAAAAGGATTGAGATAGTGGGATGGGGGGGATGGGAGTTTGATAGATAATGACTTGGTCCACTATGTATGGAGCCCGTTTGCCAAGTTTTTACCAACATAATTGTCCAAGGTGCTTGAATTGCCAAGTTTTCACCATTTGGATGATTGTTTTTCTTTTTCTTTTTATTTTTTTTATTTTTTTGTATTTTTTTATTTTTTTCAATTTTTATGGATTTTCTGAATATGTAAGATCTGGTTCAGGCATAGAACCTCTTCAGATGTATGATGTTGATTGGATCATTCAAAGGCTCACCTTCTGGTGTAGATAGCTGATAAGCTCTGAAGCCAAAGCATGTTGTGACAACATAGGGGCCCAGCCAAGTAGGCTCAAACTTGCCTTTCTTTTCTCTGTTTGCTTGGACTTTTTGATTTTCTTTGAGAACCATGTCACCAACCTGGAACTATATAGGATGGACCTTCTTGTTATAACTCCTTTTGAGTTGATTCTGGTATGCAACCAGGTGATCATATGCTTGCTATCATTTTTCATCTAACAAGTCTAGCTGTGTGAGATGCACCACACGATAGTCTTCATTAGTGGTGTAGTTCTTCATGGAGACTCACAATGATGGGAGCTCAACCTCAATCAGTAGAATGGATTTGACACCATATACAAGGGAGTATGGGGTGGTGCCTATGGGAGTGTGATAAGAAGTATGGTAGGCCCAAAGGGTGAGATTGATTTGGACATGCCAGTCATGACCAGAATCATTGACAACCTTCTTGAGGATTTTCAAGATAGTTTTGTTGGTTGCCTCAGCTTGGCCATTTCCTTGAGGGAAATATGGACTGGAGAAATGGTGATGGATGTGGATTCTAGCACATAGATCATCCACATGCTAGTTTTAAAAAGGTGTGCCATGGTCTGTGAAGATGGTAGATGGTATGCCAAAGCCACAAATGATGTGGTAAAGGATGAACTTATATATTTGGATGCTAGTAGTTAGGGTGAGTGGAATCACTTCAACCCATTTGGTGAAGTACTTTGTGGTAGTTATTATGTACTTGTGTCCATCTGAGGAAAGGGGAGTGATTAAGCTGACAAGGTCAAAGCCCCAACATGAAAATGGCCAAGGTGGCGCAATGGGCTGCAAGTCTTGTGCTGGTGCATGAATCAAATTTGCATGCTACTGACATGGTAAACATTTTTTGACAAACTCACAAGCATCATGTTCCATGGTTAGCCAGTAATACCCAACTCAAAGAAACTACTTAGTTAGAACCATGCCACTCATGTGGGCACCGCAAATTCCAACGTGGACCTCTTGTAAAGCCAGGACAACCTCATTTGAATCTAAACACCTAGAGAGGATATTGTGATACCCTCGATGATAAAGAGTGTTGGCTACAAGAGTGTAGTGGGAAGCTTTGTGAATAAGGTTTTGGCATTGGTTATTGGTGAGATGGGGAGATATGATACCATTCTTTAGATATGCATGGATGTTGTGGTACCATGGGGACTGAGGACCAACCAAGACACACACCATTTCTGCTTCGGTGTTCTCATAAGATGATGTATGTAGCTACTTGACTAGGAATTCATATTGTGATGTGTTGCAAGGGATTTCTAACCAGGATCCAATAGTTGCCATTGTGTCTACTACTTTGTTATGAAGTCTTGGTATCTGTGTGAATTATAGATTTAGGAAACACTCTTTTAGTCTATCCACTAGTTCTTTGTAGGGTAGCAACTTGTCATCCTTCATCTAATATTCATCTAGGACTTGCTTGATAATCAACTCTGAATCTCCAAACACTTTTAGTTCTATGATATTCCACTGAATGGCTATTTTGAGACTTGAGATGAGTGCCTCATATTATACAATGTTATCGGTACATGAAAATCCCAACTTGAATGACTTTGGGATGTAGTCACCTTGAGGCGTGACAAATAGGATTCCTACCCCTGATCCATGTAATGTGTAGGAGCCATCAAAGTATAGCTTCCACATGGGTTGTTCTTTGATCATACATAAGTTTTCATTAGGGAATTCCATAATTAGGGGATAAGCATCCACTAGTGGTGCCTCTGCTAGCTGATTGGCAATGACTTTCCCTTTGATTGCTTTTTGATCTATGTACTAGATATCAAAATCACTAAGTAACATGACCCATTTTGCCATACGGCCTATGAGAGTTGTCCTTGATAACAGATATTTGAGGGGATCTACTTTTGAAATGAGCCTGATTGTGTGATTGAGCATGTAGTGTCTAAGCTTTTGAGTGGAAAAGACCACTGCAAGGCATGCTTTTTCCATAGGTGAGTAATTAAGCTCATAGCCAATGAGAGTTTGACTGATGTAGTAGATGGATCTCTCTTTGTTGTCATCATCATGATGAGCTAAGAGTGCCCCCAGTGCTGTAGTGGTTGTCGAGATGTAGAGTATGAGAGGGCATCCTAGAACTAGTGGTACTAGGATTGGAGAGTTGGTTAGATACTCCTTGAGTTTATCAAAGCTTCTCTAACATATGGGATCCCATTTGAAGCTTGTGTCCTTGCATAAGTGATGCGTGAAAGGTTGGCACTTGTCTGCCAGCTAAGAAATGAACCGATGCATTAATTGAAGCTTTCCTTGTAGGCTTCTAAGTTGTTTGAGTGTTCTTGGTGGAGGCATTTATGTTATTGCTTTGACCTTTTTGGGGTTGATCTCTATGCCCCTTCATGATACTATGAAACCTAGAAGCTTTCTAGATGTAACACCAAAGACACACTTCTTTGGATTGTGCTTTAAGCCATAATGATGTAAGTGATCGAACACACTCTCAAGAATGTTTAGATGTTCACCTCATTTTTTAGATTTTGCAAGAATGTCATCCACATAGTTTTCTAAGATCTTGTGGATCATGTCATGGAAGATTTCTATCATCACTCTTTGATATGTGGCTCTTGTATTCTTTAGCCCGAATGGCATCATGTTGTAGCAGAAGGTACCCCATGGAGTTGTGAATGTTGTTTTATGGTGATCTACTTCTGCTATATGAATCTGATTGTAGCCTGAAAAGCCATCCATCAATGACAACATTTCATGACCCACTGTAAGATCTAAAATCATGTCTATATTTGGTAGTGAAAAATCATCTTTAGGACATGCCTTGTTTAGGTCCTTGAAATCTATGCATATTTTGATGTCACTTGAAGGCTTTGTGATAGGTACCATGTTAGAGATCCAATCTGAGTAATCTATAGCTCTGATAATCTTGGTTTGGAGGATTTTTTCAAGCTCTACTTTGACTAATAAGGTGACCTTTGGATGCATTTTTCTTAGCTTTTGCTTTACTGGCTTGACATTAGGATCCACTACTAGATGATGGATGACAAGATTAGGATCAAGCCTAGGCATGTGTGCATATGACCATGCAAAATTTATGATTGATTCTCTAAGGAGTGTAATCAAAGCCATTCTTCACCTTCTGTCATGTTGGCTGCAATGTAGGTGATCCTTGGACATTCCTCTATACCCACGTTGACTAGCTTGGTTTCTTCTATGATGATAGGTGACTGCTCTAGTTTGTAATCTTGGATGGGAGGAAGAGGAAAGTCTTCATCTTCTAGTGCTTGAATTTCCAAGTTTTCAGTAGAAGATACACTCTTCATTTTTACTATTTTGGAATCAGAATGTGCCCCAGAAGGGTTTTCACATAAAGACTCATGTTTTAATTTTTCTATTTCTCTTTTGCAGCTAAAGCTTGCCTCATCCCCAAAGTATCCTTCTAGGTCAAGCTTATAGATGTGAGTTGACTTTGAATTGTGAATTGATTGTGGGCCTAATGCCCCCATGAATTCTAGGAGTGCTTCTATGCTTTGGAACTCATCAATGTGTGCAATGCTTGGTTGGTTCCAATCTATGAGTTAAGGGTGAATGAGGGGAAGTTCTATGAGATTGATGGCAAGTTGTTGGAGGATAGAAGTCCCCAGGAGGGTGTCATCATCAAAGATATCATCATAGGATCTGATTTCTTTCTCTTTAGGGATATCTTTGATTTCTATGAGGTTGTCCTAGCTATTCAAGAGGGGAATGCTAGTCATGTTGGTGCCCCTAGTTGCGGTATTGGGCCCTTGTATATGTAGGTGAGGGGTATTAAAGCCAAGACCCTGATGTTGTGGGTTTTTGGATGTTGTAATTAGGTCTTTGCTTCCACCTTCTTATGGTCCTAGACCACCACCTTGGTAGTTCCATTACTCAGTACTGTACTTGTGAGATTGTGGGTATTTATCTTTGAAGTAGCCAAGGAAGTTGAGTTTCAGGTGGTGGGGGATCTTTCTACAACCACCTATTGATGTCAGGATCAATTTCTTGACTATTTAATGTGCCATGGGATTCAAAAGTCATAGGTCCCATTCTCTTGATTTCATGATGCTCTTCAATAGGCTTGCTTTGGTGACTCGGGCACCCTTGAGTATGTGGATCATGTGGGAGGGCCCCTACAACAAATGCATCATGTAGGCTATATTCACCATAGCCCTAGTTATTGATCTTGATGGAAGAGAGGGTGGAGGTGAGAATGGTTTTTGGATCACAATGGGATCAGGATGAGCTGGCAATAGAAGTACCAATGTCAGCTCCAGGACAATGAGTGGAGTGAGGGAATGATGCTTCCATTACATGACAATATGTGAAGGGTTGGGGATCAGCATGGATGGTAACCTTAGTGCCTTGATGTAGAAATTTGATGCACTGATGGTACATGGATGGTACAACCTTGATGGAATGAATCCATGGTTGGCTGAGCAGGATATTGAATGGTAGGTCAAGATCAACAACATGACAAATGGTATCTTATGTTGCTAGGCCTAGTTGAATAGGAAAAGTAATGGTACCTTCAGAGGCATGATCCAAGTTTTCATAGGCTTTGATAGTGATTACTTCATGTGCTATATCGGCCTAGGTGAACCCAATCTACTAAATGAATTTCAAAGTACACAAGTTCAGGGCTGAGCCATTATCTATTAAGACCCGTTTGATGGCAAAGTCTCTGACCATGATGGTGATGTGGAGAGGGAGAGTATGGTCAGGTGCAACATCTAGCATGTCAGATGTTTTGAAGGATAAAGCATAGGTTGAGGATAGATGTCCCACAAGGGTCTCAAACTAGGTGGTGTTAATGTCTGTGGGGACATGTCCTTCTTTGAGAGCTCTGTCAAGGATCTCCTGATGGAGAGGTGAAGTGCAGAGAAAGTCCAAGATGGATATTTTAGCTGGTGTGTTCCCAAGATGTTCTATGAGGTTATACTATGCATTGTGTGCATTGTGTACTAGCCTTGGATGGGCATTAGCAATAGTGATCCAGCCTCTATGGGTAGTAATAGGACATTGATGATCTGCTCCTTTGACATGGATGGCATTGACTGTGGGCTCAACTTGGGTTATACATCCAAAAAAATTAGCATAATTGATGTAGGTAGTAGTGTGATCTTCTTGCTTTCCCTTGCCATGATTTTGGGAATGATTGGTATTAGTTTGGTTGTTCCCAACATTGTGTTGTGGGAACACATTCTGATAAATTTGCAAATTGGCATTTGGTGAGGCTTGAGCAGGTGTATCTACTTGGATCTCCTTTTGATCAATGAGATCTTGGATATGGTTTTTGAGTCTCATACACTTTAGGGTAGTGTGTCCTTTGACATGATTATAATCACAGTACTCATGATCTTTGTACCAATCAGGCTTAGGAGTGGTATCATCAACTAGCTGGATTGGTGGAAATGTGATCAGGTTGGCCTTGGCCATTTGGTGAAAGATAACATCCAGAGGTTCACCCAGTGGTGTGAAGGTCTTCCTTGGATTGTTCTGAGCTCTGGGCTTGTGTTGTTTGGGAGCAACATTAATGGCATTGACCTGATTGTTCAGATTACCTTGATAAGCTTGATGGGCTTGTTGTTGATAATTCTACTAATTATTTTGAGAATGATATTATTGCATGGGTTGCTGATGGACTTGAGGAGGCTGTTGATAGATGGGTGTTTGTTGTTGTTGGTATGCAGGATTTGGTGTAGGGCTAGCCATGACAAATTGGACATGCTTGGTATTAGTGGCTCCATCAGTAACAACATTCTTGTTATGATTCTAGTAACGGGATTTATCATTGTTGGGTTGATTTTGGGGATCATTTTTGAAGTGTCAGATTGTGCCTTCATCTAGAAGGGCTTTTTCAATACCTATCCCCTTGCTCTTGATATCTTGATAGGTTTGGAGATAGTTCATCCTCATAAAATGGGATAGTGTAGGATGTAGACTATCAATAAAGATTTTGGTCAAATGCTTTTCAGGTGGTTGGTATGATAACCTGGTGGTAAGGTTCTACCATCATTGCAAGTATTTTGATAGGTTTTCTCCTTCTTTTTGTTTTGAGTTATAGAGATCTAACAAGGTCAACTCATTCTCAACATTGTGGGCATAATGGGCAATGAACTTTTTAGAGAGTTCAACAAAGCTTGTGATAGTCACACATGGTATTTTGTAGAACCACTCAATAGCAATTCCTCCCAAGCTTTTGGGGAATAGGTGTAAGAGATAGTTATCACTGTAAGCCACTTCTTGGCATGCCATATAGAATTCTTTAATATGGTTGACTGGATCTCCTTTCCCCTGATATTTATCAAATTTAGGTGTCTCAAAGTGCTTGGGGAAAGGTATAGCAGCAATGGATTGGTCAAATGGGTAAGGACACACTTCCTCAAACTTGTAGGTTTTGTTCTCAGTACTAGTTTGAAGCTCCTTAAGAGTGTTCTTCATGGCTTCCCACTTAGCACTGATCAGTGTTTGAGTTGGTGCTCCCATTTGAGGTGGGTATTGTGGAGTGGGATATGGAGATGATCCAGAGGGATAGGTGGATTGGAGGGGATTTTGGAGCAATGTTTGCTAGGGATATTGTTGATGCAGCATAGGGGGCTATTATGGTGGAGGATACAAGACTACTTGTTGGTGTTGTGGGATGATAGGGATTTTCTACTCTAACTAATAGGAGGAAACTTGTTGCTATTGGGGAATGATGGGGGTTTGTTGCTATGACTGGAAGTATGGTTGCTATGGGGGTGGCTGGCGGAATGATGCAACTTGTTGATAAGATGGTCCTTGCTAAACTAGGCTCTGTGGTTGACCGATATAGGTCAGGTGCATTCCCACATTGCTTAAGGGTGGAACTAATGTAAGGAAGCTTGAAGCAAAGGCTGGCTAGGCAAGATAACTTGGAAAATGGGAGGAACTTTGCTACTGAGGTGGAGGAACTTGCTGAAAAGCACTAGGTGTTGGGAATGGATAGCTTGTGAAGGATGAAGTTGGTGGAGGTTGAGATGGTTGTTGTTGTCCTACTTGTGAGAAGGTGGCTTGTTGGTTTGCAAATATGGATGTAGGAGAGTGAGTTGGTATTCCAAAGGCTTTCATGTCTTCTTGAGTGAGACCCCAACAAGAACCAGTGTGAGGTGGGAATTATACTGTAGTGGATGCCTAGAAGGTAGATGTAATGGGAGTTTGGGATATGAATGGTGGATTGGAAAAACCCATGGAAGGCATTCCTATGGTGAAGGAATTTTGTTGGGCTTATACCTAGATAGATGCTTGTTTGGGGGAAAATGAAGAGGATGCTTGTGTTCCCCATGAAAAAGGTGATGTGGAAGTTTACTAATTTTGAAAGGGGAATGATTGCACTACCCCCAGAGTAGATGATGTAGATGTTTTCTAGGTGAAAGAGGGAAATGATTGCATTGACCCCTGAAATGATGGTGTGGATGTTGAAGCTTGGGGATTGAAAGGAAAAGATGATTGCATCCCTCCTAGCACAAAAGGTGTGGATGTGGAAGCTTGTGAAGTGAAGGGGAAGGATGATTGCATCCCTCCTAGAGTGAAAGGTGTTGCTTGGCCTATCAAAGATGGTGGAACTACTTGTGTAAAGGTTTGTGTGAGAGGTGGGAGTTGATTTTGTGAAAAGCGTTGGATTTGTGCAAGAGCTTGGGCATCCATGGTGGATGATGAAGTACCCATGATAGGGAATGGAGTAGATGGTGTTATAGCTTGTGTTATGGGACTTGCAAAGCTTCCTTGTAGAAGAAGGGGAATGGTGGAGGTTGCTTGAGATGTTTGCAAGGTTGGATCAAGGAATGGTTGGATGAATGGAGAGTATACTTGTGCTAGGATTTGGATAGTACTTATGGGAATGTGAGGATGGAGATATGGTGGAATGGAAGTATGCACTTGTGCAAAGTTAGTGAACATGCTTTTCTAGTTTTGGGCCATGAGTGTATTGACTACTGGTGGATTCTCTGGATGATTCACAAATGTTTCTATTGCCAAAGGAGCTAAGGGGTTATTGGGATCATCCCGTGTATTTCTAGTTTGTATTTGGGGATCATAGGCTATCATCACATTGGTAAAAATGTTGGGATCATATGAACTGGTGATTGGATAAGGATTCATGTTCCTTCTTTTTCTAGATCTAGATCTTGTCTCGATAGGCATAGAGATGTAGATGCTAGATGGATGCAAGATATTTCCTAAAGACTCTAAAGAATGATGAATGAAAGCTTAAGGAACTTCTGAGGATGATGAAATTTCTATAATGCAAGGATTGGTGAGATGCTTGGATATGAATCAAAGATGGCAGAAGATTTGATGGAAGATGGTGATAGATTGGTAAAAAATCTTGGCGATGATGGAGGCTTGGTGGGATGCTCTGATTTGGGTCAAGACTGGGTGGAGGATTGGTGGGATGCTGGTGGAAGATTACTAAGTGTCAATAATGAGCTACTATTTTTCCCCATGGAGGATCAGTGATAGGATTTGGCCAACCTAGGATAGACTAATGATCTTCGGTCAATTGGATTCTTATCCATGTAAGCCAATCTCTTGGTCGAGATGATGAGGCTATGCAAGGACAAGTTGGATTTCCTTTAGACAATGCTCTATCAAAAAGGGGATGATTTTTTATTTAGGATAAGGGATGGAAACAACTCAAAGGTTTTGAACACTAAGTGCTTGTAGATTTGGATCTTTGGATTTGGCGCAAAGGATGGTGGATTCTATTTTGGATGATGGATGCTAGATTTGGATAAAGGTTTTGGGATTTTGAATGTAGATTGTTGATAGAAAGATGGTGAAGGAATGATGGAACAATGCTTTCTCTAAAAGGATGATGTAGATGTAACTGGGATGGATGATCTATGATGCTACTAGGAAGATGATGATTTATGCAACTAAGAAGGATTCTAGAATGCAAATAAAGATTTAATGATGATGCAAGGATGAAACTAGGATGAAGGACTACCAAGATAAGATTTTGAGATTTGAAGGTAGAATAGGACATGTGATGGATCCTAGCTAATCTTCTCTTTCAAGATTGACGTAGTGATGGTTGACTTGGAATTGGTAGGCAAACTATTTGACTCTTGCGTTATAGCCAATATTATCAAGCTTTTCTTGATATTTTTCTTTTGCTTGGGTTTCTTGGATAGAGGATTGATGGCTCTTAAGGTTTCTTTCTGTAACTTTCTTCTCTTGATAAGCTTTGGATTTGGGAAACTTAGCTTTTGGATGTTTGATCAAATTTGGCATAACTTGGGGAAATTCTGATAATTTGGTTTGAGAAAAAAGCTCTTTGGATATCTGATTCCAAGGGTTTCTCTGTAAAATGTTTTGAGTATCTCAAACCCGGTTTGTTGATTAGTTTGATGTTTCCCAATGGCAAAGGATAGATAAACAAGACTTTTTGAAAAGCAATCTCCACAAGGGACAAAGCAACCTTGTGGGATACAAATAGGATAACTGACTCTGATAAATCTTTGAAAGTGTATGTTCCAACAATGTTTTCATGGAGTATTTGACTATCAATCACTTCAAGTAGATCTATCTAAGGAAGGTGAGTATCAAAATCACTTGCCCACAGCTTGGTACCCCCTAGAAGGGATTACAAATGGTGAGTAATCTTGAGGTGACCTAGTAAACCCCTTGGAATTGGTCCTTGCACAAGGATTTTGATACTTTCAAATGTAGATAGGGTAGCCTCTATTTTATCAGGTTTTTAATAGTTCCATGGAGTCCCCATACCCAGTTATGCTAACTACTCATGACTCACTTAAGAGCCTAGCCAACAACGCTGGGGGAGGAATATTTACCATCCCTAGTCACTGTATTTGGCATGAACACCTATGGATTAGGAGATATAAGTGAGTACTTTTTGCCTTCACTTTATTTATATACCAGCTAGGGGGGATACCAGTTTGAGGTCATTCTCTAAGGAGGAAGCACTTTTCTCCCTAGATAGACCTCGCTAAAAGTAGGACAAGTGAACTTGTCCAAGTTCAAATGTTCTACGTTGCTTACTTTAACAAGGTTTTTGGAAGAATTGAAAAACTCCTAAATGCACATCAAGAAAGTTTGTTCCTTTTCCCAAATTGATTAAGTGTGTTTGAACTTTGAAATTGAAGACACAAGTGTTTAAGGTTTGTTTTGTTCTTTCTCCAAAAAGTAAATTATTTGAATGATTGCAAGTTCTTTCTTTGACCATTCAAGATTGAGATTAGCATGTTGTTTTAAGAACTTTGAACTGCTTTTTTTTATCCTTTAAGGCATTCAAGATTTGATTATGTGTTTTCTTGAATTGAAAAGGAAGGAATAGAGATTTTTTTTCTTTTAATGCATTCAAGAGTGCGTTTGATTTTCAAAATGACAATGACTCTTAGAACTTAGCTTCATTCCATTAGTTTCATTCAAGATTTGTTTTAACCTTTTCTTTAAGAAAAAATGAATCCAATATCAATCCGAGAGCAAAGGCGACATGAAGTTCATAGGTGACAGGAAAAAGTTCACAGGCGACAGGAACTTGTGCATAGGCAATAGGAAAAAGTTCACAGGTGATAGGAACTTCTACACAGGCAACAAGAAAAAGTTCACAGATGACGGGAACTTGTGCATAGGTGACAAGAAAAATTTAATAGGTGAAAAGAGCTTGTACATAGGTGATAGGAAAAATTTCACAGGCGACAAGAGCTTGTGGATAGGTGACAAGAAAAAATTCATAGGCAGTTCAACAAGTTGTGTATAGGTGATAGGACAAAGTTAATAGGCAATAGCAGCTTGTGCAGAGGTGATAGGAAAAAGTTCATAGGTGACAGGAGCTTGTGCATAGGCGATAGGAAAAAGTTCACAAGCAACAACAAGTTGTGTATAGGTGATAGTAACTTGTGTAGGCAGCATTTCACCTATTTCCTGTAGATTACTCATGAAAAATAGCAAATATGAGAGTACAAAGTATGATCTAATCAAGCTGATTTGTGGGTTTGAGTCCCACCGGGCATGCCAGAATGTGGACAAGGCTTTTGAGGATACCTATTTTAAAAAGACTCAAGCCAAACAAACATTAGATTTTAACCTAGCATGAAATCAATCCAAAACAAAGAAAACTCTAAACTAAGCCACCTCAGATTGAGCTAAAATAGATGCGCCCATGCACTGTTTGATTTGTTCATTTAAAGGAATGTGGGTATGCTCTCAAAGCACTTGGAGCATCTTCCTAATGTAGATTTGGAGGATTTAAGCTTCATTAAAACCCCATAAATGGCACAATATTGGGTAGAACACCCAAAATTGCCCCTTAAAGCCTCAAGAACTCAAGATTATGCAACTAATATGATTAAGTAGATTTTTAAACCCAAAATAGATGTGATATGATGCATAAACAAGAAGTAAACTATGTTAATCCATTACTTCTATATTAAGATGAGCTAAAGTGCTTGAAAGTAAGCTAAATTAGGATGATTATGCTAAATCTAGAGCTAAATTGGCATGATAACAATGCTTGAAATCAAAGGTAAAAAGGTGTTTTGGTCTTAGAAATGAGGAGTATTTATAGGCTTTTGGGAAGGAAGAATGAGTGGCCAGGATCAAAATCCTTAAGAGAGGCCAAGATTCATTCAAAGGGGAGCACATGGATTGTGCTAGTTCAGGGCCACCTCCTTGTGACAAGTTCACAAGGGCATTAGGTTGAAAGATGGGAGGGATGTGCACAATTTGGGAAATGTGCCTAAGGTCAAAGGGTGTAAGAAAGGGGTGAGGGGCTTCTTAAATGCATCATAAATGTATGTAAGAGGGATAAGGAGGCTTTAAATGCATTTAATGCATGTAAGAGAAGTTTCTAGAAGTTTGTTGACTTTGGGTTAAGCTTAGGAGTTGGCTAACCTTGGTTAGGGAATGTGACAAGATTAGGGGTTTGATTAGGATTAGGATTAGGGGGACAAGAATAAAGACTTTCTAGAAGAGTCTAGAACTTCCTTAGGATAAATATGGATTTTTAGGAAATAGATAAAGATTTATTTATTTCCATAGTTTAGGTTTGAGAATATTTATTAAAATGAATTTAATAAGGATGAGGATTAAATATTTAATCTTAATTAAATATTTTGAGTTGGGATTAGGGTTAGGAAATGGGTAAAACAACCTTTAATTGAAATTAAAGAAGGATTAGAAGATTCTGGAAGAGGTTAGTGGTCTTTAGGAATTTGGCAAGGTTTTGGGAAAAAATAAATAAATTATTTATTTTTTTGGATTTTATGTCAATTTATTAATTAAATAATTAATAAATAAGGAGATGATGTTTAAATAAGATTTAAACATTATTGGGAGGGATCCCTTAATTAAATATTTTAAATTAAGATAAAAGGATTTAATGACATAAAAATAAATAAATTAATTAAATAATTAATTAATTAACAAATGATGATGTCATCAGGGGTTTTTAAGAAAATAAAAATACTTTATTTTCTAAAGGATTTTTAGGTGTCTACAGTTGGAGTTTGTGGACTCCCCAGAATAGAGTTGATGTCGGGTTTGTTGGATACCTTCGTCAGTTGATGAAGGAGGAATGCAACCAATTTTTAATCAAAGGTTGCCAGCACCATCATCTTTGTAAAGATGAAAATCGATGATTTGCTCAAGAGTTGGACCCCTGGTAGCGGTTAGAGGTAAGGTTTGGGTTGCTTCTCCAAATTTTTTGTGTGAGGAAGCTCTAGTTTCCACCATCAAATTTGAGTGAAACAAAAGAATAAGATCCAGATAACTGAAGAATGAATTGAATCAAGATGATCAGATGACGCAACCTTGTCAAGGTTTGATTGATTTGAATATTTGGTTAGACGTGGGTGAAGGATACTTTGCCTTGGATGTATGGGTAGATTGCCCAAAAGATAGTGGACATGAGTTCACAACACTTAGTCTATTTTTGAAGATTTAATAGAAGATTGATAGTTATGACACAAGATAAAAAGGACTTGAATCAATTAAATAGAAGGCTGAATTAGATTCAAAAGGCCACTCTTGGAAAATGATAGGGTTCTCAATAGCTACTGCTCTATTCCTGACATGGTGATTCATTTGACAGATTCTGGAAATAGGCTGAAAAGCTAAATATCTGGCAATTCTGACAATTTTTTGACAACTTTCAAAATTTTCCCAAATGACACTCTACAGAATCATACAAAAATGGGTATGCTATGAAATGATAGTTGAAAAGCTCATACGATAGTTGCAAAACTTGTACAACAGTGGGTGTGATATGAAACAACGGCTGAAAAACTCGCACGATAGTTGGTAGCAAGATTTGATTGGCAGGAAGACTTGTACGACACCAGGTTCTCTATCATACAATAGATGGTTAGTAATTAAATGACACTTGATAGAAACTCGTATGACTTTCTGACCTCCTAAGATATCTTTTGACTCTAGAAAAGAATTTTACTTCAGATTTGCAAATTTTGAGTTTTCAGATTTGGATTGTTTGCAAATTTTAATATCCAAATTTGAGGATTGTAACATATTTGTCTATTTTCAATAACCAGATAGATAAACAAGCATGCAAAATAGCAAGCAAGTGATTTCAAGCATGCCTGAAAACAATGAACAAGGGAAAAAGCAACCTTGTGCATGAACAATCAAGTGACTAATTTGTTATAATCCTCATAAGTGCTAATTGTGTATCTTCCAAAAATGTTTTGCAATAACACACATATACCCTAGAAAATGAAAATTTGGCCTCACAAGGGTTTTTAGTAATGGTTTGAATTTACAACTTTTATGATCCAAAGGGGTGAACTCCAATCCCGGTGCACTAGGGTTTTGACACAGTCTAAGAACTTAATCAATCAGGAGCTACTAGGGAGATCTGACAACCCAACAATGAACCACACCTATGAATATTTCTTCCACAAGGACATTTATATAGCGGCTATCACTACCATGGTGAAAATGGCTATTACCACTTGAGGTCCCATCAATGTAGTTTTCCCTATGAAGGGAGTGTCTGCTATGGTTAACCCTCTCTAAAGGTGACTCACAATAGTATACCACAAGGGGACTTGGCTCTAGATCCAAGGGTTTGATTCCTTTTCACTTTTAACCTAGAAAAAGTAGGTAGATAAATTTAACATGCTAAGATGAAGATTATCTCACCAAGGTCTATGATATCAACCCCACGTGATCTATCAACCTCTCCAAAGAGAGAATGTATCAATCAATAAGGGAAGATGCAAAGACCAAGTAGAACATGAGATGCACTAAGTATCCTCCCTACCTACAAGGATCCCATCGTCAAGAAGGATTTCACTAGGAATCCAATCTCTCAAGAACCATAAATAGTGTTCATAGGGCCTAATTACTATGTTTTCACAGATATATCAGAAAAAAAATCTATCCAAAAGTATTCAAAAGCAAAAAAGGTGGTACACTTAATGCTCCAAATAAATGTGAGGTGATTCCACAAAGTGGTGCATTTAACTCCTCACACAAATTTAAAAGCAAGTCCACACCCTAGAATACTAATGAGATCCAAAAAGAACAAAATGGGAAAGAACTGGTGGAATAATTAACACTCTTTCTAAGTAGACCCCTCCTCTGAATATGGCACTGACCTTGCAACCACAAGGTGAAATGAGGGGTGAGTAAGAATAAGCAAGTCCAATATCCCAATTTTTCTAATAAGATCAATCAAAAGTATCCTAAGACTGCCTGTCAATACTTAAGGTGTTACAACCTAGTATTCAATTACACAAATTTGAAGAAAAGCATGCAAAGAAAACACTCAAGCCAAACACATGAGAGATTCATTTTAGGATCTAAATTGAAATGTTATCAGATTGAGGAGAATACCTGGAATCCTCACAATGTGCTTAGTAGATGTTTACCTACTTTTAGCAATTCTTGCACTTTTTTCAATCAAAACCACCAAGAGTCAATAAAAAATAGAGAATTTCAATTGTTAAGATTAGCCATTACTCAAAATCTGAAAACCAAATATGACAAACTACCCTGAAAAATGAAGCGATAGTTGAAATCTGATGCTGAAACTCATACGATAATGGGTCTATTACCAGATGATAGTATGAAACTCATACGACAGTGGGTGTGCTCCCAGATGATAGTCTAGAAACTCATACGACACTGGGTATTCTGTGAAATGATATTTGAACTTTCAAATGATAGTGTGTACAACATGACATGATCTTCGATCTGATAAACTATCGTATGACAGTGGGTACAATGTGAAATGACTTCTGTCAAAAACTCAAACAAAGATTGTACAGACAGAAATTAAAAATTATAGTTTTGCATAGAAACTAAGGAGAAAAAGATAGAAAAAGATAGAATTGAAATGGAAACCTGGTTCAAGGCCCCACTGTGGGCACCAAAAATGTGTGTGTGAATTTTGTACCTGATCTATAGACACAACACTTCACTAAAACATTAGAGGTTAGCAAAAATTGAAATTGTGCAATGAATTGAAAGCTAAACTAACTAGGTGATTTACTGCCTTCTAATAGGTGTGAGTATGATGTTCTCAAATTGTATCGAGATCAGTGACCTTGACGACACCTAAACGAAGGATGTGAATGCAAAACTGATATGAAATATGAAAGCAATTAATCTTATTTTTTTTATTTTCTATGCAATGATATGATGAAAATTGATATGAATCTATGATATGTAAAAATTGATATGCTATGATATGCTAAATGATCTAACAAATGAAAACTAATATGATATGAAAAACTATGCAATATTGATCTCACAAAGCTTGGATTCGCAAAGATGATTCTTCAATCTCCAATTTGACAGCGTGATTATGAAATTCTTGTGGATTTGAGAGATGATTTGTGAAGAGCTAAAGCCTTAATTTATAAAAATCTAGGGCTTTGAGGATGCATGAAAGAAAGCCATAAATCACTCAAATAACTCAACTTGATTTTGAGTTATTTTTAAATAAAGATAATTTAATTCACAAAAATATGCAAATCATGCAAAAATAGATTTTTAAGTCAAATTAGAAGTTTAGATCAACTTTAAAACTCAAAAATGATGTTGAGTTCCAAAAAGTCAATAACTTGCATTGATTTTCTGATTTGGAGTTTAATTGCTCTTTGATTGTGCACATGGATAATTATGAATTAATAAATAAATAAAGTGATTTATTCTCAACTTAACTAATTTTTGAAATAAAACAATTGATTTATGGGTTAATCAATCATTTAATCAAACTTTTATTCAAAAATAATATCATCAAATATGACAACTTGCTTTAATTAATTAAATAAGAATTTAATCAATTAATGATAGGAATTTTGATTTATTGTCAAATTTAAATAATAATACCTAGGAATAAATACAATTAAATAATTAAGTGGCAGAATTAAATCAATTAATTTAAATATTCATCATATTCAATTAATCAACTTTAGGATAAGTGTGATTTAATCGCTAAATAATCATCAAATTAAAGATAATTAAGATGATTAGGAATATTACTAGGAATATTCCCCAATGCAGAATTTAAGATAATCAATTAGGATTCGATGATGTTCAGATGTGCCTTAGGTTAGGACTTTGATGTTGATTTCATTCGATTTGTTGATATAGGAGGTTAATGAACCTATAGCCCATTTTTGGGGTATTACACCTAGTAGGACCACTCAAATCTATATGAACAATCTCCAACTTCTCTATCAGTGTGAACTTCTTACTAGGAAATGAACTTCTCTTTTGCTTTGCCATCACACATTCTTTCAAATCATGTTAGTAGGCTTCATAATTTTAGGCAAATCCCTTACTGCAAGTGTAGTCCTCACTTTCACAATGTTATCAAAGTTTATATGACAAAACCTTCTATGCCATAACCAACTATCATCAATTTTAGTAATCAAACATGTCATCTCAGTAGGATTCAACTGAAATACATTACCTTTGGTTCCAAATCCAGTTCCAATCAGATTTCCATCTTTATCCTTTATCACACAAGTTTTCTTAGTAAACCAAACTTGATATGCCTTATCCACTAACTATCCTGTTGGTGTTTCAAAATAGATTATGCTCTTAGGCTACCAATATACCCTTAGACAGATTTTAGGAGTGGTTAGTTCCGAAATGTAGAAGGATCTTAGGGTAATTGGACCAACTATATGGACAAGACTGCCCTCTTCACTTCTGGCTCTACAAAACTAAGGTGGGTGCACCTAACCTAGTGAAAATTATACCTTACACACCAAAGTCTTGGTTTATACAATAGATGATAGCAAGAAAGTGCTAAATGTCAACCTTACATTCATTGACTCTCCATTGCTATGGGGTAACAGAACTATACAACCAAAGATTTACAACTTAAAATGGTTCTTGATTTTAATATTTGGATTGCAACAACTTCAATCAATGATTTTAACAAGAGATTTACTCATTTAGGCTACTACCTCATCCATTGGGCAAGATTTCTTAAACACAAAAGATACACAGACTAGAGAACATCCAAGATTCATAGCCATAAATACATTTACCACAATCCTTACTGCTTACAAAGAATCCTTATGTAGACAAGGGTAAACTCATATCCCATCTAGAGCATTATTTAATCCAATCCTTGATAAGAACTGAAGAATGAAGATACATATATAAAACAATATGTAATGAACTAGAAAGCTCAAAGCCTACTTGACTTAACACACTGGAGAGAGAAGAATTGTATATTTGTACTAAGTATGATGAATCCTTTCTATGCATATAATCAATCACAAAAAACCATGATTGCAAACTATAGCTTAGATGTGCAACTTTTTATCTTCCATTAACAAGCACTGAAACAAAATTCTTACAACCCTGACTAAGAATAGAGCTCACCAAGCAAGAGATTATGAACACCTAACTCCCAATGCCTTTGAATGATCATGAAAAATCCTTTTATCTCAAGGATTACAAGAAGAAACTAATGATTATTCAAAGAAACAATTCAAAATCACCTAACAAAAACAAAAAGTGAATGTAGACAAGATAGGCACCAAGCGCAAGGCTGGTGAGATCAAAAAATCACAAACTCTGCAACTGATCTGGCCATGTACCAGCCTCAAGGACAAAATAATCACTAAACTTGCAAATTCTGGCTACAATAAAGAATCCCAAGGATGTAAAATCATGTTGGAACAACAACTAGGATCAACTTCATTAATTCTCACTTGCAACCAAGCTGGAAATGACCAAAAATGGTCCTGCAAGATGGCTCTTTCAGCACACTGTCTCCTAACCTTGCAGAAAACCCCTTGAAACATTTGAAACTTTATGACAATGGCGACCTGATCTTCTTTTAAAACATAGTCATTGATCCACTTCTTCCTGGCACAT
Organism: Chamaecyparis obtusa; assembly: GCA_027943335.1. NCBI lineage: Eukaryota > Viridiplantae > Streptophyta > Pinopsida > Cupressales > Cupressaceae > Chamaecyparis > Chamaecyparis obtusa. Next base: position 825,002 of record BSBK01001816.1, read on the forward strand.
CAAATGGTTCATAAAAAAAAAGACAACGGTCAACTCAAATCCTATCTCATAAATAGAATCAGATGGTTGTCATTATACCACGATACATAAATAGCATGCATCTTCTCCAAATGGTATAATGACAACCGTAAGATTTTCCTAAACTTTAAAAACACCTAGACACCGAAAGACTGGCCCCATAGAAATCTACGAAGTCATAAATCCACTGACCAATCAGAACTCAACAAATAAGCTCCACCTATCAAAGGACCCACCTTTACCACTATCATCTGAGAAGAGAAAAATCAACGTTCAGTGTAAGATCTCAAGGGTTTTGAATATTCCTTGAGATCATACACCAACTTTCCAATTGAACTGTCATAGAGGAACTGGGCCTAGGAAAAAATTAAAGGTTGAAACATTAGAAAAATTAAAGCACAAGGGCTTAGGAAAAAATAAAACCACCGGGCATTAGACTTATGAAAAATATTTAAGCACATGGGTTTTAAGAACTTAAGTGGCCCGAAAAGGTAACGCAAGAATAGAACAAGGCCAGGGAAAACTAGGGTTTAGATTTTTTGAAGGAAAACAAAGGAATTTTACACTAGCACTTAGGGTTTTCTACAATTTTGACCAAACTTGAACCCTAAAGATAAGAAAATTATGCAGAGGGATTCAATACAAAAACCAGGGAGATACAAAAAACTTCAAAATTCTAGGGGGGTAGGAAAAACATAGAAAACTACCAATAGTGGCTCATACTCGGGGACGTGTATCTCCTACAGATACAATGAGTAAGCTAGAATCTCCTAGAAGAGCAGACCAAATCAAAACTTTGACCCAAAAACAACATGACTATATAGAGGAAAACTTAAACTACTACTCATGGAAAAGATACTTCAGGAGAAGTAAAACTTTAGGAATTGTCCATGAACAGGAAATTCCAAAGTACCACCAGTCAAATCCCTCAGCAGATAAGAATTTGTTCCCCATTTGCTTTCAATAAGATAAGGGCCCAACCAGATAGGATCAAACTTGCCATGCTTTCCTTTATCTTCTAATCTTGCATTCCACATCAAAATAAGATCATATACTTCAAAACTTCTCTGGGTAGCCCTTTTATCAAATAGATTCTTACATTACCTCTACAATCTTTCATTTCTTTCATGTGCATCTCTCCTTACCTCCTCCAACTAGATCAACTCATCCATTCTTACCCTCATCTCATCATCTAAGTCTTCATCATATGCCTAGATGAACTTATACATCTATAATAGATTATTTTGAGGCAATCTAGCACTTATCCCATATACTAAATCAAAGGGAGCACAACCTATGGCCTTCTTTATAGTTACCCTATCAGCCCACAATGCCAACCATAACTTAGAGTCCCAAGCTTTCTTATTTTTATCCAATACTCTCTTGAGAATCTTAATTAGACTTTTGTTACTAGACTCAGCCTGGCCATTTCCTTGTAGATGATATGGGGAAGAGAATGAAATGTGTATCCCATACTATTGACAAAAATCATTAAATTATTATGATCTAAAACACATTGCATTATCAACCACAATCACCTCTGGGCAACCAAAGATGGTAAGAATGTTTTGCATTACAAAATCTGTCACAACTTTTCTAGTAGCCTTTCTAGTAAGGATAGCCTCAACCCACTTGGTAAAATAGTCTATTGCCACCAGTATATAAGAATGTCCACCACTGGACTTGTTTGGAATCTCTCCAATAAAATCTATACCCCACTTTTGGAAAGGAGCTTGAACAGCAACAGGCCTGAGTGGAAAGTTCCCATTAAATTTTAACTTACCAGCAAATCTCTGACATGTATCACATTTTCTTACAAACTGATATGCATCCTTAAAAATTGTAGGCCACTAGAATCCAAACCTAAGAATCTTGTGAGCTATGGTCTTTTCCATATAGTGCCCTCCACAAACACCTTGGTGCATTTCATCTAACAAGGCTTTGGATCTCTCATGGTCTAAGCATTTTAGTAACACTCCTACATAGCTTCTCCACCACAATTTACCATGTATAATAGCATATCTTGCAAATTACAACTTGATAGTTCTCCTTTTATTTTCATCCATTTCAGGGGGAAGGACCACTTTCCGCAAGTAGCTAATAACATCCTTGTACTAGTCACAGTAATCCATATCACAAATATATGGCCTTTGTTCTTCTTCTAACATATTTACATGATTGGCAACTAAGTTTCTCTATGCCATTAACTTTGCAAGACCTAAGCCTCTTATCAACTTTGTAACTTGAATGTCAATGTTAAATTCTTGGATCCTATTGATCCATCTACATCTTTTCCCTGAAACCTCTTGTTGTACCAATATATCCTTAACTGTAGCACTAGAAACATAAGCAACCACCTTAGCTCCTACAAGGTTACATCTAAAAGCCTTGACTGCTTTGACCAGGGCATAAGCCTTCTTCTTAGTAATGTCATATTTTAGTTTTTCTGCTTGTAGGGATTTGCTAAAAAATGATATGGGTTATTCATATCCATCTAAATTCTTCTATAATAAAACTGTTGCAACTATATGACAAGAGGCAAAAGAAAAAATTTGCATGGGCTTACCATAATCAGGTGTTCTTAAAACTGGAGCATCTTTGATGGTGTTTTTGATACTTCTGAAAGATTCATCTACTTCTTCATTCCATTCAACCTTCACCTCTTTCTTCAACATTTTAGAGATGGGGATACTAATTTCTGCAAAAATTTTCACAAATCTCCTTAAAAAGTTGACTTGCCCAAAGAAGGATTGTACTCCTTTAACACTTCTAGGTGGGGAAAGCCTATCTATAGCCATAACCCTCTTAGGTTCAATCCTCACTCCATCTTTAGACACAATATGTCCCAAGAGTTTGCCTTCCACAACACCAAAAGCACACTTTTTTGGATTCAAAGAAACCCCATATTCTAAAGCCCTGATAAAAATATTCTCAAGATGCTCATAATGTTGACTCTCCTTAGCTGAATATGTTGTGAGATCATCTTGATATACTACCAAAAAATTGTTTATAAAGTCTACAAAGGCCACATCCATGGCTCTCTAAAAAGTAGCTCTAGCATTTGTCAAGCCAAAGGGCATTCTAACATAAACATATGTTCCCCACGGGGTAGTGAATGCAGTCTTAAACTGTTCTGACTCCTTGACCATGACCTGATTATATCTAGAGAAGCCATCCATCATGGACATTAGTTCTGATCCAGTAACCCTCTACAACATATTTTCCATATTAGGCAAACCATAATTATCCTTCAGAGAATTGACATTCAAATTTCTAAAATCAACACACAACCTAATGTCACCATTCTTTTTTCTGACTGGAACCAAGTTTGACACCCAAGTAGAATGTTTGACAGGCTTGATGATCCTAGTGTCTATCATACTTTTGAGTTCATCCTACATTTTTGGTACCAAGGTAGGATTCACAAGTCTTAATTTTTGCCTAAACAGTTTGGTGCCTTCTTTTAGTGGTATCTCATGTTGGAACAAATCTTCTTTATAGGCTTTCAAATCATCATAAGACCATGCAAAAACATGTCTAAATTTTTTGAGAAGGTCAATCAGATATTTTATAGTTGTTGGGGACAAACACCTACCTATATAAACATTTTTGGGTACTTGACTTGTTCCTAGATTTATTTCCTCCAAATCATTGATCTTATCAACAAATTTAGGAAAACAAGCCATTTCTTTATTATCAAATGCCCTCTCAAGAGCAACCAATCCCCTTGGGACCCTATTTGACTTCAATTGAAAAACTTCTTTCCCAAGAACATTTTCTTTCCCATTTTGGATGTCAACATAAGTGCTAAAATCCATCTCCTGACCACCAAAATGAGACTCACACTATAAGAATCTTAGTATATCTTGATCATCAAAAAATACTTGCCAATTTTCAACATTGTCTGGGATAGAAGGCCTAGACATAAACTCAATTTTGGATATCCCTGCAAAAGTGATATCCTTTGGCCTCAGTGCTATGTTTTCCAATAAGTCGGCCATCCTATTTTTTCTTCTATCCACCCAATCAATACCAAAAGCACTGAAACCTTCAATTTCATCCCAAACAACATTTCTATATTGTTTCAATCTTTGATTCTTTGATGCATACTTTAATCTAATCTGATAGATTACTAACTCAGAATCACCAACCACCCTAAGATGTTTAATTCCATGTCTTAATGCTAGTCTCAAACCAATTATTAGGGCCTCATACTCAACAACATTATTTGTGCAAGGAAATAAGAGACTGAAAGAAAACTTAAAAGTTTTACCATTTGGGGATATCAACAACACTTCTACTCTAGCACCTTCTTTTGAACTTGCTCCATCAAAATATAAAGTCCATAAGACATTACCTTTTTCCATGTTATCCTCATCATCAGCTAGAGGGACAAGCTTGACCTTTTCTTGCACCCCTTTCTCCTAAACTTGGAAAGAACCAATGTCAGTGTCCACAAAACAATTCATGTTATCATCCTCATTTTCCTCAATCATATGTTTAGTTCTAGTTTCCCTTGACACCTTCACACTTTATCCTCCAATGTTAAAAGTATAAAAATACAAGTCACACTAGATACTTCCTCACATAGAAGCACTCCATCTCCTAGATAATAGCATCCCATACTGGCAAGGGATATCAACCACTAAAACACTCATAGTTAGCTATTTATAAGGAAAAGTCTTAATGGTACCAATAACTGGCACCTCTCTTGAGTCCATAGCTTGGCACCTTCCATGAGGTGTATCAAATTTTAGTCCCATTGATTTCATGATCTATGTAGGCATGAAAGTATTTGATGCCCCAGAATAAATCATACAATTCTTCAATAATTTTCCATTTATCATAAGAGACAAAAAGAAAGGATCAACTGTCCCTGATGTAGTATTTGCAACATTTGCATCCAAATATATTTGAGGAATCTTAGAGATGATTTCTTCATTTCTACTATTAGGTGTGTCCTCTAAAGAGGCCACATGTTTATCAATTCTACTCATCCCTTGGACTTTTGTAAAAGAGGCACTATTTACCCAATCCAAAGCCTTCACCTTGTGCTCCTCTATCCTCATCATTTCCAAAAGTGGAACTTTGACAATCATTTGTGAAAGAAATTTAGTCATATCAATAGGAACATATTTCTGGTCATCCATGTCCCCTTTAGAAATAGTGACATCTTTATCCTCTATTCAGACAATCAAGTTAGATTTATCTTTGTGTAGAGACTCATCTCCCCTTTGGGGTATGGGAACAACTATTTTCGATGTCCTTTCCCCTTTTCCTCAAGCTATTGTGTACTTCTTTTTGATCTCTTGATAAACATGCTACCTAGTTTACCAGCTGTATTTCCAACTATCCTATTTCTCAAATTTTAATTGCTCTTGGCTTGAGTGACCACGTCTCCAGTGATTTGAGCAATTTCCTCATCAGAAGGTCACCTTAAGGAAACATGCTCCTCACATTTCACTGCACCACATCCAACATCATCAAAGTCTTCCTCCACTTTAGTGGAGTCAACCTCATCCCATGCATGTGAAGAAATCATTGCACAACCACTCTTATCATATTCCTCATCTTGTTCATGGTTCTTAGATAGATTCAGGGTGATAACACAATACTTTTTATTGTGAGGAGATTGACAAGCAACACACCATGGGATATCATCACTCATATTAACTGGATTTCTCTGCAAAGGATCAATAATCCTATCATCAGGCCTATCCCTCTTAGCTAGAAAAATGGACTTGCCATCCTTCCACTGAGTATTGTATGGGTAATTTTGCATCCTTGGCTGCCTGCTAAAATTATTAGGAATTGATTGGTCATTAGTTGTAGCCCTATTGTTTCTTTTTTCATCAGGCCTCATAACCTTTAAAGCATTTAGAATCTATTTTAGGTTATCCTCCTCTTTGGGTTTAAATTTTGTAGACCTTCCCATCTCTTTCTTATTTTTTGCCTGAGGCCTGTAATCATCTCTTCTCCCCAATTTTCTTGATATTCTTCTATTACTCTCTATGTTAATAGCCAACTTTTAAGCCTCCCCAATATTTCTAGGGTTCTTATCCCTTAAAAGATATACCATCTTTGCATCCAAGGCATTTAAGTATGTCACAAGACATACCCTGTCATCTAATTTGATAACTTGTAGGAGCCTATGCATAGCTTTTTGGAATCTTATATTAAATTCAAGAACATCGTCATTCTGATTTTTCTTTATGTTATTGAATTCATTCAAAATAAAACCCTCATTTGTTTTGTCACTGTAATGTTCCTTGAAACAGTTCTTAAATTCATTCCAAGACCCTATACTTGCATGGGGCAATCCTCTAAACTAGTCTCTAGCATCTTCAGTTAGAGATTGTACAAATAACTTCATTACAACATCATCAAGCTCAATATTATAATCATCTATTACATCAATAAAATTCTTTAGATGTTCCTCACATGTGATGACATTGTTTTCATAAAATTTAGGGAGCTTTTTTCTAATTTCATAAGGAATTACATTAGGACAACCAGGAATACCCAAAAAGATAAGTTGTTTGTACCTTTCATGAACAGGACCTCCTTGAGGTGGATCCATTCCTTGAGATGTAGATGTTGAAGGTCTTGAAGTATGCTTGAGAAACTCAATCTTCTTTCTCATTTCTGTAATAGTAGCCTCTAGTTCTACTTTTTCAAGTTCTTTAGCCCATACTTCCTTTTCCTTTCTAGCCTTTTGAAGATCCACATCTATTCTCAATTCTTGATCTAAAGGATCCTTGTCATTAACATGTTCATTGATTGTAATTCCAACAGCTCTTTATTTGTCTTTATCTTTAGGTCTAGTTGTCTCATATGTCTTCTACACAATAGGTTGTTCCTTTGTTCCTTTAGGTTTTGGGACATAGTTAATAGCCTCCAAATCTAATAACAGCCTCTTTAACTATTCAACCCTTATCATGGCCTATCTTAATTTGTCCTCTTTATTTTTTTCTCTTTACTGTCTGATAGCAATCTATTCTTGGACTCTTCTTTCCAACTCATAAACTTCTTCAAAAATTTCTTATGATTTTGAGAGAGTAGTCTCAGATTCAGTATCTCCCACTTGTAACGCATCCTCATATTGGTGCAACCCAAAATCAATAACCTCTTCATATTTTGAGACATTTTCTTCTTGACCTGGCTTGGTTTGATTTTCTTGTCTTGTATCTTCTTTATGTTTCCAAGTATGAGATATATTTTTTTGTTTTCTTCCCCTCCTTGTCTGACTAGGCTTAGAAGTTCTTGGAGGACCTTCCTCCACTATGTCTTTAGGATGCTCTTTTCTCTAGGACCTAGTACCTCTAAAACTCATCTTTTAAATAATCTACTAACTAGCACTGCTGCAGAGATTTTTGAGTTGCCACCCAAGTATATTGGGAATCTTAAAATACTATTTCCTCACTAACAACTATCCTAATGAGTTTGACAGGACAAGGGGCAAGAATAACCCTATGTTTCCAATGATGACCTACTAGTTACTATAGACTTGTGTAACATTTCCCTAGTAGAGTCACCATCTTTTTGGCATTTCAAAATGGTTTATGCTCTTAGGCTGCCAATATACCCTTAGATAGATTTTAGGAGTGGTTAGTTCTAAAATGTAGAAGGATCTTAAGGTAATTGGACCAACTATAGGGACAAGACTACCCTCTTCACTTTTGGCTCTACAAAAACCAAGGCGGGTGCACCTAACCCAATAAAAATTATACCCCTTCCCCACTCCCCTATGACATTTAACCATAGTAGCAGGCACTGCTATGGTAATACCTGACTATTACTATGGCAGCGGGTACTGCAGTAGCAGTACCTGACTACTATGGCCATGGGCTAATGAAGTGTGCAAGGTGCAAGTTAGTGGGGTGCGGGGCCTGCAGGGTCCCCCCCATAAGTGACTTTTAGTTAAATTAATTTTTATGATAGTTTTTTTTAGTAATATATTCAAATTACTATTAAATTTAGTAATTGTTAGTGTAGTGTAATTTATAAATATTTGATTTATAAATGAAAACTATATTTGTTTATTTAAGTTTTAGAAATGTAACATGTGGATTTTTAATAATATTTTCTTTATACAAGTATAAGTTTACGATACTTTAATTCCTTATACTTTAAGTTATACCTATATAAAGGGAGTAGGTACCCTTCAAATTGATTGGAATAGGTTTTAGATTTCTAGGAGTTAAGCTCCAACTTCTAGATTTTAGATTTTAATAAAATTAGACTTAGTCAAATTTCAAACTTAGATGGAAATTTATGGAACATTATCTTTTGGCATATGGAAATTTGTGAAAACCTTAAATATGTTTGGTGGAGGTTATATCCAATGCATTTAGATGCCTTAATAGGGTTAGGATGTGTTTAGGAAGTAGTTTAGGGTTTAGGGTTGTCTAAAGGATCAGGACATTCTAAACATCCTTAAACGTTCCTAATTTCCCTAAACATTCATAAACTATCTTATTATTTTCTACTCTTTAATGCAATCTTACAAATGTGTTTATGATATGTTTCTACTATGTTTATGATGTGATTGTGAAATGTGGGTTAAGGGTAGAAAACCTAATGACACCTAGTGAGTGGCTCTCAATGTGAGGTCGGGGCCCTAAGTGGCTAGAACCAGAATAACCGACTGAAGAGTTATTTAACAAGTGAAAACTTAATTAAACTTATGGGAATGGATTAAAACATTAAAAGGATTAAATGTGCCTTGCCCATGCCATTAGCACTAGTAAAGGCTATGGATGGGAGTGGGAGAAGGTACCTATGCATAGGTACGATTGAATAGCGCTTGTCAGTACAAAAGGCATTCGATCTCGCATGTGCCTACTTGGGGGTCAGGGGCCGGAGTGGCTAGTACCAAGACAACCCAAGGAGTGAGGGCTATGTGATGACATTCACTTAGGTTGTTGCTTAGAGTTTCTACCCAAGCCTTAGAACCTTTTGGGGAAAGATTTATACTTTGATCATCCTTTATTTTCTAATTGGGAAAGGTTACCCAACCCTAGGTTTGGCTTAGCTATTCCTTCTTTGTGGACCTTGGTGTTTATCTCCTAGCATAGGGGAGTGGGCCTTTTAGGCATCCATGTGGTTGGGTGGTAAATATTTTATCGAGGTATCTTTGGCGGATGTAGTGTTTGAAGATTCATGCTTTCTTATGTACCAATTTTTGAATAATGAAAGCTTTGTAATTATCTTTCATGATGTAAAGTTATTGTTACCTCCTGAGTAGAGATGAATGTAATGTAATCATTGATGTATTTCGAATGATGGGTAGATTTAGGAAAAGGGAAAGGGAGATGTGAACCTTATGTTTAAGATGTATGTTGGAAAAGAAAAGGATTTTGTAACATTCCAAATTATGTAACATGCTTTCATTATTGTTGTTTAAGTGAAGCTATTGAAAAATAAAATGTAGTATATTTGTAATGTATCAAATGAGTTGGATAAATTTTACAAGTTATATTGTTCGTAAAGGATACTTAGGAATATAGATGATTTTAAATGGAAAGTTGAAATGAAAATATTTTGTAAAGATATGATGTAGTTTGCTTTGAGAAATAAATCTTGTTGTTAGTTTACTTAATGGATTTGAATGAATCATGCATTTAAATGAAAAGAGAACCTTGGGAGGAATCTAAGTTTAAGTTTGGTTCACATAATTCTTTTAAAAGTTCAAAATTTTTCATAAATTATTACTTAGGTTTTCTTTAACAAAGAGAATCTTTGTTCTCTTCCCTGGTTCCCTTGCAGGGCATGACATCATTTGGTTTCAGAGCACTAAGTTGCTACACTGGGGCCTTGGAAATTTGGCCCATTCTTCTTAAACATATTATTTATCTTAGGAAAACTTAAAACTAAAATCAACTAGGACCCATAAACTTATCCTTCTTCTTACTCATGGCAGGATGCCTCCTGTAACCCATGGTAGAAGGGGAGGTGCCCAAAACACCCCTCCTAGATCTCAACATGAAAGTTCTCAAGAAGAAGAACAATATGAGGGAAGAGGATATCAATCTAATAACCAATCTGGAGGTTTTTAGGGGGCACAATTACAAGAGTTCCTACAATAGATACTTCAGAGGTTAGATGCAGGGAAAGATAGAGGGCACCGTGGGGAGTCTAACACTCACCATGAGGAAAGGGAAAGGAGTCCTAGAAGGAGAGATCAGGCAATGGAAGAAGATGCTTTGTGTTCTTCTCACATGTGAGACCTCCTTAGAACTAAGACTAACCCATTTAAGGGGACTCAAGGTGGATCTACCGCACAGACTTGGGTGTTAGAACTAGAAAGGCTTTTCTCCATGCATCCTTATAGCAGCAATACTAAGGCTCGGTTTGTAGTCATTCACCTTAGAGACTTTGCATCTACTTGGTGGGAAATAGAGAGAGAGAAACTTCACATAGATATTACCACTCTTTCATGGGAACTATTCCTAGAACTCTTTCGAGCCAAATTTCTATCTGATCACTGGAGACGAGAAAGAGTCGAAGAGTTTCACAACCTAAGGTAGCTAACTATGTTAGTTGATGACTATGAGAGGAAGCTCTTAGAACTCAAGCCATACTCAGGATATAAGGATGATGAACCCATGTTGACTCAACACTTTCTTAGAGGACTCAACGGTCACCTAGCTGGTAGTGTACGAATGTTTGAACCTCAAATAGTTAATGATGCAGTCATCAAAGCTTGCCTTGAGGAACAAAATATAGCCTTGGGGTTAGGAGGTTAGACAAGTGGCCAAGGGGGTAATGCCTTCCAAGATGGGTCAAGTTTCAAAGGAAATCAATCTCAAGGTGCACCTGGACCTAAAAACTATCCTCCTAAAGGAAGTCAGAACCACCAAAAAATGAAGTTTTTCAACAACAGCAACAAAAACAATTCAAATGGAAACAATAATAAAAGTGGGGGTTCTCAATCCAAAAATCCTCGCAACTGGTAGTGTGCAAAGTGATACCCAAACCCTCAGCCAATTCAGAGTATGCTTGAGAATTCTAGTCGGGGTAGCTTTCAACAGTCTAGCGCACCTTCTACAGGAAGGAATTTTGTCAAGAACAATAGATGTTACTCTTGTGGCCAACATGAGCACATTGCAGTTAATTTCCCTTAGAAATCTACTCTAGCAGCTAGCTATCGGTAGGCCTCTTCAGAACCAACAGTAGGTAATGCAGGTAGAACTCACTGAGTATTTTCCACCTTAGACCATGGACAAGCCAACCATCAGGAAACTTCATAGTTTGCATAGATGCTTCACTAGAAGGGATTGGGGTAGTTATTATGCAAGAAGGAAAAGTTGTGGCTTATGAGTCAAGGAAGCTTAAAGATCATGAGCTCAACTACCCCACCCATGACCTAGAACTTGCAGCAGTAGTTCATGCCTTAGTAAAGTGGAGACACTTTCTATTGGGTCACAAGTTTGAACTCCAAACAGATCATCAGAGCCTTCAGTACATCTTCTCTCAACCCAATCTAAATGTCAGACAATGCAGGTGGATGGAATTCCTATGTGAATATGATTTTGAGGTTAAGTACATCCAAGGGAAGACAAATGTGGTGGCATATGCTTTAAGCAGGCGTAGACATGTTTTATCAGGAATATCCCTTAGCACAGATTTGGAGAAAAGAATCAGGAGGCTCTCACTTCTAACTCTTGGTTTTAGGAGGTTAAGACAGAAATAGAGTCAGGAAGACCTTTGGAAGGTCACTTCTTAGGATATTCCTTAGACACCCTTGGGTTGTTGAGATAGAAAAATAGAATCTATGTGCCCATGGAAGGAGATCTTCATGCGCTTATCCTCTTAGAAAGCCACAAGGCTCCCTATTCGGCTCATCCTAGGGTGAAGAAAATGTATGCTGACCTACGCCAGTTATACTATTGGTCAAGAATGAAGAGGGATATTGCTGACTATGTGGCTAGATGTTTGGAATGTCAGAGAGTGAAAGCAGAGCATCAACATCCCGCTGGCCTTTTGCAACCTCTCCTAGTGCCAGAATGGAAATGGGACATTATTTCCATGGATTTTATTGTGGGACTTCCAGTAACTCCCAGGAGACATGATGCTATCATGGTAACAGTTGATAGACTCACCAAGGTAGCTCATTTTTCTCCCATGTAGTCCTCCTACTCAGTAGCTTCTATAGCTAGAGTATTCATGAAGGACATTGTGAGACTCCATGGTATTCCTAGGAAAATCATATCTGATTGGGATCCAGTATTCACATTGGCTCTTTGGACTTCACTTCAGCATACTTTAGGGACTCAACTCAACTTCTGTTCAGCCTATCACCCCAATACAGATGGGCAGATAGAGCAAGTTAACTAGGTTCTTGAGGACATGCTCAAGATGTATGTTATGGACAGACAAACCCACTGGGAAGAGTATCTATATTTGGTGGATTTTTCTTACAATAATGGTTATCAAAATTCCATAGGGATGTCCCCTTTTTAGGCTTTGTATGGCCATCCATGCTACACTCCCTTGAGTTGGGATAGATTAGAGGACAGGGTACTTCTAGGCCCTGAGATGCTTCAGGATATGGAGCAGTAGGTCAAGCATATCAAAGAGCATATTTTGACAGCTCAGGATAGGTAGAAGAAGTATGCAGATGCCCACAAGACTGATGTACACTTCTCTCTTGGTGACAGAGTCTTTTTGAGGGTGCATCCATGAAAGAGTCCAATCCGTTATGGAAAAGGCTCCCAAGTTGGCACCCTGATTTGTTGGCCCTTTTGAGGTCCTAGAGAGGATAGGACTAGTAGCTTATTGGCTTGCCTTTCCACCCAACCTTTCTCATATTCATGATGTATTTCATGTTTCAATTCTTAGGAAGTATATTCTTGATGTGACTCATGTGTTGGATTGGAATGCATTACAGGTAGCGGACGAGCAGCTGGCTTTAGAGCCGGTATGCATTTTGGAGTAGTGGACACTGACCCTCAGGGGTTAAGCCATAGAGTAGGAAAGGGTCCAATGGGACCCCAATGATGATTCTTCCACCACATGAGAAGATGCTACCAGGCTTAGAGATGCCTATCCATATTTATCTGCAGGCTTCCAGGAGTAAGCCTAACTCTAGGGGGGGAGGATGTAATACCTCTCCTATGGTGATACTTAGACTTTGTTGATTTGGACATTTTCATTATGATGGTCGGAACTATACATTTACATTTATGTTCAATGGATGATGATATGATAGATGTGCTCATTTATGGTTATTATTTATATGCTTATGAGATTAGAAAACCATCTATTTTTATATGTTTTATAGATCTAACCCAAGGATTTGAATCTAACCATTATCATGATGTTTTATGTTTTATGGACATGTGTCTAATGTGTTTTCATGACTCAGGATGAAGTCATAGATACTCACTTAGTTGAGGTCCACACGATGTATCGATCCTGGTCATCTGCTTGCATATATCTGATTTGTATATCCATATATATATATATATATATATATATATATATATATATATATATATATATATATATATATATATATATGTATGTATGTATGTATGTATGTATGTATGTATGTATGTATGTATGTATGTATGTATGTATGTATGTATGTATGTATGTATGTATGTATGTATGTATGTATGTATGTATTTATGTATCTCTTCTTGGTGATGCAGGATTGCAGGTACTAGGTATTGTCTCCACCCAGCTTCACAGGTCTGAGCGATCCCTCAAAATCCTTGATCGTTGTTGTTGTTATGGAGGTATCACCAGGTTCCACAAGAAGAAAATTCACCTTTGATCCTTTTATCCTTAGGTGGGAAGTGTCGATTCAATCCCTTGTGTGGATGTATTATGTGATCTCATAGTTGTTGGATTGGTGGATCTGGTAGCTAGTTCTTGTCTTCATGGTATGTTCAATGTTGTTAGTAGATTTCGATAGATATGACTTAGTAATTTATCATTATAAGAAGTTACGTATATACATACTAGTGTGTTGTAGGGAATGAGTTAGTATATGATTTAAATCATGTGATTTAATATCATAAATAATAAATAATATATGTTATATCAATGTTATTTTTAATATTTAACATTAATAATGTGCCTTATTTATGGTATTATCTAATAATACTAATAACGACAAAGAGTCTATAGCAATAAAAATAATGGAAGGTTTCATCTTATATATATATCACTATTAGATTTGGTAAGAATATGGATTTGAAAATAATATGTTTTATAATAATAATATATGTACACATAGGCATATGGGTGCACACATATGCCTATGCATACATATATTTATATATAATTATTGGTAGGTAATTATTATATTATATTAATGAATAATTAAAGTAGCTTATGATGTGATTGTACTTAATAATTATTATTATTTAACTTTCCTAAAGTAAAGAAAATATAAATTTAATTATGTTAATAGATTATAGTTTTATAAATTAATTTATCCCTTTTCGTGAATAAGTTTTCACAGCCGTATTATTAATGATTGAGAGGTTGGGATGGTTGCATAGTTGGGTTACCCGTGCAACCACCTCCTCCATTTTATTTACAGGAAAGATTTCCTGTGGGGAAGGAGGATAGAAAATATTATTATTGAAGGAGAAAATTTGGGATATTGAAAAAGTTTTGGCAATTGGATTTTGGCAAATAGAGGCTGGAGATTCCATCCAGGAAGAGTTTGAGGCTTGCTAGAAGGAGACGGAGAGGAAGGATTCATCTTTATCAACCGGATTCCGCAGGACTCCGGGTTGGATTCCATTCTAAGAAATAGATTAAAGTTAATAGTATGAATGTGGTTTTTTTTTTGATTTGTTGAAAGTTTCTATATTTGGTATTATTATTGCAAAACATATGTGTAATGTTGTATTATTATTGTATTGTGTAAGGTTAATGTATTAATGTGTTCTGTAATAATATATTATTGTAGAAGGTTGATACATTAATGTATTCTGCAATAATGTATTACTACAGAATGTGGAAGTATTAATGTAACATTACAGAATGTGGAAGTATTAATGTATTATTGTAGTATGTGAGATGTTATTGCATTATTGGTGATAGTGTATATATTATGATATTTTTCCAGTCATTTATACATTATATAAATGATGTATTATTGTATTACGAAGGCTATAATAATGTATTATTCTTTCATTTGTCAACTGTAATATTCTATCAAAATAATATATGTTTGAAGAAAATTAATTTGGCCTGTCAAAATATTATATGTTTCAAGAAAATTAAGTTAGAGTCCTTTTCTTCTTTTCAAAAAAAAAATATAATACAAAACAACAAAAAATAAATTATTAAATATAAAACAAAAATAAAAAATAAAATAAAGATTGAAATGATAAGTTAGGGAAGTGGGGCCACCACCTTCCCCACTCCCCTACAACATTTAACCATAGCAGTAGGCACTACTATGGCAGTACCTGGAGGATTAGACAGATGGTGCATGATCTCAAGGGCTCAAAAGATTCTATGAGATCATGCACCCACCATAGATTTAGAATCTATTGCCGATGATGTAAAGCCCTACCCCACCGTGTTGCATAGGATACCTTGACGAATGAGAGACCACCACGTCCAAAAATCCAATAGATAGACAAACCTCTTTTTCATTTATTTTGACAACCCTACCACTTCATTATTTCCTTCGGCCAATAGGGAAACACCACCTATGATTATGTGGTAGTGGACCTGCTTGAAAAGAAAGGCTACATCATGAAAAGGAATCAACGGTCATCATAAGATCACAAGCCTCTGAAAAAACCCTTATGAACTTATGAAAACCATAGGATTAAGATGGTGTTAGAGCAACTGGGCCTAGGAAATAAAACAACCTGAAACATTAGGAAATATTAAGGCACTGACCTAGGAAAAATATTTCATCGAGACTTAGGAAAAATTAAAACATTGTCGGGCTCGTAGACTTAGGAAATATTTAAATGGGGACCGACCCAAAATATAAATCATGTGTGTTCTAGGAATTTTAAGTAACCCAAAAAGTAACTTAAAATTAGAACAAGGCCTGGGTAGACTTAGAGTATTTCATTAGAATGGCTAGTTTTTTTGAATTTTTGCAAGGGTTTCAAAGCCAGAGACACAAAAATGACTGCAGGGACTAGAAGAAACATGCTACAACCATGAAATTTTTTGTAGGGGTAGACCATTTTCTAAGGAATTTATTTGTGATATGAAAATGGGCTAATAGTGGCTCTTTTTGGAGATGCATGCCTCTTGTAGGCATGGCAATAATTCAAATCTCTGTGAGAAGTAGACCAATCCACAAAAATCTCCTGAGCAACTTATTGAAAATAGGAAAACTACTCCTATTATGTACAAACCATGGCCCTAAACCATTGGTAACTTTCAAAACTTCTTACCTCTATCATATACCTAATTTTCATTCCTTTCTTCTTGAGGTAAGCTAGATATTTTATTCCCATTTGTTTCACCAAACATATCAACCCTTTTAATCAATCCATCAGGTAAAACCAAAATTTTGTCTACATTCTCATAGTGCATGTAAAAACCTGAAGCATTTTCATCATCTTGCTCGCTATGAAAGTAACACTCAACATGCTCATGAATGTGATCATCAAACTGAAACTGATCCTTATCTACTGATTCATGTATGCCATCAATTTGAAATGCAAAAGTCACATACTTTACTTGATAAAAGTCTTCATTCATACCTTGACTATGCATATCCTCAGGTGTAGCTAGTTGGAGTTTAAAAGAATAATCAGGTTTATACTTACACATGTCATCATTATCAAATTTTGTAGCATTTGAAACCTCCATGCATTCTTCAAACAATGGATTGATAACTCCATGCAATACACCTTGTTGAACATTATGACAAAAAATGGGTTGATCATCATCATAGTCCTCATCATATAAAGTATTAGAAAACACTTTAAACTCACTACCCATTTCATCTCCATGGAGATTCTCAACATATGAAGAAAAATCATAACTATATGAAGATTCACAGTCAACATCACCTACCAAGCATATAGTGTCCATAATTATATCTTCTTCATTATCTTGTTTAGGAAAACCATCATAGCAAAACCATGATTCACTCCTAAGTCCTCTACTATATTTTGCAACCTCATTATCCAATGTAGGACCATTAGATAACCTTTTACTCAAATCTTCATGTTCATCCTCACTGATATCACATTGAATTACCATTTTCTTATCTTCAAACTTTGAGGACAAATCACTCTCAACATCTTCATACTCAAACTGATTTGTATAATGTACAAATTGAGATGCACTATCACTATCAAATTCAAAAAATGAAAACATACCTTGATTGTCAAAGGAATGTTCACTTCCATCATTACTTTCTTCCTCCCATGTTGCATCTGACTCATATGAAGACACCTCAACATCACTGCCTTCAACACTCTCACTTGAGTAACCACTTTCAGCACTATGTTCCTCTAACTGTGATTGATATATCTGTGAATCACATTCCTCATCTTATATAGAAACTTCAAACTCATCATCAAAGACATAACTTTTAGCCTCTTCATTTGTATAACACTAAGATATAGAAGTAGCAACCTCATGTCTAGGAACATTAGCAAAATCATGCTCATAATCAAAATCACAAGAATTGATTGCAGTGGCAAATTTACAACTTAAAACACCATCACACTGCTCAATTCTACCAAGGTCTGGAATATATCTTACTACTATAGCATCCTAAACACATGCCTCATTAGTAGAAAAAAACTCAACAAAATTTATACACATATCTTGATTTGACATTTCAACTTGATTACAAACTACAACAGAAGTGTTGATACACTAACTTGGAATTGTGGTATCAACACTACAATCTTCTTTTCTTTCATATTCATTATACCAGTAGACATTCATGGCAAAATGACCTCTGGTCAATCCATATTTCAAATTGTTTTCAATGTCCATCGTAGTTATAAATGCCTGATATAATGACTTAGGTTCTTTATCCCTCATCAAGTAGTTCATTTTCTTACCAAATGCATCAAAGTAGACATTCATACATACTTGATCATTGGGTCTATAACTCTTAGGGATTTCATTCAATACTCTTGCAAATCTGATATTGAATTGAGGGATGAGTTCATTACTCTCAATATGAATCTTTAAAAACTTATCATAAGAATCAGATATGCTTACCCTTTCTCCAAATTGCTCCATGAAGGCCAAATGCATCTCACTCCAAGATGAAATAGAGCTTGCTGGTAAAAAAGAGAACCAGTCTCTAACATCACCTTCTAAAGTTTGAACAAAAAATTTCATCCATAGGTCTTCATGGCAAACATCAAAATCACACATCACATTAGCAAAGCATTGAACATGCTTCCTTGCTGACTGATACTAGTCCCTATCATACTTTGCTAAATATCTCCTGATTCCATTAGGGATCTTATTAGGGAAACCAGGTATGCCATCATAACAAAATGGCACATATCCTTTGACAAAAGAAACCTTGTGAACATCCATCACTAGCTGGAGCTTTTGCACACCCACTTGAAAATATTCAAGACCAATGACAGGAAATCTATACTTGAAATTAACCTTCTTTTGTCACTGAACCAATCCTACATACTCCACACTTATATGTCCTTTCTTTAATGATAAAACCATTTGATAAGGATCATGCAAATACACAAAATATTGAATGGGGAATACCTGGAAACCTTTGCTGATTATTGTTGTTCTCTTCACATTTGACTAAAATTTGAAATAAGGTTACACATCTCAGTTTCATTTTAGTACAAAGTCCCCACCCCCTTTCAGAGGACACAAATTTTCACTGATCTCCTTTGAAACATCAAATTTATGGGCATTTCTCACAACAGAGTCACATATAATAATTTTAGAAGTTTACAACAACAAATCCAGGTAATACATTTGCAGATCTGAAAACAACTTTCAAATTATGATATTTATGAGACTCTTCCCCAAAATGAATATAGCAAGACTCTGGGCTACTCTTAATGGTAACTTTATTTTATCTACCCAGCGGAGTCACCAATTTGTTGGAGCTTTTCCTTGTAGGACCAAACTTGAATCAATAGATGGGCTTAATTCTTAGGGTAGGCACTCAAGTTTGACAAAGAAAAAGTCCAACTAATGAGGATTGAAAAGAATCCTCCTTCTTTGAGCTCCACATCACTCAGGTGGGTGTTGCATTATCTACATTCATGACTCCTTTTTGATGAATAAAAGGCCTGCAGATAGATTAGTGTGGAATAGTCTTCAAACCCTTTAAGGTATCCTATACCCCAATGAAACAAATTCTTATGCAATAGCCCTATTTGCATAGAATGAAACTAAAGACTAGAATGGACCTCCTATTAATACTATTACCAACATGAAAGGGAAAGGTATTTGATTTGAATGATTGATGTTGGGTTGAAAGGACCCCTAAAATACTCCTAGTCTCTCATAGACTAGTGCCTTATCCAATGGGTAGTAGATTCAAATACCTCACTACAACAAAAAGCTATGAAACAAGAAGACAACACATTCAAAT
The DNA here is from genome assembly GCA_027943335.1 of Chamaecyparis obtusa. Classification (NCBI taxonomy): domain Eukaryota; kingdom Viridiplantae; phylum Streptophyta; class Pinopsida; order Cupressales; family Cupressaceae; genus Chamaecyparis; species Chamaecyparis obtusa. Next base: position 844,569 of record BSBK01001816.1, read on the forward strand.
ATGGTGATGCCTTACATCAACCATACACCATTGATTGGACCATATATTATCAAACCACTTGTGTACCCAAATGTGTTATCACCCATTCAAAGGATTTTAACCCTCCCCTTAGAAGAGACCTATAAACATGTAATACATTAACCAACATCCACTAGAAGACAAGCATGAGACACCCTTGATACCTCAACTCATACACATCTGAAAACCGGTCCTAGACCTAGTTGCTTCTACGAAAAAAACTCTATTGTAGACACATAGGAAATGTAAATAGAAAGGCAAAAAAATCCTTGATGCTTCAACCAATAAGTCTAGAACCCAATTGGAGACAATTTGATAACAACATAAACATATTAAATTTCATACATAAGACATCCGTAACAATAAGTATTCTATTCTCCAAAACTAGAGAGGAAAGAGGGAACTCTATATGCAGAGAAAAAGAAATATTTACAAGGTAGAATACTGGACCATCCAACAACTACAAAATCCAAAAATCTGACCATTTATACCACTAGCCATCTTTGAATGCCAAAAGAATTTAGGATGCAACAAGCTTTAGATAGCTAGGGCTAGGGTTTCACCCACCAAACCAAACAAATCAATCAAAAATTTGTTATAGGGATGGAAACCAAGAAACATAGAACAATCAAACACCAGATTGATCTTCATTTATGATGAATCTTTGAAATTGTACCAAAGACCATGAATTTATCATGCATACCAGTCTAATTATATGCCTGCAACATGCCTTGAGCAAGAAAACCCATCCCTTCATGGAACAAACCCCTCTGTAATCAATCATGAAACTCTGGACCACACTAAAACAATTGGAAAAACCAATTCTACTAGATCTGGCCATGTGATCAATAAATTTTAGTCCTTTTTGTTGAAGAAAACCCTCTGCAAATTTGAATTTGAATTTCAACAATCAGTTTCATAATGCTAGCAGTGAATCAGGAGTCTATATTTAAAACTTGATCAACTTTAAGTCATGACTGTTTGATCCCTCCTTTTCGTGGGTCCTTTGTCTTAACTCAACAAATATCCTTGGGTTAACACTTAGTGAACACATGACAATGGTTTTCCTATTCAAAAAATAAAATCTTAACCCACTATCTAACTTAGTGACTTAGTGATCAAAGGGAAACAACTAACCCTGGTCTTTATTTAGTGACCTGGCGATTGAAGGGTTTCATTAGTTCGTGGGATACCTTATCCCTCCGCCATTTTTTTTAGCAAGAATGTGAATACTTGTTCATTGATTCACTAAACCCTTTAGAACCTCACCAATTTATTGCACAAATGATTGAAGACCATTGAAAACTATAGGGTTGCTAAGAAAATTTATCAAGATTGCCAAACCTTTAGACCCCCACCTAGGCCTGCTTTATGCCACTTGTTAGCAAGCCATTTACTACTCATGCTTGGTCATCTTTGACACAGGACCCACATTTAGTAAGCCTTCAAATTAGACAGTGGGTGCAAGATCTCATGGCTCTGACACAACCCATGAGATCATACGCCAACCATTGATTTCATCCTCATCACCAACTTTTCTGACAATGACCCGACCCTGCAGTATCATCCACATTGACCAATCAAAAGCTGCCATATCACGCACATGTAGCATTGGACCCACCTAATTTTATCACTTTTGAGAAAGGTGAAATCAATGGCTGGTACAAAATCTCAAACCTCTGACACATCTCCTAAGAACTTACGCCCGTTGTTGATTCACTACAAGTGTCAAGACCCTCTAACAAGTTTGAAAACTAGGTCCCACTGACAACTACCAGCAAATTACCCCAAAAACCAATCACAGTTTTCCAATTGTGCTCACATGTCAGTTTGGACCCACCATTTATACTGACCCAAACACCTGGAGGATCGAATGAATGGCGTATGATCTCAAGGGCTTAAAAGATTCTATGAGATCATGCACCCACCATAGATTTAGAATCTGTTGTTGATGACATAAAGCCCTACCCCACCATGCTGCATAGGATACCTTGATGAATAAGAGACTACCACATCACAAAATTTGGCAGATGGACAAACCACTTTTTCATTTATTCTGACAACCCTACCACATCATTATTTCCTTCAACCAATAGGGAAACACCACCTGTGCTTATGTGGCAGTGGACCCGCTTGCAAAGAAAGGCTACGTCATGAAAAGGAATCAATGGTCATTGTAAGATCACAAGCCTCTAACAAAAACCTTGCAAACTTATGACAATGGTAGGATTAAGATGGTGTCAGAGCGACTGGGCCTGGGAAATAAAACATGCTGAAACATTAGGAAATATTAAGGCACTGACCTAGGAAAAATATTTCGCCGAGACTTAGGAAAAATTAAAACACCATCGGGCTTGTAGAATTAGGAAATATTTAAAAGGGGATAGACCCAAAATATAAAGCACGTGCATTTTAGGAATTTTAAGTGACCCAAAAAGTAACTTAAAATTAGAACAGGGCCTGGGTAGAGTTAGAGTATTTCATTACAATGGCTAGTTTTTTTTTGAATTTTTGCAAGGGTTTCAAAGCTAGAGACACAAAAATGACTACAAGGACCAAAGGAAACATGCTACAGCAATGAAATTTTTTTCAGGGGTAGACCATTTTCTAAGGAATTTAGCTGTGACATGAAAATGGGCTAAAAAGATGCTAGAATCATCAAGCCCATTAGGCACTCTTCTTGGATTTCAAATTTAGTCCCTGTTAGACGGAAGAATGGTGACATCAGACTTTATGTGCATTTCAAAAATTTGAACATCAACTCATTGAAGGATAACTATTGTTTGCCCAATATGGAGGCTATGTTCCAAAGAGTGATTAAATTTGAATAATGTCTATGATGGATGGTTTCTCTGGTTATAATTAGGTAATTGTGAAAGAATCAAAACAATTTAAAATAGCTTTCACTACACCGTGGGGGACATATGTTTATGTGAGAATGCCTTTTGGTCTCACAAATGCTGGTGCTACTTTTCAGAGGGCAATGGATGTTTCCTTTTCAAATTTTATCAATGATTTCCTTGTTTATCAAGATGATTTAACTTCTTATTCCAAGAGGGAAGAAGACCATTGTACTCATCTATAAAAATTATTTGTGAGGGCTTTGGAATATGGAATTTCATTAAACCCAAGGAAATGTGCATTTGGTGTCACTTAGGTAAGTTTCTTGGCCACTTATTTGGGAAGCAAGGAGTTAGAATTGATCCTGAGAGGGTGGCATCCATTGACAAGATTCAAAGACCAAAAAATGTTAAGGGAATTCAGTCTTTCTTTGGTCAGGTGAATTTCTTAAGAAGGTTTGTAACAAACTTTGCTGAGGTTACTAGGCCAATATCCAAGATGTTGAAGAAGGGATCTGTTATCAATTGGGAGGGTGAGCCTGATGAAGCTTTCAAGAATATCAAGCAGGCTATCAAAGATGCACTAGTGCCCAAGGCACCTGATTACAACATTCCAATGCATATCTTTTCTTTTGCATATTTTCATACTATTGCTGCAGTTTAGTTGTAGAAAAATAGTGAAGGTTATGAGTAGCCTATTGCATTCTTTAGTAAATCTTTGTAGGATACTGAATTGAAATATGATATCAATGAAAAACAAGCTTATGCACTTGTGAAGGCTATTAAGGCTTTTAGGTGTTATTTGATGGGAGCAATTGTGATTGATTTTGTACCAAGTGCAGCAATTAAGGATATTTTCTCACAGTAGGAGGTGTTTGGAAGGAGATGTAGATGGATCAATAGAATTCAAGAATTCAATATCAATATCCAAATTACCAAATTGATCAGAGGACAAGGATTTGAAAAATTGATGGCTCAATCCAATCTTGATGCAAACTAGATAAATCAAGCCAAGGTTGATTACACATGTGATATGGATGATTGTATCTGGTATCAAGATGCTATATTTTACTTAAGGAACATGAAATGTCCAACAAGAATGAATGATAATCAGAAGAGGACATTGAAATTATAGGCCATAAAGTATGTGATTGTGAAGTGCAAATTATATAGGAAGAATTTGGATTGCATACTTTTGAAATGTGTTGATGAAAGTCAGGCTAACAAGTTGCTAAAAGAAATGCATGAGGGAGTTTTTGGTGGACATTACATGGGTAAAACCACTGCTCAAAATATTTTGAGATTAGGATTCTGGTGGCCCACAATCTTCAAGGATGTAGAGAAATTGGTAAGGGGATGTGATTCTTGTCAAAGGTTCTTTGGTAAGCTTAAGTTTTCAGGCAATATTCCCTTAAGGCTAGTTGAAGTGTAAGCTCCTTTCCAACAATGGGTAATAGATTTCATAGGGGATCTTGGATCTTGGTTGCCACTGATTATTTTACAAAGTGGGTAGAGGCTATCCCCACAAAGAATTCAACTAGTAGGGTGGTGACTGATTTCTTATTAAATAATATTGTTACAAGGTTTGGATTCCCTCAGAGGATAGTTAGTGATAATGCAATGTGTTTCAAATCTATTGAATAGAAGGAATTCTACCAAGGTCTAGGAATTCAAATGTCATACTCCTCTCCCTATCATCCACAAGGGAATGGATAGGTAGAATCAACAAATAAGAGCTTGATAAAAATCCTTAAGAGGATCCTTGACAAGAATAAAAGAGCATGGAGTTCAAAATTTCCATTAGCTATATGGGCTGATAGGGTAACTGTGAAGAAGGCAATTGGTTGTGCACCATTTGACCTGGTGTATGGGATACATGCAAGGATGCCTCAGAACAATCTATTGGAAATGTATAGGTTTTTTCAATTATATGATGATGATATAGATGATGAAATGTAGTTGAGGATTGAGGAACTCATTAGGCTAGATGAAACTAGGAGAGAATCAGTTGCAAAAAATGCTAGGTTGCAGTTGCAGGTCAAGAATTTGTATGACAAAAGGATTGTTGATAGGAAGTTTGAGCCTGGTGACTTGGTATTAATTTGGAATGCTAGATTGGAGGATAAAGGGAAACATGGAAAATTTGACCCAATCTGGTTAGGGCCATATCTAATTCATGAGAAATGGGGCCAAGATTCATACATTGTAAAAGAATTAAATGGTGTTACTCAAGAATTGCCAGTTCATGGACAATTCTTGAAGAGATACTTCAATTGAAGGTATCATTCTTTCCATGAACAGTAGTTAGGTTTGTATATTTTGTAAATTTTGTAAAGTTGTTTGGCCCCCATCTTGTTTTGTCTTGGTTTGTAGAGCTTTTGTCCTGTTTCTCTTTGTTGTTAAGTTTTTCTTGTGGGTGGTCTACTTTAACCAGTGATTCTAGATCCTTGCTATGCCTGCAGGAGGCATACATCCCTAGACAGAGCCACTGTTAGCACCTAGAAAAAAAATTTCATGGCTATGCCAATTTTCCTCTAGTCTCTGCAACCTTTTTCTATGTCTCTAGCTAAAACCCTAAGAAAAAATTCATATTTCTAGCCATTGCATGGAAAAAACCCTAGTGCGCCTTGGCCTTGTTATATTTCCTCGTTACCTTTTCGAGCCACTAAGGGCTCCCTTTTTGTATGTGACCTTTTCTTTTCCCAGTCTTCACTAAATCACTTAGTATTCTTTTGTGTACCTTTGTCATTCAGTGAAGTAGCGATTACTTGCTTGTCACTAGCTCTCCAAGTTTCCTAGTGGTTAGCTTTTTCTTTCAGTGATTGGGCAAACACTGTGTTTACGTATTCTCTTGTTTTTTGGTATTTTTCCCTTAACTGTTTGTGACTTGGCATGGTAGTTTCCTTTTCTTTGGTCATGTGTTCACATGGTCTATGGGCCTAACATTTCATAGTCTTTCAAATGAATGGCAGGTGCATGATCTCATGGCTCTAACAGATCCCTTGAGATCATGCGACGACCGCTCGATCTTTCGATATTTCTTCATGGGTCCATTGCCATGCAAGTTGACTTTGTAGTTTCTCATTGGTCATGGAGTGATAGTTGGAGTTTTTTAGTGTGACCTAGTTTCCGGTGTGTCCTTATGGGTCCTGACATTCATAGAGGATCTACGGCTGGTGTAAGTTCTCATGGGTTTTGTCAGAGTTATGAGATCTTACACTAGCCATTGATTTTTCTTTTCTTAGGTGACAATGATAGGGGTGGGTCCTTTGATAGGTGGGATGATTTGCCTTTTTTTGATTGGTTTCTAGATCAATGACTCAGATGTGTCAGTGGGCCCAAATATTTTAAGGGGATAGTAGATTCAAGATCGATGGTCATCGTATAAGCGCATGGAATCTTTCTAACTTTTGTGATCTTATGACGGCCATCCAATTAGAAACTTATATTGAGTGGGTCCAAGTGGGTTCTGTGGTCAAAAGGTGATTCTACAAACTAGCAACTATGTAATGTTAGTGTCCTCTAAACTTGGTGGCTCTGATAAGTTTTTCCTTTGTTCATTTATTCTCATAATAAAATGGTGGTGCTCTAAATGTTTTGGAAAATTAGCGAATGAAGTGGTCATTGAATCTCTAAATAAATTGGTGGTAGCCTAAAAAATTTAGTGAAAGGGAGATAGCTTTCAGTCGCTAGTTCTCCAAATGGTCACTTGGGTTAAGTGTTTCACTTGTTCGCTGGTTTGCTGGATGAAGCTTGACTTAAAGAAAGTGTTTCATGAATAAAGAAAGCCTTTGTCGCATAATTGCTAATTGTAAGCTAGGATTCTTATAGAGTTAAGTTATGAAGCCTAGGAAAAGGTGAGGATCTGATGGTCGTGATATAAAGTTGATCCAAATTTGAACGTTGACCACTGATTTGCTACTGGCACCATGAAACTAGCTGTTTCTTTCAAATTCAAACTTTCAAAGGGTTTTCTATGACAAGAAGGACTGAAATTAAATGTTTAAGTGGCTGGGTTTGGTAGGAATGATCTCACCAATTGTTGCAGAGTGGTCTAGGGTGTCTACCAATCAATTGGAGGACTATACCATAGGGAAATAGATAAATTTGTTACTCAAGGCATGTTGCAGGTGTCTAATCAGACTGTTAATGCATGGTGAATTCATGGTTTTTAGTACTTTCTCAAGGAATTACCATGATTATAGATCATTCTTGGATCTACTTTCTCCAGGCTACTTGGTTTTTCCCCTGACTGTAATAAATTCCTGATTGATTCTAGTTGGTTGGGTGGGTGAAACCCCAACCCTAGTCATTCGTAGCTTGTTGCATCTTGTTTCTGGGATTCCAAGATGACTAGGGGTATATATTGTAGAGTTTTTTCTATATTATGTTGGTGATGATGTATATTGAAAGTCAATGTAAAGACTAAACAAGGAGAGCCTGGATTTAGGGTTTGTCTCCTAAGCATTTTGTTATGGTAATGTATTGATTCTGTAGATTTTAATGAGAATACACTTGGATTCCAATCATATATTTGTGTATGTCTTCTTATTATGTTATTGGGCTCATATATGTTAATTTCACAAAGTGAGTTAGCATATGGTAAACAAAGAGTATCATGGAGTTATCTTTGAGTTCTTAACAAAGTTAGGATTAAAGTCTTTAAGGTGATTTCAGTGAGTTCATGGCTGGATAAGAATCTCATGTCCAGGTATATGAGGGAGAGGAATAATAGGAAAAGCAATTATTATGAGTCCAAAAGTGTTTGAGTTGGGTTTTCTAGTTGATATTCATTGTTGATGACTCTATGCCCTTGGTTAAGGCACTGGTCCATTCTCTAGAAGCAGTTCATCATCATCAATCACACACATAATATAAATGATAAAATCTTTCAAATAGTCAGTAAATGATATAATTTCTTAGTATTTAGTGATTCATTTTAGGAAGTGAATCAAAGGTACACCTGCCTAAGAATCTAGGCTCAAAGTGTAGGAGGATCTCTTTGATCCTTGTTAATTGGCCCTTTTCCTTGCAGACTTTGGAGTGGTGATAGAGTCAGTGACATTAAGTTGTCAATCATAGTATAAACCTACAAGTAGAAATGATAAGGGGAACCAACATAACCAACTTAACCTCCAAGGCCCATACCATAATTCTTCTGTACGCACATGCCTTGATGCTCTAAATTGCATGAACTTTGTACACTATCTATTCTTCAACACTTAATTGATTTCTGATCTTCTATTCAAATGCGCTAACTTCAAACTGCTATATGAATTTGTTTCCATAATGACAACACTATATAAAGTCATATACATTAGTATAGCCAACCTACCTACAAAAAATGTACATATTTGGCATATATATTGATTTTCCCATTTTTGATATTAATGCCAAATACAAAAATTGTATACTTAAAACTTGTCAAAAATGTGTTGATGGGTTTTCTTTATTGACTACAAGAGGTTTGCCCATTCCTCTTTCAAGTTGGTGAGAGAAATGTGCCCAAGAATTACTTGTGCATGCATATCAAATATGTTGTCCAACATAGAAATATCTGGTGTTGCAACAAGTGATTGTGCCCTGACAATATGTTTCTAAAAAATTTTTAGGTATGGAAGGAGTTTTGTCTGCAACTCAGTAACCTGATTAGTTATGTCTCTTCTTGCTTCTTGAGATCTACTATCAACTACCTGAGTTCTTGAACTCTGAGTATATGCTTTGAAAAAGCTTGTGGCTCAGTCATAGCTGCTAGTGCACTTGACTAAGATTTCATTCTCAAAATATTTAATCTTTTCACTGATCTCTGTAGTGAAGGTTCTAACAGTGCATAACTTATACAAGATTTGATAGATTAATGTTTTAATAGATTGAATTTCAGTTATTACCTCTGAAAGCTTAACCTTGTTAATTTCCACTTCTTGGCTTATTCTTTTAGCTAATTTATCTTATATCTTTGATTCTACCCGCTCTTCAATTCTTTTGTTAGCATTGACATTTGGGGCATTGATTCCTTCAGCAAGAGTAGAAAGTTGGTCCATAATCAGTGTGTTCTCATCTACATGTATCTCAAGGATGACCTATTGTAAGATGTCTCTTACATTTTCTAGTATATCCTTGCTCTTCCTCTCTTGTCTTAGTTTCTCTTGCACTACTTTTCTTGTACATAATTCCCCATATTTTCTTAATTCTTTGGGGCTAAGGGTCCTTGGGTCACAATCAAGTATCACAATGACTTATTCTAGAGTGACTAGCCCTTTTCCTTTCTTCTTCTTCTTCACCAGTGCAAGTGGTGAATTTTTTATAATGGTGACAATAGCTTTATCTTTTGCCCTCAGAGTGTTCTTCCCAGTACACACACTATCTTCCTTCTTCCTCAATAATTGATGTTTTGGTTGAATGAAGTGGAGCCTCAGATGTGGTGTTAGGTGGGGTGTTCTTAGTTGTCTTAGGCTCTTCTTGTGCCTTTGGTTCTATTTTAGTAGCCTCTTTTCCTTCAGTTTCTAATTTATCAGCCTCTTTTCCTTCAGGCTTGTTTGTCTCTGCAAGAGGTTCATTTCTTGGTTCCCCTATTGTGTCTTTAGGTTTCTCAAGGATAGAGCCTTTGGGTTTTTACTAAGATAGAATCTCTACGACTTCAAAAAGTACATGAAGCTCACTTGGTAGTGATGGAAATGCACACTTGGTAACTTGTGCTTCATCCTATGTTTTGTCTTGTGCATTATTCACATCATCATTATCACCCCTATCATCAAGATCACCATTTGTGATGTCCTCAATAAGTACATCCTTGTCATTTGTATTCTCAATCTGAATCACTTCTGGATTCAGTGCATCTTGTGAACTGTTCTTAATTTCTTGACCAATTGTTGTATCAATTACCTTGGTAAGAGATACCTTTGATTTTTTATTCTTCTTTGCTACATTCTCCTCAATGAATACTCCTTTACCTTTTTAATTATGTCTCTTCTTAGAAAAATTTTGAAATGCAACTTTCTCATTATGCTCTTTGATAGCTAAAAGTGAACTCCAGATAAGTTGACAAGACTCATCGAGATTTGCCAGGTTCTCATCTATTATTTACATCACTCAATGCTTGACTTTGAATCTCTGCACATGAGTATCCATTGTTGGAAACTACAATTGACGTAATTTTTGTATTGTCATTGATGTCAAACCTTAACTAGTAAGACTTTCTACTTAGGAAAGTACTATATATATTGTGAGAAGGGAAAGAAAGGATGGTAACAATAGCACCTAGGGAAAGGTTGAATTATCTTGACACTACAAAGTGTACTTGACTATGTTGTACAATGATGGGACAATGTATTGTTTATCTTATTAAGATTGAAGACTAAACTGGTAGGCTTAACCAAGCAATAATGAAGAAATCATGTTTAAGCTGAGTTATGTTAGTGTCGATCGAGTTAGTGTATGCCGAGCAAAAATCTAGTGTCGACCAAGTATCAGTTAATTACTAAGAAAGATAGTATATGCCGAGGAAATAGTTTTAGTAGTGACCAAGTGTTTTACATGAAGACCGAGTGGATGATCACAGTAGTGACCGAGCATCAACATTTTTATATTTGAAGAGAATTCAGATTTGGAGCCGACATTATTGAATTCTTGGATTATTTAAAACATGTTGACTTTATTTATTGATTGAATGGAAGCATTTAATTCTTTGTAAAATGTTTTATTGTGAATCTTTATGAGATTTGAGATGATTCTAAAAGAGGAGATGAAGAACATGAAGTGGGTAGATTCAATGAATCTGACCTAACCCTAAGATCTACAAAGGAGATTAAGCGGCAAAAGATAAGTTAACCTAATAGAGTAAAGTATTAAGGGAACCTAAACATTAGGTATGAGAATGCATGGGTGAAGTAGATGCTGGAAGAATAGTAAGTTTTATTGACTATATAAGCAAAAAGGCTAAAGGAGAAGTATGGTGATTGCTTGAAGAAAAGTTTTGAGTAGATCAGAGATGGAGATGGAAAAGTTTCAAAGTCAGTAAACCAACATTTGTGTATGGAATTGGATCTAATATTTGCAAAGCGAGTTGTATGTTTTTTAGATCAATACTACTGCTACTTTCTAACCATTGTAATAGTCAAAATCCTTTTAATAGAGGTTGACCTATCAGTCATATGCTAAATCCTTTGAACAAGGTTGCAATCAAATGGAGTGTATGTCAGTCCTATAACAAGGTTCACTTTAATAAAGGTGATTGAAATCCTTTAACTGGGTCACACTTGACAGTGTGTATTGTAAACTTTAACAGGGTTGGCTTTTAACCAAGCTCACTTCAGAAGAGTGAAAATAATAGTAGCATGTTACAAAGTGGTTTTTCCCATATTGGGTTTCCACTATAAATCTTAGTGTCAATACTTGTGTGAATGTTTTGGTTTGAACATTTTTGTGTTTTACAAGTTAGTTACAGCTGGGTAGTGGACTGCAGTGTTATATGTTTCTATTATTGAATCAGTGATGACCAAGTTTGTTTTGGTTGCTTGAGCTGATTTAAGGAAAAGTTTTTGAAGTTATTTTATACATCAAGACCTAAGAACAACTTATTCACCCACCCTCTCTGTTGTTCTAAATCATATTAACAATTGGTATCAAAGTTGTGTTGCTTATTGGTGTCTACAAAAAACAAGTTTAAAGGCGCTTGAAGAAAATGATCAAGATGTATAAGAAGGAGGTACCGAAGCTGAACAAGGAAAACTTCCCTGCATCGCAAAGCTTGATGAAGCTGCATTTGGCTAGTATTGGTGATTCTGTAAAGTACTACATTCAGCATGACTATGTCACACCTATTGCACCTTTGACTATTGAGGAAATGAGAGCTAAGCAAGAACATAATCAGGCAATGGTAGAAATTGTATCTACCCTAAGCTATCTAGAATTTGAGGATATTAAGGAATATTCTTCCCCTTTGTGATCATGTGACCACTATTTGATGGAAGGGTTGATGGGTTGTGGGACCCTTTTTCTAGGTGCTAACATGGTCATTCTTGATTGGCTATGAGCGGTGATGTGGCTTTTGTCAGTGGGCCCAAATCTTTCAGATGGAATGACAGTGTAGAGGATCTACGACTAGCACATGATCTCATGGAATCTTCCCAAGCTATGAGATCATGCACCTACTGTCTAATTTAAAAGTAAGGATTTTCAAGGTGGGTCCTATGTTAGTTGGTGCTGATGTGCATGTTTCTTATTGGTTGCGAGTGGTGATGTGGTTTTTGTCAGTGGGACTGAGGGTTGTAGTGTGTTTAAAGGGACTCTGAGTGTCAGTTGATCTGATGGTTGTCATGTTGCTATGAAGGAAAAGTGCTTGATGGTTATTCATGGTAGTAATGTGACATCTATTGATTCTTTTCTTTGGTGAGTCCTGATAGTGCGGTGGGTCTAGTTGTTAGGTCTTCCTAACATGTTCACTCCTGATTGGTTGTGCTCGGTAGTGACATGTCTTTTGTCAGTGGGGCCAGTGCTTTTGGTGTCTGGGCATGTTAAATTTTGACTATGATCTATGGTTTCCACATGATTGCAAGGCTTGGTCCTTTTCCTTGTGGTTATGCGACAACCATCTAATAGTGTGGTAAGTAAGGCAATGGGTCTTAGGTAACAGTTGTGCTAAGGTGCTCAATTTTTATTGGTTTCTGACATGGTGATGTGGTTGTGGACTTTTTTGGGGCTTTTTGACCACTGTGTCAAACTTTATGGACTGCCCAATTTGTTGGGAAAACATAATATCAGTGGTCATGTTTTGTAGTTGACCGGTTAGCCGTTGCAGCTAAATTTGAATATCTTTCCCATGGGTTGTCTTACCACTATTTTTATAGTGAGTTGTATGCGACAAAAGGGGTTGCTCAGAATTGATTTTTCCAAGATAGTTGTAGTTGTGAAGATGATGAAGAAGATCTAGGTAGTTGTCCTGATCTAATTTTGCTTCCTATTGTGCTATGCTAGTTTTTAATGTGATGGCCTATTTCTCTCTACAGGCAGCTAGGGTTTGGTATGTCAGTGACCTTTGTATGCATGCAAAGTTTCTCAAGTTGGTCCAGGCATTTAATTTTGTTTCTCTTGCAACAAGAAGGAAATAACTTATGATTTTAGTTAGCTTATGGTGATGAAACCGATGTATTTGTATATCAGATTTGATCTGATCTTCCTGAGTTTCTAGGTTTTCTCTACATTCTTTCATTTCTTATTGTATTGGGTGGTTGTAGACCTAATTTTGCTCTAAATGATCTGTAGCTTGTTGCAATCCTTGTTCCTATAAAAGGATTTTCATGATCATTTAGAGGGGTTCTAGATTTTTGGGTTTTCACCCTCTTGGTTCCATTCCAGGGGTTCCTTCCCCTGGTCCTATGAATAGTGCTTCCTATAGATTCTTCCTTCTTCTCTACATATAGGGTGTTCCCTCTTTCCTCTCTGGCTATCAGAATATAAATAAATTGTAAGAGATGTTTTATGTATGAGATTGCAACATGTTTGTATTGCTATCAGGTTGTCTCCATTTGAGTTTTGAACTTATTAATTATAGCATCAAGGGTGTTATAGTTTTTCTATTTGTATTTCTAGTGAGTGTTTGCAATAGAGTTTCTTTTGCAGAAGCAACTGAGTTCATGACTGGTTTTTAGATATGTATGAGCTAGGGTATCAAGTGTATTTCATGCTTGTCTTTTAGTGGATGCTGATTAATATATTGCTTGTTTATAGGTCTCTTCTAAGGGGAGGGTTAAAATCCTTTGAATAGGTGATAGCATATCTAGGAACATAGGTGGTTTGATATTGTATGATCTGATTAGTAGTGCATGTTTGGTGCAAGGCATCAACATATTTGGGTGTGTTGTCTTCTTATTTCATAGCTCTATTGCAGTGAGGTATTTGACTCTGGTACCCATTGGATAACGCACTAGTCTATGAGAGATTTAGGGTATTTCAGGGGTCCATTCAACCCAACATCAATCCTTCAAATGAAATCCTTTTCCTTTGATGTTGGTAGTAGTAGTAGGAGGTCCTTTCTAGTTTCTAGAATCATTTTATGCAAGAAAGTTGTTGCATAAGGTTATGGTTTCATTGGGGTATAGCATACCTATAGGAGTCTAAAAACTATTCCAAAATAATACATCTATAAGCCTTTTGTTCATCAAGAAGAGTCATGAGTGTGCAGATGAGGCAATACCCACTTGAGTGATGTGGAGCTCAATGCAAAAGGAGGATGCCCTCGGTCCTCTCAATTGGCAGTTTTTCTCTATCAGACTTTGGAGTAGTTACTAACCATTTTGTCATCATAGTGTAAACCTGACACTGTGTGGAAAAAGTGGGAACCAACAAAATGGTGACTCTACTACGGAGAACAACAACAAAGAAATAAATATGTTAGAATCTCTGGTTGTGGTTATATTGTAAAGTCAAAATGTTATTTTCTAGATTGATTTGCCCCATCTGAGCCACCAATAAAATGGTGATTCTTCTGGGGAAGAAGTAAAAGATAGGAAGCTTCCTTGCTTGGCTAGATCATCCCAGAGTCTTGGTTGAAGTTACAAAGTCAAATAGAAAAATAAAATTTGTAAAATCTTCTCACTGCATGTTGAGTGATGACTCTGAGTTCTCTATTTGATTAGTCCAGTTCTTGATAAATAGTGAGGCCTAATGAAGTTCTGGTTGATTGGAAGAAGATACAAGACAAGTGCATTTTCCTCTTCAAGGAGGTGGTGACTCTACAAGAAAAGAACCTGATGGAGCTATATGGTGAGCTCTAGATCTGCCCTTTCTTCCATTCAACAAGCTAAGTTCCTGCTATAGAACTTCCAGGTATTATATTTCCATGTTTAGAAATGTTTCCTTATATGGTGATTTGAGCACTAAGAGAAGGAAAAGGTGTGAAAGAGAGGTTTGCATGCTTCAAAGAATCAAGGTTGTAGTTTTGCAAAAATTTTAGTGAAGCATGAGCATGGGCAGTGATCAGTATAGTTTCATTTTTAGCCCATGAGTATTCATATATGTTGGCAGTAGAATGATTATAATTTTCAAGTGGTTAGTTGCATATATGGATGGAAATCAGACCTTTATTTCAGGAGGGTTTCTAATTTTCTTTTGGTGGCATGGGGCCACTAACTAAGTTTCAAATTTTGTAAATACCTGTAAATATTTTCACTTTCTATTGTGTGTTTCCCTTTCCTGATTTTCCTGTTTGGTTGCTAGTTTTTGTGAGGGTTCCCCATTTTTTGTCCTATGGGTGGTCTGCTTCCTCTAGAAATTTTGAATTCTTGCTATGCCTGCAAGAGGCATACATCCCCAAATAGAACCACTATTAGTCCATTTTCCTGTCATAGAAAAGTCCTATGAAAATGGCCTATTGTCCTTGCAATGTTCTGTAAAGTTGTCCTGCCCTGCAACAACATGTTTTAGCTTGCAAAGAAGATCCACAATGTTTTATGGATTGCAATCTTAGCCCTGTGTTCTTCAATATGTCACCTTGCTTCAATTTTGATCACATGTCTTAAAGTGTTGAAACCAGGGAGATATTCATGTTTGAAGGTCTACAGGAAATAGTTTATTCATATCGGGCGGTGTCAAAATTGTCTGAGCATAAAAACCGTTGATGTTTTCACATTCCTTTGTTATATTTTGTCAATGTGAAAACCCTGGTTGTTTTTAGCCTTGTTTCCTCTTTGCAGCTAGTCTCTCATGCTAGCATTTTCTTCTGTGCACTGCTATGATTGTGTGGGATCTAGTTCTTCATGCCTACACTCGCTTGTTCTTTGGTTTCCTGAGCAGTTAAGGATTTTCATTTGGTGATCGATGTTTCCTTTGATCATATGTTTGTGCTTCACTAGTGGTTAGTTCCTTAGTCTTTGATGAGCCATCAAGTGGTTTGTGTTAGGTCTGGTAGTCTCAGTTGTTTAGCAGTTAAAGTTTAAGAAAGATCTACAGTTGTCGCATGATCATAAGGAATATTCTTCCCCTTTGTGATCATGCAACCACCATTCGATGGAAGGGTTGATAGGTTGTTGGACCCTTTTGCAAGGTGCTGACATTGTCATTCTTCATTGGCTATGAGCAGTGATGTAGCTTTTTTCAATGGGCCTAAATCTTTTAGATGGAATGATAGTGCAAAGGATCTATGACTGACACATGATCTCATGGAATCTTCCCAAGCTATGAGATCATGCACCCACCATCTAATTTAAAAGTAAGGCTTGTCAAGGTGGGTCCTCTATCAGTTGGTGCTGATGTGCATGTTTCTTATTGGCTATGAGTGGTGACGTGGTTTTTGTCAGTGGGGCCAAGGGTTGTAGTGTGTTTAAAGGGACTCCAAGTGTCAGTTGATCTGACGGTTGTCGTATTGCCATGAAGGAAAATTTCTTGATGGTTATTCATGGCAGCAATGTGACATTCATTGATTCTTTTCTTTGGTGAGGCCCATGATGTGGTGGGTCCAGTTGTCAGGTCTTCTTGACATGTTCACTCTTGATTGGTTGTGGTGATGTGTCTTTTGTTAGTGGGGCTAGTGCTTTCCATGTTTGGGCATGTTAAAGTTCAGCTATGATCTTTGGTTGTCACATGATCACAAGGCTTGGTCTTTTTCCTTATGGTTATGTGACAATCATCTGATGGTGTGGTAAGTAAGGTGGTGGGTCTGAGGTACCAATCATGCTAAGGTGCTCAATTTCTATTGGTTGCCGATGTGGTGATGTGGCTGTGGACTTTTTTGGGCTTGTTGACCATTATGGAAAACTTTAAGGACTGCCCAATTTGCTGGGAAAACATAATATCGGTAGTCATCTTTTGTAGTCAACTAGTTAGCCGTTGTAGCTAAATTTGAATATCTTTCACGTGGGTTGTCTTACCAGTATTTTTACAGTGAGCCCTATGTGATAAAAGGGGTTGCTTAGAATTGATTTTTCTAGGATAGTTGTAGTTGCGAAGATGATGAAGAAGATCTAGGTGGCTGTCCTGATTTGATTTTGCTTCTTGGGGTGCTATGCCACTTTTTAATGCGGTGGCCTGTTTCTCTCTACAGGTAGCTAGGGTTTGGTATATCAATGACCTTTGTATGCATGCAAAGTTTCTCAAGTTGGTCTGAGCATTTAATTTTTTTTCTCCTATAATAAGAAGGCAATAACTTGTGATCACAATTAACTTATGGTGATGAAAATGATGTATTTGTATATCAGATTTGATCTGATCTTCTCGGGTTTTTAGGTTTTCTCTGCATTCTTTCATTTCTTGTTGTACTGGGTGGTTGTAGACCTAATTTTTCTCTAAATGATCTGTAGCTTGTTGCAATCCTTATTCCTATAAAAGGATTTTCATGATCATTTATAGGGGTTCCATATTTTTGGGTTTTCACCCTCTTGGTTCTATTCCAGGGGTTCCTTCCCTTGGTCCTATGAATGGTGCTTCTTGCAGATTTTTCCTTCTTCTCTACATATAGGGTGTTCCCTCTTTCCTCTCTAGCTATGAGAATATAAAGAAATTGTAACATATGTCTTATGTATGAGATTACAACATGTTTATATTGCTATCAAGTTGTCTCCATTTGAGTTTTGAACTTATTGATTATAGCATCGAGGGTGTTATAGTTTTTCTATTTTCATTTCCAGTGAGTGTCTGCAATAGAGTTTCTTTTGCAGAAGTAACTAAGTTCATGACTAGTTTTTAGATATGTATGAGCTAGGGTATCAAGGGTATTTCATGCTTGTCTTTTAGTGGATGTTGATTAATGTATTACTTGTTTATAGGTATCTTCTAAGGGGAGGGTTAAAATCCTTTGAATAGGTGATAGCATATCAAGGTACACAGGTGGTTTGATAATGTATGATCTAATTAGTAGTGTATGTTTGGTGCAAGGCATCAACATATTTGGGTGTGTTGTCTTTTTGTTTCATAGCTTTGTTGCAATGAGGTATTTGACTCTACTACCCATTGGATAAGGCACTGGTCTATGAGAGACTTAAGGTATTTCAAGGGTCCATTCAACCCAACATCAATCCTTCAAATGAAATCCTTTTCCTTTGATGTTGGTAGTAGTAGTAGGAGGTCCTTTCTAATTTCTAGACTCATTTCATGCAAGCACGTTGTTGCATAAGGTTATGGTTTCATTGAGGTATAGGATACCTATAGGAGTCTGACAAATATTCCACAATAATACATCTGTAGGCCTTTTTTTCATCAAGAAGAGTCATGAGTGTGCAGATGAGGCAATACCCACCATAGTGATGTGGAGCTCAAAGCAAAAGGAGGATGCCCTCAGTCCTCATCAATTGGCACTTTTTCCCTGTCAGACTTTGGAGCGGTTACTGACTAGTTTGTCATCATAGTGTACACCTGACACTGTGTGGAAAAAGTGGGAACCAACACCTTAAAGAGACAAGCCACTAAAGAAGACTTCATAACAAGGGAACAAACACTTGATTCCACTCTTCCAGTATGCTTTGTTGAAGAAAATTCACTATTGTTGAACTTGGTGAAGCCAAACTTAAGGAAAAAGATGAGAACACTACACCTCATGAACAAAGATTATGAGCTGATATCTAAGGAAACAAAGAAGGCCTTTAAGAAATTATTCTTAGAGCAGCACATGAAACCTATGTCTGTGCCCATCTCTTAAGCACATAGTGATCAAGAAAAAGTAACAAAGACCATCAAGATACAATCTATAGGTCCTCAAGATTCAATGCCTATAGTAGAAGCACAAACAGAGTTTGATAAGCCTACACCCATGACAAAGTCACTCAAGGACAACACCATTATCATTGATAATGTTGAGATAGCCATGATGACCACTGACACTAACTTGGATAAGTTTGAAGAAGATTTTGTGAGAACACAAGAAGCTAAAATGTTATGCAGCAACACATCACCCACTCATCGAAAAGAAGCATTGATTGATGATGAAAAAGAAGAAGAAAAGATGGAAGAAAAATAAATAGAAAAAGAAAAAATAGAAAAAGAAGAGGAAGAAGAAAAGATAAAAGAAAGTGAGAAAAATGATGAAATGTCATTAAAGAAATAAGTAGTGGATAACACTCCCATCACTCCATCTACAACATTGTTGTCAAGTTTGACACTTGACACATCCAGTTTGGACTCATGGAGAGAAGAAGACCTAATTAAGTTTAGCATCCTAGCTATGGAGAAAGCCAAACAAAAGAAAGTAATGAGGAATCTCCTCCTGGTATAATTAGTAAACATTTTGAATGATCTATTTCTAGAAGATAAGAAAGTGTCAAAGATACACTTGGTTGATGATGTGAGTACAATCATCTCACTTTTCAAAAGCAATTTCTCAAGCCTTGAAGAATCTACATCCCTAGTTGCAGAAGAAAAGTATCTGAAGAAGAGATTGAATGAATTGGTTAGTAACTTTGCACTTGACCTCAGTTCCCTCAAGACCAGTCAAGCATCCTTGAAAGAATTTGCAGACCGAGGAAGAAGAATCATTGCAAAATGCATGGATCAAGATAAGCTCACTGATGTTCATTTTGAGAAAATAAAAGAGTTTGAAGCTATGATTGAGAAAGTGAAGATTTTAGTGAAAGACCCATCCACTAATGTGAACATGTGCAATAATGTCTACCAAAGTTAGATAGACAAAATTGAGAACATAGAGAAAGAGATGAAAAATTTAAGGGCTAGACAAACTCAGTTGAGGAATGCTCTTGCACCCTCACTAGACATTCTTAATTAAAAAATCAAGGAGATTGATGCACTATGATAACCTATGATCAAGTTCCTTCCACATATTTGAAGAAGATAGAGAAGCTTCAATATGCATTATGTGCCCATCTCTAGATAGTCAGCTCTTTGATCTCATTTTGGAAGAAGGAGATCTAGAACCTAAAGATTACATATCCAGATGTTTTCCCTCAGTGAGTATGTGTAGATATAGTTTTTGTAACACATTTTTCATTAATGTTAAAGGGGGCATTGTATATAATATGGATCATAATATGTATAGGGAGATATAAGTATATGTATAGATGACAACAAGTTTTTTGTATTAAGGATAGTTAGCAACTTGGCCATATTCCTTTGTTGCCATCAATGACAAAGGGGGAGATTGTTGGAAAGTAGGCTATACTAATGTATATGACTTTAGATAGTGTTTTCATTATGGAAACAAAGTTATATAGTAGTTTGGAGTCAACGCACTTGAAGAGAAGATTAGAAATCAGTTAAGTGTTGAAGATTGGACAGTGTATAGAGTTCCAGCAACTTAGAGCATGAGCACACATGCATATAGAAGAATTATGGTATGCACCTTGGAAGTTAAGTTGGTTAGACTATATTATTACTTAGTCTAAGAGAACATGATCAAATGTGCAAGGATGAGAAAGTTACAGTCAGTTGAAGTTGCACAGCTAGTGTGTGCCAGTGAAAAATAGAGCATGAAGCTGACAATTAGTATTTTGATTTGTGTTATAATGTAATGTTGTAAAGGCTATCTAACCATTGTATTTAAGTTTCTGACATGTATACTTGTTTTTTTGTAAGCACGCTTAAGCCAATTCATTTGGAAGCATTGTATGTAATAGGTCTAAGGGCTGACCTTGTTGTTTATTTTGTATGAGCATATAAATATAAGGTGCACCCATTGTATTTGGTATGGAAGTTGATAGAGAGTTGTAACAAGAAGAGAAGAAGTGTAGAAAGACACTAGAAGATGTATTAGAGATTTGTTAGAGGGCAAAGAATCAACACATTAAAGGAACTAATCTCACAAGAACTGTCACAGTGACAGTTCATCCTGTAGATATAGCGTGTATCTAAGATCAGAAGGTTGTAGCCTTCACCACTTGAGTAGTGATCTCTTGGATAGTGCTTCCTCTCCCCTAAAAGGGACTATTGTAAAAAACTTAGAATAGGGTCTGACCCTTGACAAGGTCTACTATACTAAAAGTATTGTAAATAAACTCCTAATAGGGTTAAGAATCTTCTAACAAGGATCACAATACACTAGTGAAAAATTTTAGTGGGTGTCTATTCCCACTGGGGTTTTTACCTATTTGGGTTTCCTCATAACTATATTGGTGTTATGTGTTGATTTCATGTTTCATGTTTATGTGGATGTTCATTTCAGTACTTAAGCATTTAAGTTCAGTTTAAGATTAAGTAAAAAGATAAAATACAGTGAACACTAATTCACCCCCCCTCTCATTGTTCCCATTCCTAACAATTGGTATCAGAACTTTGGTCCTTAGAAAAGAAGTTTAACCACTTGAGGAGATCATGGACAAAGTAGAAATGAAACAACTAAAAAGAAATATTGAAGCTTCTCTTGAAGACCTGGACAGATCTAAACAATAAATTGAAGAACTTAAAGAAAAAGTCAGTGATGCTCAATTAGTCATCAAAAGGCTAAGAAAAGATTTGAAAGAATGCTCTACCAGTGATTTAGGGATTATGATCAAAAAGATCAGTGAAGAAAATTCATCTCTAAAAGAACAGATTATAGAATTAGATGATAAGCTGACTAACAATTAGGAAGTCTCTGATAAATAGATCAAAGAGAACCTTCAACTAAATGAAGAATTGAGGCAAGAAAACATGGAAATCTTGAAGCTAAGGAACAACAAAGAAATATTGGAATCTGAATTGAAAGATGCAAATAATCACATTGATAAGTTGTACACCAATTCTAATTTGATAAAATCTCAGTTGTATGCAAGAAGAGTTAAATGAGATACTAGTTGCTGCATTAGATACAATGAAGCACAAAATCAGATTGACAACATGTGAGCAATAATGAAAGCACCAAAAGACACCTTTGATGCTAAGGTGACTGGAAGTTAGACTAAAGATCATATTGAATCATCAAATAATGAGCACAAGCTAGTAGATTGAACTTGTTATGCATGTAACAAGCATGGTCATATAGCAAGGAAATGTACAGAGGTAACACCTTTCAATGGTTACTGTTATTCATGCAATAAATTTTGTCATAGAGCTATGAATTGTAAGAAAAGTTAGAAGAACAAGACTCAACATAATTATAAAAATCCAAATTTCTACTTTAAAGTATGCTAAAGTTTGTAGATCTCTGATTGCATTTGAATTAAGAGAGATTGGAGAGTAGAAGAGCCCTAGCATTTGATTGTGACGGATTGCAAATTGATTCATCAAGTGATTTTCTATGTATTTGATCAGTTGCAGAAACCCTAGTTCATTACGCTGATTCAGAATCTCTTGAAAACTAGTAAGAAAGCATTATACAAGTAAGTGATGGCTACTCCTATAGTATTTGATGTTGCAGAGAAGAAAATATATGTATTTAAGAGGCACCCATTCAAATCCACTTTGGACGACCTAGAAGGGGCTTTCTCATGCACACCTATGGGTTTTATGCATGTCAAAGATATTATGGCATACATACACTGTAAGAAAGAACTAGTAGGATTGGACAGATTAAGAGCACGCATGGAAACTATGTTGGAAGTAGACAAAACCTTCATGCATGAGTATACAAAGTGGAATAATCAGCCTATAGTGGAGTATGCTACACCATATGAGTTCTACAAATCAGAATGGATCAATATTCTACTAAGCAAGATTCATGATGACCTATTTTGGATAGGTGAAGTGTTGGACAAAATTAATGGTGACCTGATTCATGAGATAACATGCCTCTCAAAGATAGGTGCCATTCTTCCAGTCAGAAAATATGTGAGGAAACTTGTAGAGAAAACCTACAAGGCAAGAAGTGATAGGTGTGGAATGACCATAGAGCCTATTGAGAAAGATGACATTAAATTGATGTCCATGATACTAGGTTATAGGTTTCAACACACTAGCAAGGTGAACAGTGTGTCTATGGCCACAATTCTTGCAAGTATAAGACTTGTGAAAGAGATTGGAGAATTCAACTTGTGTGAGATCTTGCATGCATAGTTAATTGATAACATTAAATAAATCAAGCATGATACGACCAAGATATTTAAATTTGGGTCTTTGATCATATATATGTACTTCCATATTGTTTGAAAGGTGTCAGATTTATACCTTGACAAGACTATTCCTACTATGGGATAGATATCCTTCAAGGCATCTACTGAGAGCACTCTAAGAGACTACATCACACTAGAGTTGAAGATATTTAGAGTCAAGATGCAGATGAGGTACAAAATTTTAGAGAAAATAGTTGAAAAGTACAAGAAAACTATTTTCTTCATGGTTGAGATAGACACAACATGCATGGACGCAGTTGAGCCAAGGACAAAGTGGATCCATCCACTTGGATATGAGGTTGATGAACAAGTCCTAGAAGAATATGCACAAGTATTGGTTTCAGCCCCTAAAGACCCTAATGAGCCAAGATGGGGAACCTATGAAGAGAAAACAAGAGAAGTTGATGTAGTCTTGAATAGTGCAGCAACTAAAAGGAAGGTTGCCAAAGTTACCTTAGAGATCTTGAGAATTCATGGAGTGTCTCAAGCAGACCTAGACAAGGCAAGGGAAGAGAAGATTGCTTTGGAAATTGAAATTGCAACAACAACAAAGTTAGAATCAGAGGATCCTAAGCTAAAGAAGGTGAAAATTGACAAATCTGATGTTCAGAAGGATAAAACTAATGTTACTCCTTCTGCACCCAAGGAAACCATTGACCTTACTACTCCTCCTAAGTATAAGGTAATTTCTAAGAGGAAGAAATAGATTAGCAGTAGTCATCCATCCTTGTGAGTAACAAGGAATAGAAGGAACACTCAACCTCCTCCGGAAGTAAGTTTCAAACCTAGTCTCAATGTGTTAAATACAAGGATTGTTGATGAAGGCATAATTGATCATGTAGGAAAGTTCTATAAGAAAGACAGTGAGATTGACAAATTAGAGATGCATGGAATGATTGTCAAACATATGTTGAAGTTTAAGAAGACAGTCCTAGAACTGAAGATTATGATTCCAGAAAATGTATGGAATATGTTAGAATTCTAAAAGAGACAAGCTATTGAAGAGGATCTAAGGACAAGAGAAAATATTCTAGATGAAACCCTTCCAGTATATTCTCTAGAGGAGAAATATTTTTTACTAAACCTAGTGAAACCACATCTTAGAACCAAGTCAATGACCCTACACATAATGGACAAGAATTATGAATTGGTTGCTAAGGAAACATATAAGGCATTTGAGAAGGTCTTCATGAATAGGCACATGTATCCAACTTCTACACCCAAAGTTCAAGTTCCCACAATGGTTGCAAAAGAGTTAGAGAATACTAATGTACCCATGACAAGTCCCTAGGACTCAGTGCCTATAGTTGAAACAACATCAGAGGAAGATAAGTCAGTGCCCATATCAAAGACATTAAAAGATGACTCAATTTTTATTGATAGTGTAAAAGTTACTTTAGCGGCCATAGAAATGGACTTGGCTAAGTTTGAAGAGGCATTTGCAAGAACACAAGAGGTTGAAACTCTTTTTAGTAACACTCCTCCCATTCATCAAGAAGAAGTATTGATTGAGGATATAACAAATGAAGAAGAAAAGAAAGAAGGAAAAGAAATAGAAATAGAAAAAGAAGAATAAAAGAAAGAAGAACAAACAAAAAAAGAAGCATAAAAACAAAAAGAAGTAGAGAGAAAAGAAAATGAATCAATAACAATAGGAGTCAAAGAGGAAGTTATGGATAGTACTCCTATCACTCCACTTCCCTGAGCAGCATTGTTGTCAAGTTTGATACCTGTCTCAACTAGTTTGGAATCATGGGGAGAAGAAGACTTGATCAAGTTTAGTGTCTTAACTATGGAGAAAGCTAAGGAGAAACAGGTAATGAGGAATCCCCTCCTTGTAGAATTAGTAAACATCTAAAAAAAATTGTTACCAGAAGACAAGAAAGTGTCCAAGGTACATTCTGTTGATGATGTGAGTGTAGTTATTTCACAATTCAAGAGTAATTTCTATAGCTTGGAAAAATCAACATCATTAGTTATAGAGGAGAAGTACAAAAAGAAAAGGCTAAGTGAATTAGTTAGAAAATTTACACTTGACCTAAGCTCACTAAAGGCTAGTCAAGCATCCTTGAAGGAGTTTGCAGCAAAGGGCAGAAAGATTATTGCTGACTGTATGAACTAGGACAAGTTGATTAGTGATCTATACAAGAAGGTACAAGAGGCAGAAGCTATGATAGATAGAATAAGGAAATTAGTATAAGATCCATCCATTGATGTGAACAAGAGTAACAATGTCTACCAAGGACAAATAGATAAGATTGAAAAAGATGAGAAAGAGATGTCAAAGATAAGGTAAAGGCAAACACAATTAAGGAATTCTCTTGTGCCCTCACTAGATATACTCAATCAGAATATCAAGGAGATCAATGCCACCATGGTGACATATGATCAAGGTCCTAGCATAGATTTGGAGAAGATGGAAAATCTACAGTATGCACTATGTGCCCATCTCCAGATTGTAAACTCATTGATCACATTTTGGAAGAAGGAGATACAAAAATTGAAGATAGCATATCCAGATGTTCTCTCATAGTAGGTAGTTGTATATATATTTTTGAAGCACCTTTGTCATTAATGTCAAAGGGGGATTATGTATAGAATATGGTTATAGATATGTATAAGGAGATATAAGATAGAAAGTTATGTATAAGGGAGATATAAGACAAAAAAAATTTGTATTAAGGAAAAGTTAGCAACTTGGCCATATTCCTTTGTTTCCATCAATGACAAAGGGGGAGATTGTTGGAAAGTTGGCTTAGTATAGTGTTTTCATTATGGAAACAAAGTCATATAGTAGTTCAGAGTTAGCGCACTTGATGAGAAGATCATAAATCTACTAAGTGTTGAAGACTAGATAGTGTACAGTGTACCTAAAGCTTAGAGCATCGGCGCACATGTGTACGACTAAATTATGGTATGCACCCTGGAAGATAAGTTGGCTAGATTATATTCATGCTTAGTCTATGAGTGCATGATCTAATATGCAAGTATGAAAAAGTTACACATAGTTGAAGTTACATAGCCAGTGTGTGCCAGAGAAGAATAGAGTAAGCAACTGACTATTGGCATTTTGATTTGTGGTTATATTTCTTATGATGTAAAGGCCATGTACCTATTGTAATTAGGTTCCCGACATTTAAATATATTTGTTTGTAAATAGGCTTGAGCCAATTCAATTAGAAGCATTGTATGTAATCAGATAAAGGGCCGACCTAGTTATTTGTTTTGTATGCACATATAAATATGAGATGCGCCCATTGTAATTAGTATGAGAGTTGTTATAGAGTTGAGATAAGAAGAGGAGAAGTGTGCAAAGAGTCTATAAGATGTATTAGAGCTTTGCAAGAGGTCAAAGCATCAGTGCATCAAAGGAATTGATCAGACAAGAAGTGTCACAGTAACAGTTCATCCAATAGATATAGTATGTATCTGAGATCATAATGTTGCAACCTTCACCACTTGAGCAGTGAGCTCTAGGATAGTGCATCCACACCCCTAAAATGGTTTATTGTAAAAGAATCCTAATAGATTCTAACCCTTGACAAGGTCTACTATACTTTATACATTGTAAAGAAAATCCTAACAAGGTTAAGGATCTTCTAACAAGGATCATAAAACACTAGTACAGAATATTAGTGGCTGTCAATTTCCACTGGGGTTTTTACCTATTTTGGTTTCCACATAATGATATTGGTGTTATGTGTTATGTTTCATGCTTATGTGGATGTTCATTTTAGTACTTAAGCATTTAAGTTCAGTTAAGATTAAGTAAAAAGATAAAATATAGTGAACACTGATTCACCCCCCCCCCCTCTTAGTGTCCCCATTCCTAATAGATTTTGGATTAGCTGGTTGTTTAAGTTTTTGAGATTGAGTTTGAACCATAAAAAGGTGAAGGATGATTATGGGATGCAGGTTTTAATGAACCAAATGAATGTGTTGGTAAGGTAGATGTAGAAAGGAACCTAAAAGTGTTGAGATAAATATAAAACTTGAAAATCTAAGTCTATAGGAGGTATGGATATCACTGATGCAGGAGCATCCTGGGTGTAAGAGCAATCTTGCATCACCCAAAAAATATTTCTATTTTTATATTCAATAAGGGCTATTTTAGTGCAGAAAGTTACTATTTTTGGTAATTTTTGCATATGCTCAGAATGATCTAATTTCTTTCTTGGAGGTTCATTTTGGTCATGTAAGTCTGCCAGTAAAGTTTCATTGCCAGATCAAGTGTATATTGGAAGATATTGAAGATTTTTGGTATTGGCAGCAGGGTGCAGAAACTTTGAACTCAGTTTTGAAGGCTTTAGAGGCCCCGGATGAGGTCGAAAATTTGGGTGACGGGCGCTTGCATTGGTCAAGCCTATAGAGTGCTTCGTGGCATTTTTGAAATGGGGTTATAATAGCCAATCGGGTCAACTGGTGATGACTTATGGTCTTCAGAAGTTGGGCCACCTGAAATGGCAAAAAATAATTTTCTTCAAAATTTCTGTTCGGGTTTCAAAGGTTATCTTGAGCCGACTATGATGTAATAAAATGTAAAATAAAATAATTCTAAGTTTGGTCAGCCTTATTGGCTAAAATTCTGGAACTTTCCCAGGTGGTGGATAATTGCCTATATAAGGAAGGCTGTATTATTGTCTTAGGCAGTTCAAAATAGTTCTGGGTAATAGTTCGAGGCTTTGTCCTATAGAATATTGTAAGGGAATGCCCATGTGGCTTTGCATATTGTAATTCTGAAAGTTTGTAATTCCACATTTGTGGAGATGATAAGAAGCCAATTTTTCTGTTCTTGCATATTATTGTTGTTGTTTCTCTTTTTCTGTTATGTGTTTGTGGTATTAAGGGGAGCACCCTTCATCAAGTGGTATCAGAGTAGGAGTTCTTGAGTGTGTAAACAGATCACTAACTGTGAGGCAGTTTGCACCGGGACCGTGGCTAGGGTTTCAGCGCGCATCGCGAAAATGCCTCCATGAAGGGAACGTGGCGGAAGAGCTGGTGTTGTAACACCTGAGGTTAGAGAGCTACAGAGACAAGTGCGAGCATTGCAAGAAGAGATTCACAGAGGAATGAATCTTAATGTCAGAGATGAAAGCGAGGATGAAGCCGAAGAAGAATATCAATAAGGAGAAGCTGAAATTGTGAACCAGGAGGAAGAAAGACTTTTTCGGGTGATTTCTAAGATTGGGAAAAGACCTAAGATTGAGGTTCCTACATTTTTTGGAAATCTTAACCTAGAGGAATTGATCGACTGGATCAATGAATGTGAGGAGTATTTTGAGTATGAAGATGTTGAGGATCCTGATAGGGTCAAATTTGTGAAGGCCAGACTGAAAGGTCATGCAAAGATCTTGTGGCAAGAAATTCAATTGGAGCGAAATAAAAGAGGGAAAGATAAATCACAAGATGGGATCAGATGGTGAAAAAATTGAAGCAACAGTTCATTCCTGTTGATTATGAGCTTGACCTACTGAAGAAAATGCAAAGTTTGAAGCAAGCAGGAAAATCTGTTCAGGAGTATACAGAGGAGTTCTATCGACTCCTCATCAGAAGAGGCCATGCCGAAGCTGATAAGGAGAAAGTTGCCTGATACCTTAATGGGTTAAGGCCAAGCATTCAGGAGGAGTTGAATCTGGTTCGAATCAACAGTATTGAGGAGGCATACCAATTTGCCCTAAAAGTAGAGGAAAAGTTGAACAAAAAGTTTGAGAGCAGACAAAACGGAAGAGGTCACGGTGGACGATCTGGTGGACGGTCATATGGTGGCCGAAATGAAGATCTGAAAAAGAAGGATGAGGCCAGTAGCAGTCAAAATCAGTGAGGAAATAATTCCAATCACTTCCAAGATCAAAATAATAGAGATCAGAGAGGAAGAGGAAGAGGACAAGGAT
The DNA here is from genome assembly GCA_027943335.1 of Chamaecyparis obtusa. Classification (NCBI taxonomy): domain Eukaryota; kingdom Viridiplantae; phylum Streptophyta; class Pinopsida; order Cupressales; family Cupressaceae; genus Chamaecyparis; species Chamaecyparis obtusa. Next base: position 873,279 of record BSBK01001816.1, read on the forward strand.
CTGGAAGAGGTGGCTTCTGTGGAACATGTTTTCACTATGGAGAAGAAGGTCATAGGGCATTTGAATGTCCTCAGTGCCAAGGCAGAACAGACAGGAGAAATGAAGGCCAGGCTAGAGTTGCACATGTAGATGAAGATGCCAGATCATCAAATTCTGAAGATGCTGAAAGAGGAGAAACGTTGATTAACAGAAGAGTCCTGTTGAGTGGTGAGAATGAACTTGAGCAAAGGAGGAGCCTGTTTCGCACCAGGTGCAAGTGTGAAGGTAAATGTTGTGATGTGATTATTGATAGTGGAAGCATTGACAATTTGGTGTCAGAAGAGATGGTGACAAAGTTGAAGCTCAAGAGACAGAAACAGCCACATCCATATCGGATTGCCTGGGTACAGGATGACCACAAGGTCATGGTCAATGAACAATGCCTAGTGAAGTTCAAGATTGGCGGATACCAAGATGAGGTATTTTGTGATATCATATCTATGGATGCATGTCATATGTTGTTGGGTAGACCATGGCAGTTTGACAGATGTGCTGTACATGATGGTCATGCGAATACCTATTCCCTGACAAAGGATGGAGTGTGACATAAGCTAAAACCATTGAAGGAGACTGAAGAAAAGGTATGTGGTAATGCAAGGATAACTTTTGTTGATGGAAGAAATTTCTTAGATGGTATGAGGCATGAGCATGTATGTTTTGCTTTAATTCCAAAAGCTGGTAAAGAGGAAGTAGAAGATGTTCCTGTAGAAGTTGCAGATTTGTTGAATGAGTTTTAGGATATTGTATCCGATAACATGCCTAATGGATTACCACCAGTCAGGAAGATCAGTCATCAGATGGACTTGATCCCAGGAGTGAGTTTTCTGAATAAGGCAGCACACAGAATGACACCTGCAGAAAGTGAGGAGTTGAATAGACAAGTACATGAACTGTTACAGAAAGGATTGATCTATGAGAGTCTGAGTCCCTGTGTTGTACTAGCAGTATTAGCACCAAAGAAGAATGGAGAATGGAGGATGTGTATAGATTCTAGGGCAATAAACAAGATCACAATCAAGTATAGGTTTCCATTACCACGAATGGATGATATTATGGACTGTTTGAGTGGAGTTGTGTATTTCTCAAAGATAGATCTGAAGAGTGGATATCATCAGATTTGGATCAGAGAAAGAGATGAATGGAAGACTACCTTCAAGACAAAGGAAGGACTATATGAGTGGTTAGTCATGCCTTTTGGGCTAACCAATGCGCCGAGCACTTTCATGCGGCTCATGAACGAGGTTCTGAAAGAATTTCTAAGTAAGTTTGTCATTGTTTACCTAGATGATATTTTGATCTTTAGTAAGACATTGGATGAGCATATGATGCATATTCATATGGTATTTGACAAGTTGAGAGAAGAGAAATTATTGATTAATTTGAAGAAGTGCAGTTTTGTGAAGAAGGATTTGGTGTATTTGGGGTTTGTAGTTTCAGGAGAAGGTCTAAAAATGGACCCAGAGAAGGTACAGGCTATCCTTGAATGGCCTACTCCAAAGAGTGCTACTGAGGTAAGATCTTTTCATGGTCTAGCTAGCTTTTACAGAAAGTTTTATCAGAAATTTTAGTAGTATTTGTGGACCCTTGACTGAAACAATGAGAGGGGATAGAAAAGAGTTTAAGTGGACAAATGGGGCAGAAAAGAGTTTTCAATTATTGAAACAAAAAGTTACAGAAGAAACTATTTTAGCACTTCCAAATTTTAATAAGGTGTTTCAAGTAGATTGTGATGCTAGTGGTACTGCAATAGGAGCTGTTATGAGCCAAGAAGGTAAACCTGTTGCTTATTTCAGTGAGAAGTTAAATGATGCCAAGAGGAAATATTCTATTTATGATCAGAAATTTTATGCTATAGTTCAGGCATTAAAGAAGTGGAGACATTATCTACTTCCTAAGGAGTTTGTTTTGTATACTGATCATCAAGCTTTGCAATATTTGAATAGTCAAGGAAAGTTGAATCAGAGGCATTTGAAATGGGTTGAGTTTTTGTAGAGTTATACATTTGTTTTGAAACACAGGAGTGGAAAGTCTAATAGGGTTGTAGATGCTCTTAGCAGAAGGAAACTATTGGTGACAAAAATGTAGATTGAAGTGGTTGGGTTCAAGGAACTCAAGAATTTGTATCCAGAGGATCTTGATTTTGGTGAAGCTTGGAAAGCTTGTACAGAACCTGTTACTCTAGACAGGATGAAATGGTTGGATTTCATCATCCAGGATGATATGCTATTCAGAGGGAGTTAGTTGTGCATTCCATGAAGTTCTATGAGGGAGAATCTCATCAAGGAGAAGCATAGCGGAGGATTGGCTGGACATTTTGGTCATGATAAAACCCTTGGTTTGGTTAGTGAGAATTATTATTGGCCACAGTTGTAGCAAGATGTGAAGTTTGTATAGAGTTGTAGAGTATGTCAAATGGTGAAAGGAGTGAAGTAGAATATAGGGTTGTACCAGCCATTACCTATACCAGAGAAGCCTTGGGAGGATATCAGTATGGACTTTGTTCTTGGTTTACCGAGGACATAGCGGGGACATGATTCAATTTTTGTAATAGTTGACAGATTTTTGAAGATGGCACATTTCATTCCCTGCAAGAAGACTAATGATGCTATTCATGTAGCAGAATTGTTTTTCAGAGAAGTAGTGAGACTTCATGGTTTTCCAAAGACCATAGTTTCAGATCGGGACACTAAGTTTGTTGGATATTTCTGGTGAACATTGTGGAAGAAGTTGAAGACAGATTTGAAGTTTTGTTCATCACATCACCCACAGACTGATGGATAGACAGAGGTGGTGAATAGGAGTTTGGGAAATCTGTTGAGATGTTTGGTTGGGGATAAGCCAACAGGATGGGATTTGATTTTACCGCAGGCAGAATTTGCATACAATAATTCTGTCAATAGGAGCACTGGTAAATCACCATTCTAGATTATATATGGAAGTAGTCCAAGAAATGCATCTGAGTTGAGAAAGATAGATAAAGGAGAAATAAGTAGTGCTGAGGCTGAGGATTTTGCAGAACATTTGAAGAACATCCATGGGGAGGTGAGGAAGCATATTACCAAGATGAACGCACAGTATAAGGCTAAGGCAGATGAGAAAAGGAGGTATAAGGAATTTTAGGTTGGTGATGAAGTCATGGTTCATTTGTGGAAGGAGCGGTTTCCAGTTGGTACATATAACAAGTTGAAAATGAAGAAGTTTGGACCATGTAAGATATTGAAGAAGCATGATTCAGGAAATGCATATGAGGTAGAATTGCCTAGTGAGCTGAATATTTCACCAGTGTTTAACATTTTAGATCTGACAGAGTATCATGAAGGAGGTGTTGAAGATGAGATCACAACAGCACAGTGGAGTATTCCAGCAACTCGTTCAAACACTAAGGAGATCGAAGACATACTGGACAGTCATGTTGGTAGAAGCACAAGGAATAGGACATATGAAGAGTATTTGGTCAAATGGAAAGGATGACCTGTAGAAGATTCATCATGGCTAACAAAGGAGGAGGTTAACCATCTTGGTTTTCCTCTACACACCTGAGTCGTGACAGGGTCACTTCTCAAATTACCTTGGGTGTCTGATGCAGGAGCATCCTGGGTGTAAGAGCAATCTTGCATCACCCAAAAAATATTTCTATTTTTATATTCAATAAGGGCTATTTTAGTGTAGAAAGTTACTATTTTTGGTAATTTTTGCATGTGCTCAGAATGATCTAATTTCTTTCTTGGAGGTTCATTTTGGTCATGTAAGTCTGCCAGTAAAGTTTCATTGCCAGATCAAGTGTATATTGGAAGATATTGAAGATTTTCGGTATTGGCAGTAGGGTACAGAAACTTTGAACTCAGTTTTGAAGGCTTTAGAGGCCCTGGATGAGGTCAAAAATTTGGGTGATGGGTGCTTGCATTGGTCAATCTTGTAGAGCACTTCGTGGAATTTTTGAAATGGGGTTATAATAGCCGATCGGGTCAACTGGTGATGACTTATGGTCTTCGGAAGTTGGGCCACCTGAAATGGCGAAAAATAATTTTTTTCAAAATTTTTGTTCAGGTTTCAAAGGTTATCTTGAGCCGACTATGATGTAATAAAGTGTAAAATAAAATAATTCTAAGTTTGGTCGGCCTTATTGGCTAAAATTCTGGAACCTTCCCAGGCGGTGGATAATTGCCTATATAAGGAAGGCTGTATTATTGTCTTAGGCAGTTCAGAATAGTTTTGGGTAATAGTTCGAGGCTTTGTCCTACAGAATATTGTAAGGGAATGCCCATGTGGCTTTGCATATTGTAATTCTGAAAGTTTGTAATTCCACATTTGTGGAGATGATAAGAAGCCAATTTTTCTGTTCTTGCATATTATTGTTGTTGTTTCTCTTTTTCTGTTATGTGTTTCTGGTATTAAGGGGAGCACCCTTCATCAATCACTATGATATGAAAAAGATAATCAAGAGATGAAACCTAAGTAAGTTCTTGGTTAAGGATGATAAATCCTAATAGACAACTCACAAAGATCAAATCTAATATCCAAGGTAGTAATTCAACACTAATTGGTGATTTTGTTGATCTTGGATGAATGAAAGGTTGATGAAATTTTGAGGAAAATGGTCAAATAAGATATAAAAATGTTGTGTGGATTAGATGTGTTTCCAGAATCATGAATAGGACAAAAATGGGTTTCTAAAAAAGTAAGTGTGAAAATTCTAAAGTCCGTACAAAATCTCTATATGATGGATACGTAAAAATAAATGTGCAGGACAATTTTATGTATACACAAAAGAGTGTGACAAATGCACAACAAAATATTATAGGTGCACAGTGAAAGTGATAGATGTGCACTAAAGTTGATCAAATGCACAACATAATGTCATGGATGCACAATTTTGGTTTTTTGGAAGTTTTCAGGACATTTTTGGTTTTCTAGTTACTGATTTGATAAATTTTTATCTAAAGAAAAATGCATACACACACACACACAAAACATAAATGATTGATTTCTAACTTAATCTAAAATGAATGCATAGACCTGTTGGTGCTCTCAAAAATCTATCTAGTTTTGATTCCCTAATCAGAGAATTTTCTTAAGGCAAAGTTCAGTGCTTCAAAAACCACTTTGAAAATACCTATTTTCAAGTGCATGTAAGGATAGGCCTGTTGATTTTAATGGGATGGCACTTAGGAAATGTGTTCCTCACATTTCATTTGGCATATGCAATTGGTTGCAACTTCTAGAATCCAATTCAGACAAATTTTGAGGGTACCCATTTGAAGGACATTTCATAAATATGCACTTTGCATTATGTCCAGTTTTAACTAAATGGCCTACTTCAAAGGTTTACATCTGACACCTAGTTGATGGTCATGAAAAATGAATTATTGCATCATGTTTTTGGCATGAGAAAGAAGTAACACACTAATTTTCAGCCCCTCATGTGCCCATTTTATATGTTTACCTAAGCCATTATGTTTGCAATTTCTTAGTTTCTCCAGAAGTGCACAATTCAGTTTTTTGGGTGGCTACTTTAGGGCCTTTCCATTTTCACTAAGCTTGAGGTAAAACATAATCGAGGGATGTTCCATACTTTAAACATGGAAGTGTACTTCCTTGAACATTTTCAAGTCTCTGCCAATCTGATTGATCACTTTCTAGGGTCAATTCCATATGCAATTTCTATGAATTTGATTAGTTTCAATTCAGAATGTTCCAAATAGCTGACTTTGAAGATTAATAATTGATAATCAGTTGATCACTTTGGGCATCTGATCAAAGCCTTGTTTCAATGTATGAAAAAGAATCATCGTCCAGGGTTTCAGACCAAGAAGGTTCTATTTGACATGATTGCCAGATCAGAGAAAAAGGTGTTTTATAATGACAAAAGTGTGGATGGAATAGCTGTGCTAAGTAACCATTTTCAGAGACTCATAGCTTTTTGTCAGATGAATTTTTTTAGATGGCCATTATTTTTTCACATTCCTTGCACTTGAGACTTCTACCAGAATCAATGGCTCACCCTTAGATCATCATTTGATATTTTTCATTCATCTCCTTCCGAGGCAGTTTGCAATGTTTTCAGTTTGCGATCTGCTAGCAATTCTAAATGGGCATTTTCAAGTTTTAAAATCTCTTACTTCATTCATTTCTACATGAAGCCATTTTACAGAGTGATTTTATATACTACAAAGTTCATATCCGCGGAGTTTCAGCGTCCAAAAATAAGTTTTGCATAGTGTTTTAATGGCGCAATTAAGGGTGTTTTATCAAGATTTGGCGACTTGGGAAGTATTAATTTTTCAAGTTTTCAAAGGTTTCCGGTTATCTGGATTGGATCCAGTTGCATGTGCCAGTCATTCTAGAGGTTTCTTAAGGCCAGTTGTTTGAGTTCAAAAATTTCTTAGGCTGAACCTGCTTGGGGTATAGCCTACCTTATTATAAAAGGATTTCATTATGGGCCACTACTGGTTCCTATTTCTTTTTAGTTAAAAGTTGCACTTAGATTTGAGCTTGAGAAGGGCCTAAATATTTTGTGTTTTGCGAGCACATCCAATGTTCCAAGACATTTTTATTTTAAAAGATATAGATGTTCTTTCAGTTGATTATCTTTTCATAAGAATAGTTGAGCCTGACCCTGATATTGTCCTTGAAAATCAATTTGCTTTAATAGAATTTGTAGCCAATTTCAAATTGAAAGTGAATCCAAAGAAAGACAAAACATCAAAGAGATTTCAAAGGGATAAAGCACCATTGTCTCAAGTGGTTGGTAAAGATGATTTTGTTGACTTGCAAAAGTGATATACCCTTCGAAAGCACACCTTGCAGCTATGAAAGTAGATATAGTGGAGGCTTAACACTAGTTCAAGATTTTGAAGCTATGATGGCCCACCATGATAATGATAAATGGGATCCTAAATAGGATATGACATGAGATACATATTTTATATATTGGAATGAAAGAAAGATTCAAAGTTCAAAACTAATGAACTGGTAGAACGAAGAGGGGACTATGTGAATTTTTTGTGAAAATATGCATTGTGCATTCACCATTGATTGGGTGCTAAATGCACTAGTCTTTGCACACATGTGCACTGAGTTCATTGCTAAAGGCATGTGCGTACACCCGAGGTGAATGTTTGTAGGGTTAGGGGCTAGCACGTTCTTGTGAAGGTGTTTGTAGGCCCCATAAGTCAAGGCAACCAACGTATTAAGGTAAGATGCCAATGGATTGCGTGAAGCATGTGAAATGATCGATGCCAACATAAATCAAATGTATGCCTAGTAGCACCTCAGGTGAGCACCATGTGGTCAATTTTGCAAGTGTAATGGATAATGCCAGAGTTTTCCTCCCTCACACACATGCTAATGGAAGAGCTGCCAGTGTTTTGGAGCCTTGCGTAGGGTCTCTATAGGGGTTCTTAGCACCACATCCCCTCCCTTTAGTACATTATATGCATGGTATTTTGTGTGGAGCCCTTTTTGGGCCAGCGTAGGCTTTCCAAGGCTGTTGCATATCAAGCAGCTTGGTGCGTGCCAACCTTGTGCACCTATAGGTGAAGACATGATGGGGCCTGTACATGTTTCCATATAAATCAAATGTATGTCCCTTAAGCTATATGCATACCATTCATTAGTGTTGTGCATGCCTGGAAAAGGCCAAGGAGGGTACACGCCCAGCAAGGAAGTGGGATTAGGAGGTTTACACATAGGTGTGGGAGGCGGTAATGTTTGATTATTATTTGAGGTTTTAGTCCCACATGTATGCAGTTGAAGATTTTCAAAATGTTTTTAAGAAATGTTTCCATAGTTAATGGTAAAGAGAAGAGCATGGAGAGTGGGCTAGTTGGATTTGGTGGGCTAGTTAGACACATACTCCAAGGAGAAATTTTGAACAAAAGTTTATTGACTATGAGGAAAATAATCCCACATTGCCTGTGTGGGAAGGAAATAAGGAATTTATAAGGAAGAACACACACATAAAGATTTCCAAAGCAGACATCTAGTTGGGAGGCTACTCATGCATGTGCATGGTTTGAGATGGTGATGTGGCATTGACAAGTGGATGATGACAAGGATAACGACCCCACATGAAGGTATTGTAATTTTGACATGTGAATCTGTAGGTCAATTGCACTGGGATATGTGCCCAAATCTGATGGGCATTGTTATAGTGCAGAGATGAAAGTGCTTGATAATTACACTTGTGGATTAGTGACAAGGTGACACTTGTCAGTCTGGTAACATGGAGAGAAGATGAGATCGGTGCTCAGGTGGATCCACGACTGAACCAAAATGTGACATGTGGCGATAAATAGTGACAAAATAGTCAAATAGGCTGACAAGTGGATGGCTCGAGATACATGCAAATGGATCAAATGGTGCTCATTATTCTGGAAGGATAAACATACATGAGAGTTAACTTGGTGGATTAGTGACAGAGTGCCATGTGTCATCCGGTGAGTTGGTGAATATGTCATAGATGGATGCTTAGTCAGCAGTACAATGAATTGGAAAGTGCCATGTGGCAATGAGGTGGCCGGTCAGACTAGTTAGGTGATGCCATGTGGCACATGGGGCCCACCTCAAATTTCAAATATTTGCACAAATATTTAAATTTGAATTTGTAAAGTCAGCACTATATAAACAATTAAAAAATGTAAATAATGCAGGTTGTTTACAGGAAATGATGTCTAGGACTCATTTTTTACCCAAATATACAAGTATTATATGTTTTCAGAATCAGCACAAACAAGGAATCCAATGGCAGTGTTAAAAATTAGATTTGACCAAGTTGGTGAGAGTAGTAATGGACTATGTATTCTGAGATCAAATTTGGGTGAGGATGTAGATATTTTGTAAGAGATATGTTCTAGAATGAAATAAAATTAGATTTGTTTTGAGATATTTTTTGTTACTCATAGGGTTGACTATGTTGCCCTAAAAATGCCCTAAAATGGTCCTTAGCTTGTTGCAATCCTATATATGAATTTCCAAGACCATTTACAGAGGTTTCTAGTTTTCTAGTTCACAAAGTTACATCTTGAACCTTCAGTCAAGGATTGGGGCATAGTTTGTCGAATTTGTATCAAAATAGAGTAGAAAGTTCTAGATCATTTGCATATTATGTCAAGTGGCTTTGAATCTTCAAGCAAAGTGTATGCAGAGGCTTAGGTCCTCATTCTTAATTCAAGTTTTTAGTTCCATTTCTCTCCAATCTGTGTCAAGTTTTATGGGTTTTAAATGTTTTGATTCTTTGTATGGATTTTATCTATGCATGTGTTTTTTTTCTTTAGTTCTGGTTTTAATTAGATTAAATGATACTCTAGATGATATATAGACTAATAGGGTTTGCACAGGGATTTCTATAAGCAGTGTGGTTCTGGGTATTTGCATTTATGACTTGGATCTATGGTGAAATAATAGTAATCAGTCTTTGTGTTCTACAGTGCACTAGATGATCTACCCAATGGATAAGGCACTGATCTAAAACAAGTAAAATCTATGTTGATGTATGTCTAGTTGGGATGTGTTGTATTCTGCAAAAAATTAAATCAAATCCTTTCAATCTTTTTAGTTTTATGTTTGTGAGTATCAGTTATTTCATAGCAATGGAGAGTCAATGAGTGATTGGTCATCATTTAGTACTTTCTTTCTATTATCTACTTTGTTCAATCTATTCTTGGTGTTGTAAAGAATGTTTCATTTACTAGATTAGGTGCACCCACCTTGGTTCTGTAGAGCCAAAAGTGAAGAGGGTAGTATTGTCCCTATAGTTGGTCCAGTTACCTACAACTTTCCCCATATTTGGAACTGACCATTCCCAAAATCAGTCTTAGGTATATTGGTATCTCATGGAGTGTAAAATCCTATCTAGGAACCAACAAGACCCACTTGGATAAAATCCAACAATGCATATCCAAAGCAGACAACCTAGGAACTTGGAGACACAAGATCCTCCTTATAGTGCACTCACTTCTATAGCACACCAAGTTTTGAATTCAATGGATCATTACTTCCCAAAGAACCACTATCTCTACTATGGACCATGAGTAATATGGGGTGTCTTCATGGGCTTGGGTGACTCCTTGAACCAACAAATAGATGGTTTTTGGCAACTAAACAAAAGCTTTTAGTAAGGACATTCATTCAGGTGGTTATGATCAAGTCATATTCCCAATTAAGGGGACTCTCCCAATCCTTCCAAAGAAATATTTTCACCTTAGCAATGTAGGGACTTCAGTGCACCACACAAGTACTAGAGGAGATTTTAGTTTCCATAATGAATTCACACCTGTCCACTATGAGATTAATCACAATGGCATTTTTTATATATTAGTTTGGAAGGGCTTGGCTTTAGCCTGTTACCAATTTGGTTTTTCTTTGGGGTGATTACCTCTTTTCCCACCAAAGACCTTCTAAAAATTATAACATTTTCTCTTACACTCAAGATCCACAAATGGTGAGGGGAGAGGCTATGTTGTTATAATTTTGGCATTACAAAAGTGCTATAAAAGAAAAACACATCAAACATATATATCTAGGCTAAAGAAGACAAATGAACTTGAAAATCATGTAGTATTTTTAAAACCCAAACAAATTTATGGTTTCTTTTATAAATCCCCTTTTTGGTCTTCAAAAGGAGCTTGCAAAGAAATTCTTTAGTAATTTGAAGGGATCTTAAAAAATGTCCTACAAAAATAACCTAAAAAGTCTACAATAATGAATAGAAAATGTGACGCAAGGTAGGTAGCAAGAGGGACCAAACAATGGTGTACCCTAATGATCCAAGCCTTCTCAACACATGCAGAAGCAAACAAACACATGAGTGAGAGAGAGAATGTAGAAACTTTGATATATTATCATCAATTGGAATCATACATGCCGAGTTGTAAGGCCTTCCTGATTAGGGCCAGATATTACAATGAATTATACAAGTCCTCCAACATGTGAGGACTATTCCAAATCTCCAATCTAATGTCTACTATCTTCTATCCAAAACTACCTCCTTAAACTACAACCAAACAACTACATTTATATAAGAAGCTACTAAACTAAGTCGGCTTTCAGATCCACAATTAATAGAAGTAATGGTCAAATCTATGACCTCATGCTTCCCAATGATGGATTCCAACATTAAATCTATGATCCAATATAAATGCACAAGTTGGCCACAACAAGAAATAAAAGTAGACCTGTCGGTAAGCACAATAACCAAGCAATAGATAGACAATGTTGAGCACCAGTGAAATAATTGACCACCCAGGAGAGAACTGACCATACTCGGTAACCAAAGGAAACCAACCAACTACTGACCAACTCAGTCAAAGCAGAAACTAAGCAACATAGACAAAATCCAAATTATTTTTGGTGACACAGGATTGCCAAGGACCTGAGATGCTCCTGTATCAAACACTTGGGGTTATTTTGAAATGATTCTCTAAATAATTTGGTATGCCTGGTCTGAGCTACATCCAACTCAAACTATGAAATCCATGAACTATCTTCCATCAGTCTATTCTTTCACTTAACCAGATACTCCATGTATTGTTTTCATCTTTTACTTTTTCCAACTCTTTCCTTCAAAATCTGTTCAACTTCATCATTCTACTTCTTAGGATATTCTGTTAGTACTATCACTTCTTCATCAAGTTCATGATACTCATACAAATGAAAAATGTTGAAAATAGGTGATATGTCCATGTCATCAGGTAACTCAATCTCATATGCATTTTCACTGTCAAATTTCTTCAGAATCTTGCAAGGTCCAAACTTCTTCATTTTCAGCTTCCCATATGTTCCAATAGGGAATTGAACTTTCTTCAAATGAACCATCACTTCATCACCAACATCAAAATTCTTATGTCTCCTTGATCTATTAGCTCTATCTTTGTATTTCTGATTAGTGTCTTCCTATTAGAAAGTAAAGATCCCTAAGATAACTGAGAGGGGGGAGGTGAATCAGTTATCTGATAATTAAACCATTTATCAGCTTCAATATCAACTTCAACATCTTTAAACCATATAATCAATGCAGTAACCAACCATAGAAAGATAATCATACACAATGACACAATAACACAAGATATGTTAACTAGGGAACCTCTTGATCAAAGAGTAAACCCCGGTGGGAATGATGCCCACAAAATGATGTACTAATATGAAAGTTCCATGTGAAAGGATGGACCCTCTTAGAAGTCTTATGAAATACATTCAATAGATATGAATCTCTGTTAGGATATTTTGAATCCCTGTTAAAAGATTCTAACCCTGTTAGGAGTTATGGAAGACAGAAAGAGCCACTGCCCAAACAGCTTCAAGGCAAGATCTCTGAACTCACTGTCCAACAGATCTTAGGATTATTCAATAGAATAATATGAAATATGTTACCTCCTTCACACTATGCCAAAACCACACTTTCTGCTACACAAGATCACAAATCGAGATCTTTATACTTCACAAGTCTTCCTTCATCATTGAATTAGCTCTTTTCTTCACTTCATGCATACATTCACATCACAACTTTCACAATCTTATATCACAACTATTACCAATCCCATCAAAAAAAGGAAAACATTCCTTCCTTTATTCCACACTCAAATAATTACAAATGAGTCAGCATGCAAATACAAAATAATAATTTCAACATGCTACATCAAAATTACATAAAAACTGTCGGCTTCTAGATACAATAAATTTCCAATCATGTAACCTCAAATTTTGTGCTATGAACCATGTCACCACCAATGAGTCTCAAACTTCCCTTTAATTTCATAGAATTCGATTCCATCCCAGTTAGGAGATATCCTCCGATTACCAAAAACTGCTACTCTGGAACACTGCCAGAATACTGCTTCCACCAAAATGCTTATAAATTTCATGAATAAATGAATTCCTTTTTGTGGTCTTAACCATAGGCTAATAACACACCAAAGAACATACCATCAACTATGCATAACTCAATTTTCAATATAACATGTGTGCAAAATAAAACTGTGTCTGCTTCTCTACTAAACTCTAGAATATCACTGTGTTGACATCAATGACAATCATAGTAATGAATACAACAACCACTGCTACAGAATGACTGCCAAAGGCTTTAGCATTCATTCCTAACAATCTCCCCCATTGGTATTGATGGTAACATAGATGAAAAACATCCAATGTTCCAAAAATCCAATCACTACTATTCAACTGCTCTGTTTCTCTTCATCAATCAAATCTTGCTTCGTTATCCTATTCAATCTCTTTAACAAATGTAGTTCTTCAATGTTTTTCATGATTATCTCCCCCATTGACATCAATGATAGAAATTCCATCACTATGTCAAACAATAGCTCAATGTCAAAAGACACTATTCAGAAAATACATTCACAAGAGTCCTCATGACTCAGCTCAGATACACATACTCCCCCATAGAGGAAGTACCAACATCCAATCCATAAAATAGATAGGGCCATATTCCACTAGATAGATGCAACCATCTGCATCTTTACTCAAGATTAGGTTGGGGCATAACCCCAAGCATACCTCTTAGATACTCAAATGTATCCTTAGGCGAAGGCTTAGTAAATATATCTACTATCTACTCCTTTGTGCTTATGTACTTCAGTCTAACTTCTTTCTTAGCTACTTTCTCTCTTACAACATGATACTTGATCTCTATATGCTTAGTTTTAGAATGTAATATAGGATTCTTAGACATACTAACTGTAGTTGTATTGTCACAATGTATGACAATAGGCTCATCAAACTTAATTCCAATGTCCATCAAAATCTACTTCATCCAAATTATCTGATTACAATTGTTTGTTGCTGCTACATATTCTGCTTCTGCTGTACTCTATGAGATATAATTTTGCTTTTTGCTCAACCAAGAAATTAATATTCCTCCAAGAAAAAAGGCTCCACCACTGGTGCTTTTCTTATCATTAAGACTACCTCCCCAATCAACATCAGTATATGTGTTAGTGCCTAAATCTGTAGATTATCAAATACTCATATAATCCCAATGGACATAATCTAGCCAAATGCAAACACTAAGGTATTCAGGTTAGAAAACCTTCTTCACTTCGAGTATGGATACTCAGGTAGGTATACCTATATCAATTCACTATTTAACTAAGCTCTGAATTGTGAACTAGTTCCTTCACTACTCTTTCCTTTCTTCCGAACTCAACTTAATAAGATGAGAGAACTCTAAGTATGGCCCATATTATCTTGATACACAATATAATGATAGAAATCATGAAAGCAGCAACATGAAACAATGGTTTAAGGATACTCATCCTTCTTCTTTTTAGAGTTAAACTCAAGGAAGGTTAACCTCATTCAGTGCTTCTACAAAGAATTACAAAACACATCCATGAACTTGTCATAGAATGATTCAGATTATGATTGTACCTGTAAAGTAAAATGAAACAATTATTTATATTTTGGGTGGCAAATAAATGTAAATAGGTCTAGAACCAGTGCCTTATCCACTTGGGCATCAGAGTCAAACTATACCTCTATTGGAAATTTGGCTTATGTGGATGCATAGATGTTGTCATTATGGCAACATATGATCTCTATTGACAGCGCAGAATCTAGAATGCAAGTATGGCAAGTTGAAGAAAGAAATTTTCTAAGTATGGATATAGTGATCCTGACAGAGCACCTGATGAAGATTTAGTTGGCGACATCCAATGGAGAAATATTTTTGTTTGCATAGTTCACTAAAGCTTCTATAGAGTATGAGGATACCCCATCTCAGTGCACATAAATTTTGGAGTAGTACGGACAAAGTTATTCAAAGTTTACCGAAGATAATTTTTGCAGACATAACAATTTTGGAGACAGTTTTAGCGAAAGAGTTAAGGGATTATTTTTGCTTGTCAAAATAATGACTTAAGATTATGAAGGGATGACATCCTAGATGTTTACTCTTGGATAAAGATTTTGGAAGTCGACCATGTAAAGTTATTAGCTTTAATAACTCATATATTAGGCATACTTGAAATGTAATGAAATATAGAAGTGATATGTAAAAAGAAAGAAAAGATAACTCGTGATAGTTGTTTATTGTGATAGCAGCAAAGGCTATTGATGTGAAGTTATATGTAGTACCATATTATAGTCAGAAACATTTTGTATTACCTATTTGGGCAATGAGCTTAGCTGGTGATCAGGTTTTGTAATCTAGCTCCTAATAGGGTTAAGGCTTCAAACAAGGCCTAAAGTCCTTTAACCAGGATAGATCTACTATATATTGTAAATTGAATCCTAACAGGGTCTAATATCCCTAACAAGATACTTTTGATTAGTGATGTTTGTGGGTACCATCCCCACTGGGGTTTTCCCTTGGCCAGGGTTTCCTCGAGAACATATGACATGTTATGAGTTCTTTCTATTTACTGTTATGTTTGTTAATTATCTTGATAATCTTTGTATGCACTAAAGTAATCTATTATATCCATAAGTGGGAAAAAGAAAAAGTTTGTGAAATACTGATTCACCCCCCCCTCTTAGTATTTCCTATTTCTAACAATTGGTATCAGAGCATAGTTACTCAGAGAAGGAACATTCAAGGAAAGCTTAGCAGCTTGAGTAAGATCTCTATGGATATGGATCAACTTCAGAAGAATCTTGAAGAGGATCTTGAATAGATTGATATGCTTACTGATGAAAGAAACTCCTTAAGAAGAAAATATGAATATGCAAAGAATGCTATTGAAAAATTAAAAGGTAAGATTGAAGATCTAAAATCTGAAAAGAAATCTGATATGCTTATTGAAGATTGTGATGAATTAGAAAAAGAAAATGAGATCCTTAAGCATGAGTTGAAGATAGTAAATCTAAAGCTTAGTATGAAAGATGGAAATTTGAGATCTGATAATGAAAAATTCAAAATTGAGAATGAAGATCTGAGCTCAAGACTTGAAAAGGAAACATCCAAATCTAAAAAAGTAAAAATGCAGTATGTGGAACTTGAGAAGTATAATAAAATTGTGAAAGGTGAATTAACTCAATCTAAACAACAACTTGAAAGGCTATATTCAAAAAGTGATAAGACTGAAAAACAAATTTCTTTTGAAGAACCATTCTTTGATAGGACTGGATTTGGATATAGTATGTTTAGAACAAACCATGAAAGTAAGAAGCCAGATTTGAAGACATTTGAAAGTGCGGAGGAAATAAAGCTAGATGAGAACACATTGGAAGATCCACCTAAAGAAGAACCACCTAGAGAGAAAGAAGAATCAAAGCAGGAAGAATCATCTAAAGGTATGCAAAGAGAATTCAAAGGTAGATGTTTTGCTTGTAATACTATTGGGCACATGAAGAGAGATTGCATAGGTAAGCAATTTAAACCTTTTAATGGACATTGTTATAATTGTCATAGTTTTGGACATAGAGGTAATGAATGTAGAAGACCTAAAGTAATTTTGAATAATTATGATAGAATGATTGGGAATACTAACAATGCAGATAAGAAATCTATTGAAGAAATGAATCAAAGAAAAGTTGTAGTATGTTTTAGATGCAACAAAGTAGGATATATTGCTAGAAATTGCAGGTCGTAGATTAACCAGCAAGGATAGAGATTTGGAAACAATGGAATCATCTGTCAGATATGCAAAAAGTTTGGACACTCAGCAAGATTTTGTAGAATGAACAATGGAGGTTATCTGATGAAGGGTGCTCCCCTTAATACCACAAACACATAACAGAAATGGAGAAACAACAACAATATGCAAGAACAGAAAATTGGCTTCTTATTATCTCCACAAATGTGGAATTACAAACTTTCAGAATTACAATATGCAAAGCCACATGGGCATTCCTTACAACATTATGTAGGACAAAGCCTCGAACTATTACCCAGATCTACTACCCAGAACTATTCTGAACTGCCTAAGACAATAATACAGCCTTCCTTATATAGGCAATTTCCACCGCCCGAGAAGGTTCCAGAAATTTAGCCCTAAGGGCCGACCAAACTTAGAATTATTTTATTTTTCAATTTATTACATCAAAGTCGGCTCAAAATAACTTTTGAAACCCGAACAAAAATTTTGAAGGAAAATTATTTTCCACCATTTCAGGTGACCCGACTTTCAAAGATCGTAAGTCATCACCAGTTGACCCGATTGACTATTATAACCCCATTTCGGAAATGCCACGAAGCGCTCTACAGGCTTGACCAACGCAAGCGCTCCTCACCCAAATTTTTGACCTCATCCGGGGCCTCTAAAGCCTTCAAAACTGAGTTCGAAGTTTCTGTACCCTGCTGCCAATACCGAAAATCTTCAATATCTTCCAATATACACTTGATCTGGCAATGAAACTTTACTGGAAGACTTATATGACCAAAATGAACCTCTAAGAAAGAAATCAGATCATTCCGAGCACATACGAAAATTACCAAAAATAGTAACTTTCCATAAATAGCAGCTCTGCACAAAATAGCCCTTATTGAAAACAAAAAATAGAAATATTTTTGGGTGATGCAAGATTGCTCTTACACCCAGGATGCTCCTGCATCAGACACCCAGGGTAATTTGAGAAGTGACCCTGTCACGACTCAAGTGTGCAGAGGAAAACCAAGACAGTTAACCTCCTCCTTTGTTAGCCATGATGAATCTTCAACAGGTCATCCTTTCCACTTGACCAAATATTCTTCATATGTCCTATTCCTTGTGCTTCTGCCAACACGCCTGTCCAGTATATCCTCGATCTCCTTAGTGTCTGAACTAGTTGCTGGAATACTCCACTGTGCTGTTGTGATCTCATCTTCAACACCTCCTTCATGATACTCTATCAGATCTGAAATGTTAAACACTGGTGAAATATTCAGCTAAGTAGGTAATTCCACCTCATATGCATTTCCTGAATCATGCTTCTTCAGTATCTTACATGGCCCAAACTTCTTCATTTTCAGCTTGTTATATGTACCAACTGGAAACCGCTCCTTCCGCAAATGAACCATGACTTCATCACCAACCTGAAATTCCTTATACCTCCTTTTCTCATCTGCCTTAGCCTTATACTGTGCATTCATCTTGGTAATATGCTTCCTCACCTCCTCATGGATGTTCTTCAAGTGTTCTGCAAAATCCTCAGCTTTAGCACTACTTATTTCTCCTTTATCTATCTTTCTCAATTCAGATGCATTTCTTGGACTATTTCCATATACAATCTGGAATGGTGATTTACCAGTGCTCCTATTGACAGAATTATTGTATGCAAATTCTGCCTGTGGTAAAATCAAATCCCATCTTGTTGGCTTATCTCCAACCAAACATCTCAGCAAATTTCCCAAACTCCTATTCACCACCTCTGTCTATCCATCAGTCTGTGGATGATGTGATGAACTAAACTTCAAATCTGTCTTCAACTTCTTCCACAATGTA
This sequence comes from Chamaecyparis obtusa, assembly GCA_027943335.1. Taxonomy (NCBI): domain Eukaryota; kingdom Viridiplantae; phylum Streptophyta; class Pinopsida; order Cupressales; family Cupressaceae; genus Chamaecyparis; species Chamaecyparis obtusa. Next base: position 891,692 of record BSBK01001816.1, read on the forward strand.
CGCCAGAAATATCCAACAAACTTAGTGTCTCGATCTGAAACTATGGTCTTTGGCAAACCATGAAGTCTCACTACTTCTCTGAAAAACAATTCTGTTACATGAACAGCATCATTAGTCTTCTTGCAGGGAATGAAATGTGCCATCTTTGAAAATCTGTCAACTACTACAAAAATTGAATCATGTCCCCGCTGTGTCCTCGGTAAACCAAGAACAAAGTCCATGCTAATATCCTCCCAAGGCTTCTCTGGTACAGGTAATGGCTGATACAATCCTGTATTCTGCTTCACTCCTTTCGCCATCTGACATACTCTACAACTCTGTATAAACTTCTTCACATCTTGCTGCAATTGTGGCCAATAATAATTCTCACCAACCAAAGCAACGGTTTTATCATGACCAAAATGTCCAGCCAATCCTCCACTATGCTTCTCCTTGATGAGATTCTCCCTCATAGAGCTTCGTGGAATGCACAACTGACTCCCTCTGAATAGCATATCATCCTGGATGATGAAATCCAACCATTTCGTCCTGTCTAGAGTAACAGGTTCTGTACAAGCTTTCCAAGCTTCACCAAAATCAGGATCCTCTGGATACAAATTATTGAGTTCCTTGAACCCAACCACTTCAATCTGCATCTCTGTCAGCAATAGTTGCCTTCTGCTAAGAGAATCTGCAACCCTATTAGACTTTCCACTCCTGTGTTTCAAAACAAATGTATAACTCTGCAAAAACTCAACCCATTTCAAATGCCTTTGATTCAATTTTCCTTGACTATTCAAATATTGCAAAGCTTGATGATCAGTATACAAAACAAACTCCTTAGGAAGCAGATAATGTCTCCACTTCTTTAATGCCTAAACTATAGCATAAAATTCTTGATCATAAACAGAATATTTCCTCTTGGCATCATTTAACTTCTCACTGAAATAAGCAACAGGTTTACCTTCTTGGCTCATAACAGCTCCTATTGCAGTACCACTAGCATCACAATCTACTTGAAACACCTTATTAAAATTTGGAAGTGCTAAAACGGGTTGTTCTATAACTTTTTGCTTCAACAATTGAAAACTCTTTTCTGCCCCATTAGTCCACTTAAACTCTTTTCTATCCCCTCTCATTGTTTCAGTCAAGGGTCCACAAATACTGCTAAAATTTCGGATAAACTTTCTGTAAAAGCTAGCCAAACCATGAAAAGATCTTACCTCAGTAGCACTCCTTGGAGTAGGCCATTCAAGGATAGCCTGTACCTTCTCTGGGTCCATTTTTAGACCTTCTCCTGAAACTACAAACCCCAAATACACCAACTCTTTCTTCACAAAACTGCACTTCTTCAAATTAATCAACAATTTCTCTTTTCTCAGCTTCTCAAATACCATACGAATATGCATCATATGCTCCTCCAATGTCTTACTAAAGATCAAAATATCATCTAGGTAAATAATGACAAACTTACCAAGAAATTCTTTCAGAACCTCGTTCATGAGCCGCATGAAAGTGCTCGGTGCATTGGTTAGCCCAAAAGGCATGACTAACCACTCATATAGTCCTTCCTTTGTCTTGAAGGTAGTCTTCCATTCATCTCCTTCTCTGATCCGAATCTGATGATATCCACTTTTCAGATCTATCTTTGAGAAATACACAGCTCCACTCAAACAGTCCATAATATCATCCATTCGTGGCAATGGAAACCTGTACTTGATTGTGATCTTGTTTATTGCCCTAGAATCTATACACATCCTCCATTCTCCATTCTTCTTTGGTGCTAATACCACTGGTATAGCACAGGGACTCAGACTCTCACGGATCAATCCTTTCTGTAACAGTTCATGTACTTGTCTGTTCAACTCCTCAATTTCTGCAGGTGTCATTCTGTGTGCTACCTTATTCGGCAAACTCGCTCCTAGGATCAAGTCCATCTGATGACTGATCTTCCTGACTGGTGGTAATCCATTAAGCATGTTATCAGATACAATATCTTGAAACTCATTTAACAAATCTGCAACTTCTACAGGAACATCTTCTACTTCCTCTTTACCAGCTTTTGGAATTAAAGCAAAACATACATGCTCATGCCTCATACCATCTAGGAAATTTCTTCCATCAACAAGAGTTATCCTTGCAGTACCACATACCTTTTCTTCGGTCTCCTTCAATGGCTTTAGCTTATGTCGCACTCCATCCTTTTTCAGGGAATAGGTATTCACACAACCATCGTGTACAGCACATCTGTCAAACTGCCACGGTCTACCCAATAACATATGACATGCATCCATAGAGATGATATCACATAGTACCTCATCTTGGTACCCGCCGATCTTGAACTTCACCAGGCATTGTTCATTGACCATGACCTTGTGGTCATCCTGTACCCAGGCAATCCGATATGGATGTGGGTGTTTCTATCTCTTGAGCTTCAACTTTGTCACCATCTCTTCTGACACCAAATTGTCAGTGCTTCCACTATCAATAATCACATCACAACATTTACCTTCACACTTGCACCTGGTGCGAAACAGGCTCCTCCTTTGCTCAGGTTCATTCTCACCACTCAACAGGACTCTTCTGTTAATCAACGTTTCTCCTCTTTCAACATCTTCAGAATTTGATGATCTGGCATCTTCATCTACATGTGCAATTCTAGCCTGGCCTTCATTTCTCCTATCTGTTCTGCCTTGGCGCTGAGGACATTCAAATGCCCTATGACCTTCTTCTCCATAGTGAAAACATGTTCCACGGAAGCCACCTCTTCCAGATCCTTGTCCTCTTCCTCTTCCTCTCTGATCTCTATTATTCTGATCCTGGAAGCGATTGGAATTATTTCCTCGCTGATTTTGACTGCTACTGGCCTCATCCTTCTTTTTTGGATCTTCATTTCGGCCACCATATGACCGTCCACCAGATTGTCCACCGCGACCTCTTCCGTTTTGTCTGCTCTCAAACTTCTTGTTTAGCTTTTCCCCTACTTTTAGGGCAAACTGGTATGCCTCTTCAATACTATTCATTCGAACCAGCTTCAGCTCCTCCTGAATGCTTGGCCTTAACCCATTAAGGTATCGGGCAACTTTCTCTTTATCAGCTTCTGCATGGCCTGTTTTGATGAGAAGTCGATAGAACTCCTCTGTATACTCCTGAACAGATCTTCCTGCTTGCTTCAAACTTTGCATTTTCTTCAGTAGGTCAAGCTCATAATCAACAAGAATGAACTGTCGCTTCAATTTTTCCACCATCCGATCCCATCTTGTGATTTTATCTTTCCCTCTTCTATTTCGCTCTAATTGAATTTCTTGCCACCAGATCTTCACATGACCTTTCAATCTGGCCTTCGCAAATTTGACCCTATCAGGATCGTCAACATCTTCGTACTCAAAATATTCCTCACATTCATTGATCCAGTCGATCAATTCCTCTGGGTTAAGATTTCTAGAAAATGTAGGAACCTCAATCTTAGGTCTTTTCCCAATCTTGGAAATCGCCCCAAAAAGTCTTTCTTCCTCGTGGTTCACAATTTCAACTTCTCCTTCTTGATATTCTTCTTCAGCTTCATCCTCACTTTCATCTCTGGCATTAAGATTCATTCCTCTGCGAATCTCTTCTTGCAATGCTCGCACTTGTCTCTGCAGTTCTCTAACCTCAGGTGTCACAACACCAGGTCTTCCGCCACGTTCTCTTCGTGGAGGCATTTTCGCGATGCGCGTTGAAACCCTAACCACGGTCCTGGTGCAAACTGCCTCACAGTCGGTGATCTATTTACACACTCAAGAAAACCTGCTCTGATACCACTTGATGAAGGGTGCTCCTCTTAATACCACAAACACATAACAGAAATGGAGAAACAACAACAATATGCAAGAACAGAAAATTGGCTTCTTATTATCTCCACAAATGTGGAACTACAAACTTTCAAAATTACAATATGCAAAGCCACATGGGCATTCTTTACAACATTCTGTAGGACAAAGCCTCGAACTATTACCCAGATCTACTACCCAGAACTATTCTGAACTGCCTAAGACAATAATACAGCCTTCCTTATATAGGCAATTTCCACCGCCCGAGAAGGTTCCAGAAATTTAGCCCTAAGGGCCGACCAAACTTAGAATTATTTTATTTTTCAATTTATTACATCAAAGTCAGCTCAAAATAACTTTTGAAACCCGAACAGAAATTTTGAAGGAAAATTATTTTCCGCCATTTCAGATGACCCGACTTCCGAAGATCGTAAGTCATCACCAGTTGACCCGATTGACTATTATAACCCCATTTCAGAAATGCCACGAAGCGCTCTACAGGCTTGACCAATGCAAGCGCTTGTCACCCAAATTTTTGACCTCATCCAGGGCCTCTAAAGCCTTCAAAACTGAGTTCGAAGTTTCTGTACCCTGCTGCCAATACCGAAAATCTTCAATATCTTCCAATATACACTTGATCTGGCAATGAAACTTTACTGGCAGACTTATATGACCAAAATGAACCTCCAAGAAAGAAATCAGATCATTCCGAGCACATACAAAAATTACCAAAAATAGTAACTTTCCATAAATAGTAGCTCTGCACAAAATAGCCCTTATTGAAAACAAAAAATAGAAATATTTTTGGGTGATGCAAGATTGCTCTTACACCCAGGATGCTCCTGCATCATTATCATCATAACCCTAACCCTAGGAACAATGCAAGAGGGAATGAAAATGTAGGAAACAAAGAGAAAGGTTGTTGTAGCAATAAAGATGAAGTAGAATTTGACAAAGGTACAGATCAAGGAGGTACAGTCAGCATTGAAAGTAGTCAGGAAGGTAATGTAACCAATGGTAAGGATGAATCTTTACCTGACCCTTCTTTAAGTACTTAAATTATGTAAGTTTCTATAGTTTAGGACATAGGATTAGTGTAGATTAGGAATTTGAATGAGTTAAGTTTTGTGTAGTTAGATATAGGTTTATTATGTTGTACTAATGCTATGGTTAAGTGCGCAAAAGAAAATATTTTATTTTGCAAGGTTGCAGAAAGTTTTATGGTTGCAGGTTTGCAGAATCAACTTTTTGAGGTTTTAGCAACAAAATGAATGAATGTGATGTCAGATCGAGTTAATGTGAAGTTTTATAAGGTCAAAATCAAAGTATATGATTAAAAAGTGATTGAAAAGTGATTTGAAAGAAGAAAAGTGAGTTGAGGATGATTTGAAGAAGTTTGGAAGTAGTTTGCAGTGATGATCATACCGAAACCCTAGATTTGCAAAGTTGAGGTATTTCTTGATCTTTAATCAGTTGATAAGATGGATATTTCTATGGTTCATAATGTTAAGGATAAGAATTGACCAAAGATTAAGAAAGAACTAGTAGAACCAATTAAAATTGATGACAGTCTAGCATTATCATCCATACCAGACGGAGTATTGCACATTGAGAATCTTAAAGGATATTTAGGTTGTAAGTTTGAAACTTTGGGAGATGCAGATTTTAGTGATGATTACAGGAAATTGTACAATCAAGACATGTCGGTTAAACCAGCTTATGGGCACCTAGAGAATAATGAAATTATCAAATATTCCATGAAGTATGAATTCAATGATGAGGAATGTACCAAGATCATTTTAAGTAGAATCCACAATGGGAAATTCTGGATGGAGGATAGAGTTATTGATATAATTGCTGACCTAATTCATGAAGTTACTAGATTATCAAAAGTTGGAGTGATTCCACTGAATGAAAAGAACATGAGAAAGATTGTTTTAGATAACACTGGATCTAGTTATAATGGTAGAGTAATTGTGATAAGTAAGATTAAGTAAGATGATGTTAGGTACCTTTGCAAGATCCTAACAACTAAATTCTGTGGTAGTTCAAGGGAAGATGACATGGCTATAGGAATTATTCATGTAGCTTATCTTATGTGTATTGAGAAGAAACCAGTAGACCTATGTGAAATTTTGAAAATTTAGTTATTTGAGAACTTAGAAAAGATTAAGAAGGCTAAGTACAAATAGTTTAGGTTTTCATCTCTGATAACCTATATGTTTTTCCATATTTTGAGAAGATTTCCTTACATAGTTGATTGGAGTGACAATGTGAACACAATGGAAAGAATAAACTTAGTCTACATGAAGCACCTTTTTGATAAAGTTAATGACAGTGTGAAGCTTGTATTGAAGACTTTTCAGACTATTGTTAAGAACAAATCAAGGATTCCTCAATACTTAGTTGAAAAGCATAGAGATGAAATTTGTTTTATGGTTGACACTAATTTCACCTACATTGAAGCAGTTGAGCCTAGAATGGAATTCATAGACCCTCTTGGCTATGAAATATCTGAAGTAGAAACAATAGGATATGTGAATAGATTGTTAAAGTGTGAGTTGGATGGTCATGCAAATAGGTTTGGAACCTATGAAGAGAATGTCAACTCTGCAATAAGTTTGAGAGAAAAGAAGCAATCTAGTAAGAGAGTTGAATCTACTATGAAGAAAATATTGAAAGAATTTGGTATGTCAAGTCATGAGTTTGACATAGCTAAGAAGATTGCAAAAGCCTTGAAGCAAAGTGAAAATCTTGTAATTTCACCTGAGACATCAAGTACAGATCTTGTTGATCCTATTGCAGTAAAGGTAAAAGTTGAAGTACCTAAAAAAGATGAAGGAGATAAATCTTTTTCTCCTATTCCTAGCAAAAGAGTAAAAGTGAGTGCAACAGGACCCGACAAGAGACAAAAAGTGGTTGTAGCACCTATACCTAGAAATGTAGTAGTAATTAAAGATGATGATGTATTTTCAATCAAGAAGAAAACTTGGAAACCAAGAATTGAAAGAGTTAATGAAGATATATTGAAGCATGGAGACTTCACTAAGTTGAATAAATTCTATGATCTATATGGATCATTTGATAGATTGAACTTTGAAAAAGCAATGGTTACACACATGATTGTGGCAGTTAAGAAACTTAGCACTATTCATGGTAAGATCCTAGAAGATTTGTATAACAGACTTGTGAATAGAAAATAGAGAGCACAAGAAGAGGACATAAAGATGAGAGAACATGTAATCGGATAGTTCTATGAAGTTGAGGATGAAGATCATTTGAAGAGATTCTTGAAGTCTCTTGGAACTTTATTGAGAACTAAGAGAAGAACAATCCTTATAATGGGAGGCAAAAAGGAGGAAGTATAGAAAGAGACAGAGCAAGCAGTAATGCAAGTTCTTGTAGATATCATTGCAGAAAACCATGTTGAATCAGACCCTCAGCAGAAGCAATCAGAGGAACCCCATGCAGAGGAAGTTGGTATTGAAGAAGTTCCATCTTCTTCACATATCAATATTGGCAAAGAATCAATGGATATTGAAGGCACCAAAGTGACTCTAGAATCAGATGATGCAGTATTTCATTATCTAGGAAACATTGTTGACAATTTGGCTTTGGGAGAGAAAGAAAAGGTCATAGAATTAGAGAAGAATATAGAGGTAGAGGAAGCACCAACTATATCAGAATCAGTTCCAGTAGAGCAGTCAGTTAAAGGCAAATTTTTTTTGACAAAGGCCACTACCTCTAGTGCACCTTCTATACCAGTTGAAGACATTAGTGCACCTGATAGTAAGAAGAGGCATATTGGCTCAATGTTTGAAGACCTTGGAAAAGAAGTTGAAGATGATGATTAGCTTGATTTCATCACATCTCTGAATAAAATTATTGGAAAGAATAAGAAGGTGAAAGACCTTGAAGGCAAAGTTAGAATTTTGATAGAGAAACTTGAGAGTGTGATCAGCACTAAGGTATCTAAATCAGATCCACTTGAGAAAGCTCAATTAGTAGTGAATTCTTTTGACTCTGAATTTTCTAACTTGAAGGATATTGCTAAGATAAAAGTTCAGGAAGACTTTGAAGCAAAAATGCAACAAACTTTAAGTGTAAATATTCAAAATGATATTGGTAGTTTAGATGTATGCATAAAGAATTTGAGGAGACATTTTGAGACAGGAAAGAATTTGTACATAGAATTCACTAAATCAAAAATCCTAATAGTTGAAGAGGATAAGAAGATTAGAGAGAAGTTAGATGCTATTACAGCTGAGACAAACACCTTGACAAGCCCTAATGTCAAGATAAGTTTTGTAGAGAAGAACATAAGGAAATTGAAAGATGAAATCAAAATGTTAGCAGAGGAGAAGAATAGAAAGATGATCAGGGTTAACATCTTGAGAGAACATGTCTCAATCAAGATATCAATTGTTGAAGATCAAATTGAGCAGTGTCTTTCAGTAAAGACATCATTTTAGAAGTTTAGCTTCAATTCCCTGCAAGCTTGTCAGACAGCAACATACGGATTGATTACTCTACTCAATGTTGCTGAATCCATTAGGAAGATATGGGAGAAAGATTTTGAATCTTGGAAGTTAGAGTTTGGTGATTGTGTTGCAAGCCTATTGGCTTTTCAATAAGTGATAATAAGGTATAAAGTTTTTGAAATTTTAGTACACCCTATCTTTTTCATTGTTGTCAAAGTGGGAGAGATAGCAGAAAATTGAATATATGTTGAGGAAGGATACTCATAAGGGGAGCTATTCTATGGAGTATGATATTGTATACATATTGTATAACTTTTGGCCATAATTTTGTATAAGTGTTTTTGAAGTTTTGTTTCCACACTTAGCCAATTTTCCCATATGTTACCACCAATGACGAAGGGGGAGATTGTTGGAAATTTGGCTAATGTGGATGCATAGATGTTGTCATTATGGAAACATATGATCTCTATTGAGAGTGTAGAATCTGGAATGCAAGTATGGCAAGTTGAAGAAAGAAATTGTCTAAGTATGGAAACAGTGATCCTGACAGAGCACCCGATGAAGATTTAGTTGGTGACGTCCACTGGAGCAATATTTTTGTTTGTGAAATTAATTGAAGCTTCTATAGAGTATGAGGATACCCCATCTAAGTTTTCATAAAGTTTGGAGTAGTACAGACAAATTTATTCAAAGTTTACCGAAGATAGTTTTTGCAGATAGAACAATTTTGGAGACAGTTTTAGCGAAAGATTTAAGGGATCATTTTCGCTTGTCAAAATAATGACTTAACATTATGAAGGGATGAAATACTAGATGTTTACTCTTGGATAAAGATTTTGGAAGTTGACCATGTAAAGTTATTAGCTTTAATAACTCATATATTAGGCATACTTGAAATGTAATGAAATATAGAAGTGATATGTAAAAAGAAAGAAAAGATAACTTGCGATAGTTGTTTATTATGATAGTAGAAAAGGCTATTGATGTGAGGTTGTAAGTAGTACCATATTACAGTTAGAAACATTTTGTATTACCTATTTGGGTAGTGAGCTCAGTTGGTGATCAGGTTTTGTAATCTAACTCCTAACAGGGTTAAGGCTTCTAACAAGGCCTAAAGTCCTTTAACCACGATAGATCTACTATATATTGTAAATTGAATCCTAATAGGGTCTAATATCCCTAATAGGATACTTTTGATTAGTGATCATTGTGGGTACCATCCCCACTAGGGTTTTCCCTTGGCCAGGGTTTCCTTGAGAACATATGATGTGTTATGAGTTCTTTCTATTTAGTGCTATGTTTGTTAATCAGCTTGATAATCTTTATATGCACTAAAATAATCTATTATATCCATAAGTGGGAAAAAGAAAAAGTTTTTGAAATACTGATTCACCCTCCCTCTTAGTATTTCCTATTTCTAACAACCTCCACATATATCTATCAAAAAAAATATACTGAAACTCAAATGACATGCCTAACATACCATCCTTTTAATTTCTACAACTATCATCAAATTCATACATGGATTATTAATTCCCAGAGACCTCCCCTAAGATTTTACTCTTTCCTTGAAAGAAACTTAAGCTTAACCCCTATATTCACCTTGTGAATAATGTATTCAAAATGCCTTGCAATCTAAATACATAAGAAAACTAAAACACTCCATACATAAAGAAAATAAAATGGTAGTAACAGAGCTCCAATATTTTGTATTAATGGTCAAAATGTGTTGATAAAATATCTTCTCATTTAAAGAAAATAAGGTTTTGTATTAAGAACCTTTCTTACAGAGTATTTTTTCCACCCCTTGAAATGAGCAGAGACTTGCTATATATATCTTAGCCATCTTGGAATCCTTGAAAGGATGCAACAAGCTTGGGATGGCTAGAAAAGATCCTACACTAGAGACAAGATTACAAACTAACAAAAAGATTGCAACAACATATTACAAATATATTTTCTCAACAATTTCGCAGGTGGCATCTTTGTCTAAGGATATTTCAGAGCAGTTGCTAAATTTGTTGCATGAATGATGATGACCATTTTAGCTAACCTACATCATCCTTTGTTTGAAACTGGCTCTCCCCAATTTTTAGATCAGGTGCCATCTATAGCTCTATTCTTGCTCTTCTTCTATAAGCTGGACAACTGGCCTCTTCTTCTTCTTTATTGTTAGCTTCTCCCAAGCTGCTATAGCATCATCCAATGGCCAATTGTAAGTCTGAAATTCATGTAATAATCTAACTTACTTATCCCACATGGAGTCAGTTATATTTTTGGCCTCTACCACAAAGCGTGTGCAATCATTTTCAATTTTGAAAAGACTGTCAATTATGCTATTACACCTCTCAAAATCTAAAGTATTGTCACTATTTCGGAAAGCATCTTGTGTAATTGCCAACTGATCCATTAATAGTTTCCATTCTTCCAACTTGATCACATTTCCATTGTCATCACATATTGATGACAGATATTTTCTATAATGCTTGTCAAACATAAACAACTTAGCCCTTACCTGGTTGGACTTACCTTTAAAAAACTTTGAAACAACACTGACTAAGCTAATTTTCTCAAAAACTTCTATCACTACCCAAGGGATCTTAGGCTTATGCTCCTGTAGACTATCAAGTTTATCAAACAATAAAATTCTCCCAGACCAAACACTATGAAGTGGCTCCACAGTAGCCAATGATTCATTTACCTTTCTATTGGTCTGGTGCAATTGGCTAACTGATTGATAAACTGTATGCATCTTCTCTATTATCTTATCCTACCTGTATTGCACAATCTTTGACATAGTGTCCAAAGATGCTTCTATCCTTATCTTCTCCAAATCTTTAGTAGGTCTCTCAAGGACTCCTTCATCAATCTAAATAGGGACCTCAATCTACACAAGGGGGAAAACAACTGCCTTTGAAGCTTCTTCAAGCTTAACTTTTATTTTTGCCAATTCATCCTCTAACTGCTTAATCTTCATCAATTTTAAGTCACTATCCTTGGCCACCAGGTTTGCATTTTCAAACAATTTTGAATACCTTTCAGATAATTAAACTGTCTTTGCTTCAGTCAGGTTAGCCCAATGAGTTACTGCCTTGGAAACTTCAAGGTTAGTTGTATTCTACACAGTCCATATAATCTTATTCCCTTCCATTTTATCCTCTATATTTAACAGAGATGGATTTTGGGTCCTAGGGGCCATAGGCCACATTGCAAAAGCTTGAGATTTAGGGTCATAACCACTTCCTCTTATCATATCACCAATGTGAACTTCATACGATAGGCTACCCGGTGGTTGCTTTCTTATTTGATCTATGATGAATGCACAAGTCAGATCCCATCCTGGAGTCAATAGCATTCCACTTGACTTGACCAGTTGTCTAGCTTCATCTGTAGTTATGGGATCAAGGCTAGGATCATAAGAATTTAAGGCTCTCAATGTTTCTTCACTTGTTTCCATACCTTCAGGCAGAAGTTTCCTCACTTCTTGTTGCTTATTCCAAATAAGGAAACTCTTGAATTCATTAGTTTTAATAAACTAGTCATCACTCAAAAATTCCTCTTGATAGACCTCTCTGATATCCTTTTCTGACCATAGGGACTGTTCCTTATCTGTTTCATCAGTGGCCACCTTCTTTCCTTCTCTTATTAGTTTTCTCAATTGGTGATGGTAAACCCTATCACCTGGCACTAGAGTAGATGCTCTATCAATTATTCTCTTCTATTTTTCCTACCTTGAAGGCTTTCCTTCCTCAAGCCTCTCTTTCTTCAAAGGTGGCTATGGAGAATCCCCTATTTCTGGTTGGTTTTCAATAGGCTGAACACTCTGTACATCCTCAATTTGTGGTGGGCTATTCCCTTCAGGGGACTCATCAGAAAAATCCTCTTGATCAGAAGATGAATAGTCTTTCCTTTTCTTTGGTTGACTCTGGTCAATCAACTTCTCCAACTAATTTTATAGAATGTCATGCATCTCTATCATCTTGTCAATTCTTTCTAAATAGGGAAGGTCAGTGAAGAAACCCTCAAAAGAAAGCTGGGCTGCCATCACTTGTTTTGACAAGTCTATAAAATCAAAGTACCTGTTCCATCTCCTTTTGACCTCATCATCATCTATAATGTTTTTGACTACATCTTCTTCATCCAAACCCTCATGTTCCTTAATCACACCAATGTTTGGAATATAGAGCATCTTGGCAGTTTTGATAAAGCCCTCAGGATCTACATGTCTAAAAGCACCAGTAGCCATTTTGAACTGATTTAACCATGCAATAATTTGAGGAAATTCCCTCTTTCCTACCAGGAAGTCACCTATCTTGAATTTCCCAGGTGTGAATGTACCCTTCCTATGAGGGGCTAGAAGTTCTATGTCTATCCACATCAACTGCCACACAAATTCCAAACAAGCAACCCTTGGAGGCACAAATTTTGGTAAGAGATGTGGGGGTTGGGGGCAACCGTAGACTCTCAAAATTGTAGCATTCTACCCCAAGTAAAAATCACCCCAATTATGATCTCCCTCCCATTTGTCCACAAACTGCATTGGTCATAGGAGCCTAAGGACCCTTGGGGATATCCTTGTAGTATTGACACCTAACATCCTTATAATAGGATAAACAATGAAATTCTGAAAGATACAAAAATTCCCTTCATTGGAAGTAGAATTCCACTTCCTCACCCATAATTGCACCAGATTATAGTGGCCTTCAAAGTCAAACCTTGGCTTCAGCATGTTCAAATCAAAATTATTAATGTTGAAGAACAAAATTAAATGTGTTAGCAAAGAATAATGCATGAACTTAATTGGGCTTTTACTATCCTTGATAGAAATCAAACCCTCATGCATTCTATCAATGATATACTAGATGTAATCATAGTCAGTATTAACCAAAGAATTTTGGATGTCTAGGATAATCATCAAAAGATCAGCTAGTAAAAACTCTGCATCCCCATCAATTCCCAAAACCCTACACAACCCATAACAAGTTTGCTTCATGTAATGCTGAAGGGATTTAAATTGGTAAGGGGCATTCATGTGAGTAGGGAGGGGAACTATATACTTATCCTATTTTTGGATATGCTTCATCATTTGGTCCTTCACTATCCCTATATTATTCTTGTATCTCTCCTTTTCTTTGCTTAGGTCAATTTCAGTAGAAGTGGATGTATAGACATTAAAAGCCTTCATGAACGAACCCCTATCAAGAGTAACCAAGGCTAACTGGTCCTCTTTCCTAATAGCCTTATAAATAGGGTCATAACACCTAGCTAGAGCAATAATTAAATCTGCATCCAAGAATACATTAGGCACTACTAATTTCCCTAACCCCAAAGCCCAACCATTACATACAAGGATATGACTATCTCTATTTTTATAAAAGAAGTTGAAGATAGTATAACTTGTGGTATTTGGTGTGACAGGATCTCTACAAAACCTTAGAACATCTTCAAAAACATCATCAGGAGCTCTTTTGTTCTGACTGGAACTAGGTAGCAATTTCAAAAATTTGTCTGAATAATTAGGCTTGCCCTTGTCTTCACCACTTTTAGACTTTGCTTCACTGCTAGAAGATGTTGCACTCTTCTTAGGTTGACTCATCTTTGCTACAAAATTATCTTCAATCTTTGCAAAATGGATTCACTTGGCACTCAGAAATCACTTCAGAATGACACAATTCTCTTTGACTGATTTTGGACATAGGAAATAATGAGCCTATCTTATTTATCGATATGGACCAAATGTGTATAGCTACCACAATTACTGCAAATCTCCTTAATTATTTCCACATTCAATTTCATATACCATTAGATTTCAAATTTTGAGTTAGCCATGTTTGGATGTTGATAGATAAATTAATGAACTCAAAAACAAGGCAAAGAGGCAAATGATTAAGATTCTACACTTTAAACCTACTTACGTCATGCAATCTTCCTTTGAAACTAATTGGATGGCTCATTAGTTTACTCTCCAACTTGACACTGTACTTTATCCACGTAGGCAATGGTCCATTTTCTTTTCTTTTATTACCTTTTCCAACTGGGCCCATTTAGCGAATTAGCGACTGAAAGCCTCTCATAATCACTTAATGCAATGTTAACCCTTGCTCATTTTTAGAGAACTGGTGACCAAATCCTTTACAGGTTCTTGCAATGCAATTCTTAACTTTTTGCAATCTTAGCGAATCAGTGACTGAAGTGATCACCTTCAAGCACTTGACTGCATATATCATTTAGAGAACTAGTGACCAAAGCCTTCTCCCATTCTCTTAATGTCCCAGCTAACTGTCAATTTTCTTGGAGATTTAGTGAACAAAGGGTTCATGCATTCACTTAATGAGATACTTAATCACCTGATTATTTAGAGAAATAGCGAAGCGTTTACTCTCTGAGTTGCTGAATCTATCTTAACAACCCAGTTTATCTAGTGAACTCATGCCTAACCGCCATGTGTCACCTTGTCACATGATTGCATGATCCCCTATTCACCCTTGCGATCATGCAACTGCAACCACTTAGCCACGCAATTGTGATCATAAACCCTTCATAAAACTTCACATCACCGACACCTGATTCAGCTGCCACATGGCAGCCTGGTGCATGTTCACAAGGGTGAGAAGTTGGCCCTTGTGATCACGTAACCTCTTGACACATGTCCATCTAATCACCTTCATTCTAAGACTTAGCAACTATATGCTTCACTCATTCACTAGATCATATTTCCCTTTACATTTCTTTTAAGAGAACCTGTGACCACATGATTTGCAGAATTGCCAGATTCCTTAGCCTCTCACTAATTTATTTTGAGAACAAGTGAACACTTGAATCAACCCTTTCCACCAAATTCATCAAGCTAAACTATCAGAGCTGCCATACTTAGAAAACTATACACAATCACTCATTCACCAAGTGAAACCTGTAGGACCCAATAATACCTGAGATTTAATCAGAACCGTTGATCCTGTCAATGATCTATGGTTCTCACTAGGTTGCTAGATGTTAGCACAGAACCGCCAAGGAATATGTGAATAAGAGATAATGCATTCACCAAGTTGCTTAAATTTTTTTGATAACTGCCTAATACTTGGAGACTCTGCGATCAAGGATAACACTTAGCATTTTTGACACATTCGCTAGTTCGCTGAATGGTTGAGGTGTTCATTGGGAGACTTAGAGACCACATGAATAAAAATATTCTTAGCATAAGATTGACTTGTTCATTGAATCTCTGAATACTATATGAGACATGCTATGACCTTATCCAATTCAGTGAACACAAAACATTAAACACATGCATGATTTAATCAGCTTAAGTGACTTAAAAAGGTAACAATGAAATAGAAGAATAAGGGCTAATCATGAGGACTTTTGCATGAATTCAACATTTTCAAAAAAAAAACCTAGGGTTAGGGTTTTTGAAGTGGGCTATGACAATTTTTTGAAGAAATTTTGACACCTATACCTAGGAAAACTTCACAAACCAGAGGACTAAACCAATGTTTGGACAAAATCCTCAGAAAATCAAGAATATACCCAACAGTGGCTTTATCTGAGGATGCTTGATTGCAAAATCATAGCAAGAACTTATGAATCTCTAGGAGGTAGACCACAAAACCTTAACCTAAAATAAGAAACAAACACACAATAGAAACAAACACACCTATACATATATACAAACCTACTGTGCATGGAAAAGAATTAGCTGAAGAAAAATTTTAGGAACTGTCCATGCACTGGCAATTCTTTCTTTTCACCATCCAAATTTTTTAGAAATTATGAATCCTTACCATGGGTTTGATGAACAATATAAGGTCTCATCCACAAAGACTCAAATTTTTTGTGTTTCCCTTTATCTTCAGCCCTAACATTCCATTGAAGAACCATATCACCAAGCTGAAATTTTATCATAGTTGCTCTCTTATCAAAAAGATACTTCATTTTTTGCTACAACTTCACATTTTCTCTTTGTCCTTCCCTCCTAATCTCATCCAATTCAATAAGCTGAACCATTCTATCCTAGAGTGGATCACTGATTTCCATATCCTCTTCTTGCATAAACTTATAGATTGGAAGGAAATTATTTACTGGAAACCTTGATTTTGCACCATATACCATCTCAAAAGGGGACTTACTAGTAGCCCTCATCTCAGAAATTCTATCAGCCCATAGTGCTAACTTTAATTTTACATGCTAGCTTCTCTTATTTTTTTCTAGGGTTTTCTTCAAAATCTGCAAAATACTCTTGTTGCTGGATTCGGTCTGTCCATTGGCCTATGGATGATAAGGGGATGAGTAAGACAATACTATGCCCATTTTCGAACAAAAATTAGTAATCTCTTGTGACCTGAAGCTCATAGCATTGTCAACAACCAATTTAACAGGGACACCAAATCTAGTAATTATGTTCATCAGAAACTCAATCACAATAGCACTAGTGGCCCTTTTTGTTGGAATGGCTTCAATCCATTTGGTGAAATAATCAGTAGCCACCAAAATGTGACTATGTCCTCCACTGGATTTCTTAGAGAACTCTCCAATAAAATCCATACCCCACATTGGAAAAGGAGCTTCTGCAACAACAGGATTCAATAATAGTGCATCTGAGAACTTCAATTTTTTAGAAAAACTTTGACAAGGTTGACATTTTCTCACATAAGAATGAGTGTCTTTGAACAATATAGGCCAATATTATCCTTCCCTTAAGATTTTATGAGCTATTGACTGGGTAGAATGATGTCCTCCACACATTCCAAAGTGCATTTCCTTCAACACTTTCTCTGATTGGTACTTATCTAGACAAAAGAGTAAAATGCCATCATTATCCTTCAAGTACAAATCACCCTGGATTAGCACATATCTCTGAGCTTGCAATCTCAAGCTCCTTCTTTGATTATCATTCATTTCAAGTGGACACTTAGCATTTTTAATAAAATAAATGACATCCTTGTACTAGGGTTGCATTTCAATACTAGTAATCATATCAACATTAGCAACAACATTATTTACCTGGACAAGGTCCATATTTTCCTCAGTCATTAACTTAGCAAGTCCCAATCCTCTTACCAACTTGGTAATGTGAATGTCAATGTCAGACTCTTGAATCTTTTTTATCCATTTACACCTCTTTCCTGCCAAGTCGCTTAAAGTTTTCTGATAACTGCCTGATACTTGGAGACTCCACGATCAAGGATAACACTTAGCATTTTTGACACATTTGCTAGTTCACTGAATGATTGAGGTGTTCACCAAGAGACTTAGAGACCATGCGACTAAAATGACGCCTAGCATAAGATTGACTTGTTTTCTGAATCACCGAATACTATATGAGACATGCTATGACCTTTTCCGATTCAGTGAACACAAAACATTAAACATGTGCATGATTTAATCAGCTTAAGTGACTTAAAAAGGTAACAATGAAATAGAAGAATAAGGGCTAATCATGAGGACTTTTTCATAAATTTGACATTTTCAAAAACAAAACCTAGGGTTAGGGTTTTTGAAGTGGGCTATGACAATTTTTTGAAGAAATTTTGACACCTGTACCTAGGAAAACTTCACAGACCAGAGGACTAAACTAACGTTTGGACAAAAACCTTAGAAAATCAAGAATATACCCAAAAATATGCACATAGGGTAAAATCATCAGAAGTTTCATACCACAATCCATAGTCCATTATGCATTTAAGATATCTCAATATCCTCTTTACTGCTGCATAGTGTGACTCTCTAGGTTTAGCTTAAAACCTTGCTACCATTCCAACTGAATGTTGTATATCTGGTTTAGTGTGTGTCAATTATTGCAATCCACCAATCATGGATCTGTATTTCTTTTTCTCAACTGTTGGTGTTTCATCTTTACTAGATAGTTTATGTCATGTAACCATAGGTGTTCCAACTAGTTTACAATTCTCCATACCAAATCTTTTCAATAAATCATTCAAGTACTTTGTCTAACTTACAAAGATACCATCTTTATTTTGTGTTATCTGTAATCCCAAAAATTATTTCATTTCTCCAATCATACTCATTCAAATTCTTTCTTCATTTCATCAACAAATTTGTCACTAGCTTCATCTTCTCCTCCAAAAATAATGTCATCAACAAAAATAACCAAAACTAACAATCCATTCTCAATTTCTTTGGTATATAATTTACTATTAGTTGTTCCTTTTGTAAATCCAAATTTTAACAAATACTTATCCAATCTAGCATACCAAGTTCTAGGTGCTTGCTTTAGTCCATACAATGCTTTCTTTATTTTACATACCATGTCTCCTTCTTGAGTCAAAGGAAAACCTTTAGGCTTCTCAATGTAGACTTCTTCTTCTAATTCACCATTTAGAAATGTTGACTTCACATCCATCTGATACACTTTGAATTTCTTAAATGCTGCATAAGCCAAAAATATTCTTACTGCTTCAAGTCTTGCCATAGGGGAAAAAGTCTCTTCATAGTCAATTCCTTTTTTCTATGAGTATCCCTTACATACCAATCTATCTTTGTTTCTAATTACTTCTCCTTGTTCATTCATCTTGTTCTTGAATACCCATTTAGTTCCAATTACATTTTTATCTTTAGGTCTAGGGACCAATTCCCATGTCTTGTTCTTTTCAATCTGATCCAATTCTTCTTTCATAGCTTTAATCCAATGTTCATCTTCACAAGCTTCATTAGTAGACGTAGGTTCAATTTGAGAAATCAAACATAAATGTACCTTCTTTCTAGTCATAACTCCTCTATCCAAACTTCCAATCACTTCTTCAACAAGATGATGTCTTGATATATACTTGTTAGGTGTCATAGTCACTAATCTTTCTTCAACTATAGATTCTTCTCTATTTTCTTCAACATGACTTTCACTCAACAATTCACTGTCAATCTCAAAAAATTATTCAGTAGTTTCAATGTTAGGCTAAAGGTTAGTTCCTTCATCAGATTCATAATCAAGCATTCTTTCCTGAATTTTAAACTTCTCATCAGCTTTTACATTTGCACTTTCAACAATAGTCTTAGTTCTCTTATTGTAACATCTATATGCTTTTCTTTTCAAAGAATATCCCAAAAAAATTCTTTCATCACTTCTAGGATCAAACTTTCCTATATCATCATCTCTCTTAATATAACATTTTCTACCAAAAATTCTAAAATACTTAACTGAGGGTGCATGTCCAAACCATAATTCATAAGGTGTCTTGTCTATCTCTTCTCTGATTTGTACTCTATTCATTGTATATACTTTTGTATTCACTGCTTCTCTCCAAAATTTCTTTGCCAAATCAGCTTCAAACAACATAGCTCTAGCTACTTTAGTCACTGATTTGTTCCTTCTTTCTACAATACCATTTTGTTTAGGTGTTATAGGGGCTGAAAACCTCTCTTAATACCATTCGCTTCACAAAAAGTGTTAAATTCTCCACCTCTATCAGATCTTAAACATTTAATCCTCATTCCTGATTCATTCTCAACTTTATTCTTCATGACCTTAAAATTATCAAATGATTCATATTTTTCTTTAAAAAATGCAATCCATATCATTCTTGTAAAATCATCAATAAGAATCATAAAATACCTTTCTCCATAGAATCCTCTAGTCCTAGTAGGACCACTCAAGTCTGTATGAACAATCTCCAAATTTTTTGTAGATGTGAACTTCTTGCTAGGAAATGAACTCCTTTCCTACTTAGCCATCACACATTCCTTGAAAATCATGTTAGTAGGCTTCATAATCTTAGGTAAATCTCTTACTGCAAGTGTAGAACTTACTTTCACAATATTATCAAAGTTTATATGAAAAAACCTTTTATGCCATAACTAACTATCATCAATCTTAGTCATCAAACATCTTATCTCAGTTTGGTTCAACTAAAATACATTACCTATGGTTCTAGATCTAGTTCCAATTAGATTTCCATCTTTATCCTTTATCACACAAGTTTTCTTGGTAAACCAAACTTGATATCCTTTATCCACTAACTATCCAACACTCAAAAGATTATGTTTCAATCCATCAACAAAGTAAACATCATCAGTATTAGTCTTTCCATCAAGAGTAATAGATCCTATACCTTTAATCAAACAAGGTGCATTATTACCAGCTCTAACAACTCCTCCACCATAATTGTTAAACTTTATGAGTTCTTTCCTTTATCACTAGTCATATGATGTGAACAACCACTGTCTATAATCCAATCAACTTTATTTTCAGCTTGGGAAACTAAGGCTTTCTTTTCTTTAATATCATATTCAAAATTTTCTTCCTTAATTTCTACAAATCCTATGTCATCAAAGTTATCATTATCACTGTCACTTAAATGTCTTTCAATTCCTACTTCAATTTCTTCATCATTTGCATAATAACATTCTTTAGATCTTCTAGGCTTAAAATTGTTTCTATACTTCTTAACTCTCTTAGGACACTTAGATGCAAAATGACCATATTCTTGACATGTCCAATATTTAATGATTTTCTTACCATTTGGTTCTCTTTTCACAAGCAAGGCAATACCTTCTTCAATCTTCTTATCTTCATCAAATTTGGATCTACTACTGCTGGCATAATCTCCATTCACACTTGTACTTCTAGACAAAGTAGGTCTGATGCTAAGAGCACTGAATGTTGTCTCCACTCTAGGTAGTTCTCCTAATAATCTCAAATTCATCTTTGTTGCTTCCAATCTTCCAAGAAGAGTCTCTCTTGAAAAGTTTTGTGTACAAGGTATCACTTGTGCAATCATTTGTGTAGTCTTCCTAAATACCGGTGTCAATGTTCTCAAAATATTCCATATTACTTCATTCTCTATCTTTTCACATCCACAAGACTTTATTCCTACAACAATTTCTGGCATCCTACCAATATAGCTTCTAACAGATTCATCTTCCATCATTCTTATTTCTTCAAATGCACAAATCCAATTATGTAACCTAGCTTTCTTTTCATGTTCATCACCTTCAAAAGTAGAATGTAAAGCTTTCCAAATATCATGAGATCTAGTTAAACCTTTTACCTGACTATATTCATTCTCTAGAAGCACTGATAAAAGTGCTTCTCTTGCAAGTATGTTACACATGAATAGATCTACCTCATCTTTAGTACTTGTTTCAAGATTGTCTTCTTCAATTATAGTCCTTTCATTCTTTGTAATCAACCAATAACCTGGTCCTAAACACAAGAGATGTGTCTTCATATTTTCTTTCCAGCTGTCAAAATTTACTCCATCAAACTTAGGGCTTTCATTCCTAAAATTTTCCATAGATCTCCTTAAGTTGTTAAACTTCTCTTTCAAGGACCTGCTGCTCTGATACCAATTGTTAGAAAGTAAAGATCCCCAAGATAACTAAGAGGGGGGGGGGGTGATGAATTAGTTATCTGATAATTAAACGATTTATCAACTTCAATATCAACTTCAACAGCTTTAAACTATATAATCAATGCATTAACCAACCATAGAAAGATAATCATACACAATGACACAATAACACAAGATATGTTAACTAGGGAACCTCTTGATCAAAGACTAAACCCTGGTGGGAATGATGCCCACAAAATGATGTACTAATATGAAAGTTCCATGTGAAAGGATGGACCCTGTTAGGAGTCTTATGAACTACATTTAGTACATATGAATCTTTGTTAGGAGATTTTGAATCCCTGTTAAAAGATTCTAACCCTATTAGGAGTTATGGAAGATAGAAGGACCCACTGCCCAAACAGCTTCAAGGCAAGATCTCTAAACTCACTATCCAACAGATCTTAGGATTATTCCATAGAATAGTATGAAATATGTTACCTCCTTCACATTGTGCTAAAACCACACTCTCTACTACACAAGATCACAAATCCAGATCTCTGTACTTCACAAGTCTTCCTTCATCACTGAATTATCTCTTTTCTTCACTTCATGCATACATTCACATCAAAAATTTCACAATTTCATATCACAACTATTACCAATCCCATTACAACAAGGAAAACATTCCTTCCTTTATACCACACTCAAATAATTACAAATGAGTCGACATGCAAATACAAAATAATAATTTCAACACGCTACATCAAAATTACATAAAAAATGTCAGCTTCCAGATACAATAACTTTCCAATCATGTGACCTCAGAGTTTTCACTGTTAACCACATCACCACCAAAGAGTTTCAAACTTCCCTTTAATTACATAGAATTAGATTCCATCCTGGTGAGGAGATATCCTCCAATTACCAAAAAATCCTACTCTAGAACACTGCTAGAATACTACTTCCACCAAAATGCTTATAAATTTCATGAATAAATGAATTCCTTTTTGCACTCTTAACCATAGGTTAATAATACAACATACCATCAACTACACATAACTCAATTTGGAATATAACATGTGCAGAAAAAAAAATTATCTGCTTCTCTGCTAAACTCCAAAATATCACTGTGTTGACATCAATGACAATCATAGTCATGAATGCAACAACCACTACTACAGATTGACTTCCAAAGGCTTCAACATTCATTCCTAACACTTCTAGCTTTAGCTTCACATCTTCATGCAATGTCTTCATGTACTCAACAAACTTTACTCCTTTAGCACTTTTCTTATTCTCATCAGCAATGTCTCTCAAATCAGATATTCCTCTCAGTTGTGTGCCTTTCACAATCTAAAATGGTTTCTTTCTAATACTCCTATTCATTGAATTATTGTATGCAAACTCTACTTGTGCCAACATAGAATCTCAATTAATCAGTGTGTCTCCAACTAAACATCTCAATAGATTTCCCAAAATTTTGTTCACAACTTCAGTCTGTCCATCGATTTGTGGGTGAAATGTAGAACTATATTTCAACTCAATGCCAAATTTCTTCCAAAGTGTTTTCCAAAAATATCCAACAAATTTACTCTCTCAGTCAGAGATAATACTCCTTGGTAATCCATGCAATCTGACAATTTCTTAAAGAAAAGATCTACTACATGTACTAGATCTGATGTCTTTCTACATGGTATAAAATGTGCCATCTTAGAAAATCTATCCACAACAACAAATATTGAATCATTAACTCTTAATGTATTCAGTAAGCCAAGAACAAAGTCCATATTGATGTCAATCCAAGGTTTCTCAGGAGCAGCAATTAGTGTATACAGTCTAGTATTCCGACTTACTCCTTTTGCAACTTGACAAATTCTAAAACTTTTCACAAATTTTTAAACATCTCTATACAATTGCAGCAATAGTACTTCTCCTTAAGAAAATTCCATGTTTTATCAATACCAAAATGTCCAACCAAACTGCTACTGTGTTTCTCTTTTATCAAATTAGATCTCATTACTCCTCTCGGTATACACAACTAAATACCTTTAAACAACTTACCTTCTTGAATAAAATATTCATCCCATTTAGTGTCTTGTTGATCTTGAATAGGTGTTGTGCACTTTATCCACAACTCAGAAAAATTAGGGTCATTTTCATACAAACCTTTCATCTCATCAAAACCAAGAACTTCAATTTTCATCTCGGTCATCAAAGATCTTCTTCTACTCAATGCATCAGAAACTTAGTTAGTAACTCCATTCTTATGCTTTATCACAAATGTATAACTCTACAAATACTCAACCCATTTCATATGTCTTTGATTGAGCTTATTCTAACTACCCAAGTATTGTAAAGCCTTATGATCATTATACAACACAAATTCATCGGTATCAGATAATGTCTCCATTTCTTTAGTGCTTGAACAATAGCATAGAATTCTTGATCATTCATAGAATATTTCCTTCTAGCATCATTCAACTTTTCACTAAAGAAAGCAATAGGTTTACCTTCTTGACTCAAAATAGCTCCAATTGTACTTCCACTTGCATCACATTCTACTTGAAATACTTTACTAAAATCAAGTAATGCCAAAATAGGTAATTCAACAACCTTCTACTTCAGAGTCTCAAAAATTTTGTCAGCTCCATGTGTCCATTTGAATTCTCTTTTGTCTCCTCACATTGTCTCAGTCATAGCATTAAAAATTAAACTAAAATTCCTTATGAACTTTCAGTAAAAACTTGCCAAACCATGAAATGTTCTTACCTCACTAGCATTCATAGGTGTAGGCCAATTCAAAATAGCTTCAACCTTTTTAGGATCAATCTTCAAACCATCAACTAAAATAACAAATCCCAAATACACAATCTCTTCTTTCATGAGTGAACACTTTTTCAGATTTATCAGCAACTTTTCCTCTTTCAATCTTTGCAAAACTTGTCTAACATGCAACAAATTTTCTTTTCTGGTCTTACTAAATATCAAAATATCATCAAGATATACAATCACAAATTTACCCAAGAATTTATTTAAAAATTCATTCATCAACCTCATAAAAGTACTTGGTGCATTAGTTAAACCAAAAGGTATAACCAACCACTCATACAAACCTTCTTTTGTCTTGAAAGTAGTCTTCCATTCATCACCTTCTCCGATTCTGATCTGATGATACCTAGTTTTCAAATCAATGTTTGTCAAATAATTTGCTCCAGTTAAACTAACCATGATGTCATCCATTCTCGGTATAGGAAACCTATACTTCACTGTTATATTATTGATTGCTCTAGAATTAGTACACATTCTCCATTCTCCATTCTTCTTTTGTGCTAATACAATAGGTACTACACAAGGACTCAAAATTTCTCTGATCAAACCTTTTTCCAACAACTCTTGAATCTATTGGTTCAATTCCTGATTCTCAGTAGGTGTCAACTGATGAGGTGCCTTATTTGGTAAACTAGCTCTAGGGATTAGATGCATACAATTATCAATGCTTCTTTTTGGTGGAAAACCATCAAGTACATTATCAAAAATGATATCACTATACTCGGTGAGTAATTTAGCAATCTCCTCAGGGACTTTATCCTCTATTTTCTTACTCAGCTTATTAGGAATCATAGCAAAACATACATCATTCCTCTTCAAAGAGTTAACAAACTTTCTTCCTTCCATCAAGAAAAATTTCATAGATGTGCAAACATTACTAATAGGTTCTTCCATCAATGGTAACAAGATTTGTTTCTTTCCATCAGCCACAATAGTATATTTATGCAATCTCCCATCATATATAGCATGTCTATCATATTGCCAAGGTCTACCCAAAAAAATATGACAATGGTCCATAGGCATGATATCACATAACACCTTATCATAGTATTTTCCAATCTTCAAATTCACATAACATTGTTCACTTACCATGAGTGTATGATCATCTTTGATCCATGAAATCTGATAGGGCTTTAGATGTACCAACCTTTCCAACTGCAAATTTTTGACCATCTCTTCAAATGCCAGGTTCTCTGAGCTATCACTATCAATGATTACCTTCCAAACTTTATCAAAAACTCTACATTTGGTTTTGAACAAACTTTTCCTTACCAGATCTTCCTTCTTGCTTTCATTCCATAGTGCTCTCCTTACCATTAAGTTATTTTCTTTCTCATGTTCATTCAGTGACTCTTCTTGCACCAAAGCATTTCTACTGCTACCAGCCTTCTTACTAGCTTGTGTACATTCAAAAGATCTATGTCCTTCTCCACAATTATAAAAATTTCCTCAAAAACTTCTTCTACCATATCCCCCTTGGTAGTTATTGCCTCTACCTCTATAACTTTCACCTTTCCACTCGGTCTTGCCTTTATCTAGATTTGTCTTTTCAGGTTCAAATCTACCATTTTCACCATTAGATCTACCTCTTCCTCTAGGGAATCTACCACCATGACCTCTCTATCTTTTCTCATGTCTTTTGTTCAATTTTTCCTCAGCCTTCAAAGCAAATTGATCAGCCTCTTCAATGTTCTCCAACTTGACCATACTAATTTCCTCTTGGATGGAAATTCTCAAACCATTTAGGTATCTACTGATTCTTTCCAAATCATCTTCATCATGTCCAGATTTGATATCTAATCTATATAATTCCTCAGCATATTCTTTTACCAACCTATCTTTTTGCCTCAAACTTTGCATTCACCAAACTAGGTTAATCTAATAATCATAGGGTAAGAACTTTCCTTTCAACTTATTGACCATTTTACTCCATACCTTGATTTTGTCTTTTCCTTTCCTCTTCTGATCCAATTGTAGATGTTCCCACCATAGGGATGCATGACTTTTAAACTTTATGCTTGCAATCTTAACCTTCTTATCCTCAAGGATATTTTCATATTCAAAATAATTTTCCATCTTGGTAATCTAGTCCACCAATTCATTAGAATCCAACTTTCCACCATACTCAGGAGGATTGAAATGTGGTGTTGACTTCAAACTTGTAAAAGCCTTCAAAAATATTTCTTCACCTTGATCCATAATAGGTGCAGGTTCTACATTCAGTTGTTCTTCAATTTCATCATCACTAACATCTTCAAGATGTCTGCCTCTTCTTTGGGCTATTTCCATTACTTTTAACCTAGCAGCAATCTGCCTTAGCATATCTACCAATCCTAGATCTACACCTCACCTCCCATCAACCATCTTGACAAACCTCTACAATTGCAGGTCAGATCACAATCTGCTACCCCACAACAATCAATTAGGGCTTCAAGAGGAACCTACAAACCTAGATCTGCAGAACTAGATCAAGACCTCAACTAGCTCTAATACCACTTTTATGATACATTAGATGTCTGGATTCAAACTTGCAATGGTTTTCTATATCCATCCATTGGTTCTATTACTTTACCGGTTGAACTTTGTGGAACAATTATGAACACTACCTTTGTTGTTGCTCCTACTTTTGATCAATTTCAAGTTAAGCTAGGTTTTCCTTCATTAACTTCCATGCATGCTATTGCTTCACCTATGCATAAGTGTCTTAAGTTCATTCATGATGAAGAAGTGAAGATGATTAATCATAGTCTATATCAACCATCCAGGCCTAGAGATTGGGCTTCTCTAGATTTCTTTTGGCTTTCATTACCTAATTCATGTCCTCCTCAACCTGATAATCTTTTTTAATCATATCAAGCCTATAAACATCATAAAATTCTTGAATTAAGTTCACCTCTTAGAGATCTTAATTGTGGTCTTTCACCTACACCTTCTATACCTCCTTTAACTATGACTTCTAGCTCTTGTTGGAAATATAGATGAAGTAACTAAGAGGGGGTGGGGTGAATCAGTTAACCATAAATTTTCTTTCCACAGATCCCTTAGATGTTTTATTAAATCATTTGCTCCTATTGTTTGGCAAACATACATAGAAATGCTAAAACTCAATTATTGCAGTGAGTATTAATTATAACTATTCTTAAGCATTCATCAGTGTTTAACATACATGAATAAAGAAAATAACATGAACACAAGAGACACTAGATTTAACCTGGAAACCCAATATGGGAAAAACCACCAATGTAATTAGTTACTATTTTTCACTCTTCTGAAGTGATGCCCTGTTAGGAGCCAACTTGGTAAAAGGTTACAAAACACACTGTTAGGTGTGACCTTGTTAGAGGATTTAATCAACCTATTAGGAGTGGCCTTGTAAGAGGTCTTGAAACAATTCAATAGAAATGTCACCTTGTTAGAGGATTTATAAAATGGCTGTTAAACCAACTCGGTTAGAAGATTTTAAAATCACTGATAAAATGTTAAGAAAGTAACAATGAAATGACTTGAATAATGATGCAACTTAATTGTTGATTACAGATCTTTGTTTTGCTTCACTAGATCCTTCCTGATAAAAATATATCTCTACTGCTCCTCAAGGATATCTAATCATCCTTCAAAATTTGCTCACACTTTCCTTCCTTTTTTTTTTTACATCCACACTTTTAATTCACAACTTGACCTTCTATATATACCATTTAGATTGACCATTTAGATTGTCAAGTCGGCACTAATAACATTACTAGTCATTACAACAGTCGGCTAGAATAATCAAACTTTATTTCTCAAATTAACAAAATCCTTTACTAGGCCGACCTTGCTTGGTAAACATTAATCTAAAAAGATTTCCTTTGCTAACCGAGAGAACTCGGTAAGCACTATGAATTCTACAACATCCTTTGGAGACCGAGTGAACTCAGTAAACACTAACTTTCCTTCATTAACCGTGGAAGCTCGGTTAACACTATTTTCTGTCATACTTTTCTTTGACACTCAAGATATCTCGGTAGACACTGAAAACCACCTACTGACCGACTAAGCTTGGTAAATACTGTGAACTACTTTTTTGACCGACTGAGCTTGATAAATAATATGACATTAGTGTGACATCAAAGACAACACACAATTAATCCAAAAATATCCCTCTTTGGCATTGATGGCAACACAATATGTCATAGCACAATGAAATTTCATAGAAAACATAGAGTAAGGAACATATCCTTAGCTTCATTCTGATTCTCATCTATGAGAACTCCCTCTATTAGTAAACTTCTCTTTCTGACTGAAAACTCTCTAAGAAAACTCTCCCTCTTAGAAATCTAAAGAAATTTCTTGAAATATGACAGCAAACTCTCCCTCTTTGACAACACATGCCAAAGACAACACATACCAAGTGAATATCAATGTACCTTGAGTACTGATTCATATGCAATGATTCCTTAACTAAGCTGCATCAACTGACTGATCTTTAATATGCTCTGGTTGATTCATAACTAAAAATTCATTTAGTGAGCCTCGGATAGGGGAATGACCCCTAACTTACCTCTTAGATACAAGAATGCATCCTTAGGTAGTGGCTTGGTGAATATATCTACAATTTGTTCTTTTGTATGAATATATTCCAATTTGATTTCCTTGTCCTGCACCAATTCTCTGACAAAGTGATATTTTATAGCAATGTGTTTGGTTTTGAAATGCATTAGTGGATTCTTTGAAATATTTATTGCACTTGTATTATCACAAAATATAACAACTGGTTCTTTGATCTCAACCTTCATGCCTTCCAATAACTATTTGAACCAAACAATATTAGAGTAGTTTACTACTGCAACAACATATTCTACTTCTATTGTGGATTGGGATGTGTAATTTTGCTTTTTACTGGTCCAAGATACCAACCTCTTTCCAAGAAAGAATGCTCCACCACTTCTACTTTTTTTGTCATCAATGTTTCCTGCCCAATCAGCATCAGTAAACACTTTTAAGTCTAGATTTCCTCCAAATTTATACCATAAGCCATAATCTTCAGTTCCTTTCAAGTATCTCAAGATTCTTTTGATTGCCATCATATGATTTTCTCTTGGTTTTGCTAAGAATCTTGCTACTATACCAACTACTAAGGCAATATCAGGCCTTGTATGAACTACATACTATAATTTTCCAATCATTGATCTGTATAAGGTCTGATCTACTTCTTTTGAATCATCATTTTTGGTAAGCTTCAGTCCAGTACACATGGGGGTACCAACTAGTTTTTCATCTTCCATACCAAACTTCTTAAGTATTTCCTTGATGTATTTAGACTGAGTAATGTAGATACCATTCTTTCTCTGCTAAATTTGAAGACCAACAAAAAACTTTATCTGACCAAACATAGACATTTCAAATTCTTTGTTCATTTGCTCTAAAAATTCTTTGCACTGATCATCATTACCTGTAAACACAGTATCATCCATAAATATTTCTGCCAAAACAATTTTGTTATCTGGTCCTTCCTTGATGTACAAATTACTATTATCATTAGCTCTTTTGAAACTAATCTGAATAAGATAGTTATGTAATCTTTCATACCATGCTCTAGGGTCTTGTTTCAAACCATACTAGTAAATACCAATCAACATAAGCATATAAATAATAACCATAAATGAGCACATCTATCATATCATCATCCATTGAACATAAATGTAAATGTATAGTTCTGACCATCATAATGAAAATGTCCAAATCAACAAAGTCTAAGTATCACCATAGGAGAGGTATTACATAGTAGGTCAAAGCGCAGTTCACCAAGATCTAGATATAGTGTGTATCTATTATTTAGAATGTTGTAGCCTTTTCCCATTTAAGCAATGAGCTCTCAGATAGTGCATCATCTCCCCTAACAAGGACAATTGTAAAAGAATCATAACAGGGTTTGACCCTTGACCAAGTCTACTATACTTAATATATTTTAAAGCTACTCCTAACAGGGTAAAGGATCTTCTAACAAGAATCATTATACACTAGTACAGAATATTAGTGGGTATCAAGTCCCACTGGGGTTTTTACCTATTTGGGTTTCCCCATAACCAAAATATTGGTGTTGTTTTCAACTGTTCTTTCATTGTGTTTATGATTTATGTTTAAGTATACTTAATTAGATAAAGAATTGAATCTTGTAGATAACTGATTCATCCCCCCCTCTCAGTTATCTCTTGGGACTATTCCTAACAATTGGTGTCAAAGCCAAGTGCCTCAGAGAGAAAGTTTAATAGCTTGATTTTGATTAGATGGCGTACTTCAGCAAAGAAATTCCTAAGTTTGATGGAGAGAATTATCTTGATTGGAAGAACAAGATGGTGACTCATTTGCAGTGCATTGCTTTTGAAGTTTTTAATGTAACTATCAAAGCAACCAAGATTCCTACATTAGAATACTTTGCAAAAGATGATGCTACTGACACACAAAAGGAATTGTTTCATTAGAATGCTATAGCTAAAGAAGCCCTTATCAGTGCCCTCTCTGATGGTGAATTTTTAGAAGTAAAAAAGATAGATACAGTCCACAAAATATGGAAGTACCTAGAAGACATATTTGAAGGAGACAAACAAGAAAAGGATGCACATAGAAAGACATGGAAGAAAATATACAATGCATTAGAGATGCTTCCTGAGGAAAATATCAGAGCTTACAATCAAAGAATCAATGAAGTAGTTGTTGGAATCAAGAACAATGGTGGAGAGATTTCAGAGGACATTATGGACAAGTGAGTGACTACCCTCACTCCTGAATATCAAAGAAAGATCAACATCCTTGATGAGACCATGTAACTTACATCAAATTTCAAGAGAGAGACCTTGATCAACAAAATCTTAGCCTTTGAGATTTCAAGATTGAAGATAGAACCAAAGAGTGAGATAGCTTTCAAAGAAACAATTCATGGTAAGAAATCTATAAACACTTCTAGTAATTTTGATGATGATGATGATGATGATGAAGAGAAAACATTAGATGATTTTATTGATATGATTGCCAAAAGAGAAAAGAAAGGAAAATTAAAATATGAAGGTCAATTACCATTTAAGTTCTTTTCATGTAATAAGATCAATCACTTTTCATCTAAGTGTCCCACTAGAGCTAGAAATTTCAAGAAGGATTACAAGCCTAAGTATTCTAAGGAATGCTACTATGTTGGAGATGGAGTTCTAGATGAAGAATCTGGTGAAGAAGAAATTGGATTCATTATTGTTATAGACAAAATGAATAACAAGATAGTTCACGAAGATAAGAAATAAAATCAAGAGCTAACATTGATTTCACAAGATGACATAAAGACATATGGGATTATAGACAGTGGTTGCTCACATCACATGACAGGTGATAAAGGTAGGTTTGTTCATTTAGAAAAATACAATGGTGTTATGGTTAGATTTGGAGACAACACTCCTAATCCAATAGTTGGTAGAGGAGCCATCACCTTGGATGGAAAGAATAAAATTGATGATGTTCTTTATGTTGATGGTTTGAAACATAACCTTCTCAGTGTTGGATAGTTACTTGGAAAAGGTTATTAGTTAGAGTTCAAAGATGACAAATGCATCATTAACAACAAAGATCTACCTAGCATAGAAAAGCCAATTGATACTAAATGTAGGGAATGTGTGATGGGGAAGCATGTGAGAAATTCATTTAGGAGCAAGCAAAATTCAGTAGAAAACAAGTTGGATCTAATTCATACAAACCTATGTGGTCTAACTCAAACAAGATCATACTACGGTGAAAGGTATTTATTTTTGTTTGTTGATGATTATACTAGGATGATGTGGGTTGCATTCTTAAAAGACAAGTTAGAAGCTTTTGAGAAGTTTAAAATATTCAAAGCTAAGGTTGAGAATGAATTTGGACTAAAGATAAAATGTTTGAGATTAGATAGAGGAGGAGAATTCATCACTGATAGATTCTATGATTACTATGAAGAACATGGCATAAAGAGATAGTTGAGTGCACCTAGAACCCCTCAACAGAATGGAATTTTAGAGAGAAGGAATAGGATCATTCTTGATATAGTGCACACCATTATGATAGAAGGAAAAGTTGCACACACCTATTGAAGAGATGCGGTCAATACAATAGTTTATACCATCAATAGAATTAAATTGAGGCTAGGCACTGACAAAACACCATATGAGCTATGGTTTGGTAATGTTCCCACTATAAAATACTTTAGAATCTTTGGAAGCAAGTGCTACATCAAAAGGGATGAAGTAGTAGGCAAGTTTGATGCAAGAAGTGATGAAGGTATTTTTCTTGGTTACTCTACTAAAAGTAGATCTTATAGATGTTTCAATTTAAGATTGAAAAAGATCATATAAAGTGATCATGTAAGGATTGATGAAAATTTAATGATTCAAGAAAGATATGATGATTACTCACCCATGATTGTAGTAGAACCTAGACCCTCCACTAGTGAGATAGTCATTAAGGAGATGTTTGACAGTATTGATGTGTTATTCAATGACCCTAAGACAAGTGAAGAAAATAATCCTAAGGATGATGAGTCAGCATCACCTAAAGTTCCAAAGTTTACATCAAGAAATCATTCCAAGGAAGACATCATTAGAGATCAGAACGGAAAAGTCTTAACAAGATCACAAGAAAAGAACTTAGCTAGCAATGAAGCACTATGTTTACTATCTCAAATTGAACCTCTAAGTACTGAAGATGCTTTTAATGATTCATATTGGCATGATGCTATGAAAAAATAAATTGATCAAATTATTAAGAATGACACTTGGGAACTGGTCCCAAGACCTAGTGATAAGAATGTGATTGGAACAAAGTGGATATTCAAAAACAAGATGAATGAAGATGGTACAATAGTAAGAAACAAAGCAAGATTAGTTTGTAAGGGATATGTGCAAAGATAAGGCATTGATTATTCAAACACATTTGCACCAATGAGAAGATTAGAAGCTATTAAGTTGTTTCTAGCCTATGCTATAGTAAAAAAATTCAAGGTTTATCAAATGGATGTTAAGTCAACATTCTTGAATGGAGATTTGAAAGAAGAAGTATACATTGATCAATTAGAAGGATTCACCTTATCAGACAAACCTGATATGGTATGCAAATTGAAGAAGGCCCACTATGGACTTAAACAAGCCCCTAGAGCATGGTATGAGAGACTAGATGGATACTTAACAAAGATTGGATTCAAGAAAGGAGTAGAAGATTGTAATCTATTCATTAGAGAGACATCTGAAGGTTTGTTACTTGTAGCTATATTTGTTCATGAAATTATCTTTGGAGGTAATGACAAACTTAGTGTTGAATTTGCTAAGGAGATGCAAAATTAATTTTAGATGAGTATGATTGGTCCTATCAAATACTTTTTGCGACTAAATGTGCAGCAGATAGAAAAAGGAAATTTTATTAATCAGTCAAAGTATGTGAAAGAGATACTGAAGAAATTCAAGATGAATGATTGCAAGCGAGTAGGAACCCCTATGATCACTATATGCAAGCTTACAAAAGAAGATGACTCACTAGCAGTAGATATAACATTGTATAAGTCTATGATTGGTAAAATCATATATCTTACTCAGACTAGACCTGACATTTCCAATGTAGTTGGCATAGTTGAAAGATTTGTAGCAGAACCTAAACAAAGTCACCTCATTGCAGTAAAAAGAATATTCAGATACTTCCAGGGCACTATAGATTATGGTCTATGGTATCCTAACTCATAAAATGTTGAGCTTCATGTGTAAATTGATGCAGATTGGGTAGGATGTGTTGATGACATAAATAGTACATCAGCTAGAGCAGTGTTTCTTGGTGATAGACTTGTCACTTGGACAAGCAAGAAACAAAATTGTATTTCTCAGTCAACAACAGAAGTGGAGTATGTTGCAGTAGCCTTTCATTTTTCTACAATTGTTTGGATCAAGTAGATGATAGAGGATTTTGGAATTCAGATTGATTATCTTATTTTTATTCACTTTGATAACACTAGCACTATCAATATGTCAAAGAACCCTATGATGCATGCAAAGATAAAGCACATTGAGATCAAGTATCACTTCCTAAGAGAGAAATTGGTAGAGAAAGAAGTCAAGTTGGACTATGTGAGTACTAAAGATCAATTGGTAGATATATTCATAGAGCCCTTGCCTAAGGATACTTTTGAGTATCTCAAGGAGAAGTTGGGAGTAATTCCCTTCCCTAATTTTACTTAGAAGAAAGAAGGAAAGGCATCAGTCCTCAAGGACTGATGGAAGGTTGACTACTCTACCTTAGGATTAGTATCGGTGCTTAAAATGAATGGTTCCCTTTTCCATTGATGTTAAAGGGGGAGTAATATATAGATTCATGAAAAATAGAAGTAAAAAGGAGGAGTAATATACTAAGGGGGAGAAACATTCAGTTGTGACAATAGTATAGTCAAGGAAATGGAGAATATTAGAAAATATTCAGTTGGAGGATTCATCTTTGGGGGAGTTTTGAAGAGGAAATGGAGAATGTTATAAAAGAAATGTTCATTTAGGTTGGTGGTGGTTTTTCATTCCACATGTTGCCATCAATGCCAAAGGGGGAGATTGTTGGAGATCTGCCTGCAGGCTAGTACTGACTGTATGTTTGTCATTGATGACAACATATGGAAAGTAGCATGTGTGGAAGTCTTATGCACTAAGGTTTTAGTATATGTAGCATGGACATGATATCATGGGTGCAGAGGTTAACTATTAGTACACATATTTATATAGTAGCTGGTGTCAGCAGTGTTCCTAACAGAGTAATAGACAATTTTCTATGTATGGTTGTTCGTATAGTTATCATGGAGCCTTGCATGGTTGGATATATTTTGAAGACATGTTATTGATGTTTTAGTTATGGATGCATAGCCTGTTGATGATTAGAATTGAAGTTATGTAGTCCCTATTCACCAGCAATAGTTTCCTGTGTTTATTCAGTAGAGCCAATAGAGATTTTATTGGTTCTTGAGTTGCACCTATCTTTAGGGTATGCACCCTTGTATTTAAGCTTGGAGAAGTGTTATTGATGTTTAGTTAAGAGTGCATGAGTTAATTCAGCTTACAAAGTAAGTTCTAGTTATCTTGGTAGAGCTGACAGTGTGTAGTGTGCGTCTACAATTATCTTATTGAATAGGTCCCAGAATATGTTGTGTGCATAGTAGAGCCAACATAATGTTTATTGGAATTTTTTATGGTTTCTCTAATATGATTTTAGATGGTTCTAATAGGCTGACCTGATTATATCATTTGGAGGAAAGATATTTATAGGCAGTCATTTGTGATTTCTTGAGTGTGGTTCATGGTTGATTAAGCATAGTAGAGCAGAGTGTGTGAAGTATTGAGCCATCAAAAGAAGGTCTATGTGACCAAGTACAGTACTTGTGATATTCATAGGAACTAATATAGATAGAAAGTAAAAGAAAAATACACCAAGATCTAGATATAGTGTGTATCTGTTATTCAGAAGGTTGTAGCCTTCGCCCATTTGAGCAGTGAGCTCTCAGACAGAGCCTCCTCTCCTCTAATAGGGACAATTGTAAAAGACTCCTAACAGGGTCTAACCCTGTTGGCAATTTGGATGATGTATGTACATAGATTTTGTCATTATGGAAACATATGTTCCCTATGAAGAGTGCATAAGCTAGAAAGTAAGTATGGAAGATCACAGACTAAAATTGTCTAAGTATGAAACAATGATTTTGACAGAGCACCTAATACAGTTTGTTTTGGTGATGTTCACTAGAGCATGATCAAAGTTTACATAGTTGAACATAGACTCTATGGTGTCTAAGGATACCCCATCTCATTTTGAAAAAGAGTATGGATAGTATGGACAAAGTTATGACTATTTTACCGATGACAGAGTACAGCCGACAGTCCAATTTTGAAGACATAACTAGTAAATGAATTAAGGGATTATTTTGCTTGTCAAAATAATGACTTAATATTATAAAGAGATGAAATCATAGATGTTTACTATTGGATAAAGATATGCAAGCTGACAAGAAAAAGATATTATGTTTTTATCTTGTATAAATAAAGATGTACCGAACATACTTGAAATGTAACATGTAATATATGTAAATTGTGATAGAAGCAAAAGTTGTTGATGCAAAGTTGTAAGCAATACCACATTGTAATCAGTAAAAATTTGTATTACTTGTTTGGGTAGTGAGCTCATTTGGTAATTAGGTTTTGTATCTACAACTCCTAACAGGGTTGAGGCTTCTAACAAGGCCTATAGTCCCTTAACCAGGACTGATAAACTATATGATTGTAACAGGCTCCTAATAGGGTCAACATCCTTAACCAGATATCTTTTGATTAGTGGATCTTTGTGGGTACCATCCTCACTAGGGTTTTCCTTTGGCCATCATTTCCTTGAGAACATATCATGTGTTATGAGTTCTTTACATTTACTGTTATGTATGCTATTTAGTTTCTTATGCTTTGTATGCATTAAAGTAATCTATTATATCCATAAGTGGGAAAAAGTAAATATTTGTGAAATACTGATTCACCACACCCTCTCAGTATTTCCTATTTCTAACAATTGGTATCAGAGCGCAATTACCCAAAGGAGAAACATTCAAGGAAAGCCTAGTAGCTTGAGTAAGATCTCTATGGATATGGATCAATTATAGAAGAATCTTGAAGAAGCTCTTGAGCAAATTGATATGCTTACTAATGAAAGAAACACTTTGAAAAGAAAGTATGATGATGCAAAGAATCTTATTAACAAATTGATAAGTAAGATAGAAGATCTGAAGTCTGAAAAGGAATTTGAAATTCTTGTTGAAGATTGTGAAGACTTAGAAAAAGAAAATGTAATCCTTAAACATGAATTGAAGATAGTAAATTCGAGCTTAGCTTGAAAGATGGAAATGACAATTTGAAATCTGAGAATGAAAGTTTAAAGAATGAAAATGATGATCTAAAATCTAAACTTGGCAAGGTAACATCTAAATTTGATAAAGTCAAACTGTAGTATGATGAACTTGAGAAATACAACAAAATTGTCAAAGGTGAATTGACTCAATCCAAACAACAACTTGAGAGGTTATATTCAAATAGTGAAAAGATTGATAAGAAAGTATCTTATGGAAAACCATTTTATGACAAAATTGGTCTTGGATTTAACATATTGAAGATAGTTAGTGAAAGCAAGAAACCAGATCTGAATGAATGTGAAAGTAGTGAAGAAAAGAAGTTAGATGAGAACAAATATGAAGATGCACCTAAGAAAGAAGAATCACCAAAGCAAGAAGAGCCACTGAAGCAAGAAGAATCATCCAAAGGTATGCAAAGAGAATTCAAAGATAAATGTTTTACTCATAATACTATTGGTCATATGAAGAGAGATTGTACAGGTAAACAATTCAAACCTATAAATGGTTATTGTTATAATTGTCATGGTTTTGGACATAGAGCTATTGAATGTAGAAGATCAAAAGTTATTGAGAATAATTACAATAGAAGAATGCCTAGAAATAATAACAATGTAGATTAGAGATCAACTGAAGACATGAAAAGAGGAAATGGAATAGTATGTTTTAGATGCAACAAAATTGGACATATTGCTA
Source organism: Chamaecyparis obtusa (assembly GCA_027943335.1). NCBI lineage: Eukaryota > Viridiplantae > Streptophyta > Pinopsida > Cupressales > Cupressaceae > Chamaecyparis > Chamaecyparis obtusa. The sequence continues at coordinate 929,670 of BSBK01001816.1, forward strand.
GAAATTGCAGGACACAAATCAATCAGCAAACCAATAGATATGGATCAAATGGAATCACTTCTCAGATATGTAACAAGATTGGACATAGAGCGAGATTTTGTAGAATGAACAATGGAGGTTATCATTATAACCCTAACCCTAGGAACTATGCAAGAAGGAATGAAAATGAAGGAAACAAAGAGAAAGGTTGTTGTAGCAATGAAGATGAAGTAAAATTTGTTAAAGGCATAGATAAAGGAGGCATATTCAATATTGAAGTTAATCAGGAATGTAATGTATTTGAAGGTAAGAATGAGTCTTTACCTAACCCTTCTTTAAGCACTTAAATTATGTAAATTTCTGTAGTTTAGGAACTTAGAATTAGTATAGAGTTAGATTTTGAATGAGTTAAGTTTTGCGTAGTTAGATGGAGGTTTGTTATGTTATACTGATGCTATGGTTAAGTGCACAAAAAGAAATATATGTTTTGTGAGGTCGCAAGAAGATTTATGGTTGTAGGTTTACAGAATCAATTTTTTGACATTTTGGCAGCAAAATAATTGAATGCGATGTCAGATCGAGTGAATGCTAAGTGTTAAAAGATTGAAATTGAAGTTATTATGATTTCCAAGTATTAGAAGTGATTTGGAAGTGAAGAAAGAAGTTTAGAAGTGATTTGCAGAAGTTTGAAGTGCAAGCCCTAATTTTGTGAATTTAAGGTATTTATCCGACTACAATCTTGAATCAGCTAAAGTAATGAGATATAATCATGGATGTGTCATTGATTCACAACATTAAGGATAAGAATAGACTTAGAAATAAGAAAGATCTAGTTGAACCCTCAGAAAGAGATGCTAGTTTAGCCTTATCATCTATACTAGACGAAGTTCTTCATTTAGAAAATGTTAAAAGTTATCTTGGATGCAAGTATGAAACCCTAAGGGAGAGTGATTTTAATGGTGAATATAAGAAATTTTACAACTCAGATATGTTAGCGAAACAATGTTATGAACATCTGGAAAATAATGAAATCATTGAGTACTCTATGAAATATGAATTTGATGATGAGGAGTGTACTAAGATCATTTTGAGTAGGATACATAATGGTAAATTTTGGTTAGAAGATAGAGTTATAGACATCACTATAGACCTAATTCATGATGTGATTGGATTATCAAAAGTTGGTGCAATTCCACTAAATGAGAAAAACATGAGAAAGATTGTGATTGAAAACATTGGTTCAGTATACAATGGCAGAGGTATAGTCATTAGTAAGATTAAGCAAGATGATGTAAAATACTTGTGTAAGATTTTAACAACAAAGTTTTGTGGAAGCTCTAGAGAAGATGATATGCCAGTAGGTATGGTACACATTGCTTATTTGATGTGTGTGGAGAAGAAGCCTATGGATATGTGTGAAATTATGAGAATACAGTTGTTTGAGAATTTGGAAAAGATAAAGAAAGCTAAATACACTCACTTTAGATTTTCCTCATTGGTTACTTACATGTTCTTCCACTTGTTAAAAATATTTCCTTACACTATTGAATGGAATGATGGTGAGACTACTATGGAAAGAATCAATAAATTTTACATGAAACATCTTATTGAGAAAGTTAATGATAGTGTAAAGTTAGTGTTGAAAACTTTTCAGAACATTGTGGTAAATAGATCAAGAATTCCTCCATCCCTAGTTGAGAAATACAAAGATGATATATGTTTTATGGTTGATACTAATTTCACTTACATTGAGGTAGTAGAACCTAGACATGAATTCATAGACCCTCTTGGCTATGAAATCTCTAAAGTTGAAATAGAAGGTTATGTTAGTAGATTGTTGAAAAGTAAAGTTGATGCTCATAGCAATAGATTTGGAACATATGATGAAAAATTTGGTTTAGCAAAGACACTTAAGGAAGAGAAAAAATCAAAGAAGAGAGTGGAGTCTACAATAAAGAAAATTCTAAAAGAATAAAGTATGAGTGAGAAGGAATTTGATATTGCAAAGAAGACTATAGAAGCAATAAGGAAAAGTGAGATACTATCAGTCTCACCTTTGGCATCAAGTGCAGAACCTATTCAAGTAAGGGTAAAGGTTGAAGAACCTGAGAAGGAACAAGAAATTAGTCAAATAGAGAAACTCTTTTCTTTATCACCGAGCAAAAGAATGAAGGAAAGTGCCTCAGGACCAAGTAAAAGATAGAAAACAATTGTTCCACTAGTACCTAGAAGAGTTGCAGAGATAAAAGATGATGAAGTGACAACAAAGAAAAAATCATGGAAACCAAGGATAGAAAGAGTTAATGAAGATATAATGCAGCATGGAGACTTTACCAAAATGAAAAAATATTATGATTTATATCGATCCTCTGACATATTGAATCTTGAGAATGCAATGGTTACACACATGATTTTGTCAAACAAGAAATTTGATACTATTCATGGAAAGATACCTGAAGATTTGTACAATAGACTTGTGAGAAGGAAGATGAGAGCACAAGAAGAAGATACCAAAATGAGAGAGAATGTGATTAGATAGTTGTATGAGATAAGAGATGATGACCATCTTAAATAGATCCTCAAACCACTTGAAACCCTATTGAGAACCAAAAGAAGAATTATACAAATAATGGGAGGACAGTATGAGCAAGTAAAGACTGAAACTAAATAGGCAGTTGTGCAAGTGCTAGAAAACTTGGTAGCAAGAAAAGATAGCAAAGATCTATCAGTTGTAGAACTAGCAAATAAACATTTAGTTCAGAACAAGTAGAGGCAGTAGCTAAGGTAGTTGAAGTTGAAGATATTCCCTTTTCTTCCATAAACATTGGTACAAAATCTATGGACATTGAAGGAACTAAAATTACTTTAGATTCAGATGATGCGATACTCAACAGTTTGGATAACATTGTTGACAATTTGGTTTTAGGAGAGCAAGAAAAGACTATTGAAACAAAGACTACACATACTAAAGTGCAAATGGAAACAAAGGCCCATACACCTATTGAACCACAAGAAGACATTAGTCTTACTCCTAAGACTGGAAAGGAGAAAGGAATAGAAACATTGATTGAAGATTTGAGCAAGGAAGTTGATGATGATGATCAAATAGAATTGATCACTTCTTTAAACAAAATTATTGGAAAGAACAAGAAAGTTAAGAATTTGGAAGGTAGTCTAAAAGACTTGACTGAGAAGCTACAAAGTGTCATATCTACAAAAGTCTTTGAATCAGATCCACTTGAAAGAGAAAAGATGGTAATTAAATCTTTTTGATGTTGAGTTCACTAATTTAACTGATATTGCTAAGGTTAAGGCTTAGGTAGCTTATGAAGCTAAGATGTTGCAGAACATAAGTTAGAATATCAAAAATGACATTGACAGCCTTGATAGACACATTAAGGACTTAAGGAAACATCTTCAGACTGGAAAGTGTTTGTACATTCAGTGTACAAAATCTAAAAATATTTTAATTGGGGATGAAAAGAAGATAAAAGAGAAGCAAGATGAAATTGCAGTAGAGACAAACTCTTTGGCCACCCTAAACATAAAGATCAGAACAATTGAGAATAAGATCAAAAAATTGTGTGATGAAATAAGGACTTTGAATGATGAGAAGAACAACAAAATTATCAGAATAAACATCTTGAGAGAGCATGTCTCAATCAAGTTGACTATAATAGAAGAGTAGCTAGATGAATGTCTTACTACTAAGACAAAATTTTAGAAATTCAATTTTGAGTCCCTCCAAGCTTGTCAGATTGTAGCATACAGATTGACACAATTTTTGTATATCCCTTTCCACCCTTTATTTTGTCATTGTTGTCAAAGGGGGAGAGATACTTAGAAAATTGTCTATATTTGATAAGGATACTCATAGGGGGAGTTCTATGGAGTATTATAAAGTGTTATAGATTATGTGTATATTTTGAAGAGATATAAGGATAGTATACTTATTTTATACTATGGCCACAATTTTGATACAAATTTTGAGATTTTGACTTGTACACTTAGCCAATTTTCTCATATGTTGCCACCAATGACAAAGGGGGAGATTGTTGGCAATTTGGCTAAGGTATGTACATAGATGTTGTCATTATGGAAACATATGTTCCCTATGAAGAGTGCATAAGCTAGAAAGTAAGTATGGAAGATCGTAGCCAGACAAGAAACCCAAGCCAGGCCTAGTCAAGAAGAAAATAATTCAGAATATGAAGAGGCTGATGACTTGGGATTGAACCAATATGAGGATGAAACTCAAGTGGGAGATGATGAGTCAAAGACCACACTCCCTAAATCAGAAGAGATCTTTGAGGAGGTCTATGAACTAGAAAGAAGAGTTCCAGAATAGCTTGCCATTAGGCAGCAAAGAGAAAAGGACAAAGAAGATAAAGTAAGACAAGCCATGATAAGGGTTGATCAACTAAAGAGGCAGTTACTAGATTTGGAGGCAATTAATTTTGTCCCAAAGCCTGAAAGAGTAAAAAAATAGCCTATTGTTCAAAAAATATGTGAAGAAACTAGACCAAGAGATAAAGGTAAACAGAAGGCTATTGGGATTCAAATCAGTGAACAAGTTATTGTGGATAGGACATCAGATCTAGCACTGAGATTAGATTCAAATTTGGAGATAGCTAGAAGGAAGAAAGAAATATTGGATAAAGAACTAGAGAAAGAAAAGTTGGAGGCTTCTGCTGTAGAAATCAGAAAAAAAGATTGATTTTCTCAAGCATGCTTTAGGACCTTCAAATATTGCTGCTTCCTTTTTGGGACAAGGTGGAAATCAGGGTAACAATGCAGCTCAAGCAAATGGTGTGTCAGGTGCTGCTAGAGTTCCTGATGGTTCAAACACAAGGACATCTACATCTCAAGGAATGGATCCACTGCATGGAGCTCCTATTCATGAAAGGTACAAACAACTTGTTTTCTTTGGTATTCCTGGTTACCCCAATGCAATCCCTGATGAAATTAGAAAGCAGCTTCCTAAATTTACTAGAAATAATGTCATCACATGTGAAGAACATCTAAAAAATTTCATAGATGTAATAGATGATTATAATATAGAACCTGATGATGTTATAATGAAGCTATTTGTACAATCCCTGATTGAAGATGCTAGGGATTGGTTTAGAGGATTACCCCATGCTAGTATAGGGTCATGGAATGAATTCAAGAATTGTTTCAAGGAACACTATGGAGATAAAAAAAATGAGGGTTTTATCTTGAATGAATTCAATAACATAAAGAAGAATCAGAATGAAGAGGTCCTTGAATTTAATATAAGATTCCAAAAGGCTATGCATAGGCTCTTGCGGGTTATCAGACTAGATGACAGGGTATGTCTTGTGACATACTTGAATGCCTTTGATGCAAAAATGGGATACCTCTTAAGGGACAAGAACCCTAGAAATCTTGGGGAAGCTTACAAATTGGCCATCAAAATAGAGAGAAATAGAAGAATATCAAGAAAGATAGGAAGAAGAGATGATTGTAGGCCTCAGATGCAGAGTAAGAAAGAAATGGGAAGGTCTGCTGACTCTAAACCCAAAGAGGATGATAATCTAAAACAAATTTTAAAGGCTTTGGAAGTTTTAAAGCCTGGTGAAAAGGGAAACAATAGAACTGTGACTATGGAGAGGTCAGCTCCAAACAATTTCAGTAGACAACCAAGAATGCAAAATTACCCTTACAACACTCAGTGGAAAGATGGCAAGCCCATTTTCCCAGCCAAGAAAGAAAGGCCTGATGGAAGGATCCCTGATCCCTTGCATTGAAATTTAGTAAATATGATTGAAGATATCCCATGGTGTGCTGCTTGTCAGTCTACTCATGACCCTGAGCATTGTGTCATTGCTTTAAACTTACAAGAGAATCAAGAACAAGAGGAGCAATATGACAAGAGTGGTTGTGGAATGACTTCTACACATGTAGAGGATGAGAATGATTTTGATGAAGAAGATGAAGAGTTTGATGATGTTGGATGTGGTATTGTGAGGGGTGAGGAGCAAGTTTCTTTAAGAAGACCATCAGATGAAGAAATTTCTCAGATCACTACAGACATGGTCACTCAAGCTAGAAGCAATTATAACTTGAGGAATAGGATAGTTGGAAATGCAACTGGTAAGCTAGGTAGTATGTTTATCAAGGAGACAGAAAATGGTATACAATAGCATGGAGAAAAGGGCAGGGGTGCTGATCATACTAACCAAGTGAAGGTAAAAAGGAAAATTGTACCTATTGCAACACCTAAGAATAAAGCAAAGATAGTAGAGGTGGTTGTTCCCATTCCTCAGAAGGGAGAGGAATCTCCTCTCAAAGACAAATCTAGTTTCACAAAGGATAAAGTTGTCACCGTCTTTGAAGAAGACATGAACAACCAAAAGTATGTTCCAATTGATATGTCCAAATTGCTTTCATAGATCACTGTTAAGGTTCCACTTTTGGAAATGATGAGAATAAAAGAACCTAAGATCAAGGCCTTGAATTGGGTAAATGGTGTTTCTTCTATAGGAATCCAAAAGGTGAATAGAAATGACAAACATGTAGCTTCCTTGGAAGACACACCTGATAGTAAGAGTGAAGAAATTATTTCTAAGATTCCTCAAATCTTCTTGGATACAAATATTGTAAATAATGCATCAGGGACAATTGATCCTTTCTTTTTGTCCCTTATGGTTGGTGGTAAAATATTAAAGAATTGCATGATCGATTCTAGAGCATCAAATACTGTCATGTCTGTAGAGATCATGAAATCATTAGGACTAAAGGTTGATACACCTCATGGGAGATGCCAAGCTATGGAATCAAGAGAAGTGCCAGTTATTGGTACCATCAAGGCTTTGCCTTATAAATTAGCTGCATTTCCCAACAAATAGTTGACTATGAGTGTTCTTGTATTTGACATTCCTCCTCAATATGGAATGTTGTTATCTAGAAAGTGGAGTGCCTCCATGGGAGGAAGTATTCAATGTGACTTATCCTTTGCCACTTTTGACATTGAAGGAGAGAGTGTGAAGGTGTCAAGGGAAGCTAGGACCCTACATATGATGGAGGAAAATGAAAAGGATAGCATGAATTGTTTTGTTGACACTAACATTAGCTCATTCCAAGTCCAGAGGAATGAGATGCAGGAGAAGGTTAGGCCTATCCTTTTGGCCGATGATGAGAGTAACATGGTAGAGGGTAATGTCTTATGGACATTATATTTTTATGGAGAAAATTCTAAGGAAGGTGCTAGAGTAGGAGTGTTATTAATATCCCCAAGTGGTAAGACTTTTAAGTTTTCTTTCACTCTCCTATTTTCTTGCACAAACAATGTTGCTGAATATGAGGCCCTATTGATTGGTTTGAGACAAGCATCAAAACATGGGATCAAACATCTTAGGGTAATTGGTGATTTTGAGTTAGTAATATCTCAGATTAGATCAAAGTATGCACCAAAAAACCAAAGGATGAAACAATATAGGAATGTTGTATGGGATGAAATTGAATGTTTTAGTGCTTTTGGAATTGATTGGGTGGATAGAGGCTAGAATAGAATGGCTGACTTATTGGCTAACATAGCATTAAGGCTAGATGATATTACTTTTTCTGAGATATCTAAGGTGGAATTTATGTCTAGGCCTTCTATCCCAGATAATTTTGAAAGTTGGCAAGTATTTTTTGATGATCAGGACATATTGAGGTTCTTGTAGTGTGAGTCTCACTTTGATGGTTAGGAAATGGATTTCAGCATCTATGTAGACAACAAAGATGGAAAAGAGAATGTCCTTGGGAAGGAAGTATTACAATTGAAGTCAAATAGGATCCCAAGGGGATTGGTTTCTCTTGAGAGAGCATTTGATAATAAAGAGAGGGCTTGTGTAGCTAGAATTGCTGACAAGGTAAGTGATTTGGATGAAGTGAATCTAGGGACAAGCCAAGAACCAAAGAACATTTACATAGGTAAATGTTTATCTCAAAGAACTAGAAGAAATTTGATTGATCTTCTCAAAAAATTTAGACATGTCTTTGCATGGTCTTATGAAGATTTGAAAGCTTATAGAGAAGATCTCTTCCAACATGAGATACCATTGAAGGAAGGAACTAAACCATTTAGGAAAAAGTTGAGGCCTGTAAATCCTACTTTGGCATAAAAAATGCAAGTTGAATTGATGAAGATGATGGATGTAGGAATCATAAGGCCTGTCAGACATTCCTCTTGGGTGTCAAGCTTGGTTCCAATTAGAAAAAAGAATGGTGACATTAGGCTGTGTGTTGATTTTAGAAATCTGAATGTCAATTCTTTGAAAGACAACTATGGTCTCCCTAATATGGAAAACATGTTGCAAAGAGTCACTGGATCAGAGTTGATGTCAATGATGGATGGCTTCTTTGGATATAATCAGGTCATGGTCAAGGAGTCAGAACAATTCAAGACTATATTCACAACTCCTTGGGGGACCTATGTGTATGTTAGGATGCCTTTTGGCTTGACAAATGCAGGAGCTACCTTTCAAAGAGCTATGGATGCGGCCTTTGTAGATTTCATAAACAAGTTCCTAGTAGTGTATCAAGATGATCTCATAGCATATTCAAAGAAGGAAGATCAACATTGTGAGCATCTTGAAAAGATTTTTATTAGAGCTCTGGAATACAGAATTTCTTTGAATCCAAAGAAATGTTCTTTTGGTGTGGTGGAAGGTAAGCTCTTAGGACATATTGTGTCCAAGGATGGAGTGAGAGTTGATCTTGAAAGGGTCATAGCAATAGACATACTTTCACCTCCAAGAAATGTTAAAGGTGTCCAATCTTTCTTTGGGCAAGTAAATTTTCTAAGAAGATTTGTTACAAATTTTGCAGAAATTTATATTCCCATCTCTGGAATGTTGAAGAAAAATGCAAAATTAGAATGGAATGAAGAAGAAAATGAGTCTTTCAAGAATATCAAACAGGCCATCAAGGATGCCCCTATTTTAAGGACCCTTGATTATGGTAAACCCATGCAAATTTTCTCCTTTGCTTCTTATCATACAATTGCATCAATCTTATTACAAAAGAATTTAGAAGGGTATGAGCAACCCATATCCTTTTTCAGCAAATCCTTACATGGAGCAGAACTAAAGTATGATATAGTTGAGAAATAGGCTTATGCCCTAGTCAAAGCAATCAAGGCTTTCAGATGTTATCTTGTAGGAGCTAAGGTGGTTGCTTATGTTCCTAATGCTGTTGTCAAGGATATTCTAGTGCAATGGGAGGTCTCAGGTAAGAGATGTAGATGGATCAACAAGATCCAAGAATTCAACATGGACATTCAAATTACAAAACTGATAAGAGGCCTAGGAATTGCAAAATTGATGGCTCAGATTAATTTGATTGCAAACCATGTGAACATGTTAGAGGAGGAAGAAAGGCCATATGTTTGTGATTTGGACTGTTGTGATTGGTACAGGGATGTCATCAATTACTTTCAAAAATTGTTTCTTCCCCCTGACGTGAGTGAAAATAAGAAAAGGACTATCAAGCTACAATTTGTGAGATATGCCATTATACATGGTGAGTTATGGTGGAAAAGCAATGAAGGTGTATTGCTAAAATGTGTAGACTAGGAAAGGTCTAAGTCTTTGTTAGAATCAATACATCAAGGTGTGTGTGGAGGACACTACATGGCAAAGACAATGGCTCACAAAATCCTTAGGTATAGATTTTGGTGGCCTACTATCTTTAAGGACACACATCAATTTGTAAGGAAGTGTGATGCATGCTAGAGGTTTGCAGGTAAGCTAAAATTTGGTGGAAAATTACCACTCAAACCAGTCTCAGTTTAGGCCCCTTTCCAGCAGTGGGGTATTGATTTCATAGGTGAGATTCCAAACAAGTCTAGTGGTGGGAATTCCTACATATTAGTGGCAACAGACTGTTTCACTAAATGGGTTGAAGCTATTCGCACTAGGAGGGCCACTAGTAAAGTTGTTATTGATTTCATGATGTAGAACATTCTCACTAGGTTTGGATGTCCAGAAATAATAGTGGTAGATAATGCAATGTTTTTTAGATCTCAGGAGTTTGATAATTTTTGTAAGAATTATGGGATACACATTTCATTCTCTTCCCCATATCACCCACAAGGAAATGGCCATGCTGAATCCGCTAATAAAAGCTTGATAAAGATCCTCAAAAGAGTATTGGAAAGGAATAAAAAATCATGGGACTCAAAACTTTGGTGGGCATTGTGGGCTGACAGAGTGACCATCAAGAAGGCCATAGGTTGTGCCCCATTTGATCTAGTCTATGAGATTGGAGCTAGGTTACCTCAGAACAATCTATTGCAAATGTATAAATTCATCCAGGCATATGATGAAGACTTAGATGATGAAATGAGACTAAGGATGGATGAGTTAATCTAGTTGGAGGAGGTAAGAAGAGATGCACATGAAAGAAATGAAACACTTCAGACATAGTGTAAGAGAATATTTGATAAAGGAGCCACTCAAAGGAGTTTTGGGGCTGGTGATCTTGTTCTAATGTGGAATACCAGATTAGAGGATAAGGGAAGGCATGGTAAATTTGATCCTATCTAGTTAGGCCCTTATCTCATTGAAAGTAAATGGGGAGTTGATTCATATATTTTGAAAGATCTAACTAGTGGCACTTTGGAATTGCCTATTCATGGACAATTCCTAAAGTTTTTCTTCTCTTGAAGTATCTTTTTCCATGAGTAGTAGTTAGGATTCTTCCCTAGGTCTCTTAGGGTTATTTTTGGTCCAAAGTTTTTTGGTTTTCTCATTGTATCTGCAAGAGATACATGTCCCCAACTAGAGCCACTGTTAGTCCATTTTTTGGTTCATGCAAAAATCCTTTGAAAATGGACCATTTCCTTGCAAGTTTTCTTGAAGTGTCTTGCCTTGTGTTCTTCTTGTGTCACCTTTCTCCAATCCAAAACACATGTGTTGAATTGGAAAATCTAGAAAGTTATTAAAGTTTTAAGGTCTACAGGAAATAAATTTTAGAATCTACCATAGTGTTGAAAACCCATAATGTTTTTAAAAATCCATGATATTTTCGGTCTGTGTGAAAACCTTCATTGTTTTCGACCTTATACCTTCTCACTTTTGTGCACTTGTCTTTTGACATTGAAAACTTTGTGTTTTTAGTCTTTCACTGTGTCAAAAACTTTGTGTGTTTTCGACCTCAGTCTTAACTACATAGGTACGATTGTTGGTGGGTTCCAGTTCTTCCCATTGCCTAGTGTGGTTAAAGCTTGGACAAAATCAATGGGTTGTCGCTTGTTCACATAGAAAAGTTGCATGATGTTTATTTCTTATGAAGTTGTGACTGATTGCCACCTATCTGTGTGGGTCCTAGTTATTTATGATGTTCAACTGACTGGCAGTTAAGCTTTTCATTCCGTGATCTGGTGACTCACGGTTATCTCCTAGTCTCCTAATTTTGGCAGTTAAGCCCTTAACATCTGGCGACCTAGCTGGCGGTTTTCTTTGCTGTAGTCACAAAATCTTGTAATGGTGGGCCTGGGTTCTTAAGAGGCTTTTGATCCATGATAGGTGTGTGATCATAAAGAATATTCTCACCCCCTATGATCATGCACCTATCATTGATTTTGTTTGTTTCAAGAATTTCTTCAGTGGTGGTCCCGATGTCAGAAGGGAGGTGAAGGGGCACATGTTCTTATTGGTTGTCGCATGATCACATGTTAGGAATTTTTGACATGTGACTGGTTGACACCTGTTCTATGGTCCCGATGGTTGGTGGTGAAGTGGCATCAACCAGTTGCTAAGGTGGCAAGGTTTTAGTGGCTGTGAGGTGGTGATTCAAGTTTTGTCAGTGGGGCTGATGTTTCCAGTGACATGTGCATTCCTGATTGGCTGGTGGGTGACAAGGTGGTAGTCTTGTGGAGGCTTGTTGCTTGTTTGCATAGCACAATTTTTTTCTATGCGATCATGTGACCACTGTTGGCATCATGATTGCAAAGTTGGGCAGGGCCAAAGTGCCAGTGTTGCTGAGTTGTTCAATTTTGATTGGCTGTTGACTTTTTGAGGGGCCCGCGATTGTTATGAAATAAATGTGACTACCCAATTTTCTAGGAAAAGAAAGAGATCTATGGCCATGTTTTAAACTTTTGGAGGTGACCGTTCGAGTTCAAATTCAAATCTTTGAGACATTTCCAGCGACTAGAAAGGGTTGAAATTGATGACAGAAAGGGCTAGAGTTGGTAAAATTGATTTTCTCCACCTCTCCAGTGTGCTCCAAGGTGTGAGATGATTGTAGAAGAGATGTTTCAATGCAGAGAAGTTAATGAAATGTACCAAAAGTAGTCACAGGGTCACTTCTAGTTTGAATTTTGTAGATTTTTTATTGATCTTCGATGCCTTTTCAGAGTTTCTCATGATTGAAGATTAGATGTTGATTGAGTGCATTTAGGACTTAGTGTTTTCCCTCTGAATTGTATCAGATTTTGATGAACTTGAAATGCCTAATTGATGGAAAACCCTAACCCTAACCATGGTTACCCTTAGCTTGTTGCATCCTAACTTGTGTGGGATTTCAAGGTAACCATGGGTACATATGTTGTTTTTGTTGATTTTCAAAGGGTTCTAGCTTCGAAGTTCTAAAGTGTTCCTAGTCCTGGATCCAAGATTGTAACACTTTTGCATTCAGTATTCTATTAATGATAGAGAAAAAGTTGCAGGTCTAAGCTATAATTTGCAAGCTTGACTCCTCTGGATTGATTGTTTACACTTAAGGATTCTTCATACTTAATACAAGTACATGACTCTTATCTCTCCTTTGTGTCAACTTAGATAGATTCTAAACTTTCTAGTCCTCTGCATATTATTTTATGTATATGTATCCATTCTTGAGTTCTAATACAGGATTAGATGAAATGATGCTTTAGATGGGACATAGATCTATCTTATTGTCTATGTAAGGATATCTCATAAGTAGTAAAGGGGATTGTAGGTGTGTTTATGGCTTGGAATCTCAGCTATTGTCTGGTGTGTGTAGCATTCATGTTCTAGGAGATCTTTCCCAATGGATGAGGCACTGGCCTAAATGATTATCTCTTTTTCAATAAATACTGATTGTTGTTGTTATGATAACAAAAGCATAAGTTAAGAACCATCCTTTTAAGTTTTGAGTATTTGGTTGTATGTGGTTCTACCCATAGTAATGGAGAGTCAATGAGTGTGTGGTTAACACTTAGTACTTTCTTACTATCCTATTATCTATTATTCAAACCTAGTTCTTGGTGTATGAAGTATATTTTATACTAGGTTAGGTGCACCCACCTTGGTTTTGTAGAGTCAGAAGTAGAAGAGGGCATATTAAGTCCCTATAGTTGGTCCAGTTTCCTTGTAGAGCTCCCACAATTGGAACTAACCATTCCTAATATCAATCTCAAGGTACATTGGCAGCCTATTAGAGCATAAGCATCATTCTGGACACCAATAGTAAGTTTGATGAAATGAGAATGAATGAAGATGAAAACATTGCACAATATTGTGGTAGAATAAAAGAAGTTGTGAATGCTATTAGAGGAGAAAATGGAACTATTGATGATGAGACCATAATTGGAAAAGTGCTAAGAACCCTGCATCCTATATATGCTATTAAGATCTCAGCTATTCAGAAATCTAGATGTAACTCTAGAAATGTGCTTACCTTGGAAGGTTTGATTGGAAAACTGATTGCTTTTGAATTGTCGAATTATGATAATTGCACTATTGGTAGTATTGGAAATGTTGAAACTTCTTTTAAGTCATAGTTAGTTCTGAACAAGCCTAAGAAAGAAAAGCAAAGATGCACCAATGAAAGTGAAAGCAAAAGTGAAAGTGATAGTGACACTTCTGATGAAGATCTTGAAGATCTAGAAGCTCTTATGGCTAGAAGATTGAGAAGAGGAAAAGGAAAATATAAAGGTAAACTCCCTATTATATGTTTTGCATGTAATAAAGTTAGCCATATAGCTACTAGATGTCCTAATAGGAAGGATGAAGATGAAGAAAGAAACAATAGACACAAAGACAAAAGAGATGACAAAGGCTACCGAAGGTACAAAGACTACAAAGGAAAAGGTAAGAAATCTTGTTACATTATTGAAGAAGAGACTGACACTAATAGTGATGATTTTGAAATTGAGGTAGTCTATGTTGCAATGAAAGATGAATCTGATGAGGATGAGAAAACTGCATTGATTTCCTATGTGAACAAGAATGACAAATGGATTATAGATAGTGGCTTTTCACATCACATGACTAGTGACAAAAGTAAGTTTGAGACCTTACATCATTATAAAGGTAAAAGTGTAACATTTGGTAATGATGCACCATGTCTTGTTAGAGGAAAAGGATTGATTAAACTAACTAATAAAATCTCTTGTGAAAATGCTTATTGGGTTGAAGGATTGAATTATAATTTCCTAAGTGTTTCTCAGCTCAATAGAACTAGTTATCGAGTGGAATTTCATCACAAGAAAGATAAGATATTTGATGCTACTGGTGAGCTGATTGGAAGTGGTGAGTAGACTAGAGGTAATTTGTTCTATCTTGACCTATCTGAAGAAATATGTATGATTGCACAACTTGATGACATTTGGTTATGGCATAAGAGGCTATGTCATGTTACCTTTGACAATATGGTAGAGATAAGTAAGAAGAATAAAGTAAGAGGCCTACCCAGATTGAAGAAACTTGAGAATGTGATGTACAAAGAATGCCAGTTAGGAAAAATGACTAAGTCAAGTTTTAAGAGAAAAACCTTTACTTCTGAACACATTTTAGATTTGGTTCATACTAACCTTTGTGGACCTATGGGTATACAAAGTTACTGTGGTGCTAGATATTTTATTTTGTTTGTTGATGATCATACCAAGATGATGCATGTAATGTTTCTAAAAGAAAAATATGATGCTTTTCAATCTTTTAAGTTGTATTTGGCTAAGGTTGAGAAGGAGATAGGTAGGAACCTGAAATGTCTTAGATCTGACCAAGGTGGAGAATTTACATCAAATGAATTCAATCTATTTTGCAATGATAGAGGAATCAAAAGATAGATGTCTGCACCTAGGATACCTCCATAGAATGGTATAATAGAAAGAAGGAACAAATCTATTTTGGACTATGCAAGGACATTATTGATTGAAAAGAATGTGGCATAGAAATACTAGAAAGAAGCTATAAGTACAACTATCTACACTCTTAACTGGGTATAGATTAGGAAAGGTACAAATTTGACACCCTATGAATTATGGTATGGGCATGAACTGAGTGTTAAATACTTTAGAATCTTTGGAAGCAAGTGTTACATATTGAAAGATAATAGGAATGGAAAGTTTGATGCCAAAAGTGATGAAGGCATATTTGTAGGCTACTCCACAAAAAGTAAAGCTTATAAGTGTTTGAACTCTAACACTAACAAAATTGTGGAAAGTGTGAATGTAAAAATTGATGAGTATGTAGAAAGAAATGAAGCCGACAACAAAAGAGAACCTGAAGATTATAGATCTTTTGTGTACATTGAGGAAATAGAAGAGGTAGGTAACAAAATTGCACCGAATGTCGAGTCTCAAGCAAGCATTGCCAAGTGTTAGGAAAATAGTGCTAAGAGAGAACAAGAACATGCCATGCTACAAGATAATGCTGCCAAGTATCAGGAAGAGGTTGCAGAGCATTCAAAAGCTGAATCTGACAATCTTGTTAGGGAACCTAATGAAATAGAGGAGAAAAATGCTAAAGCTATTTTGGTAAAATATGTAAGAAGACATAATAAGCTTGAATAGATAATTGGAGATAAAGACACTGGAATTCAGACCAGAAGCAAGACCAAGGACCCAACATGCTTACTATGTGAGTTTGAACCTAAGACAACTAAAGAGGGATTAGAAAATGAAGACTGGATACAAACAATGATTGAAGAGATTGACCAGATTGAGAAGAATGAAACCTAGACTCTGGTAGCAAGACTTGTAGATAAGAATGTTATAGGAACAAAGTGGGTGTTTCGAAACAAGTTGAATGAAAAAGGTGAAATCACTAGGAACAAAGCTAGGCTAGTATGAAAAGGCTACGCACAAGAAGAAGGAATAGATTATGGGGAGATATTTTCCCCTGTAGCTAGATTGGAAGGAGTAAGAACTCTGCTTGCATATGCTACTTATAAATATTTCAAGGTATATCAAATGGATGTCAAGTCTACATTTTTAAATAGTGCACTGGAAGAAGAAGTTTACATAGAATAGCCAGAAGGTTTTATTGATCCAAACAAAAGACACATGGGATGAAATTTAAACAAAGCATTGTATGGATTGAAACAAGCTCCTCGAGCATGGTATGAGAGGTTGCATAACTATCTGATGTAGATTGGATTTTCTAGAAGAAATGACACAAGCAATTTGTACTTGAAGGATGAAGAAGGTAAAGGTATTCTATTGGCCAAAATTTTTGTTGATGACATTATTTTTGGTGGACAAGATGCATTGTGTAAAAATTTTTCAAAAGAAATGTAAACTAAATTTGAAATGAGTATGTTTGGTGAGATCAAATTCTTTGTTGGTTTACAAGTATATCAGATGAAGAAAGGAATTTTCATTACACAGTCTAAGTATGTTAATGAAATACTAAAAACTTTTAGAATGGAAGATGCTAGACCAGTGGGAACTCCTATGGTTACTAGACAAAAGTTATCTAAGAATGATGATGCTGCAAAAGTTAACCAGACTTTGTATAGATCCATGATTGGAAAATTGTAGTATGTTGTACATAGTAGACTAGATATTGCACTAGCTATTGGGATTGTGGCAAGATTCTCTGCCAATCCTAAGGAAACACACATGATGGAAGTAAAAAGAATCATGAGATACTTGAAAGGAACTGTTGACTATGGGTTATACTACAAGAAGAATGACAAATTTGAACTTAGAGTATACACTGATGCTGATTGGGCAAGAAATGTAGATGACAAAAAGAGCACTAGTGGTGGAGCTTTCTTTCTTGGATAGAGATTAGTCTCCTGGACAAGCAAGAAACAAAATTGCATTTCCCAATCTACTGTTGAAGCCGAGTATGTTACTGCTGCAATAAACTGTTCAAATTTGATATGGATAAAATAATTGTTGATAGGCATGAAAGAAGAAATCACTAAACCTATTGTTATTTTTTGTGACAACACAAGTGCCATCAATATTTCTAAGAATCTAGTGATGCACACTAAGACCAAGCATATAGAAATCAAGTATCACTATCTGAGGGAATTGGTACAAGACAAGGAAGTTTGGATGGAATATGTGAATACAAAAGAACAATTGGTAGACATATTCACTAAAGCTTTACCTAAAGAAGCTCATGATTATTTGAGAAGTCAATTAGGAATCCTTCCCCTAACTAAGTCTACCTAGTCAAGCTAGGAGCACTGCATCAAATATTCTATAGTAGAATAATTGACAAATTGATGCAGAAGATTGTCACACTTTAGGACTATCCTAGATCTGTGAAGATGAAGAAAAGACAACAAATCAGTCATAAGAAAGATGACAGAGGGACAAACACTAATCTACATAGATATATCTACATCTATTGGATGTAAGTTTTAGTTGTTGCTTTGGCATTTTTGTCAAAGAGGGAGATTGAACTAAAATGATACTATAGCACATGAACTGGAGAGTAGGGATGATGAACAAAAATGAAAGATCAGGATAGAGGGAGATCTAGATACTTCTAATGGTCACAGAAGTGAGATTTACAGATTCTAAATCAAAATAAAGCTAAGGATATTATAAATTTTCTCTAATGGATGGATAATTTTTTGGATTGGTTGGTAATCCATGTGTTATTTAGGTGATATCATATGGTGTTTCTATCAATGCCAAAGAGGGAGATTGTTGGAAATTTCAAATGAAGCAATTGTTGTATTGTCATTGATGTCAAACCTTAACTGGTAAGACTATTACTACTTAGGAAAGTACTATATCTATTGTGAGAAGGGAAAGAAAGAATGGTAACAATAGCACCTAGGGAAAGGTTGAGTTATCTTGACACTACAAAGTGTACTTGACTATGTTGTATAATGATGGGACAATGTATTGTTTATCTTAGTAAGATTGAAGACTAAACTAGTAGGCTTAACCGAGCAATAATGAAAAAATCATGTTTAAGCTGAGTTATGTTAGTGTCGATCGAGTTAGTGTATACCGAGCAAAAATCTAGTGTCAATCAAGTATCAGTTAATTATCGAGAAAGATAGTATATGTAGAGGAAACAATTTTAGTAGTAACCGAGTGTTTTACATGAAGACCGAGTGGATGATCACAGTATTGACCAAGCATCAACATTTTTATATTTGAAGAGAATTCAGATTTGGAGTTGACATTGTTGAATTCTTGGATTATGTAAAACATGTTGACTTTATTTATTGATTGAATGGAAGCATTTAATGCTTTGTAAAATGTTTTATTATGAATCTTTATGAGATTTTAGATGATTCTACAAGAGGAGATGAAGAGCATGAAGTGGGTAGATTCAATGAATTTGACCTAACCCTAAGATCTATGAAGGAGATTAAGTGACAAAAGATAAGTTAACCTAACAGAGTAAAGTATTAAGGGAACCTAAACATTAGGTATGAGAATGCATGGGTGAAGTAGATGATGGAAGAATAGTAAGTTTTATTGACTATATAAGAAAAAAGGCTGAAGGAGAAGTGTGGTGATTTCTTGAAGAAAAGTTTTGAGAAGATCAGAGATAGAGATGGCAAAGTTTCAAAGTCAGTAAACCAACATTTGTGTACGGAATTGGATCTAATATTTGCAAAGTGAGTTGTATGTTTTTTAGATCAATACTATTGCTACTTTCTAACCATTGTAATAGTCAAAATCCTTTTAATAGAGGTTGAACTAACAGTCATATGTTAAATCCTTTGAACAAGGTTGCATTCTAATGGAGTGTATGTAAGTCCTATAACAAGGCTCACTTTTAACAGGGTGATTGAAATCCTTTAACCAGGTCACACCTGACAGTGTGTATTGTAACCTTTGATAGGGTTGGATTTTAACCAAGCTCACTTTAGAAGAGTGAAAATAATAGTAGCATGTTACAAAGTGGTTTTTCCAATATTGGGTTTCCAATATATATCCTGGTCTCAATACTTATGTGCATCTTTTGGTTTGAACATTTCTGTGTTTTACAAGTTAGTTATGGCTGGGTAGTGGACTACAATGTTATATGTTTCTATTATTGAATTAGTGATGACCGAGTTTGTTTTGGCTGCTTGATCTGATTTAAGGAAAAAATTTTGAAGTTATTTTATACATCAAGACTTGAGAACAGCTGATTCACCCCCCCTCTTTGTTGTTCTAAATCATATTAACATCCATAAGCTCTTTAATCTCATCAAGAGATAAATCTGGTGCAATTGCTACAAGGTCTTGTCCCCTCATGCTCTTCTTGATGTCTAAGGCATATGACCACTTTTGATTTATTGGATCCTCTAATGTCTTGGGTAGTGATAATTCAAACTCTAATGGAACTCATTTCTAGCGGATCATCATCTAGATGATGGCTTCCTCAATTTTGTTCTAGTCTTCATTTGACATGTTGTCAAACTTACTGAGTTTTGGATTTGCAAGATTCCCATTCTCAATTATTTCTTTAGCAATCTCATCAATCGACCTCTTCTTATTACTGACAACCTTGAATTGATTTTTGTTGTCTTCTTCATCCTCAAGGTCTTCTCTATTTCTTATCAATTTTCTCCTTTTCTTCGTTGTCTCTGCTACAACCTTGGGTCCTTTCTTTACATAAGTCTTTGTCAGTGTAGAAGCCTTTCATTTTGTTACCTTCTCAACTACTTTCTTCTTCGATGGTGAAGTTGCATTTGATGACCTTGTGCATGCACCTATTTGCACTAGCAAATGCCTCTTCCTTGGAGTTGTAGTAGGAGGAACTGGTGTAGCTTCTTGTTCTTTTTTAGATTCAGTCTCCTTAATGTCATATGGTTTGTTAGGCAACATTAACTAACCTTCAGTTGTAGGTTCAACCGGTGACTCCTTATATGAGTCTGATACATCTCCAAAGTGCTCAGTTAGAACTTTCTTCATTTTCTTTGACTTCCTTATCATTTTATCGATGACCAGATTAGTTTTTATTCTTGACTTAGCTTCCTCAAAGGTTCCAAACCTTGCAGCCTTAGGGTCATTCGATAATGCTAGCAATGCCTTAATAGATTTCAAACTAAAATCATAATCCATTTCATAGCCCATAGGTGCTAGCCATTTTTTCCTTGGTTCTACAGATTTTATCATAGTGTGGTTGGTGTTCACTAAGAAACAAATATACATTGCATATTTTTCAACCAACTCATCAGGAATTCTACTTCTTAAATTCATCTTCACTTTAAAATCTTCAAAATAAATATTTATCACATTCTTAGCATTATCTCCTAGACCTTTCATGATATTAAATATTTGTGAAATGATCGGTGTATCATCTATCCAGTTAGTGTGATTGATAGAGGGAAAGAATTTATGGAGATAGAAAAATAAGCATACGAAGAGTGATCCAAACTTATAGGTATTAGACTTCTATGTCTTGATTGTCTTCATCTTTTCCTCAACTTGTCTTAGTAGTAGCTTGGCTAGGTCAATCTGATGACCCTTCTTTATCAATTTGTGTGCCATGTCAACTGCACTATAGGGTACACTATTTAACCTGCTTGATTGATATATCTTGTACCCAATTAGATGTGCTATGAACTTAACCTCAAGATCCACAATTGTTGAAATTTTTAGTGCTCTTCCATCCCATGCTAGGCCAGTATTCTTTTCAACATCAGCTCTGGATGAGCTTCAAAATGCTTTGGCTTTATCAGTAGTAGGGTAACTAGTAATCCTGCTAATCATTCTTTTTGTGACCTTGATCAATATTTCTAGCTAGAATGTGCCCTCATGATAGCATCTCAACACAACCCTAATCCATTCATTCTTAAAATCCATCAGGAAATCTAGGGCATGAGTGTCTCAACCAATTTGTGCTCTAGTTTTAACTTTATATTTTCATCACAAAGAGCTTGATACACAACATACATATCAAAATCACCCATTTCCCCAATTTTACAATGAATGTATGATTGTATATCTTCTATCAACAAAACCCTAGGTGGGATGCTTGAAAAATGCCTGATAAATCCATTTTTGAGGCAACTTCAGGGTGTAACTTGTAAGGTGGTTCCTTGTAACTTGCTGACACTATCAAATTAACTTCCTCATCCACAACCTTAGATGAATTCATAGTAGATGCCATTTCAACAAATTAGGTTTTCTAATAAGTACAAGAAATGTGCTCGGTAGGGTTTCAACTTACTTGGAATGTATCAAAGAGTGTGCTTGATTCGATCTACAACTACTTGAGTTTGCATGAAATATTCTTGCTCGAACTCACTCTGTGAAATCTTAGCTCCTCAAAATCGCAATGTGAAAAATGAACTTTGTATTCTGTGTATTTATAGAATTTTTGATATTCCCACTCAAAACTTTATGCAATAAATGCTTGACCTACTTTCTGGCTCATGACAATTGTCAGCTTGGTTAACATAAGATTTGTTTTCTTGGTTGATACTATTATTCGGTTAACCTTGAATAGTGATTACCGATGGGTAACCAACACTCAGTCTAACTTTTACTGACTATATAACTTTGTTAGCTCAAAACATATAAACCATAATGCATCTTCATTCATGCAGATTTGGTATGTGCACAAAATATATAAGGAACTGTATGTAAAATGTGATCATTTTGAAATGTTAGTCCCATACATACCTATATCACCTTAAGTGGAGGTACCGATATCACCCAATCTAGTGGATGAGGTTTCACTGACATCATTACTTGACTCCACATTCTCATTAGATTCCTTCTTCCACATGCTATTCCTTATTCTTATGATATCTGCAATAGTGTTTCCACTCTCAAATACATGACCTTCTAGTGCTCGGTCTCTGTAGTCCTTGCTTAAATGACTGACCTTATGACAATGCATACATGCCATTCCAGTGCTTGTCCAGCCCATTTTTTCTTGTTACAATTCACTACAAAATGTCCATATCTTCTACATGAAACATAGTTAGCCCATGTGTTATAATTCCAAACATAAGAATTACCTTGTCTCTTTAGTTGATACGGCTTGCATTGTGTCTTCTTCTTAGGAGTCCATACTTGTTTCATCTTAGCCTTACACTCTCGTGCAGTATGTCCATTTTGATTACAAGTATAGCATATTTTCTCCATAGTAGTATTGTTAGCAATATCATTCTATTTAGCTCTACACTCATAAGCTTGGTGAACATACTTACCACAGTAATAGCAATATCCATTGAACTTGGGAGTGATAGGAGGTTTACCTTGTCCTTTGCTTCTACACACATTAGATGTATGTCCCAATTTTCCATAGTGATAACATGTCAACACTTTAGGTCTCTGATTTTTATTATTGTTGACTTGTTCAACTTGTTGTGATGATTCTCCTTCGTCAGTATAGCCTATTCTAGCTCTACTCCCAAATCTTCTTTGATTAACCAAAAAATCATAAATCTTCTTGGAATTATTCTCAGCTAGCCTCATCATTTCATTATGTTATTTTTGTGTCTTTATTTCATTTCTTAGTTTTTCATTCTCTTCTCTAAGTATTGCAACATCTTCTAGTATTCTAGACAATTCTCCATTCACTCGGTTTACTTCTTGATTCATAGTCATCATCTGATTAGATACTTGAAAGTGACGATTGGTGAGTCTTTTTATCTCACTTTCTTTAGATTGTATTTGTTCAGTTCTCTATCTTCGGTCTTCAATAGCCAAATTCCTTTCTTGTTCATCTTGTCTAGCATTGTTCATTATTTCAACCATTCTCACCATCTGAGATTCTTGATTGATTTGTAGTGCTTTCACTTGTTCGGTTAAATGTTGATTCTTCTCAGACAAATCAAAGATCATGCTTTCAGATCCATCAGAAATACTTCTAGAACTAGATCCAATGTGATCAAATATATCATCAATTTCTTCTTCATGGTAGCCAATTTTATTTTTTAGAATATCTAGGTTCTTCCTTTCAACTAGTAATTTCTTCAGTCCTCCCTTGGCTTGCCTATACTATTCAACAAACATCTACATCTAAATCTTTTGATTCTCAATGGACTTATCTAACTTATACCTCTCCATGACTTAAATCTTTACCCATTAGTGGTTAAACTATCCAATAAGAGAACCGAGCTCTGATACCAATTGTTGGAATTAGGAGAGATAGGATACTAAGAGGGGAGGGGTGAATTAGTGCCCACAAAAACTTTAACACATCAACCTTTTAGATCTACAATAGCAAACAATAGTAACCTTCCAAAAAAAATTGTATCTAATGCATGTATCATTCATCCAATCAACTTATGAAAGTAAACAACATGAAATCAACAATATAATAGTCCCATAACACAACTATTTTGGTAACATAGAAACCCTTGTTAGAAGGTAAAAACTATGGTGGGGATGACACCCACAAATTCTTCACTACTATAGATAGAAAAGGTTTTCCTATTAGGGTTACAAGTTTTGATCACTTCTGGTGATCTTACCCTATTAGGAGTAACATATTAGATCAACTAGATCTACCTAGTTATAGGATTTTAGCAACACTACTTGAGTGTGCACTCAGTTAAGATATTTACAAAAGACTATCAAGTCTACTCTATTAAGAGATTTTACAAAACTCCATTAAAATAATTATAAAGAAATAGGTATCTATCTGCTAATGACAACTTAATTATCTGATACAGATCAATAAAGTACTGATAAAATATCACCTTTACTGTGATGAATCTCTGCTCTAAACTGCTCAGTTAGCCTGCTCTGATTCTCCTTAATCTGATTTCCTCTCAATACTGATATGCTCTATCAACTTTTAATCTTGAAGGTTGGCTAGTACTTCAAGTGCTTCTTCCCTCATACATCAGTTCACATCAAAATAATGTAACATATAGAATAATGTAACATACAAAATAATGTAACATACAAAATATATAGCATACAACTTTATGCTACTTATACAAAATTAGGTTTACAAATCTTAGACAAAACCCTAAGATCTACAGTGTACAAAAATAACCTAGATCAAACTATTACATAAGATATCTCAACAATAAATTGTTCTTGATCTTGGTAAAACATTTTCTGATCTATTGTAACTATTTGCATAGAGAATGTGTCATTCTTGATTACTATGTCATTTCCTGTGATACTCAGTAAACACTGTATAAACTAATCAGTGTTTATTCTAATGCTTGGTGTTTACTATCACTTAGTATTGGTGTTTGTTGATGCTTGGTAAACTGTCTGATGCTTGGTGTATACACTTAACCGATTGGCTTGTTTTTCTTATAGTTACCGACTGGGTTCATATATGTAACTGACCGATATCTTTGTTAATGCTAATTTTTCAGCATTTCAACAAATGGGTCCGTCACCATTTTTGTGTAGGAAATTGTGATAGAAGATGTATTCATTGGTTTACCAACACCATATCATGTCGGAAACTTTCATTTTAGCAATAGCTTCATTATGGCATTTTCTACGGTTTATCCATCAAAATTCTGACACAATGACCTATTAATTGTTGAAAAGATATCTTTTCTGACATTATAACTATTGGAATAGTGATAGTTTCCACTTAATTCTAATAGATATACCTTTCAATGATATGGAACTAATGTCAAATTTTCTATCAAAAAATTTCTATTTGCGACACTTGAAATGTCAGAACAGTGACAGTCCTTCATTATTTCTCTAATAGATTCCCTGTCGAACGTATAACATTACTATCGGAACTATTGTCATAAATTAGTTTTCTCTGACATTTTATCTATCAAATGCAAAGAACTTCTATTAGAATTAATGATTAAGTGTCATAAAATTGATGGATATGCACATTAAAGATAAAATAGCTCAAGAGACCATCATAGGTTCTCTCTTTCTTCAGTCTATATTATTGACAGAATGTTTTACCTTTCATTAGCTCATCAAATCCAGGGATTTGAAAGAATTTAATAGAATATTTTCATGACAATGTATATTATTTATGTTGATGTTGCATGAATTTATCTACTTCACGCACTTGTAGACTATGAGGACGGCGATAAAGAAGCATGGTCATGGATCCCAGGAAGACATCTTTTTAGCCTGGGTCTGGATCCTACCCCAATTGTCAAAGGATCCAAGGCCAATCTAGAAAGATTTCTTCCCATTCTATCTACAACATTGTGTCCATCCATGATCTCATGAATATCATCATCTTTCTACTCTTCATTTGCCAAAATATATCACTTCTTCAAGCTTGCAGAGTAATCTTATTAATAAAAGAACTCTTGCCAACATTAGGGTACCCACATATCAAAATAGTTGATGTTATTGGTGCTTGTGCTCAAGGATATCGATTCACTTATTTGAAATGGCCAAATCATTTTTTATTTCATTTGTAGAGAAAAGGAGTGCGAGAAAATGAGCGGGTGAAAGTTGATTGAGCATGAGAGAAGGCATTGCATTTTATTTGATCATGAATGCTCTCTGAAATGACAAATCATGTTTTCTATTTGATATTTTTTGGTATTTTTTTTTCCCATATTCAGTAGATAAAAATCATGGCGGTAGCCACTTAGCCATCTTTTTGATGTTCCAGGTATTTTACAATGATACAGGTATGTGGATTTATCATTTAGTTGCTTGCAGTTATTGGTCAAATGCAAATATTTTGTCAAGTTGAAAGGGCAAGATATCAGTTTGGTGTTTTCAGTTTATGTTAAAAGTTGATTTGGTAAAATCCCCAAAAAACACACTACATGTTCTAAAATGTAAACAAGTTGAATGTTAAATGTAAGATATATATGTCATCCATAGTAAACAAAAGAAAGGACATAAAAATTATAAGGAGATTTACCAATCCAAAAATATAAGAGAATAGGAAACATGATTGGTACCTTATGAATTGGTTTTTGAGGTGCACAATCTTCATCAATCTCCTGAAAACAAGACCCCTCCTCATGAAAAATGCATTTAACAGATTAAACAAATCTACAAGACTAAACCAATGGCATGTTTAGAACAAAGAAATAGATTGATAATAATATGCTAAAAATTCTATTATGTTTAATACATGCAAAAGGACCAGTCCCAACAATTCTTAAACATACTTTATTTGATACGATAATAACATGCTAATTAAACTGATAAAGGTGTTATATGCATTTAATCTACCAATTACTAGTTAAACAAAAAATAAATTACAAAATTGAACCAATGGCATGTTCTTCGTGTGGTACAAGGAAGATTTGGCTATGAAAAAAAAAAGTGAAATGGCCTCATCATTTGTATTTCAATTGGATAGAGGAGTGAAAGCTGAGTGTGAGAGAAGGTATGTGATTTTTTCATCTTTCGAGCATCTGGCATCATATTAGACTACAAATTTCAAATGCATTGCATTTTATTTGATCACAAATTCTCTCTAAAATGACTGCATTCTATTGGTGTCATGCCCTAGCCCATGCTTTATCTCCATTATTTGATATTATTGGTGCTTGTGCTCAAGGATATTGATTCACTATTTTAAAATGTTTGGATCATTTAGACAGTTACATTTCCTAACTATTCCTCTAGTACACAGTCAAGAAATGTAACTGTCTAATGATTATATGTAATGTTGAATGGATTAAATGCTTTATTCTTGGTAGTAGTGAATGGAAGGAATAGTGTGTATTAAATACAATCTAGTCACTTATTGAATTCTTTGGAGACTACTAGTTTGACTGTCCATGGGCTACCAGTGACTAAGATTCATTAAAGGATACAAAACCCTTCATTTTGGGGTTATTATGTGTGGATTTAAATGTAGGTTTGATTTAGTTAATGTTTAGAAGAGATCAATAAAATATTTAAAGACAATCTTACATGTTTGGAGAGGTTTGAGAGGCACTTATCATGACTGTAACCTCACAAACATCAGCATAGACTGGTTTTACTAAGTTTCCTTTCTCTATTTTAAGGTTTCCTTTCTCTGCCGTAGGGGTATAGTCAGAGGGTTCATTGACAAAATGATCCTTCGAATGGTTACTATGAATATGAATCATTTGATATAGCATATTGCTCATTTTACTTGAAGTTTGGAATAGCTTGTGCAAGGGTGAAAGTAGTTTTGATCATTTTGGTCATGACTGTTCCTCTACACAGTCAGGAAATGTAACTGTCTAATGATTATATGTAATGTTGAATGAATTAAATGTTTTATTCTTGGTAGAAGTTAATGGAAGGAATAGTGTTGGTGTTAGGTTTTATTTATTATTGAATTCAATGGTTTCTAGGATGTGTTGAGGAGTTTGCTCCTTTTTTAATGTTAACTATTCCTGCACAATCCACTCATACAACAATGAAGTTACAAAACTGAACCAATGGCATGTTTACAACAAAGAAATAGAAAGATAATAATATGCAAAAAATTCTATTTTGTTTAATACACACCAAAGGACTACATTCTAAATTGCTATCACTGAAATGACCGCATTCTACTAGTGTCGTACCCTAGCCCATGCTTTAACTCCATTATTTGATGTTATTGGTGCTTGTGCTCAAGGATATCCATTTTTTTGAAATGTTGATTATGGTTATCAAATGGACAGCCCATGAGCTTCTAGCTAGGTGCCATTTGTATTGATAGCTTAGCGCATCAAATGTATTGTATCATTGATAGTTGATACTTTGTTAAAAGGAAATAGAACAAAGAATGATTTTTATTTAATTTCTATATTTTGATCCCTAAGTGGCTTACAACCCTAGAGAAGTATATGCAAATTTATGGATGCAGTTGCAGGATACATAGAAGCTGATAATTCACAATAAATCCATGCATCCAATTTGAATAGAAATTAATACAAAGAACTAGGATCCTCTAATGGCCCAATCATCCGAACCTTAACTGTCCCCTCAACCAGTGACCCTTCAAAATTGGGTTATCATGCAATCAACCAGTGATCCCTCATTCTCCCCGTGAGCTTCTAGGTAGGTGCCATTTGTATATTTGATAGCTTAGGGCATCAAATGTATATTGTATCATTGATAGTCGAGACATTTCTAGTATTAGTTTCTAGGTTTGATTGTGTATAATTTTTTCCATCAATGTTTTAGATCATACTACATGATCCATCATCAAGATGCTAGAGAGAAAAGAACATGATATGATGGATCATGTAGTATGATCTGAAATGTTGATGGAAAAAACTATACACAATTGAACCCAAAAATGGATACTAGCATTAATATGGATTGTGTAAATCTAATAGATCTAGTTGAGACTTTGTTAAAAGGAAATAGGACAAAGAACAATTTTGATTTAGTTTCTCTATTTTGATCTCTAAGTGGCTTACAACTATAGAGAAGTATACGCAGATTTATGGATGCAGTTGCAGGATACATAGCAGTGGATAATTCACAAGAAATCTATGCATCCAATTTGAATAGAAATTACTACAAAGAAATAGGGTCCTCAAATGGCCCAATCATGGGGACCTTGACTATCTCCTCAACCACCGACCCTTCAAAATCAGGTTATCATGCAATCAGTGAGTGATCCTTCATTCTCTTGGTCTGCCCTACAACCAAACATATTGGAAATACACAATACAATGATAACAAGTCTTTCACAATCCCCCTTCCCTCAAGGAACACTATCAACCATCCCTTCCACATAGCATTTCACTATTTTATGAGTGGATTGTGCAGGAACAGTTAACACTAAACAAGGAGCAAACTCCTCAACACATCTTGGAAACCATTATATTCAATACTAAATGAAACCTAACACCAACACTATTCCTTCCATAGTTGCAAGATACATAGCAGTCGATAATTCACAAGAAATCCATGCATCAAATTTTTATAAGGATATCCTACTAATCAATAGGAATTTTCTTGAGATGACCAATGATTATGCATTTTGATGATAGTGTGCTAGTTCAAAAGGATAATATAAATTTGAAACATTTTTTTCTAATTTTCTCAAACTATAAATGTGGTTAAAGGGAAAATATTATGGCCCCTACACTGTGGTTGTTAGCCTAATTAAGACAAGCCTAATTTTGCATATAATAAGAGGCCAACATGAAACAAACATCTAGAGGTTAGGGGGTTGCTCCTTGTCCATAATTTATTATTTAAGTGCTAAGTGATGATGGGTATATCGTGTAATTCATACCTAGTGTGTCTCTTTCTTTCTCTCCACATTTCACATTAGGAGTATATGTTATAAAATACTAATGAAATCAATTATAGGTCAAATCTAATCAAAATTGCAATATAAAGATTGAAATAGATCTTGAAGAAATATGGGAACCATTTTTGATAGATATTGTACAAATGAAGAGAATACTCCAAAGAGGAAATGCTTCAATGTGGAACAATTGAAGGACAATATTTTACTTTTATATGCACATCTGTAATGTTTTTGATATATTTCTGAGATAGCAAAACCATAAAAAGAATAACATATAGAAGAAAGTAAAGAATAATGATCATAGTTTGAGATATTGTGTAAAATTAAAGGAAAGAATGCTTGGTGGGGTTATCATGCAATCAGTGAGTGATCCTTCATTCCCCTCTTCCAGTGACCCTTCAAAAATGGGTTATCATGCAATCGGTGAGTGATCCTTCATTCTCTTGGTCTGCCCTGCATCCAAACATATTGGAAATACACAATATAATGATAACAAGTCTTTCAAAATCCCCCTTCCCTCAAGGAACACTATCAACCATCCCTTCCACATAGCATTTCATTTTTGTATGAGTGGATTGTGTAGGAACAGTTAACATTAAACAAGGAGCAAACTCCTCAACACATCTTTGTTGTAAACATGGCATTGGTTCAGTTTTGTAAATTTTTTTTTTGTGTTAAATGCATTTAAATGGAACATTAAGCATAGTAATAATATGCTTAGTCTATTAGTAATTGCAGATTAAATGCCCATAACACCTTTATCAGTTTAGCATGTTATTATAAGATACTAAAGAAGACATGTTATTTGTCAGAGAAATCTTCACTGTCCCCCACAATGAAGATAATGAAGATTGACCTCCTGCCCCACAACAAAGAACATTGTAATAAGAATAAGATAGTGCCAAGAAACATTTTCACAAATATGAAACGTCAGGAAAAGTAATAACCTTAACAATGCCAAGATTCACAGCATTAAATTTCACCTATGGATGAGTTTCTACAATGGGTTGCCTAGCATCAAAAATATGTTGAGTTGCATTTGTGTTGTAGCTAAGAGTATTATGTAGAACAGGCCCTAAACTTTGAAAGCATTCTCTAGCCTAGCAATTCAAAATTCAATCTAGGCAAGCATCAGTAAGTGAAATAAATTATAGACATCAACATCAACATCATCATAATCATTAGACATAAATTATAGACATCAACATCAACATAATCATAATCATTTGGAGGGTATTTGTTTTGGTCCTTGGATAGTACTATGTTTCTTGAAAGTTCTTGTGATGCTTCTAAACTTTAAAAACATATTTTATGGCTTAATGATAATATAGATTAGTGTTTTGTTCTCTAATGGAATGTTGTTGATCATTCATGGTCTTGAAGAAAATTTTGATTGTTTTGATTTTTGAGTCTTGACGTTGTTTCTCAATGTGATATAGACTGACCACAAGATGGTTCAGTTGGTCCTCTCTTTCTATTTAATCATTTGTCTTCTTCATGGTGTGAGTGTCAATATGTTATAATCTAACATGAAGTGTGGTTCAAATGAAGTTGAATCAAATGCTGACCGTGATGGCTATGATCATGATGAAGATAAATATGAATATTAAATCTAAAATATGGCTTGTAATTTGAATTTTAATTGTGAATGAAGAAACTATAGATTCAATTTGACTCATTCTATGTTGTATATTTGTTCCCCAGATCTACCATATTATATATGTGTAGCCTGTAAGGGACATCTTCTACTCATCCATGTATCATAGCTCGGTGAGAGTTCTTAAGAGAAAGACAAGATGTCAGTGGGAGATGGAGAAACCAATATCAGAACACCACTTGAAGCCTTTCAATGTTGAGAGTGGGATAAAAGCTACACTTGAGACCCTATATAAGGAACAAACTTATTAAGCTTCACTTTGTTTCAAGAATAGTTTTATATTATATACTAAACAGGGCCAGCCACGTGAAGGTGGAAGCTCATTTGGCCTCACCCCCCCCCCCCCCCCCCCCCCTCTAACATTACTCTAAATTCCCCATTAACATCTAACATTCATTCATTATTTCATCCATTAATAAAATGTAACATTCATTAATTAACACATGATAACATTCATTCACACATTAATAAAATGTAACATTCATTAATTATCATATGATAACATTAATTAACACATAAAATTTATGAACATTCACTACCAAATAATTAAATTCATTGGCATATAAAAATCAGTCATTATCAATTAAGGTGCATAGATGACAATCATTTCTTTTTTTTCTTTTTATTTCTAGTTTTTAAGATATAATTGTAAGATGAGTATTGATATCATCATCATGATCATCTACCCTCTCATTAGATCTCAATGCACACCTAGCTCTCTATTGATGCAAAGGGGGCTCATCTACAATAACATATAAAAGGGTTAAATTAAAAAAAAATTATTATAATTAAAAACATTTTAAACATTTTAAAGTATTTCATTACTTTACAAGCCATAATCGTATACCTCTTTACCTGATCTAGTCACATCATCAACATCGAGGTCAGTTTGTCGATCCATGAGACTATGTGGGATGCTCATGAAAGGAGTCTAGGTACCTACATATGTAATTAAATTATCTAATGTTAGCTAAAAATCTCATGATACGTATACTCAAAACCACATAGTAAGTACATTAAAAACCATAAGCAACCCATAGTAAGTACATCATGAATTAATTAGATTAAGCATTGATTGCATAACTACACATTTCTATCAAGAAATCAATATTAAATAGATTAAGAAGTGATCACGTAACTGTAAATTTCATTCATGTCATTCATCTTCTTTTTCATCCAACTAATCACCATGATCATCATTGATGTTGACATCATCACCACCACCGTCATTGTCTTCATCTTCATCATCATCGTCGTCATCGACATCAGTATCAGCATTATCATCATCATCATCATCATCATCATCATCAACATCAACATCATCATCATCAGTAGCATCATTAGTAGCATCATCATCATCTTCTTCTTCTTCTTCTTCAAGAAAATTTGCATTAGGAACATCATCGACTAACTATTGTTCATGATCATCATCTACATCATCTTCTAGTTGTTTGAAATCTTCTTCTATCACATTATACCTCATCAGCCTTCCTCTTGGATCATGTATAACAAAAAATGACCAACCTAATTTATGCAGAACCTCTAAGTAAAATACCTGCTCACATTGGCTTAGAAGAACATAGGGTTCATCCCCAACTAGCTCAAACCACCTTGTATTAATCATTGGAAATCCATTATCATGTTCAATAATAGTTCTATCAGGATCATTTTGATTAAGTCGTAGCCTATACCATCTAAAAATGAAGAGAACTAATCTAAAAGAATTCAAGTCACACTCAAGTATATCATCCAAAATATCATAGTATCAATTTTTGGACTCTTGAGGATGTAAGTTATTTCTAGATGAAATATTAGTCACCTAAAAGACTGCACTTATCCCAGAATCACAATTTTTCTTTGTGTCATCCAACTTTTTGATCTAAAATTTATGACCATTGCAAAATATAGCCTTGGGGTGTTTGACCTACAAAAATATGTATAACATGTATAAATTAATACATTGAGAGTTCATAAACATACGATTTGGTTAACAAATTTATATGTACCTGGAAATATTTTAAACCATGTGCTAAATCTATTTGCCTTTGGGCAACATTTGGATCTCCATTACAATGAGCTTCATTAACCAATGAAGACACAACTTCCCATGTTAATGTGTGACCTAAATGATGACATTGTTCAATCCATTTCATCATCCAATCTTGATTGTTTGCAATATACAAATTTATTGCATCCCACTCTTGAGCAGTTGTACAAAAAGTAAATAGACAACTTACAACTGATTAATTTTGAAGATTAAGAATTAATTAACAGCTACAATAACATCTTATAATTTATTGCCTCTCACTTTCCTCATTTTTCCTTCTCCCACCAAGTACTCCCCTTCAAATTTTCTAATGGTGTCGAGATCCCAAATGCGATCTATATGGATCTTTACTGCAAGCTTAGGAAGATATTCAATAACATACACCATAGTCTGGTATAACATATATCCCTCCACCATAGAACCCTCAAGATGTGCTCTTTGCCGAACCAAAGCCTTGAAAAATTTCAAGTGCCTCTCAACCATCCACATTGACTGAGTGTGTATGGGTCCACACATTTCAATCTCCTCAACTTGGTGTATGAGGTAGTGTTCTTGTGCATTGAAAAAGGTTGAAGGTAGACACTTTTGCATTTCACACATTAGAAGAGTAATTCTTCTCTTCCAGTATTTTATATCTACTCTATGGATTTCTTTATATGACAACCACCTACAAGACATTCAAGACACAAAAATATATAAACATGAAACTTTACAATATATATATATATACAACAAATTGAAAATATATCATTGCTTACCTCATGTATTTTCCAAGATCATATATCACTTGTTTGATGTTATTGTTGAAGTTCTCTAGGAGAGAGAGGGGTAGCACGTACTGCAACAATTATAAAAATAATCATGTCATTTTTTTCTCATATAATACATTGAGAAGTACATGTAGTTTACAAATATATTGTAAATACAAAAGAACATGGCTTACCTTGATGAAGGTATGCCAATCATGCATTTTCAACCCTTGTCCAAATTCACCTTTCTTTGATATGGTACTGCTTATGTTTGCAGCAAATTCTGTGGGAAATTGAATTTTTTGTATGACTTCTTTTATGGCATCATCTTGTTGTTCTGTTAATAACCAAGGAAGGGAACTTGTATTAATCCGTTCTCCATTTCTATTTGATTCAATGAAATTTTTCATTGCATGATTGGATTCATGAATCTCACTATAAATTTTGACAATTTTTTCTTTGTCATGCCTTCCATCCAATATCTTCCACAATGTCTCCATTACATTCTTTCCAATATGCATAGTATCAAACAAATGCACATCAAGTAGCTACTCATAGTAGGGAAACTTACTAAATTGTCTGGGATAACTCTTTAGTACCTTTGGAAGGTGCTCAGTAGTGTTGCCTTGATGACATTCATGATCATCAATCACATAATCAGCAAACAAAACACAATAAAAATATACAAATTCCAAACATAAACTATTAGGTAGAATGGTAGTACATTGATGATTAATTCTATTATATTCCAACTTCCATAAGTGAGGTGTCATTCTTTGTGGTTTAGATGTAGTCTCTTCTTTCCCATTGAAAAGATGTTTTTTGGTAATTTGATAGTTATGATTTTTGTGGAGAAAGTACCTATACTCATCAAACACCTACTTTCCTAAACTTTTTGAATAATGAGATTTCATCTTTGGACCATAAACTAGACATGCAAATTTTCCCTTGTTTGAAGACCTACAAGGTAATGATACAATTGGATTAAATATGTTAATTTTTATTTTTAGAATTATCATGTGCAACTTGAATTCACCATAACATACCAAAAAAATGTGTTAGCCCTAGGGAATCATGTATTGTCCATACAATCATTCATGGAATTGAAATTGTCTATCTCCTATTGGTTTAGAGATGTCATACATAGTGACACCTTTCCATAACTCCACCAACTCATCGATAAGAGGCTCAATATAAACATTCATATCTTTAACTTGGTATTTACCTGGTGGAATGAACAACATTACATAATTATTGTGACCATTTTACTACATGATTTATAATTACATGCAGATAACTATTAAATGATCAAATAACTGGAACAATCATTGCCAACATAATGTGCTCCTTCTTTATTGACATCCATGGAGGAATGTTATTGTTGATGAGAAAAATAGGCCAAATAGTGCAAACAGATCTTAGCTCTCCAAATGGATTGACACCATTCGCTACCATTGAAAGCTTGAGATTTCAAGGTTCTTCAATAAAGTGTGGCCACTTTTCTTCTATGTCCTTCAATATAGAACCATCCGTAGGCATTCGAATAATGTCATCTTGACTCCTATTGCATGCATGGTAATACATAAATTGTGCCAAGCTATTACACCTAAATGATCTTTGCAAACATGGTATAATGGGGATGTAATGAAGAACCTTGTGAGGCACTTTTTTTGTTATTTGATCTATTCAATATCTACTTGTATGACATTTAGGGCATTCTATTTCAAATTCATGTTCTTTATGATAAATAATATGATCATTGGGACAAGCATCTATTGCTTGATACTCTATTCCAATATCTTTCATAGTGGCACATAATTCTCGATATGAGAAAGGGAGAATATTCAATGGTGGTAACAAGAACTCACCTATCAATCTATAGAGAAAAATATATGTTGTTAATATTAACAATATTTATGGTACATGTTTCACTATTTAATTACTATAATGACATATATGACATACCATAGCATACATGACATTGCTATGTTGAATAAACCATTCATAACCTTCAAGTTCAACAACAACAATACAATAGAGAGAAGATTTGTTTGGGAGCCTTCGTAAAGGGGCATGGTTTCCTTCTCAAGTAGAGGTATATCATGGATGACATCAACATCATCTTGATCATCACCATCAGTTGCACCAATACCAAATGTGTCATGGATCAATGTATTAGTACCATCATCTAGTGCATCATTATCATCTTCCATGGGATCATAATCTTTAGCTTCAATATTTGCACCTCCATGATCCTCCACTTCCAAAGCCATATTCTTTGTTGGGAGTTCCCTTTGATCTTCAACTTGTAGATTTATACTTTGCTGGATAACTTTTAATGATACTTTGACTCTATCACCACTCCAAAGTCTATAAGGAAGAGGGCCAATTAACAAGGATCAACAATGAGACCCTCCTACACTTTGAGCCTTAATGCTCAGGTGGGTGTACCCTTAACTCACTTCTCCAAAGGAGTCTCAAAACAATATTCAACTATGTCCTTTACTTACTGACTAAAGATTTTATCATTTAAAAGTATGGGTGATTGATGATGATGGACTACTTCCAAAGAATAGATTAGTGCCTTAACCTAGGGAAAAGAGTCACTTGATAACAAATATCAACTAAAACCTTAACTCAAACACACATGAACTTAGAGTAAGTGCTTTTCCTATTACTCCCCTCACTCCCAAACCTGATCATCAAATTCCAATCTAACAATGAACTCACTAAAATCACCCTAAAGGCTTTAATCCTAACTTTGTTAGGAACTCCAAGCTGATCTCACAATACTCTTTGTTTACCATATGCTAATCCACTTTGTGACCTTAACATATATGAATCCACAATCAGAACAAGAAGACAATCCAAAGTTTGAGACAGGAATTCAAGTGTATTCTCATTAACTTTTAGAATCAATACATTACCAAGGCAACAAAATGCAAAGAGAAACAAAACCCTAAATCCAAGTTCTCCTTGTTCAGTATAATACCATCAACAACCAAGGACCAAAAAGAAAGTTTTGGAACATCTAAATTCTCAATATTCACACCTACATGGTCCATGTCACGTACTCCCCTAGGGAGGTCGACCTATATTAAAATGAACATAAATAAACTATGATAATGATCTCATCATCAGGTGTATTTCATATATATATATATATTAATTGTTAAATAAATATAATGAAAAACTTACCAATTAATGATAATCAAAGCCTCCTTCAATGTGACCATTATCCCTACAATGTCTCTTAGCTAGTTTGATTAGCAATCTTCTAATGTTTAAGCCCTTACAATTATTGTAGGGACTAACATTTTCCATCGCCTTTTCTTTTCAAGTTTGACCACAATCTATTGATTGCATCCCCATTACCTTCTTCACTTGGATTTTTTGACATGATGCTTCTTCACTTAGATTATCTATAACCTAATTATATATAGAAATTGAAAACTTAGTTATGAAATGATGTTGTAGTATAGTATACAAAATTGAAACACTTCTATTATTGTAGTCTTCCACCTCAAACTCTCTCTTATTGTGGAAAGAAAGAAGGATATTCAAATAATATAGTAGTTTGTAAATAAAAATTAAATGGAGGCAAGTTATTGATTGAGGGTGCAAGGAACAACACCCGTCAGTACTTTTATTGAATTGTAAATTTCAATTTTGAACCATTCTGTGAATCTAGAACATGGATGTAATCTCAGAAAATAACAAAATGTAGACACGATAGATTACTTATTTTGTTATTCTACATTACTTACTATTTGAGTGCACGTTCCACCTACAACTTGATCAAGTCTTGTTTGATGCTTCAATTTTGTGTTAACTGTCCTGTAGAAGTACACAATTTTGTATTTGCCCAATATGTTATTCAAAAAACAATAATAGAATAAAATAATTGTTGAGAAAGATCATCATAGGAGTATCAAAAACTTGATATTTAAGGTAACACAACATTATAAGACTCTTACATTCAACCTTCAACTCATGCACCTAATAAATAGGAGAAAAAATACATGAAATTGAAAAATTTAACTAATGAATTGTGTTTTTCTTCTCATTTTAATCGGCCAAATTTATATGAGATTCTAAAGAAGGCCTCACTCTTAATCAACCAAATCTTTCGATTGTCTTTTTATTGTCTAAATGCTTCTTTATTTGTCAACCAATTAATACATGCTACTATATAAAGAAGACAATCAAAAGACAATGAAGATTTGTTTGACAAAAATGAATACACTAAAGTGAACCAATGACATGTTTACAAAAATTATCATAACTCACAAGAAAAACTAAAACAATCGCATGTTTATAACTCATTAAGAGTGAGGAATAGCTTGTGCAAGGGTGAAAGTAGTTTTGATCATTTTGGTCATGACTGTTCCTCTACACAGTTAGGAAATGTAACTGTCTAATGATTATATGTAATGTTGAATGGATTAATTGCTTTATTCTTGGTAGAAGTGAATGGAAGGAATGGTGTTGGTGTTAGGTTTCATTTTTTATTAAATTCAATGGTTTCCAAGATGTGTTGAGGAGTTTTCTCCTTGTTTAATGTTAACTTTCCCTACATAATCCACTCATACAATAGTGAAATGCTATGTGGAAGGGATGGTTGATAGTGTTCCTTGAGGGGAGGGGTATTTTGAAAGACTTGTTATCATTCTATTATGTATTTCCAATATGTTTGGATGCAGGGCAGACAGGGAGAATGAAGGATCACTCACCGATTGCATGATAACCCAGTTTTGAAGGGTCACTAGTTGAGGGGATAGTTAAGGTCCCGATGATTGGGCCATTGGAGGACCCTATTTCTTTGTATTAATTTCTATTCAAATTGGATGCATGGATTTCTTGTGAATTATCAGCTGCTATGTATCCTGCAACTACATTCATAAATTTGCATATACTTCTCTACGGTTGTAAGCCACTTGGAGATCAAAATATAGAAACTAAATCAAAATCATTCTTTGTCCTATTTCATTTTAACAAAGTCTCAACTATCAATGATATAATATACATTTGATGCCCTAAGCTATCAAATATACAAATAGAACCTACCTAGAAGCTCACCAGGAGAATGAAGTATCACTCATTGATTGCATGATAACTCAGTTTTGAAGGGTCACTAGTTGAGGGGACAGTCAAGGGCCAGATGATTGGGCCATTGCAGGACCCTACTTCTTTGTATTAATTTCTATTCAAATTGGATGCATGGATTTATTATGAATTATTGGCTGCTATATATCCTGCAACTGCATTCGTAAATCTACATATGCTTCTCTAGGGTTGTAGGCCACTTAGGGATCAAAATAGAGA
This sequence comes from Chamaecyparis obtusa, assembly GCA_027943335.1. Classification (NCBI taxonomy): domain Eukaryota; kingdom Viridiplantae; phylum Streptophyta; class Pinopsida; order Cupressales; family Cupressaceae; genus Chamaecyparis; species Chamaecyparis obtusa. The sequence continues at coordinate 968,703 of BSBK01001816.1, forward strand.
AACTAAATCAAAACCCAATTTTGAAGGGTCACTGGAAGAGGGGAATGAAGGATCACTCACTGATTGCATGATAACCCCACCAAGCATTCTTTCCTTTAATTTTCCACAATATCTCAAACTATGATCATTATTCTTTACTTTCTTCTATATGCTATTCTTTCTATGGTTTTGTTATCTCAGAAATATATCAAAAACATTGCAGATGTGCATATAAAAGTAAAATATTATCCTTCAATTGTTCCACATTGAAGCATTTCCTCTTTGGATTATTCTCTTTGTTTGTACAATATCTATCAAAAATGGTTCCCATATTTCTTCAAGATCTATTTTAATCTTTATATTGCAATTTTGATTAGATTTGACTTATAGTTGATTTCATTAGTATTTTATAACATATACTCCTAATGTGAAATGTGGAGAGAAAGAAAGAGACACACTAGGTATGAATTACATGATATACCTATCATCACTTAGCACTTAAATAATAAATTATGGACAAGGAAGAACCCCCTAGCCTCTGGATATTTGTTTCATGTTGGCCTCTTATTATATGCAAAGGTAGGCCTATCTTAATTAGGCTAACAACCATAGTGTAGGGGCCATAAATTATGGAACCCAAAATAGTGTACACTTGTATTAAATTAGGTTCATTATACTACAAGGGAATGGAAACCATGCAATAGTGCCTCATGGGGATGGAAGAAACCCTTCACCAAGAAGATGGTTGTGTCTGCAATATTTTCTAGAGGCAAAGAACATAATTTGGTTTGAGCAATTACTCCTAGAAGATAATGGCACCCACAAAACACTTGGAAAAGATAGCACTCACTATATCTTTTATCACTCTTTTAAAGCTGGGACAATAAATCTCAAAGATTGATCAACAAATTCTTGAGAACAAAGAACCATTGATAGATATGATTCATGTGTACAATAGCCAACAAATAGTTGTTCCAATCATGATGTCCAATAATTATGTTAGAAAAATCATCTACAAATCCCTTGCACAACCATAATAGATTCAAACCATGAACTATAAGAACCTAACAATGGGACTAACAAAGATACAGCCTAAACAAATCTTGATCATATTCCACCCTATTTTAAGGCCCAAGAAGTAACTCTATCTTAAAGCTACACATTCCTCTAGATGAAGCTCAAAGGTCAGGTAGCTAAAGCATAGCAATACTTGAATGAATATAGGAATAATTTGATGTACAATCATTTGCTAGCTTGGTTTGTGGGTTTTCCACATAATATTTTCCCTTTAACCACATTTATAGTTTGAGAAAATTAGAAAAAATTGTTTCAGATTTATATTATCCTTTTGAACTAGGATACTGCCATCAAAATGCATAATCATTAGTCATCTCAAGAAAATTCCTATTTATTAGTATGATATCCTTATAAAAATTTTATGCATGGATTTCTTGTGAATTATCGACTGCTATTTATCCTGCAACTATGGAAGGAATAGTGTTGGTGTTAGGTTTCATTTATTATTGAATTCAATGGTTTCCAAGATGTGTTGAGGAGTTTTCTCCTTGTTTAATGTTAACTCTTCCTACATGATCCACTCATAAAATAGTGAAATGCTATGTGGAAGGGATGGTTGATAGTGTTCCTTAAGGGAAGGGGGTTTGTGAAAGACTTGTTATCATTGTATTGTGTATTTCCAATATGTCTAGATGTAGGGCAGACTAGGAGAATGAAGGATCACTCACCAATTGCATGATAACCCAATTTTGAAGGGTCACTAGTTGAGGGGATAGTCAAGGTTCAGATGATTGCACCATTCAAGGACCCTATTTCTTTGTAGTAATTTCTATTCAAATTGGATGCATGGATTTCTTGTCAATTATCGGCTGCTATGTATCTTGTAACTACATCCTTAAATCTCCATATACTTCTCTAGGGTTGTAAACCACTTGGGGATCAAAATACAGAGACTAAATAAAAATCATTCTTTATCCTATTTCCTTTTAACAAAGTCTCAATGATCAATGATATAATATACATTTGATGCCCTAAGCTATCAAATATACAAATGGCACCTACCTAGAAGCTCACCAGGAGAATGAAGGATCACTCACTGATTGCATGATAACCCAGTTTTGAAGGGTCACTGATTGAGGGGACAGTCAAGGTCTAGATGATTGGGCCATTAGAGGACCCTACTTCTTTGTATTAATTTTTATTCAAATTGGATGCATGGATTTATTATGAATTATTGGCTGTTATGTATCCTACAACTGCATCTGTAAATCTACATATACTTCTATAGGGTTGTAAGCCACTTAGGGATCAAAATAGAGAAACTAAATAAAAATCATTCTTTGTCCTATTTCCTTTTAACAAAGTATCAACTATCAATGATACAATACATTTGATGCCCTAAGCTATCAATAAAAATGGCACCTAGCTAGAAGCTCATGGGCTGTCCATTTCATAACCATAGTCAACATTGCAAAAAAATGGATATCCTTGAGCACAAGCACCAATAACATCAAATAATGGAGTTAAAGCATGGGCTAGGGCACGACACCAGTAGAATGTGGTCATTTCAGTGAAAACAATTTAGAATGGTGTCATTAAACATATATGCTAGTAATATCAACAAACGTGAATCCAAACATTTGAATACAGTGAATCGATATCCTTGAGCACAAGCACCAATAACATCAAATAATAGAGATAAAGCACTAGCTACAGCACAACACCAGTAGAATACAGTCATTTCAAAGAGCATTCATGATCAAATAAAATGAAATGCATTTGAATATGATGTCAGAGGCTTGAAAGATGAAGAAATCACATACCTTCTCCCACACTCAGCTTTCACTCCTTTTCTCCCCCTCCCTCTATCCAATCGAAATAAAAATGATGAGTCTGTTTCAATTTTTTTTCTTATCTATACTCTAAATCTAGTGGAATTTTGATGGTCAATTAAACACCCATTGGAATACCAACATCATCGGAGCCTATTACAAAAAAAAAATACCAAATTCGTAATAAAAAGTTACCCATTGAAAACTTTTGTCAAAATTTGGCCCCAAATGTAGTAGTGAAACTTTGATACTAATGAAAATTATTAATGCTCAATAGAGATAATAGACTTCTCCTTCAGTATCCAATATTGATTCTTCTGGCTTTTTAGGGCTTTCCTGACTTTGCATTCTTGACCTACAAAACTTTGAGATGTGTCCAACCTTGATACAAGAGTGACAAATAAATGGAGGCCTTAAATTCCTCAGTGCATTGATATGGGATACTATTTTACACTATGAATAAGGTGAAATAGTATCCACCTTAAAATGTATGGGGAAAATATGAGATCTACTTCTCAATACAAATTCCCAAGGAGAGATCCAAATTGATCAACCAAAAGGTTAATGCACAATTGAATAAATCTATGGAGAATATGAAAGAGGAAGAAAACCTTATATTCCCTAGAAAGGAGATGTGCTTGAAATTTGAAATAATTGAAAGAAAAATACTAACCTAAAAATAGGGGAGATCTAGAAAATGTCAATTTTTGATGTCTGTGTGCAGTTTCAGGCAATTTTGCAACCTATTTCAGACTCAAAATAGGGTAGATCTAGAAAATGTCAATTTGTGATGCCTGTGTGTAGTTTCGAGCAATTCTGCAACCTGTTTCAGACTAGAAATGCCGAGATGAAAAAAACCCAAAAAACTTTTATCTTTCTGATAGCAGGTAGTCTTTGACCTCGATAAAAGGTCAAAGGCTACATTAATATTTTGAAGGTTGACTTTGATTTTGTTCACAGATCTCTAAGTTTCTCAAAAAGGGTATCCAAATCTGAGCTTAGATCCATACTTCTGTACCTGTACCTACAAGAAAAAAAGATTTTTTTGTTTTTTTGAGGGGTTTTCCTTGGTCAAACCTGGGCTTGGAATCAACCTTAATATTGAAATTGAATTGAGAATGCTAGAAAGTAGTAGAAGTAGATCTAACAATGAAGCTATGGAATTTGATAGATATTCAATTGTATTTCAAATGTAATCAAACATGTTGATGTGAAAGCTTGAACATAACAATGGAAAATGTAAATCAAAACCATGAAAGTAAATGAAAAACCTCCATGATTGTATGCTTGGAATCCACCTTGAGGGAAGAATCAATGGACCTTAGAAGATTAACAAAGGATCTTGAAGGAAGATCACACCATCATGATGGCTAGATCTAGGGTTTGAATGATGAATCTTGCATGCTTGAGCAAAATCCCTTCAAAGGCTTCAATGCTTGAATCCTTGATCTTCAATGGATAACTTGAAGGCTTGAATGGATGATTTCTTGAGAATGGATTCTTTCTTGAGAACTTGAGTGCTTGATGGAAAAAGGAGATATGAATGATGGATGATAAAATGAGAGAGGAAGGCTTCCTTTTATAGTGATATCGGGCACAAGCCTCTAGAGAAGGCTGACATTGGGGAATTAAATCCCAATTAAACTTAACCCCTAGAAATGGACCCATATTACATGTAATTTAAGGATTTACCATTCTAAAACCTGAAATGGCTGACCCGAAAGTGGGAAAACAAATATCTTTGAAACCTGACACCCGAAAATCTTGGGATCCTAAAATTTGGAATCTAGGTCAAGGATGAGGTAGACCCCACCCTAGGTCAGGGTTGAGGTCATCCCTAACCTAGGTTAGGGTTGAGGTGGACTTTGACCCTTAAGGTTGACTTTGACCTTGAGGTCAAAAACCTCAAGGCCTTAATCTAGAGTGCTAGGAAATACAAAAATATGCTAAAAATAGAGAAAAAGAGAAGCAGAATGGGGAGAACAGGTCAGATCCAAGGAAAGGGATGATCCAAGGTTCTTGACATGACCCAAACCACTCACTCAGAGGGCTAAACACTCTTAACATGGAAGTGCTTCCATTTTAAGATGATACATTAAGCCCCCACTTTAGCAAGAGTATGGATTTGATGCAAACTCTTGGTAAAGGAGAAGGAAGAAAAAGTCCAAGTGGATTCACAATGAAATAGGATAAAACTTAGATAAGGGAACAAGCCCCTAGGCTAAGGATTCTAACTCAACATATGCACATGAGGGTGGGAAAACAAAAAAGGAAAAAGACACAAAAGAGGGGTTAGTACTAAACAAACCCAAATCAACTAGCATAAGAAACCTCGCTAAGACACATTTCTCATACTAATATCATATCTATAACTCTATCATAAAAGAATAAATGATTACATAAGAAAGACAAGAGAAACACTATAAATAACATAGCTTCATGATCCAGTCCTACTAGCATGAAAGCGAAAAAGAGAGAAAGGGAAAAGAGTGATTACCTCACCTAGTAAGATGCCCACCTTACCATGAATCACCCTAGAGGGAGAGCCCAACAGGTTCACCCATACACTATGCTTCTAATTGTAATGTGTCTTCTGATGGCTTCTAGAATATCCATAGATCCACCTTCATGTATCACTATGAATATGAAATACATGTCTCCTCAAGATTTAGCAACTTATGTGTGTTACCTTCAGAAGATTTAGCATATAGATGTGTGTCTTTTCAGGATTTAGCAACTTATGTGCATTACCTTCCAAGATTTAGCATATAGATGTGTGTCTTTTCAAGATTTAGCAACTTATGTGCATTACCTTCCAAGATTTAGCATATTGAAAAATTTAAAAAATGTGTGTCTCCTCAGGATTTAGCAACTTATGTGCATTACCTTTAGAAGATTTAGCATATAGATGTGTGCCTTTTTAGGATTTAGCAACTTATGTTTGTTACCTTCCAAGATTTAGGATATAAAAATAAAAAACTATAGTACAACGGAGACCCTATATATGTCCCCCTCCTTATTGTGGTTGTCTACTAGATAGGATAAGGAAGAGGAAGAGGATACCTACTTCACAATGCAAGGAGATATCATGTTTAACAATGATGTATACCATATTCTTAGCAAGGGATAGTGACCCCAACATCGAAGAGCATAGCTAATTGTGAAAAGAATATGTCACTCATGGAAAAAGGATCCTCAAATAAAGAGATCTTATCAACAAGACCCCCACCAAAGAGGAGTATTTTAGATAAAATATCATCTTTCAATACTGGGAAAAATGATTCAATCACTAATCCCCCGCAAGCAAGAGGAAAAGGAATCTTTGGAATGAAGGAAACAACTCTAACACCAAAGCAAGGGTGCGAGTTTATAAATAACATAATTTGCAACATAGAGAAGAAGTGACAACTTTAGGGCAACAAATTCTCATATAAGAAGGTTATCCATAGTCAAAACATCTATCAATATGATGAAATAATATTGCAAGATAAACAAAGACCACTAAGCTAAGAAAAGTAGTTCCCTAGACAAAGAGAAATAAGGAAGAACCTTGTCCCCTAGGGATAGAGACAAGGGATACCTTTGGAAAACATGTCTTAAGAAATATATCTTGAAAAATAGATTCTATGGATGATTATAATCATAATGCAATACAATAGAAAAAAAGGAGAGAAAGAATACCAATTAAGCTCAAGACATAATATATTCTAAAAGCCTAATGGATCCTAGGAGACTGGATGAAGATACACCTCTTGCCCCCCAGTCATGAGACAAGAAGGGAAGAAAATATACATTATATCAAAAGGAGGGGAATCCCCTATATCAAAATTATGAAGGAATTTTAAAACTACACGAGAGTGAGATATAATTCCTAAAGCAGCTCTTTCTCTAACATATAACTTGAAATGTTTAAAATCAGCAAGTAAATGCGTATTGCTATAATGAAAAGGACATTTATATTTGTATAAGGCATCTATCAACATATGTCTAAAGATTTCTTTCTTAGAATTCATTAGTTCAACATATACCTTCTTAGCCACTTCTTGATGGGTATTAGGGTTATCTAAGATATGTGTGGAGAGAAGAATGTGAAGAGGAGGATGATTTTTAACATCACCTACCTTGACTTGAGATTTTGAACAACCAACACCATACATATCTAGTTTAGGGGGTATATGAACTAGAAACCTAATACCATTCTCATTAACTCCAAGGCCTAAACCTTTATAACCGTGTTTAGTCACCATATTATATCTGATAGTGTACATATTATGTAAAGCTTCTACAGGAGGTGATTGTTTATCATGTTCATGAGTAAAGGTTGTATAAGGTGGAATAATAGGTTTTGAAGAAGTTTATTTACCCTTTCCTTTAATATCATCATGAATCGAAGGAGAAGGTAAATCAAAGAAATCTTGCACATCCGCATCCTGAGCTATAGCTTGAATCCCATCATAAGTATGGGAAGAGAGAGGATGAACACATGGAGAGTTAGGTATCAAATTAGGATTAGGAAGATTAGGATTGATAGGATTAGGATTAGGAAGATTAGGAGATGGTGTATCATCTACCAAATTCTTCACGTAATACAAAAGAGTAATAAGGCTACCACATAAATCTTTAATGAAAGTTTTGAATGTAGGAAGACTAGTGTCGGTCAACTTCACAAAAGTGTAGGCAAGAGAAAAGTAAAGGGTCATCAACATAATGAAGTGAATGATACTCTCATAAACATCATAGGTATTGTAAAGAGATGCTAAAAGAAGGGTAATAAAGAAAATGACCACACACCAAAGAATCTTAACGATCACCATAGTAAAATGAAATGCAAGAAATGTTTTTATATTTTATTGAATATGTAAATTTTTTTATATTTTTGAATTTAAAATGCAAGAGCATAAACTAGATGCAAGAAAGGATAAAATATAACATGATAAGGCATCTAATTCCATAAAAGAAAGGAGAGTAGGTATGTTGGATTCACAAAAATGAATAAGGTGAAATAGTATCTATTGGCACCTACAAAGTTTCATGGCCCTCCCATTTTTATTTCGGTCTCTGCAACTTGTTTTTCCCTATTTTCTAGCTAAAACCCTTGTTTGAAATTCAAAAACTAGTTGTTGTATTCAAAAATCCTAATTACCCTTGGCCATGTTCTAATTTTATGTTACTTTTTCAAGCCACTTAAAGCCTCAAAATACCCATGTGCTTAAATTTTATACCACTTCGCATGCTGACTGATTAGGTTTTTTAATGTCGGGACCCCCTTTTAATATTTCCTATGTTCCTAAGTCTTTTAGCGTTAATTTTTCCTAAGTCCCCTGTAGTAATATTTTCCTATGTTTCACCCTTTAAAAATATGTGGTTGTCATTAATTCACATGACTATATGGTTTCGGAGGTCTCTGACATGTAAATTCATGACCATGTGCCATCTGTCCTGGTGGGCCCTATCTCCCTTCCTTGTTGACTTGTTAACGAGTGAGCAGAATCAATGATCATCACCATACCACTGATGGAAGATGTGTGGGTGTTAATGTAATGCTTTAACGATGACCATCCGATGTGATGGTAGAAGGCTGTGGGTCCAAGATGACACGTATGCACAAATGGAAAGCTATGATTGGTCCCATGTATTAACATGTTGGTGGTTGTTAGTGGGACCTAGTTTCTAGATGTGTCAGAGGGACCTGACCTTATCATTCAATCAAAAAATGACATAAGTTCTTATCAAATTTGTCAGAGGCTTGAGATTATGTGTTAGCCATTGATTTCATGTGGTGTCAGAGGGTTTTTAGGCCAGGGTAAGATTCTCAATCTAACGGTGAGCATGTAATCTGATGGAATCTTGTCAGGCTATGCAAAAATGAGATGATCGTTGATCTTCTTCATGTGGGACCAGTAAATTTCTCAATATTTTTGGTGGTTTTGATAAATGTATGCTTTCTTCACTAGTTTGTGTGATTTTTGGTGGAAGGTCTAGTGACCTAGCGATTTAGCGAATAGTGTTTGCATAATAGCCAAATGATTTAGTGGTGCTCTCAAATTTCTCATGAATGGGAAAAAGTCTTTGGTCACCAGTTCACCAAATGGATAGAAGGCTAGGGGTTTTCTAAAAAGTGGGACCACATGATGTGTCATCATTGAGGTGTCAGTTTCTAATTGACTGAGCTGGAGGATGATGAGGAATACTGCAGAGTGGGGCCATTGTCAGAAAGGTCAGTGACGAGGACAAAATCCACAGTTGGCATAAGATCTTATGGGTTGTGTCAAAGCTGTGAGATCTTACACCCACCATCCATTTTCAAAGGATTTGGCATGTGGGTCCTATGTTAGAGATGATCGGGCATGAGCAGCAAATAACATGGTGATAGGTGGCACAAAGCAGGCCTGGGCGGGGGCCAAAGGGCTTAGAGGTTCTGACAAAATTCTTAGTGGCTCCAATAAGTTTCAAAGTGGTTTTCTCATTCACGAGGAAAAGTAGAAAACTTCTAAAAGGTTTGGTGATTCAGTGAAAGAAGGCCATGTGATCGCTAAGTATTTTAGCGATGACTTAAACTATTTTGTGAACTGGTGAAATCTTTTTGTTGCCAGTTCACCAAATAAGGACCAAAGTTAAAAGTTTCCCTTCATTCACTAAGTCACAAGGTTGAGCCTAGGTTAGGTGTTTCATTGCGTGAATAAATATTTTCCTTATCACGTGGTTGTAGGAGGTAAACCTGGGGTATTCAGTTGAGTTAAAGACATAAAGCCCAGGAAGTAAAGAGATTTAACGGTCACGATTTAAAGTTAGCTCAAATTTAAATTTTGACCATCGATTTTCTACTGGCACCATGAATGTGACCATTTTTATTCAAATTCAAATTTGTAGAGGGTTTCTTAGTGATAGAAAGGACTAGAATTAATGGCTTTTGTAGCAGGATTTGATGAAGTTGTTATGCCGACTGCTGCAGGGTGGTCTAGAGGGTTTGATGATTGTTTGTAGATGCCTATACCATCATGAAATGGACATGGGTAAAGCTCGAGGTGTGTTGTAGGTGTACCAAAATACTGAAAAGGTGTGGTGTTTGCATGATCTTCGATACAAATCAGAGGATTTTCATTGATGAAGATCAATTTTGGGTCCGTTTGTCTAGGTTGCTTGGTTTTCTCCCCTAGAATTTATTACTAATTGATATTGGTTGATTTAGTGGGTGAAACCCTAACCCTAGCTATCTAAAGCTTATTGCATCCTAACATGTTTGGGATTCCAAGATAGCTAGTGGTATAAGTATTAAGTAAAATGATTTTGTAAGGGTTCTGAAACTTTTTGCATCTCCTAGCTTTCTGGTTTTCCAATCCTTTTGGTTCATGGTTCCAGTCTTTGGAAATCTAAGGTATTCTATTCTCTGGTTCCATATTCTTGATGGTTGAATGCTGATAATACAAATTTTTCAGAGCAGATTATTGATCCTATGATTTTGAGTAAAGAGTTTACTTTTATGTATTGATACACTTCCATGAAATATAATACAATTTCTACCTTGGTGATGTTATTGTCTCTTTGCTCTGTGTTTATTCTTATATGTCTCTATTTGCAAGGCATTTGGAACATACTAGTTGTAAGGCAACTATCTAATTGTTGCATGAGTTTCTTTCAAGGAAAGAATTAAATCCTTGTGTGCAATTTCAGAGAATAAATACATCTGTGGAAGATCTTGATGGTAGAAAACCTAGTTTGAGAAGATAGTTTGTAAGGAATTCTATCCAAATTGTATGTGGTTTGTAAGGCATATCACTGTATTTCCTAGGAATTCCTCTATTGATTTATGTTAGACTCTTTTCCCAAAGGATTAGGCACTGATCTAGTCTCTATCACTCAAACACCTTTCAGTCATCAAACACAAAATTCATCATTATCAATACCATTTCATTTCATGTTCATGTACCTAAAAAATAGGACTATCCATGATGTTTTATAGTCCATAGTTGTTGATTCCTTGAAGAGTGAATCAAAGGTTAGACTTCCTTTAGTTTCACTCATAAAAAGAAGGACTCATCACCCTTATGCCATTTTTCATGTTATCATACCAGGAGTTTCATTAGTCATATCCTGCAATAGGTTGTTCTCAGCTGTCTTCAAGATTACCTTCTATAAATCATCTTTATGAAACTCAATGGCATGATAATGAAGACATGATCCACCATTCCATATTTTACTTGAAAGATAGTAACCTATTTGTAGTAAATACCCACTTGAGTCCTATGGAACTCAAAGCAAAAGGAGGATCTTATCCAATCCTCATCAATTAGGCTTTTCTTGCAAACTTGGAAACCTATTTACTGAGAATCAAGCCAATGTCCTTGCCAAGCTTGACCCATAAGAAAAATCCATAATAGTATCCACCTTAAAATGTATGGGGGAGATATGAGATCTACTTCTCAATCCAAATTCCCAAAGGAGAGATCCAAATTGATCAACCAAAAGGTTAATGCACAATTGAATCAATCTATGGAGAATATGAAAGAGGAAGAAAACCTTATATTTCCCTATAAAGGAGATGTTCTTGAAATTTGAAATAATTGAAAGACAAATACTAACCTCCAAATAGGACAAATCTAGAAAATGTCAATTTTTGATGTCTGTGTGTAGTTTCGGGCAATTCTGCAACCTGTTTCAGGCTCAAAATAGGGCAGATTTGGAAAATGTCAATTTTTGATGTCTATGTGTAGTTTCGGGAAATTCTGCAACCTGTTTTAGATTGGAAATGTCAAGATGAAGAAAACCTAGAAAAATTTTATGTTTTTGATAGCAAGTAGTCTTTGACCTCGATAAAAGGTCAAAAGCTACATTAATATTTTGAAGGTTGACTTTGATTTTGTTCACAAATATCAAAATTTCACCGAAAAGGGTATCCAAATCCAAGCTCGGATCCATAGTTCTGCACCTGTACCTATAAGAAAAAGAGGGTTTTTGTTATTTTTTTAGGGGTTTACCTTGGTCAAACCCTAGTTTGGAATGAACCTTAATATTGAAATTGAAATGAGAATATTAGAAAGTAGTAGAAGTAGATCTAACAATGAAGCTATGCAATTCGATAGATATGCAATTGTATTTCAAATGTAACCAAACATGTTGATATGAAAGCTTGAACATAACAATAGAAAATGTAAATCAAAACCATGAAAGTAAATGCAAAACCTCCATGATCATATGCTTGGAATCCACCTTGAGGGAAGAATGACTGGATCTTAGAAGATGAACAAAGGATCTTGAAGGAAGATCACACCATCATGATGGCTAGATCTAGAGTTTGAATGATGAATCTTTCATGCTTGAGCCAAATCCCTTCAAAGGCTTGAATGCTTGAATCCTTGATCTTCAATGGAGAACTTGAATTCTTAAATGGATGATTTCTTGAGAATGGATGCTTTCTTGAGAACTTGAGTGCTTGATGGAAAAAGGAGATATGAATGATGGATGAGAAAATGAGAGAGGAAGGCTTCCTTTTATAGTGATCTAGGGAAAAAACCTCTAGAGAAGGCTGACATTGGGGAATTAAATCCCAATTAACCTTAACCCCTAGAAATGGACCCATATTAAATGTATTAAGGATTTACCATTCTGAAACCTGAAATGGCCAACACAGAAGTGGGAAAACAAATATCTCTAAAACCTGATACCCCGAAATCCTAGGATCCTAAAATTTGGAATCTAGGTCAAGGACAAGGTAGACCCTACCCTAAGTTAGGGTTGAGGTCATCCCTAACCTAGGTCAAGGTCAAGGTCAACTTTGACCCTTAATGTCAAATTTTACCTTGAGGTCAAAAAGCTCAGGACCTTAATCCAGAGTGCTAAGAAATGTAGAAATATGTTGAAAACAGAGATAGAGAGAAGGAGAATGGGGAGAACAAGTCAGATCCAAGCAAAGGGCTGATCCAAGGTTCTTGACATGACCCAGACCAATCACTTGGAGTACTAAATGCTCTCAATATGGAAGTGCTTCCATTTTAAGATGATACACACTATCTAGCTGAGTGACCGTTATAATTACATATCTTACATGTAATACTCTGAAAACTTCTTGCATTTGGTTGATTTTGATTTCTCTGATTATGTTGAGTCTTGTTCTTCTGAATTTTTCTACAATTCATAGCTCTATGACCAAATTTATTTCATGAATAGCAATAACCATTGAAAGGTCTTACCTCTTTACAATTCCTTGCTATATGTCCATGCTTGTTACATGCATAACAAGTTCGGTCTACTGGGTTGTGCTCATCCTTAGATGGTTCAACATTGTCTTTAGTTTGATTTCAAGTTTTCTTAGAATTTGTAGTGTCTTCTAGTTCTTTCATCCTTTCTCACATGTCATCAATCTGATTTTGTGCTTCATTGAATCCAACACCAACGGTGTCTCCTTTAAGCTTTTGCACATATAACTATGACTCTGTCAAATCAGAACTGGTGTGTAATTTCTCAATTTGATTATTTTCCTCTTTCAACTCAAATTCTAGATTTTCTTTTCTATTTCTTAGCTCCAAGATTTCCATGTTTTCTTTCCTCAATTATTTATTCAATTGAAGGTTCTTTTTGATCTATTCATCACAAAATTCTTGATTGTTAGTTATCTTATCATACAACTCTTCAATCTGATCTTTCAAAGATGTGTTCTCTTCATTCAACTTCTTTTCTTAGCTTCTTGATGAATACTTGTGCTCCACTGATTTTCAATTTTAGTTCTTCAACTTCTTTCTCAGATCTGTCAAGGTCTTTAAGAGCTTCCATAAGACTCTTCTTTAGATGTTTTTCTTCTTTTGAACCCATTGATCTCCTCAAGTGGTTAAACTTCTCTTTAGAGGATTAGAGCTTTGATACCAATTGTTAGGAATGGGAACACTAAGAGGGGGGGGGTGAATCAGTGTTTACTATATTTTAATCTTTTTACTTTACTCTTGAAACTTAACTTGATTGCTTAAGTACTAGAATAAATATCCATGTAAACAAGATAAAAAGTAACAACACATAACACCAATAAGGTTACAGGGAAACCCAAATAGGTAAAAACCCCAGTGGGAATTGACACCCACTAAGAACTGCACTAGTGTCTTATGATCCTTGAGAGAAGATCTACAACCCTGTTAGGAGTTATTATTTATAATGCTTTTAGTATAGTGACCTGGTCAAAGGTTAGACCCTATGATGAGAGCTAATTATAACCTATTTAATGCCCTATTCTAATCCATCTTACGCACCTTCCTACTTACTTCTTCATTCCATTTCTATCCTATTTCATTCCATTTTACCATTATAACGTTGCATATAGTTTAATATAAATAAGTAGTGTTTAATATTGTTTTGGGATTAAAATATGGAAAATTCATTATTGATTACATTTTACTAACCTTTACTATTGTAGCATGTTTATTTGTGGCATAGATCTTCCTGTTGCCTGTCACTCAGGACTGCAACTTCCTGTCGCCTACCAGTTGGGACTACAACTCCCTGTCACCTACTAGTTGGCACTGTAACTTTCTATCACATTTGGACGTGAACTATTATTCTTCTAGAATAAAATGTCTACTACTGCAATCTCATTTGATAATATATGCTGGTTGGACACATGTATTACAATCTATATGGAGTTTAAACCGCTTAATATCTACCTTTGTTTCCATCACACGATGACCTCCAACCATGCAAGGGAAACAATAGAAAATAACCAAGGAAAAATTTTGTTGCACATACTCACGTGGGAAACTTTATTAGTATTCAGTTTCCTATCTTTACGTGTAGTTACAAATATGATTCATGTGGCCTTATTTTGTTATATCTTCTTGGCTGTAAGCCATCTATGTAGATATCTAATAAATATTCTGTTAAGTATTTTTTTATAAGCAATGACCTATATATATGGTCAAATCTCAAGATTGGAATATAAACATCAGTTTGTGCATGGTTGCAATAGTGTAGAACTCAATTATTCTCTATCCACCGTGCAAGCCAGGAGTAAGGGCCCGCTCCTTGGTAAAACACAGTGATGTATTTCCATTAGTGTGTTTATTCTATTTGTATAAATTTATATTCCTTGCTTAGACTGTCATTACAGTAGATCTTCACGTTTATATCAGTTTGTGATTTTTAGATCAGCAATCTAGTAATTAGAATATAATATAGAAATAATTTCATTTCTATTTTATCTATAGATTATTGTCATTATTATTTTTATTTCAGGAAGATAGTTTTGTTTCTTATCTTTGTAGCATCAGGAAGTGACAGTTCCTGTCGCTGCACCCATTTTGCTTTCCTATAGATTTAGTTTTGAGTGTTTTAGCTGCATTCATAAACCCTCATGTCACAACTATCATTCCTTGATGGCATACTACTCGGACACCTTTCGCAAGCTTACGCTCTCGGATTGACATGATTAGACTGAGCTGAAACTCATTTAAAGTATTAATTATTTCTTCATTATTTGCCCCAGTGTTGGCCTATCACCCTATTAGGAGTCTTTTACAATAACCCTGTTAAGGGTGGGGACACACTTTCCTAGAGCTCACTACTCAAGTGGTGAAGGCTACAACCTTCTGATCTCAGATACACACTATATCTACTAGATGAACTATTTCTTTGACACTACTTATCTGATCAGTTCCTTTTGTGTGTTGATGCTTTAGCACCATGTAATGCTCTAACTCATTCTATCTTCAGTTTGCATGTCTCTTCTTTTCTTATCTTGACTCTATATCCATTTCCATACTTAATTACAAAGGTGCAACTTATATTTATATGCGCTAACAAAACAAATAACTAGGTTGGCCTACAACCGATTACATACAATGCTTCCAAGTGAATTGGCTCAAGTGCTTTTACAAAAAAAGATTTTTACATGTCTACAAACTAATTACAATAGGCACATAGCCTTTACAAAACATTAATATAACTGCTAATCAAATTACTAACAGTCGGATGCATACTCTATTCTATTTTGGCATTCACTGTCTATACCACTTCAACTATCTGTATCTTCTTCATACTATAGCATCTAATCATGCACTCTTAGAATTAGCATGAATACTCACTTACCATCATAATTTCAAGGGAACATACCATAACTCGGTCATACACATGTGTGTTGATGCTCTGATCTACTGGTGGTCTTCTAACTATTCATTCTTCTATACTTATATTCTAACCTTATGATAATGTGCACTGACTCAAAAAATCTATATGACTTTGTTGCCATAATGACAACACCATATCTAGTCATATATAATAGTATAGTCAACTTTCCAACATACATGTCCTTGGGGCACATACTATTGGAATGTGATGCATTTTGGGCTCAAGAATTCTAGTGCAACTTATTAGAGGGCCATGACCACAATATTTCACGACCAAAGTGATATACTAGAAAAATATAAAAGAAGAGATGGTCACTTAAGAGTGCTAGATAGGATATTCACTTGGATGGACAAATATAAAATTAGACTAAATCTAAAGAAGTGTGCATTTGGGGTTACACCAGGAAAATTGCTAGGGTATATTGTCTCAGCTAAAGGTATAGAAGTTGATCTAGAAAAAGTTAATGAAATCATGGAGATGTCTTCCCCTACAAATATCAGTCAGTTAAGGTCTTTACAAGGATGCCTCCAATAAATTGGAAGGTTTGTTTCTCAAATAGAAAATAGAAGTCATCCTTTCTAACACTTGTTACATAAAGATATCTCATTCAAGTGGGATGATAAGTGTGAAGAAGCCTTCGAAAAGATCAAGAAATATTTGGCGAATCTGCCTAGTCTTATGTCACCAATTCCTAGCAACCCACTCTTTCTCTATATTTAAGCTACAAAATTCTCACTAGGTTCCCTTCCGGCCCAACAAGATCAAGAAGGAAAACAAAAGGCTATATATTACATCAGTTGCACCCATGTGGGATATGAGATTAATTATTCTTTAATTGAATGAGCATGTTTGGATATGAGATAAATGGTGACATTACATGTTATATAATTCTATCAAGCTAATTGCAAAGATCGATCCTTTAAAATATCTTTGAGCAAGATAGCATTAACAGGAAGATTGGCCAAGTGAGTAATGTTGCTTAGTGAATCTAATATTGAGTATGTGGAAAGGAAGGCCATTAAAGGACAAGTAATTGTAGATCAATTAGCTGAGGCACCACTAATAGATGATCATCCTATACATATAGAATTTATAGATGCACACATCTCAACATTATCTACACAGACATGGAAGTTCTATTTTGATGGATCATATACTTAGCATGGTTCAAGAGCTACAATTCTATTTGTTACACCACAAGGATATACAATGCCCAAGTCTTACAAGTTTCTCTTTCCTTATACAAATAATGTAGCTGAATATGAAGCATTGATGATCAAATTGAAGATGGATTTGCAATGGAAGGTTATAGAACTGAATGTCTATGGGGATTCTCAGTTGATTATCAATCAAGTAAATAATGAATATCAGACCAAGGATGACAAGTTGTTTCCATATAAACATATGGTGGATGACTTTAAGCTATATTTTTGAATAAACACATTTGAGAAAATTCCAAGGCATGATAACAAGGTTGTAGATGCTATGGATACAATTGCTTCTTTATTTGATGTGGAAGATACAAAAGCCCATTTTGAGTTCTTAGTGCAATCTTTGACTTATCCGACATACGATTATCCTGATACAAGTATCATATGTCATATTATCGGACAAGAATCCCCAACTTACCAAAAGATATATCCCTATTTTAAAGACAATACCATTCCACCCAAACTATCTAGAAACCAAAAATGTACCTTTCTCTACCAAGCTTCATACTATATCCTAATATCTGACACCCTGTATCAGCAAGGTCTTGACGGTACTCTCTAACGATGTCTTGAACATGATGAAGCTCAAATTGCATATTTGTGGGACATATTTGAGTGGTCCTTCCTTAGCTAAGAAGCTCATGTGTATGGGTTACTACTAGCCTACTATGGAGATAGATTCCTTTCACTTTGATAGAAAATGTAAGAAATGTCAGATTCATGGAAATCTTATTCATGCACCATTATAGGAGCTCCATCCTTTTACAACTACATTTCCATTCAGTTAGTGGGGACTCAGCCTCATGGGTGTAATTCACCCTCCATCTTCCAATGGCCATAACTTTATTATCACTATGACTAAGTATTTTACTAAATGGATTGAATTTGTTCCATTGATCACTGCCACTGGCAAACAAATATCCATGTTTATCCTTAATTATATCAATTGTAGGTATGGTATCCCTATGCATCTTATTATTGATCATGGGAAGAAATTCCAAAATTAGGACATGAATGAACTATGTAAAAAATTCCACATCACACATCATTATTCCACCATTTATTACCCCCAAGGCAATGGCCAAGTTGAGGCATCTAATAAAACCATTATCAAGATCCTAGAAAAGATTGTTAATGATTTTGGCCGTGATTGGCATATCCAACTGAATCTTGCCTTATGGGATTATTGAACCTCTATTTTTACTCCTACTAGAGCCACACTGTATTCCCTTATCTATGGTTCTAAAGTTGTTCCACCCCTTGAGGTCGAGTTACCTTCTCTTTGTGTATCCCTAAAATACTTAATTCTAGATGAAGAGTATAGAGTTGCACAACTAATTGAATTGGCATTTCTGGATGAATGCTCCCAAAGGGCATTTGATCATTTTAAGGTCTATCAATAGAGGATGTAATGTCCCTACTAGGGAACCCATAAGGAATCAGGTCTATGACCTCAAATTACAACTAACAATTTTTTTTTTATTCTAACATATCGTCATTACCATTCACAAGTACATTCCTTAAGGTTCCCTTAATGAATTCATTTACCATTATCAAGAATTGAATTTTTAATACTTAATCAAATGAAGTTCATTCCCTTATTTGTTTACTCCTTAACCTTATCTACGCACAACTCAATTGCATTAACAATACATAAATAAGCTTTCCATTAAAAGACCTCACTATCCATTTTCGCTTAAGTTCATAATAGGAGTGTAAATTACTTAACCATATATTGATAACCAACACAAAACATTCAATGAATCTTTCTTTTTCCATAAGTTTCCACAAATCATCATCTATAACCTTGTATAAGTCTAGTTAAGAATTGAGCTTAAAACCTTGTTTGAATAATCATACATTACTCACACTGAACTATACACTTAAGAAGTCACACCTCATTACTACTTTAAATAACATGCATGTTTCCTTTTTCCCTTATTATTTCACCTAAAGATACCCTTGAACTCTTAACATATCTTTTCACTAACCATATATCAAAACAAGTTCCCTTTTAAAGAAGTTTACATCCATAAATAATTACATTACCATTACTTCCAATTTACATTTAAAAATTCACAAGAGATATAAGGTAGGAATTACTCATTGATTTAACCATATTAAATCCCCTTTTCAAATTCATAATTCTACCCTTCCCTTATACATAACTTATTTCTTACAATTTCCTTTTACAAACATAATCATAGTTACAACACATTGCCCGAAGGCATATAGCAAGATAATTACATCAAGTTGCCCAAGGGATTACAGTACATCTTTACATCTTGATAAGAAAAGATAGAGATACATGATACAAGAATATAATCTTCATCACTAAACAAATTAGAATCCAAGCCATGACATGAACCACGAACCATACCTCAAAAGAGATTTTCCACCCAACCATGTGAAACTAGTAAAGTTCCACCCCCCGTGCTAGGAGATAGAACCAAGGTACTCTAAAGACCTTAAGGAAATCTAAGTCTTAAATACTAGTAAATATAAGACTCAAAACAAAGAGAATAAGACACATAAAAATATCATCATGTTATAACACTGAAGTTAAGGTTCTAGGAGACCACCTAAGTGAGTGTCATCACACAACCTGTATACTGGGATCCTTCCTGGCAACCATGTAACCATGGTCCCTCCTTTATGAATAGGGATCCATCCTAGTATTTATCCCTAGTCCCAATACTCTAATAAGGTAGGTGTGGCCATTATTATATTTTCTTTCATTATCTTTTGAATCCCCCCCTTCCCAGGTTAATTTTTAAGGTTATCACTTTTTACAAACCCACCCATAGGATCATCCGACAACCACTTTAGGGTTCTAGCACTTATGGTGAACCACTCACTTAAGATTTCCTATTCCCTTCCCCCATCACAATCCACAAATACAAGATAACACTTCCAAGTCCTTATTCATAGGTTTAGGAAACTCCCCTGGGCACGCAGGCCCTCAGAGCGAGTCCTAACCTTACCCATATACATAACAGGAACCATTAGAAGAATGTCTACCACAAGACATCTCAAAAAGAAACATAAAACCTTTCTCATGCACAAGTAAAACTTTCCAAGGCTCATTTATAGGTCTAAGGAACCCTCCCATGCACATAAGTCACGGAGATGAGTCCTAGCCTCAAAAACTAAGCTCAAGTCTATGCCAAGTGAAAAATCATCATAAGTAAACCATATAACTTCCACAAAACAAGTGATGAATGTACATAGGTGATAAAACTTCACACATCACAAATAAAATACATCATAAACACTTTCAAGAACTAGAATCAAAGCATAGAAAAGAATAGGAAAGTTTAGGAATGTTTGGGTAACATTTAGGAGGCCTTAGAGCAGTCCTAGTCCTTTGGACAACCCTAACACTAATTCTGATCCCAAAAAAACATCCTAAACCTTATTCAAGCATCTAAATGCACCATATAATCTAAAAAAAAAGTAATGAACATATTTAAAGTTTACACAAAATTTCATATGCCAAAACACCATATTCTGCAAAATCTCACATGCCTAAATTATAACTAAGTCTAATTTTTTTAGAAATCTCAAAATTAGAAGTTGCATCTTAACTCCTATGAATCTGGAACCTATCTCAATCATCTTAGAAGGTACCTAAACCCTTTATACAATTATAACATTTAATTATAATAAATTAAGTACATAAAAATTAAGTACTACTTAATTTTTATGTACTTAATTTATTATACTTAAATGTTATACTTGTATAAAGCCTATTTACCTATCTAGCTCAGTTCACACTAGCATTCCTATCTTGCTCAGTTAACACTAACATTCCTATCTTCCTCAGTTAATACTACACTGACCTCCCTCAATTAACACTACATCAACCTCCCTCAATTAACACTAAACTGACCTACCTTGGTTATCACTATACCAACCTATCTCGGTGAACACTAAACCAACCTAGCTCAGTGAACATTAAACCTACCTACCTTGGTTAATACTAGACCAACTTGGCTTGGTTAATACTAGACCAACTAGGCTCGGTTAATACTAGACCAACCAAGCTCGGTTAATACTAAACTGATAGAAACTACAAAAATATGACTATCAACTATGTCTTGTGGGTAAAACTGGACATTAGGGGATCTATGGTTGCCTAATCTAAGCACAACCCATTTGAGATCTCCCAATTTCCCTTTAAAAATGACTCATCAATCCATCCTATCTATCTAACAAATCTATTCTAGATCTGGACAAAGAAAGGTGGTGCACAAACACATATGGACTAGCAGGGTTTGAAATAACAGTTTCTAAATTCTGGAAGCACTCATGAATATTCTTAGAAGGAAGGAAGATAAAAAAAATAGAATACTAAGGATCCTACAAATCAAATTAATCCAAATAAAAGCATCAATTTCACAAAGAAATCTACAAGAGGAAACTAGTAAGAAAATGATTGTATTTCAATCCTACACCTTCCTGACCCTTCCTATTTCTTACTAGACTTCCCTATTTCATTCAATATTAGATAAAATCATCCTCCCACATGTCCATAAACAAAACTATATGATCATACACAATTTTATTATCATATCATATACAAACACATTCACATACAAAGGGAAAGAATGGAGATTCCTCCCAGTTTAGACCCTACCTTGGGTCCTGCGGAGAATCCTTTTTCTTTGACTAGATAATCTCTGCAAAGCTTCAATCCTTGAGTAGACATCCTTCTGGAAATCTTCCTCTGGCAATCAACTCCCAGCAATCCAAAAAATCTCAAACTCACATAAACTTTAACCAAAAATTTCTGGAGAAATCAATTACAGACAACTCAAAAGAAAACAAATCTTCCAAAAATTAACTTCCTCCCACACACAAAAATCTTCAAATATTTATTCCCCAACTATGTGGTTGGAGGAGTTTCTTTACGGGAAGAAACTTCTCCAACTTCCATAGTTGGTTGAAAAATTAAACCAACATCTCCCGTAAACAATAATAAAGCTTTTAATAAATTTAATTAAAATATCTTTTTAAATAACGCATAACAAGAATGATAGACAGATGCCTTTCAAGAAAAACACATATCTCAATTGGGAAATAACTAGTCTAACTTCTAGGAGGTCTCGAGTTCAACTCCCTCCTAGATAGCTAGTTTTACTACAAGGAGCATTAACCTTTAATTATTATTATTATTATTATTATTTTCACTTTTTATTTAATACATTTATCAAATAAACTTCATGAATTCACTTTATTTAATAATAATGAAGAACACACCATCAATAAAACATACAAATATTATTATTTATATAAGCATGGGTATATGTGTGTGCACCCACATATACACATAACTATATAAAATACAAACAATATAACACACACACACACACACACACATATATATTTACAAGGATAAATATAACTCACATCCTAAATCACAGAACAACATTAATTCATAAATCACAAGACCACATCACATACTACATTCAAAAGCCCTAGCTAGGCCTATAAATCTAAGCCCATGGGTAACCTTGAGAGTAATCTTCGTAATATCTCCACACAACAATAGTTCAAGGATTTTGGAGGCACGCTCAGACTTGTGTAGCTAGGTGGAGTCAATGCCTGGTACCTACATCCTGTAACACCAACCAACATGCATATATACATATATATAAATAGACAATGGCAAGGGAGAGTGTGACATTGTGTGGACCTCCTTTAGGAGTAACTACGACTGCCTCCCCTCATCCTATACTCACACCAGAAAATGACATCAACAAAGAATAATTGGATTAGTATGGTTAGTACCAGAATAATATCTTTTCCATATCATAATAAAGAATGCATCATAACATAATCATGTGAATATAAATCATCTATTAACTTTCAAAAACCCATTTAACCAGATCAGGTATGTACTCAAAATGTCCCATTATCAAATCAAGATAAACAAATCATATAACCCTAAATGCATTAGTCATGTCTAATCCCAAGTAACGTTATAAGAGAAGGTAACACATCTAACCCTTAAGTGATTATAATCAATTAACCTAAGGTACACATGAATAATAATAATGAGCATTTTTCATAAAAGCATATAAGGCTATCAGGTGATCCTTTTGGCATTAAGGTCTTTAACTATTTTTGACACACAAGGAGACACATAGGAACATACCTATGCAATTATTATTATTTCCCATATTAAAATATGAAGTTAGGGTGAGTTGTAAGTGGTTCAGTCTAAGAAACCATCACAAGAAGGATCATTCTCAGATATAGTCCTTCCTAATTTCAAGAGATCATAACCAAGACTTGATAGGGTTTGAGGGGCATTATAGAGGATGTCTCATCAATATAATAGTAAAGTTAAGCTCAGAGACTTTCAGGTGGGTGATCTAGTCCTTCAAGAAAATCCAAAAAATTAGCAACATTTTGAGAAGAAGGGTAAGATTGTGATGAAGGGTGCTCCCCTTAATACCACAAACACATAACAGAAATAGAGAAACAACAACAGTAATATGCAAGAATAGAAAATTGACTTCTTATTATCTCCACAAATGTGGAATTACAAACTTTTAGAATTACAATATGCAAAGCCACATGGGCATTCCCTTACAATATTCTGTAGGACAAAGCCTCGAATCAATACCCAGATCTACTACCCAGAACTATTCCGAACTACCTAAGACAATAATACAGCCTTCCTTATATAGGCAATTTTCCACCACCTGGGAAGGTTTCAGAATTTTAGCCAATAAGGCTGACCAAACTTAGAATTATTTTATTTTACATTTTATTACATCATAGTCGGCTCAAGATAACCTTTGAAACCCGAACAAAAATTTTGAAGAAAATTATTTTTTGCCATTTCGGGTGGCCCAACTTCCGAAGACCATAAGTCATCACCAGTTGACCCGATCGACTATTATAACTCCATTTCAGAAATGCCATGAAGTGCTCTAGAGGCTTGACCCGTGCAAGCGCCCGTCACCTAAATTTTTGACCTTAGTTGGGGCCTCTAAAGCCTTCAAAGATGAGTTCAAAGTTTCTGTACCCTGCTGCCAATACCAAAAATCTTCAATATCTTCCAATATACACTTGATCTGGCAATGAAACTTTACTGGCAGACTTATATGACCAAAATCAACCTCCAAGAAAGAAATCAGATCATTCTGAGCACATATAAAAATTACTAAAAAGAGTAACTTTCCATAAATAGCAGCTCTCCACAAAATAGCCCTTATTGAATACAAAAATAGAAATATTTTTGGGTGATGCAAGATTGCTCTTACACCCAGGATGCTCCTGCATCAGACACTTGAGGTAATTTGAGAAGTGACCCTGTCACGACTCAGGTGTGCAGAGGAAAACCAAGACGGCTAACCTCCTCCTTTGTCAGCCATGATGAATCTTCAACAGGTCATCCTTTCCACTTGACCAGATATTCTTCATATTCCTTGTTCCTTGTGCTTTTGCCAACATGACTGTCTAGTATATCTTCGATCTCCTTAGTGTCTGAACTAGTTGCTGGAATACTCCACTGTGCTGCTGTGATCTCATCTTCAACACCTCCTTCATGATACTTTGTCAGATCTGAAATGTTAAACACTGGTGAAATATTTAGCTCAGTAGGCAATTCTACCTCATATGCATTTCCTGAATCATGTTTCTTCAGTATCCTACATGGTCCAAACTTCTTCATTTTCAGCTTGTTATATGTACCAACTGGAAACCGCTCCTTCCGCAAATGAACCATGACTTCGTCACCAACTTAAAATTCTTTATACCTCCTTTTCTCATCTGCCTTAGCCTTATACTGTGCATTCATCTTGGTAATATGCTTCCTCACCTCTTCATGGATGTTCTTCAAGTGTTCTACAAAATCCTCAGCTTCAGCACTACTTATTTCTCCTTTATCTATCTTCCTTAATTCAGATGCATTTCTTGGACTACTTCCATATACAATCTGGAATGCTGATTTACTAGTGCTCCTGTTGACAGAATTATTATATGCAAATTCTGTCTGTGGTAAAATCAAATCCCATCCTGTTGGCTTATCTCCAACCAAACATCTCAGCAAATTTCCCAAATTCCTATTCACCACCTCTGTCTGTCCATCAGTCTGTGGATGGTGTGATGAACTAAACTTCAAATCTGTCTTCAACTTCTTCCACAATGTATGCGAGAAATATCCAACAAACTTAGTGTCCTGATCTGAAACTATGGTCTTTGGCAAACCATGAAGTCTCACTACTTCTCTGAAAAATAATTCTGCTACATGAACAGCATCATTAGTCTTCTTGCAGGGAATAAAATGTGCCATCTTTGAAAATCTGTCAACTACCACAAAAATTGAATCGTGTCCCCGCTGTGTCCTCGGTAAACCAAGAACAAAGTCCATGCTGATATCCTCCCAAGGCTTATCTGGTATAGGTAATGGCTGATACAACCCTGTATTCTACTTCACTCCCTTCGCCATCTGACATACTCAGCAACTTTGTACAAACTTCTTCACATCTTGCTGCAACTGTGGCCAATAATAATTCTCACTAACCAAACCAAAGGTTTTATCACGACCAAAATGTCCAGCCAATCCTTTGCTATGCTTCTCCTTGATGAGATTCTCCCTCATAGAACTTCATGGAATGCACAAATGACTCCCTTTGAATAGCATATCATCCTAGATGATGAAATCCAACCATTTCATCCTGTCTAGAGTAACAGGTTCTGTACAAGCTTTCCAAGCTTCACCAAAATCAGGATCCTCTAGATATAAATTCTTGAGTTCCTTGAACCCAACCACTTCAATCTGTATTTCTGTCAGCAATAGTTGCCTTCTACTAAGAGCATCTACAACCCTATTAGACTTTCCACTCCTGTGTTTCAAAACAAATGTATAACTCTGCAAAAACTCAACCCATTTCAAATGCCTTTGATTCAATTTTCCTTGACTATTCAAATATTACAAAGCTTGATGATCAGTATACAAAACAAACTCCTTAGGAAGTAGATAGTGCCTCCACTTTTTCAATGCCTGAACTATAGCATAAAATTCCTGATCATAAACAAAATATTTTCTCTTGGCATCATTTAATTTCTCACTGAAATAAGCAACAGGTTTACCTTCTTGGCTCATAACAACTCCTATTGTAGTACCACTAGCATCACAATCTGCTTGAAACACCTTATTAAAATCTGGAAGTGCTAAAATAAGTTGTTCTGTAACTTTTTGTTTCAATAATTGAAAATTCTTTTCTACCCCATTAGTCCACTTAAACTCTTTTCTATCCCCTCTCATTGTTTCAGTCAAGGGTCCACAAATACTGCTAAAATTTCTAATAAACTTTCTGTAAAAGTTAGCTAGACCATGAAAAGATCTTACCTCAGTAGCACTCCTTGGAGTAGGCCATTCAAGGATATCCTGTACCTTCTTTGGGTCCATTTTTAGACCTTCTGCTGAAACTACAAATCCCAAATACACTAACTCTTTCTTCACAAAACTGCACTTCTTCAAATTAATCAACAATTTCTCTTCTCTCAACTTCTCAAATACCATACGAATATGCATCATATGCTCATCCAATGTCTTACTAAAGATCAAAATATCATCTAGGTAAACAATGACAAACTTACCCAAAAATTCTTTCAGAACCTCGTTCATGAGCCGCATGAAAGTGCTCGGTGCATTGGTTAGCCCAAAAGGCATGACTAACCACTCATATAGTCCTTCCTTTGTCTTGAAGGCAGTCTTCCATTCATCTCCTTCTCTGATCTGAATCTGATGATATCCACTCTTTAGATCTATCTTTGAGAAATACACAGCTCCACTCAAACAGTCCATAATATCATCCATTCGTGGCAATGGAAACCTGTACTTGATTATGATCTTGTTTATTGCTCTGGAATCTGTACACATCCTCCACTCTCCATTCTTCTTTGGTGCTAATACCGCAGGTATAGCATAGGGACTTAGACTCTCTCAAATCAATCCTTTCTGTAACAACTCATGTACTTGTCTGTTCAACTCCTCACTTTCTGCAGGTGTTATTCTGTGTGCTGCCTTATTCGGTAAACTCGCTCCTAGGATCAAGTCCATCTAATGACTGATCTTCCTGACTGGTGGTAATCCATCAGGCACATTATTGGATATAATATCCTAAAATTCACTCAACAAATCTACGACTTCTATAGGAACATCTTCTACTTCCTCTTTACCAGCTTTTGGAATTAAAGAAAAACACACATGCTCATGTCTCATACCATCTAGGAAATTTCTTCCATCAAAAAAAGTTATCCTTGCATTACCACATACCTTTTCTTCAGTCTCCTTCAATGGTTTTAGCTTATGTCACACTCCATCCTTTGTCAGGGAATAGGTATTCGCACGACCATCATGTACAGCACATCTGTCAAACTACCACGGTCTACCTAACAACATATGACATGCATCCATAGAGATGATATCACATAGTACCTCATCTTGGTACCCGCCGATCTTGAACTTTACCAGGCACTGTTCATTGACCATGACCTTGTGGTCATCCTGCACCCAGACAATCTGATATGGATGTGGGTGTTTCTATCTCTTGAGCTTCAACTTTGTCACCATCTCTTCTGACACCAAATTGTCAGTGCTTCCACTATCGATAATCACATCATAGCATTTACCCTCACACTTGCATCTAGTGTGAAACATGCTCCTCCTTTGCTCAGGTTCATTCTCACCACTCAACAGGACTCTTCTGTTAATCAATGTTTCTCCTCTTTTAGCATCTTCAGAATTTGATGATCTGGCATCTTCATCTATATGTGCAACTCTAGCCTGGCCTTCATTTCTCCTATCTGTTCTACCTTGGCACTAAGGACATTCAAATGCCCTATGACCTTCTTCTCCACAGTGAAAACATGTTCCACGGAAGCCACCTCTTCCAGATCCTTGTCCTCTTCCTCTTCCTCTCTGATCTTTATTATTCTGATCCTGGAAGCGATTGGAATTATTTCTGCGCTGATTCTGACTGCTACTGGCCACATCCTTCTTTTTCAAATCTTCATTTCAGCCACCATATGACCGTCCACCAGATCATCCACCGCAACCTCTTCCATTTTGTCTGCTCTCAAACTTCTTGTTCAGCTTTTCCTCTACTTTTAGGGAAAACTGGTATGCCTCTTCAATACTGTTCATTCGAACCAGATTCAGCTCCTCCTGAATGCTTGGCCTTAACCCATTAAGGTATTGGGCAACTTTCTCTTTATCAGCTTCTGCATGGCCTGTTCTGATGAGAAGTCGATAGAACTCCTCTGTATACTCCTGAACAGATCTTCCTGCTTGCTTCAAACTTTGCATTTTCTTCAGTAGGTCAAGCTCATAATCAACAGGAATGAATTGCCACTTTAATTTATCCACCATCCGATCCCATCTCGTGATTTTCTCCTTTCCCCTTCTATTTCGCTCCAACTAAATCTCTTGCCACCATATCTTCGCATGACCTTTCAGTCTGGCCTTCACAAATTTGACCCTATCAGGATCCTCAACATCTTCATACTCAAAATATTCTTCACATTCATTGATCCAGTCGATCAATTCCTCTGGGTTAAGATTTCCAGAAAATGTAGGAACCTCAATCTTAGGTCTTTTCCCAATCTTGGAAATCGCCCGAAAAAGTCTTTCTTCCTCCTGGTTCACAATTTCAACTTCTTCTTGATATTCTTCTTTAGCTTCATCCTTGCTTTCATCTCTGACATTAAGATTCATTCCTCTACGAATCTCTTCTTGCAATGCTTGCACTTGTCTCTGCAGCTCTCTAACCTCAGGTGTCACGACACCAGCTCTTCCACCATGTTCTCTTCGTGGAGGCATTTTAATGATGCGCGCTGAAACCCTAACCATGGTCCTGGTGCAAACTACCTCACAGTCGGTGATCTGTTTACACACTCAAGAAAACCTGGCTCTGATACCACTTGATGAAGGGTGCTCCCCTTAATACCAAAAACACATAACAGAAATAGAGAAACAACAACAGTAATATGCAAGAACAGAAAATTGACTTCTTATTATCTCCACAAATGTGGAATTACAAACTTTTAGAATTAAAATATGCAAAGCCACATGGGCATTCCCTTACAATATTCTATAGGACAAAGCCTCGAATCAATACCCAGATCTACTACCCAGAACTATTCTGAACTGCCTAAGACAATAATACAGCCTTCCTTATATAGGCAATTTTCCACCACCTGGGAAGGTTCCAGAATTTTAGCCAATAAGGCCGACCAAACTTAGAATTATTTTATTTTACATTTTGTTACATCATAGTCGGCTCAAGATAACCTTTGAAACCCGAACAAAAATTTTGAAGAAAATTATTTTTCACCATTTCGGGTGGCCCAACTTCCGAAGACCATAAGTCATCACCAGTTGACCCGATCGGCTATTATAACCCCATTTCAGAAATGCCGCGAAGCACTCTACAGGCTTGACCCACGCAAGCACCCGTCACCCAAATTTTTGACCTCAGCTGGGGCCTCTAAAGCCTTCAAAACTGAGTTCAAAGTTTTTGTACCCTACTGCCAATACCGAAAATCTTCAATATCTTCCAATATACACTTGATCTGGCAATGAAACTTTACTGGCAGACTTATATGACCAAAATCAACCTCCAAGAAAGAAATCAGATCATTCTGAGCACATACGAAAAGTACCAAAAATAGTAACTTTCCATAAATAGCAGCTCTGCACAAAATAGCCCTTATTGAATACAAAAATAGAAATATTTTTGGGTGATGCAAGATTGCTCTTACACCCAGGATGCTCCTGCATCAGATTAAACCCAACTAGTTGGGTCTTTTTATGATTACAACAGTCTATGGCTCAGGGGCTTATCAGTTATCTATGTCTAAGGGTGATATATTTGATGAGCCTATTAATAGTATGAACCTCAAGAAGTTCTATTATTAAAATCCCAATGCAAGGGATATATAAAATACAAAAAAATTAAAAAATACAAAAATACAAAAAAATCAAAAAATCAAAAGAAAACTACAATAAAAACATGTGGTGAAAACCTAGACAAAGGCACCATTTGTGACAAGTTAGCTCCTCTCTCTATTAGGATTCTTCTAGCATATCATTCAATGCATATGCCCATAATAAAATGGCCATTCAGTCACCAGTCACTCCATGTATATATCCTTAATAAAATGGTCAGTCCATAACATCATATCCATTGTAGAAATTCCAAAATAAAAACCCCATCATAGCTTGGTCTACTATCTTAGTCTTGTTAGCACCTATAAAATTTTCATGGCTGCATACCCTTTTTCCTGACCTGTGCATCTTTTTTCCTTGTCTCTGGTTTGAGAACCCTTGGTAAAATTTTGAATTTCTAGCCATTGCAGCATAAAACCCTAGTGTGCCCTGGCCCTGTTCTAATTTTGTGTTACTTTTTTAGGCCACTAAAGTCCTAAATAGCACATGTGCTAATTATTAACCTTTGTCACATAATCATGTGAGCCTTTTTCATGTTTTGCGATCTTGTGACTAAAGTTTTATTTTCGAGCCCCTTTAATATTTTCTGCTATGCCTAAGTCTCCCCAGTTAATTTTTCCTAAGCTTGGAGTCTGGTGGCTTTACCGTCTCCTAAGTCCAGTATCAAATATTTCCTAATGTTTTCGGCCTTCAGTCTTTCTTGGGCCCAACTCTAACACCATCTTGATCTAACGGTGGGTGTGACTTCACAAAGGATGTGTTAGAGGCTGGCGATCTTGCGACAAGTATTTATTCTACTTCGTGATGTAGCTTTTCAATACAGTGGGTCCACCTACTAGGTGTGCGTAGTTGGTGTCTTCTCATTGGTCCACATAATAATGACTAGACATGTTGTCTATGGGGCCAGGTTTTTTGAGGTTTAGTGGGTTCTAACACTTGCAAAGCATCAATGGTCGGTGTTTGATCTGAAGGGTTTTTTATGACACACCAGAACATGAGACAACTGTTGATTTCATATCCTATCAGAAGACCTCCAAAACAAGGATAAGATTCTTGATCAATGATGGGCATATAATCTAATTGAATCTTCTGGCTCTATGTGAAGATGAGATGACCATCAATCTTCTTATAAGTGGGCCCATGGGTGAATCTCAGTCTTTTGGAGGTTCTGACAAAATATTTAGTGGCCTAAAATTTTTTCAAAGGGTTTGCTCATTCATGAAAAAAGGTGGCAGTGCTCTAAATTTTTTGGTGATCTGGCAAACAAGCGTTCACATAATTGCTAAATAAACTAGTAGAGAGATAAGGTATTCTATGAACTAGAAAAGGTCTTCAGTCACTAGTTCCCTAAGTATGACCGAGGTTGGTTTTTTTGTTTGTTTGTTGAATTGTAGGGTTAAGCTCAAGTTAGGAATTTCATTTCATGAATAAGAAAAACCCTTGTCATGTAGTCGCTAAAAGTTAATCTAGGGCTATCTGATGAGTTAAGTCATAAATCCCATGAGAGAAAAAGATCGAACAGTCATGACTTAAAGTTGATCCAGATTTGAATTATGAACACCGACTTGCTACTAGCACCCTGGATGTAACCATTGTAGTTTGAATTCAAATTTTTGAAAGGGTTTCTCAGTGATAGAAAGGACTAGTTTTTAATGTTTTAGTGGTTAGATTTGATTAGTTTGGTGGTGCTGACTATTTTAGTATGGTCCAGAGGGTTTGATGATTATTTGAAAAGAGTTTTGTACCAAGAGGGGATGGTTTTTCTTGCTTGAGGCATGTTGTAGGTGTATGATTAGATGGATTTACATATAATTTCATGATCTTCAGTACAGTCCTAGAAGAATTACCATAAATGAAGACTGATTATTAGGTATGATCGCTCAGGGTTGCTCAGTTTTCCCTCCAATGTATTGAATTTTGATCTTTTGAATTGCTTTGGTGGATGGAAACCCTAGCCCTTACCCTGGTTATCCGTAGCTTGTTGCATCCTAACTTGTTTAGGATTCCAAGGTAACCAGGGTTATATAATGTTGAATGGTTAATTTTGAAGAGGTTCTAGTTTCAAAGTTCAAAATTAGTCCCAAGTTTCTAGTCCCAGGGTTTTGTAATAGTTTTTGATTCAGTGTTTGTTGATGAAAGAAGAAAGTTGCAAATCTAAGTTGTAGTTTGCAAGCAGGGTGTCTTGTGATTCATTGGATATATAGAAGGAATTTATCATACTTAATATAAATATCTGATTCTTATCTCTCCTTTGTGTCAAGTCAAGTAAACTTTGAGTTTTCTGGCCCATTACATATTGTTTTTATGTATGTCTCTTCATTCTTGAGTTCTGATCTAGGATTGGATTAAACAATGCTCTAAATGGGATATGAGTTTTCCCTTGTCTATGTAAGGATATTTTGTAAGTAGTAAAGATTAGGATATATGTATTTATGGCTATGAATTCTTAGATATTCTCAAATTTGTGTCTCTTTGTTTCTAAGAAATCTTGCCCAATGGATGAGGCACTGGCCTAAATGAGTATTTCTCTTGTTAACATACATTGATCGAAGTTATTACATTCCAAGTCTTAAAATCAATAACCTTTCTAAGCTTTAGGTCTTTGGTTGTGTGGTTGTGTTACCGAATAGTAATGGAGAGTCAATGAATGTGTGGTTAGCATTTAGTACTTTCTTACTATCAATCTCTTATTCAAACTCAGTCTTTGGTGTGTAAAGTATAGTTTTCACTGGGTTAGGTGCACCCGCCTTGGTTTTGTAGAGCGAGAAGTGAAGAGGGAAGTCTTGTCCCTATAGTTGGTCCAATTACCCTAAGATCCTATTACATTTTGGAATTAACCACTCCTAAAATCTATCTGAGGGTACATTGGTAGCCTTAGAGCATAAGCTATTTTGAAACACCAACAAGATGGTGACTCTACTGGGGAATGTTACACAAGTCTATAATAACCAGTAGGTCATCATTGGAAGAAATATGGTTATTCTTGTCCCTTGTCTTATCAAGCTCATTTGGATATTTGTTAGTGAGGAAATAGTATTGTAAGATTCCCAATATTTTTGGGTGGTGACTCAAACATCTCTGCAGTAGTGCTAGTCAGTAGATTATTTATAAAATGAGTTACAGAGGTACTAGGTCTTGGAGAAAGGAGCATCCTAAAGATAGATTGGAAGACAGCCTTCCAAGCACTTCTAGGCCTAGTCAAACAAGGGGAGGAAAGAAGAAAAGAAATGTTTCTCATACTTGGAAAAGTAAAAAGGATACAAGACAACAAACTCAAGCCAAGCCTGGTCAAGAAGAAAATATTTCAAAATATGAAGAGGCTATTGATTTGGGATTGAACTAGTATGAGGATGAATTTCAAGTGGGAGATGATGAATCTGAGACTACTCTCCCAGAATCAGAAGAAATCTTTGAAGAGCTCTATGAGTTTGAGAGAAGAGTCCAAGAACAAGTTGCTATCAGACAACAAAGAGAGAAAGATAAAGAAGACACAGTAAGACAAGCCCTGATAAGGGCTGATCAGCTAAGGAGGTAGTTGTTAGATTTGGAGGCAATTAATTTTGTCCCAGAACCTAAAAGAGTAGAGGAATAGCCTATTGTGAAAAGAACATATGATATAATTAGTCCTGGAGATAAAGGAAAACAAAGAGCTATTGGAGTTCAAATCAATGAACATGTTCAGGTGGAAAACCCATTAGAGCAAGGTTGAGATTAGATGCAGACCTTGAGAGAGCTAGAAAGGAAAAATAAATATTAGATAAAGAATTAGAGAAGGAAAAATTGGAGGCCACTTTTGTAGAAATAAGGAAGAAGATTTATTTTCTCAAGCATACCTCAGGACCTTCAAATGTTGCTGCTTCCTTTTTGGGACAAGGTGGAAATCATGGTAACCTTGCAACTCAAACAAATGGCATTCTGGGTGCTGCTAAAGTTCTTACTAGTTCAAACACAAGGACATCTACATCTCTAGGAATGGATCCACCTCAAGGAGTTCCTATTCATGAAAGGTACAAACAACTTATCTTTTTTGGTATTCTTGGTTATCCTAATGTAATTCCTGATGAAATTAGAAAGAACCTCCCAAAGTTTGCTGGGAACAATGTCATCACATGTGAGGAACATCTAAATTTTTTTTTGGATATAATAGATGATTATAATATTGAGCCTGATGATGTTCTAATGAAGTTATTTGTACAATCTCTAACCGAAGATGCTATGGATTGGTTTAGAGGATTTCCCCATGCTAGTATAGGATCTTGGAATGAATTTAAGAAATATTTCAAGGAGCATTATGGAGATAAAACAAATGAGGGTTTTATTTTGAATGAATTCAATAACATAAAGAAGAATCAGAATGAGGAGGTCCTTGAATTTAATATAAGATTCCAAAAGGCTATGCATAGGCTCCTGCAAGTTATCAGATTCGATGATAGGGTGTGTCTTGTGACATACTTGAATGTTTTTGATGCAAAGATGGGTTACCTCTTAAGGGATAAGAACCCTAGAAATCTTGGGGAGGGTTACAAGTTGGCTATCAACATAGAAAGTAATAGAAGAATATCAAGAAAATTAGGGAGAAGAGATGAGTGTAGGCCTCAACTGAAAAATAAGAAAGAGATGGGAAGGTCTACTAATTTTAAGCCAAAAGAGGAGGATAATCAAAAGCAGATTCTAAGTGCTTTAGAGGATCTAAAGCTTGATGAAAAAAGAAACAATAGGGTTGCAACAAAGGACTGGCCTATTTCAAGTAATTTTAGCAGGCAACCAAGAATGCAAAATTACCCATACAACACTCAGTGGAAGGATGGCAAGCCCATTTTTCTAGTTAAAAGGGGTAGGCCTAATGATAGGATTCCTGATCCTTTGCAAAGAAATTTAGTTAACATGAATGATGATATCCCATGGTGTGCTGCTTGTCAATCTCCTCATAATCCAAAGCATTGTGCTATTGCTCTAGATTTATTTGAGAACCAAGAAAAAGATAAGCAATATGATAAGAGTGGTTGTGAAATGACTTCATCACATGCATGGGGTGAGGTTGACTCTACTAATGATGAGGAGGAAGAGTTTGATGATGTTGGATGTGGTACAGTGAAGTGTGAGGAACATGTTTCCCTAAGGAGACCCTCTGATGAGGAAATTGCACAAATCACTGCAGACATGGTCACTCAAGCTCAGAGTAATTACAATTTGAGAAGTAGGACAATTGGAAGCATAGCTAGTAAACTTGGTAGTATGTTTATCAAGAAGTTAGAAAGGAGTACAACATAGCCTAAGGAAAAGGAAAAGGGTGCTGGTGTTGTCAGTCAAGTCAAAATAAAAAAGAAGGGTGGGCCTATGGAAATACCTAAGGGTAAAATAAAAACATCAGAAGTAGTTGTTCCCATACCTCAAAAGGAAGATGAATTTTTGCAAAAGGGTAAATCTAACTTGACTATCAAGAAGGAGGATTAAGATACCACTGAAATAAAGGAATTCATGGGAAACCATACATATGTTCCCATTGATATGACTAAATTTCTTTCACAAATAACTGTCAAAGTTCTACTTTTGGAAATGATGAGAATAGAAGAGCACAAGGTCAAGGCCTTGGGTTGGGTAAATGGTGCTTCTTCAATAAAGGTCCAAGAAATGAGTAGGAGTGATAAGCATGTGGCTTCTTTAGATGACACACCTGATAGTAAAAATGAAGAAATTGTCTCTAAGATCCCTTAGATATTTTTGAATGCAAATGTTGTAAATGCTACATCAAGGACAATTGATCCTCTTTTCTTGTCCCTTATGATAAATGGAAAATTACTGAAGAATTGCATGATTGATTCTGGAGCATCAAACACTGGCATGCCTACAAAAATCATGAAGTCATTGGGACTAAAGGTTGACACACCTCATGGGAGATGCCAAGATATGGACTCAAGAGAAGTGCCAGTTATTGGTACCATTAAGGTTTTTCCTTATAAATTAGTAGTATTTCCTAACAAACAACTAACTATGAGTGTTCTTGTAGTTGGTATTCCTCCTCAGTATGGAATGCTATTATCTAGAAAGTGGAGTGCTTCTATGGGAGGAAGTATTCAATGTGACTTGTCTTTTGCTACTTTTAGCATTGAAGGAGAAAGTGTGAAAGTTTCAAGGGGAGCTAGAACTCCACATATGATTGAGGAGGATGAAGATAACAATATGAATTATTTTGTTGGCATTGACATTGGTTCTTTCCAAGTTCAGGAGAGAGAGGTGCAAGAAAAGGTCAAGCCTATCCTTCTGGCTGATGATGAAAATAACAGGGCAGAAGGTAATGTCTTATGGACCCTATATTTTGATGGAGCAAGTTCAAAGGAAGGTGTCGAAGTAGGAGTGCTATTGATATCCCCAAGTGGTAAGACTTTCAAGTTTTCTTTCACTCTCTTGTTCCTTTGCATGAATAATGTTGCTGAATATGAGGCCCTACTGATTGGTTTGAGACAAGCATCAAAACATGGAATCAAACATCTTAGGGTGATTGGTGACTCTGAGTTAATAGTTTCTCAGATTAGATCAAGGTATGCATAAAAAAATCAAAGGCTGAAACAATATAGAAATGTTGTTTGGGATGAAATTGAAGGTTTCAGTGCCTTTGGTATTGATTGGGTGGATAGAAGCCAAAACAAGATGGCTGACTTATTGGAAAACATAGCATTAAGGCTAGAGGATATTAATTTTTAAATGATAACCAAAATTGAGTTCAAGTCTAGGCCTTCTATCACAGACAATGTTGAGCATTGGCAGGTATTTTCTGATGATCAGGGTATACTAAGGTTTTTACAGTGTGATTCTCATTTTGATGGTCAAGAGATGGATTTCAGCACTTATGTTGACATTAGAAATGGAAAAGAAAATGTTCTTGGCAAGGAAGTTTTGCAATTAAGATCAAATAGGATCCCAAGGGGATTGGTTGCTCTCGAGAGGGCATTTGATGATAAAGAAAGGACTTGTTTTCCTAAATTTGTTGATAAGATAAATGATTTGGAGGAAGTAAATTTAGGAACAAGTCAAATACCTAAAAATATTTATATAGGTAAATGTTTGTCCCAAAGAACTAGGATTAATCTGATTGATCTTCTCAAAAAATTTAGACATGTCTTTGCATGGTCTTATGATGATTTGAAAGCCTATAGAGAGGATCTATTCTAGCATGAAATACCATTGAAGGAAGCTACTAAACCTTTTAGGCAAAAATTAAGGCCTATGAGTCCTACCTTGGCACCAAAAATGCAAGATGAACTTAAAAGGATGATGGATGCTGGCATCATCAAGCCTGTCAGACATTCTACTTGGGTCTCAAACTTGGTTCCAGTCATAAAAAAGAATTGTGACATTAGGTTATGTGTTGATTTTAGGAACTTGAATGTCAATTCTTTGAAGGACAATTATGGTTTGCCTAATATGGAAAATATGTTGCAGAAGGTTACTGGATCAGAGTTAATGTCCATGATGGATGGTTTCTTTGGATATAATTAGGTCATGGTCAAGGAGTCAGAATAGTTGAAGACTGCATTCACTACCCCTTGGGGAACATATGTTTATGTTAGAATGCCTTTTGGTCTGACAAATGCAGGGGCTATTTTTTAGAGAGCTATGGATGTGGCCTTTGCAAACTTTATAAACAAATTCCTAGTGGTATATTAGGATGACCTCAAAGCATATTCAGGTAAGGAAAGTCAGCATTGTGAACACCTTGAGAAAAATTTTATTAGGGCTTTGGAGTATGGGATTTATTTGAATCCAAAGAAGTGTTCCTTTGGTGTTGTGGAAGGAAAGATCTTAGGACATATTGTGTCCAAGGATGGAGTGAGAATTGAACCTAAAAGGGTTATGGCTATAGAAAAGCTTTCACCACCTAGAAATGTTAAAGGAATACAATCTTTCTTTGGGTAGGTAAATTTTCTACGGAGATTGTTACAAATTTTGTAGAAATTAGTATCCCTATCTCTAGAATGTTGAAAAAAGAGGCAAAGATTAAATGGAATGAAGAAGTAGATGAATCTTTCAGAAGTATCAAAAAGGCATCAAGGATGCTCTAGTTTTTAGGACACCTGATTATGGTAAGCCTATGTAGATATTTTCTTTTGCTTCTTGTCATACAGTTGCAATAGTTTTATTGCAGAAGAATTCAAATGGATATGAACAACCTATATCATTTTTTAGCAAATCCCTACAAGCAACAGAATTAAAATATGATATTACTAAAAAATAGGCTTATGCCTTAGTTAAAGTAGTCAAGGCTTTTAGATGTTACCTTGTGGGAGCTAAGGTGGTTTCTTATGTTCCTAGTGTTGTAGTTAAGGATATATTGGTGCAACAAGAAGTTTCAGGGAAAAGATGTAGATGGATCAATAGGATCCAAGAATTTAATATTGATATCTAGATTACAAAGTTGGTAAGAGGCTTAGGTCTTGAAAAATTAATGGCACAAAGTAATTTAATTGCAAATCATGTAAATGTGTTAGAAGAAGAACAAAGGCCATATGTTTGTGATATGGATTATTGTGACTAGTACAAAGATGTTATTGGTTACTTGCAGAAATTGATCCTTCCCCTTGAGATGGATGAAAATAGAAGGAGAACTATCAAGTTGCAATCTACAAGGTATGTCATTATACATGGTAAGTTGTAGTGGAGAAGAAATGAAGGAGTATTGCTAAAGTGCATAAACCATGAGAGATCTAAAGCTATGTTAAAGGAAATGCACCAAGGTGTTTATGGAGGACACTATATGGCAAAGACCACAGCTCACAAGATCCTTAGGTCTGGATTTTGGTGGCCTACAGTTTTTAAGGATACACATCAGTTTGTAAGAAAATGTGATGCATGTCAGAGATTTTCTGGAAAGTTGAAGTTTAATGGAAATTTGCCACTCCGAACTATTGCAGTTTAGGCTCCTTTCCAGAAGTGGTGTATATACTTTATTGGATAAATTCCAAACAAATCTAGTGGTAGACATTCTTACATACTAGTGGCAATAGACTATTTTACCAAGTGGGTTGAAGCTATCCCTACTAGAAAGGCTACTAGCAAAGTGGTAGCAGATTTTATGATGTAGAACATCCTTACCAGGTTTGGTTGCCTAGAGGTAATTATGGTTGATAATGCAATGTGCTTTAGATCATAGGAATTTTGTGATTTTTATCAGCAATATGGGATACACATTTTAATTTCTTCCCCATATGATGAACAAGGAAATGGTCAAGCTGAGTCTAGTAACAAAAGTCTAATTAAGATTCTCAAGAGAGTTTCAAACAAGAATAGGAGAGCCTGGAAGTCAAAGTTATGGTGGGCACTATGGGCTGATAGGGTAACTATAAAGAAGGCCATAGGTTGTGCTCCATTTGATTTGGTATATGGAATAAGTGCTAGATTGCCTCAAAATAATATATTGCATATGTATAAGTTTATCCAAGCATATGATGAGGATTTGAATGATGAGATGAGAGTAAGAATGGATGAGCTAATCCAATTGGAGGAGGTAAGGAGAGGTGCACATGAAAGAAATGAAGCATTGTAGAGGAAAAGTAAGAATTTGTTTGATAGGAGGGCTACTCAAAGGAGTTTTCAATTAAAACAACCTATTATTCTTTGAGGAATTTGATACAAGGTGTAAGATGAAAAATATGTGGTGGGGTCTAGAACAATAGTTTGCACATAAAAGAGACCCCAAAACTAATATTTTACACATACATTGTCATGCCCCGCAAGGGAACCAGGGAAATGCACAAAGGTTTACTTTGTAAAAGAAAACCTAAGTAAAGTTTTACGAAAAATTTTGAACTTTAAAAAGTTTTAGATGGAAATTAATTAGGAAATGTGTTTAAGTATTTTCCAATAAAGAACTTGAAATGGAATTTGTATGGTTAGTAAATGTTGTTAATAGTTTATCAATTTTTAATTTACATTTAAGGGAACCTTGGAAAGAAGTTAGATTATGTTTTGTTTATTTGCAAACTTTTAAAGTTCAAAATTTTTCGTAAAACTCTACTTAGGTTTTCTTTTACAAAGTAAACCTTTGTGCATTTCCCTGGTTCCCTTGCGGGGCATGACATATTTTGGTATCAGAGCACTAAGTTGCTACACTGGGACCTAAAGAAATTGGGTCCATGTACCTTAAACTCACACTACATCTTAGGAAAACTCAAAATGAAAATCATAAACCCTAAAACTCATCATTCTTCTTAACTCATGGCAGGATGCCACCCATAACCCATGGTCGTAGAGGAGGTGCCCAAAATGCTCCTCCTAGATCCCAACATGAAGATTCTCAAGAAGAAGAACAATACGAGGAACAAGGGGAACAATCTAACAATCAATCAGGAGGTTTTCAGGGAGCCCAAGTAACAGAATTACTACAACAAATCCTCCAGAGGTTAGAGGCAGGGCAGGATAGAGGCCAGCATGGGGAAAGTAGCACTCACAATGAGGAAAGAGAGAGAAGTCCTAGGAGGAGAGACCAAACATTGGAAGAGGATGCCCTACGGGCTTCTCATATGCGGGATCTCCTTAGAACCAAGACAAACCCATTTAAGGGAACACAAGGTGGAACTTCTGCACAAACTTGGTTGCTAGAATTAGAAAGGCTTTTCTCCATGCACTCATACCACAGTAATACCAAAGCCCGGTTTGTAGTTATTCACCTTAGAGACTTTGCATCCACATGGTGGGAAACAGAAAGAGAGAAACTTCACTTAGACATCACCACCCTTTCTTGGGAACTATTCCTAGAACTTTTCTGAGCTAAATTTCTGTCTGACCATTGGAGGCGGGAAAGAGCCGAAGAATTTCATAATCTAAGACAGCTGAATATGTCAGTGGATGACTATGAGAGGAAGTTCTTGGAACTCAAGCCATATTCAAGGTTTAAGGATGATGAACCTATGTTAACTCAACACTTTCTCAGAGGGCTCAACAGTCGTTTGGCCTGCAGTGTAAGAATGTTTGAACCTCAAACTATAAATGAAGCAGTCATTAAGGCTCGTCTTGAAGAAAAAAACATAGCCTTGGGGTTAGGAAGTCGAACCAGTGGCCAAGGTGGCAATACTTTCTAGGTTGGGTTAGGGAATCAATTTCAAGGCACACCTAAGAACTATCCGCCTAAAGGAAACCAGAACCAACACAAAAGGAAGTTTGTCAGCAACAACAACAGCAACAATCAGAATGGAAACAAAAATAAAAGTGGGAGTTCTCAATTTAGTAATCCTCGCAACTGGAAATGTGCAAAACAATTCCCAAACCGTCAACTAGCTCAGAGTATACCCCAGAACTCTAGTCGGGGTAGCTACCAACAATCTAGTGCACCTTCTACAGGAAGAAATTTTGTCAAAAACACCAGATGTTACTCTTGTGGGCAGCATGGGCACATTGCAGTTAATTTCCCTCAGAAATCTTCTCCATTAGTTAGTTTTAGACAGGCCACTTCAGAACCTATAGTAGGTAACTCAGGTAGATCCCATCGAGCATTTTCTGCTGTAAACCATGGACAAGCCAATAGTCAGGGGATAGTCATTGAAACTCTAGGTTTGTTAAAGGGTATCTCTACCACCATTTTGTTTGATTCTGGAGCAATAGATTCTTTTATTTCATCCTCTTTAGTAGAGCAATGTGGGCTGAAGGTAGTAAGGCAGGAAGATAGGTGGTAGGTTGAACTAGCCTCCAGGGCAAGAGTAGTCTTTGACACCTGTGTTCAAAGTTGTAGTTTGGAACTTGGACCTTTCTCTACCTTAGTGGATCTTAGAGTGATTCCTTTAGGATCATATGGAGTAGTGTTGGGCATGGATTGGTTGGATGCTCACAAAGCCACTTTGGATTGTCGAAACAAAAATGTTCAATGCACTGATGACTTGGGGAAAACTAAGAAGATTATTGGGGTTCAATCATCCACCTCTCTCTGCATGATTTCCACGATGTAGCTTAAGAGGTGCATGCGCAAAGGATGCCAACTTTTTGCAGTCACAATGGAGGATTTAGATCAAGAAGAGAGTAGGGAGATATCATTAGATCACCCCCTTTTACAGGAATACTTGGATGTTTTTCCAAAAGGAATTCTAGGGATGCCACCCAAGAGAGACATAGATTTCTGAATTGATTTGGTGCCGGGGGCAGAACCAATTTCCAAAGCTCTGTACCATATGACCACGCAAGAACTTGAGGAACTCAAGGTTCAGCTAGAAGAACTTTTAAAAAAGGGTTTATAAGACCTAGTGTATCACCTTGGGGAGCGCCAGTGATATTTGTAAAGAAGAAAGATGGATCCCTCCGATTATGTATTGACTATCATCAACTGAACAAGGTTACCATCAAAAATTGGTATCCTCTACCTCGCATTGATGATCTATTTGATCAGATGAAAGGGGTAAAAATATTCTCTAAGATAGATCTCAAGTCAGGCTATCATCAACTGAGAATTCAAGAAGCTGATATTCATAGAACAACTTTTCGCACCAGGTATGGCCATTATGAGTTCACGGTGGTGCCCTTTGGGTTAACAAATGCTCCTTCCGTATTTATGAGCTTGATGAATGGAGTGTTTAGAACCTACCTAGACAAATTTGTGATAGTGTTCTTAGATGATATCTTGGTTTACTCCAAAACTCTTGAAGAACACGAGGTTCATCTTCGGCAAGTATTGCAGTGCCTTAGGGAAAACCAACTGTATGCTAATGCTGAAAAGTGTGAATTCTTTCAAACTAAGGTTAAGTATCTTGGGCATGTCATATCAGGAAATGGCATTGCTGTTGACCCAGATAAAATTCAAGCCATAGTAGGGTGGCCAACTCCTACTAATGTCCCTGAGATTCATAGTTTTATGGGATTAGCTGGGTATTACAGGAGGTTTGTCAAAGATTTTTCCCAGGTTGCTCACCCCATTACTTCACTTCAAAGAAAGGGTAAGAAGTTTGTTTGGTCAGAAAAGTGTGAGGCCGCTTTCCAAACCCTGAAAGACAGATTGACCAGTGCACCAATTTTGGTAGTTCCTGAATCATCCAAAAATTTTGTAGTATGCACAGATGCTTCTCTAAAGGGGATCAGGGCAGTTCTTATGCAAGAAGGAAAGGTTGTGGCTTATGAGTCAAGGAAACTCAAGGATCATGAACTCAACTACCCCACCCATGACCTTGAACTTGCAGCAGTTGTTCATGCCTTGGTGAAATGGAGACACTTTCTGTTGGGTCACAAGTTTGAACTCCAAACAGATCATAGAAGTCTTCAGTACATCTTCTCCCAACCCAATCTCAATGCTAGGCAGCAAAGGTGGATGGAATTTTTATGCGAATGTGAGTTT
This sequence comes from Chamaecyparis obtusa, assembly GCA_027943335.1. Classification (NCBI taxonomy): domain Eukaryota; kingdom Viridiplantae; phylum Streptophyta; class Pinopsida; order Cupressales; family Cupressaceae; genus Chamaecyparis; species Chamaecyparis obtusa. The sequence goes on from BSBK01001816.1 coordinate 1,012,125, forward strand.
GAAGTTAAGTATGTTCAAGGTAAAATGAATGTGGTGGCAGATGCTCTGAGTAGGCGCCGACATACTCTGTCAGTCGTAACCCTTAGCACAGATCTGGAGAGCAAAATCAGGGAGGCCCTTACTTCTGACCCTTGGTTCCAGGAAGTTAAGTCAGAGATAGAATCGGGAAGGCCTTTGGAAGGTCACTTCTCAGGATACTCATTGGATTTAGTAGGGTTGCTAAAACAACATAATAGAATCTATGTTCCCATGGCCAGAGATCTTCGTGTGCTTATCCTTTCAGAAAGCCACAAGGCGCCCTATTCAGCACATCCAGGGGTGAAGAAAATGTATGCCAACCTATGACCATTATACTACTGGTCAGGGATGAAGAGGGATATAGCGGACTACGTGGCTAGATGTTTAGAGTGTCAGAGAGTGAAGGCCGAGCATCAGTACCCTGCAGGTCTATTGCAACCTCACCTAGTGCTAGAATGGAAATGGGATATCATTTCCATGGATTTTATAGTGGGACTTCCAGTTACTCCCAGGAGACATGATGCTATCATGGTAACGGTGGATAGGCTCACCAAGGTAGCTCATTTCTCTCCTATACAGTCTTCCTATTCAGCATCTTCTATGGCCAGAATATTTATGAAGGATATTGTGAGACTCCATGGCATTCCAAGGAAAATCATATCTGATCATGATCCAGTATTCACCTCAGCTCTTTGGACATCACTTCAGCATGCTTTAGGGACTCAGCTTAACTTTAGTTCAGCCTATCACCCTGAGACAGATGGACAGACAGAGCGAGTCAATCAAGTCCTCTAGGATATGCTCAGGATGTATGTTATGGACAGGTAGACCCATTGGGAGGAGTACGTCTACTTGGTAGAATTTTCATATAACAATGGTTATCACAGTTCCATAGGCATGTCCCCTTTTCAGGCATTGTATGGCCGCCCTTGTCGTACTCCCTTGAGCTAGGATCAGTTGGAGGATAGAGTACTTTTGGGGCCAGAGATGTTGCAGGACATGGAAGATCAGGTCAGGCGCATCAGAGAGCATATTGTGACAGCTCAAGATAGACAAAAGAAGTATGCCGATGCTCACAGGATTGATGTACACTTTTCTCCTGGTGACAGAGTCTTTCTGAGGGTGCGTCCATGAAAGAGCCCAATCTGTTATGGAAAAGGCTCCAAGTTGGCACCCCGGTTTGTTGGTCCTTTCGAGGTCCTAGAGAGGATAGGACCAGTAGCCTATCAGCTTGCCTCGCCGCCCAGCCTTGCTTGTATTCATGATGTATTCCATGTTTCAGTTCTTAGAAAGTATATTCCTGATGTGACTCATGTTTTGGATTGGAATGCATTACAGGTAGCGGATGGGCAGCTGGCTTTAGAGCCAATACGTATTCTGCAGCAGCGGACACTGACCCTCAGGGGTCGCAGCATAGAGCAGGCAAGGGTCCAATGGGACCCCAATGATGAATCTTCCGCCACATGGGAAGATGCCACTAGGATTAGAGATGCTTATCCATACTTGTTTGTAGGCTTCCAGGAGTAAGCCTAATTCTAGGGGGGGAGGATGTAATACCTCTCCTATAGTGATACTATGATTTGATATTTTTTATGATGGTTAGAACTATGCACTCATGTTTATGTTTCATAGAGGATTATATGTTCATCAGATGATATTTATATACTCAGTTAAAGTTACATTGATTATATGTTTAGTTTTACATGTTTTATCTAATGATTGTATACTAAACCTTATCTCAATTGGTTTATGGATACATGTGTCTGATGTGTTTTCATGACTCAGGACCAAGTTGTAGTTACTCACTCAGTGAGGTCCACATGATGTATTGATCCTAGTCATCTGCTTGCATATATCTGATTTATATATATATCTATATGTATATGTATCTCTTCTTGGTGATGCAGGATTTGCAGGTACCGGGTATCATCTCCACCTGGCTCCACAGGTCTAAGAGATCCCTTAAATCCTCGATCGTTGTTGTTGTCAAGGAGATATCACCAAGCTTCACAAAAGAAAACCTTTATCCTTGATCATTCACCTTAGGTGGGAAGCGCCGGGTCAGTTCCTGGTAGGGAGGTATTATGTGGTTTATCAGTTATTAGGGTTTGGATCTTGTTCTTACTGTTAGGGATACTCAACTTTGTCAGTAGGTTATCTCTGTGAGTCCTTGTTGATCGATTTCTATTTCAGTGACTTATCCCTGTTTAGATTTTCATGTTAGTATTAAGATCGAGTTGCTATTTGTACCTTTCATCTTCTGGTTATATAGTTATAAAATGTTAGTAAAATGAATAATGAGTTATTTATACTATATGTGTCATAAACATATGGGTGCACACATATGCTTATGAACACATATATGTATATTAAGGTATAAATATATATTCATAAATATAAATAAATATATACTTAATTATATTAACAAAATAGCACTAGCTTTATGGTTGTTGATAAAAATAAATTAAGAAATAAATAAAATAAGATAAAATAAAATAGTTTTTGGTAATAAAACTAACTAGCTAGGAGGGAGTTGAACTCGAGACCTCCTAGAAGTTGGGGCTAGTTAGTTACCAATTGTGCTATGTGAATTCCTTGTGAGGTAAGTAATTAAACTTATTATTAAACCTTATTTTAGAGAATATTTTAATTAAAAAAAAAATAAACAAAACTTTATTATGTTACGGGAGAGATTAGTTTCTCCTCCAACCGCCTATGGAAGTTGGAGAAGTTTCTTCCCGTATAGAAACTTCTCCAACCAAATCGTTGGAGAGGAGATTATATTTATGATGATTGGTTCGGAAGAAGGGGGCTAGAAATTATTTTGGGAACGGAGAAGCTTTGGCTAATCAGGAGAAATTTGGGAGCGGAGGAACAGGGAGCAGCGAAAGAATTCTACAGGAACGGGCTTCGTCAACCAGGGAACTATTTACCAGGTTGGAGCTTTTCCCTGATATTCCCTAAGATATGAAATAATTAGTTTATTGTAATGTCTGTTTGTGCATTATCATTTATGTTAGATCGGAAAACTCAATAGTTTTAATATCCTAGTTATATTAATGTTTTCTGGAATAAAATGTAAATTCACAGAATATTAAACCATAGAAAATGTATAAGAAGTTAGATAAACAAAATAAAAATACACAACGTGGTATTTTATAATATTAATAGAGTTATATTTTCTGTATATGTCTTTAAAAAAAAAATAGAATATAAATGTAAATAAATTTATTAACATACTATTGTTTTGATATTCTAAAATATTTATTAAATAATTATTTGTTGTCTTATTAATATTATTATGTAATAGATAATATTAATTTTGTTAAATATGTTTTAAAAATGAAAAAATAAAAAAATGTATGTGGCCGCTGCCGCGGCGGGTCCCGCAGTACCGGACGATAGCGTCCACTGCCGGCGGCACCTTCGGGTGCCGTGCGGCAGCGACCGCTGTCGGTGGTACCCGGGGGTACCGCGCGGAAGCGGGCCCCTTGTAAAGTTTCAAAAACAAAACAAATTTATTATTATTATTTATTTTTTTGAAAAGGGATTTCGGTATTATATATATAATATATGTTTAATATATTATATATATAATATAATATGTGTTTAACAATAAATTGAGTTAGATATTATATAATATCTAACACAATTTATTGTTAAACACATATTATATTATATATATAATATATTAAACATATATTATATATATAATACCGAAATCCCTTTTCAAAAAAATAAATAATAATAATAAATTTGTTTTGTTTTTGAAACTTTACAAGGGGCCCGCTCCCGCGTGGTACCCCCGGGTACCGCCGACAGTGGTCACTGCCACACGGCACCCGAAGGTGCCGCCGGCAGCGGACGCTGTCGTCCGGTACTGCGGGACCCGCCGCAGCAGCGGCCACATACATTTTTTTATTTTTTTCATTTTTAAAACATATTTAACAAAATTAATATTATCTATTACATAATAATATTAATAAGACAACAAATAATTATTTAATAAATATTTTAGAATATCAAAACAATAGTATGTTAATAAATTTATTTACATTTATATTCTATTTTTTTTTTTTAAAGACATATACAGAAAATATAACTCTATTAATATTATAAAATACCACGTTGTGTATTTTTATTTTGTTTATCTAACTTCTTATACATTTTCTATGGTTTAATATTCTGTGAATTTACATTTTATTCCAGCAAACATTAATATAACCAGGATATTAAAACTATTGAGTTTGTCGATCTAACATAAACGATAATGCACAAACAGACATTACAATAAACTAATTATTTCATATCTTAGGGAATATCAGGGAAAAGCTCCAACCTGGTAAATAGTTCCCTGGTTGACGAAGCCTGTTCCTGCAGAATTCTTACGCTGCTCCCTGTTCCTCCGCTCCCAAATTTCTCCTGATTAGCCAAAGCTTTTCCGTTCCCAAAATAATTTCCAGCCCCCTTCTTCCGAACCAATCATCATAAATATAATCTCCTCTCCAACGATTTGGTTGGAGAAGTTTCTATACGGGAAGAAACTTCTCCAACTTCCATAGTCGGTTGGAGGAGAAACTAATCTCTCCCGTAACATAATAAAGTTTTGTTTATTTTTTTTTTAATTAAAATATTCTCTAAAATAAGGTTTAATAATAAGTTGAATTACTTACCTCACAAAGAATTCACATAGCACAATTGGTAACTAACTAGCCCCAACTTCTAGGAGGTCTCGAGTTCAACTCCCTCCTAGCTAGTTAGTTTTATTACCAAAAGCTATTTTATTTTATCTTATTTTATTTATTTCTTAATTTATTTTTATCAACAACCATAAAGCTAGTGCTATTTTGTTAATATAATTAAGTATATATTTATTTATATTTATGAATATATATTTATACCTTAATATACATATATGTGTTCATAAGCATATGTGTGCACCCATCTATTTATGACACATATAGTATAAATAACTCATTATTCATTTTACTAACATTTTATAACTATATAACCAGAAGATGCAAGGTACAAATAGCAACTCGATCTTAATACTAACATGAAAATCTAAACAGGGATAAGTCACTGAAACAGAAATCGATCAACAAGGACTCACAGAGATAACCTACTGACAAAGTTGAGTATCCCTAACAGTAAGAACAAAATCCAAACCCTAATAACTGATAAACCACATAATACCTCCCTACCAGGAACTGACCCGGCGCTTCCCACCTAAGGTGAATGATCAAGGATAAAGGTTTTCTTTTGTGAAGCTTGGTGATATCTCCCTGACAACAACAATGATCGAGGATTTAAGGGATCGCTCAGACCTGTGGAGCCAGGTGGAGATGATACCCGGTACCTGCAAATCCTGCATCACCAAGAAGAGATACATATACATATAGATATATATATAAATCAGATATATGCAAGCAGATGACTAGGATCGATACATCATGTGGACCTCACTGAGTGAGTAACTACGACTTCATCCTGAGTCATGAAAACACATCAGACACATGTATCCATAAACCAATTGAGATAAGGGTTAGTATACAATCATTAGATAAAACATGTAAAACTAAACATATAATCAATGTAACTTTAACTGAGTATATAAATATCATCTGATGAACATATAATCCTCTATGAAACATAAACATGAGTGCATAGTTCTAACCATCATAAAAAATATCAAATCATAGTATCACTGTAGGAGAGGTATTACATACATGAAATTATAATGATATGGAAAGTAAATATAGAAGACTAATATTGAAATGAAGAAATAAAGGTACTGATGTGGAATGCAAGATTGGAAGATAAGGGGAAGCATGGAAATTTTGATCCAATTTGGTTGGGCCCTTATCTTATTGAAAGAAAATGAGGGATAGATTCTTATGTCCTGAAGGATTTAACTGGTGGTACTTTGGAATTGCCTGTTCATGCAAAATTCTTAAAGTTTTACTTCTCCTGAAGTATCTTTTCCATGAGCAGTAGTTTAGGTTTTCCCTTGTTTTGTCATCTATTTTTTCTTTTTGGGTCAAAATTTTGAGTTGGTTTGCTCTTCCAGGAGATTCTAGCTTGCTTGTTGTATCTGTAGGAGATACACATCCTTGAGTATGAGCCACTGTTAGCACCTATAAAATTTTCATGGCTACATACCCTTTTTCCTAGCCTCTACATCTTTTTTCCTTGTCTTTGGTTTGAGAACCCTTGGTAAAATTTTGAATTTCTAGCCATTGCAGCATAAAACCCTAGTGTGCCCTGGCCCTGTTCTAATTTTGTGTTAATTTTTTAGGCCACTAAAGTCCTAAATAATGCATGTGCTAATTATTAACCTTTGTCGCATGATCGCATGAGCCTTTTTCATGTTTTTTGATCTTGCAACTAAGGTTTTATTTTTGGGCCCCTTTAATATTTTCCGTTATGCCTAAGTCTCCCCAGTTAATTTTTCCTAAGCTTGGAGTCTAGTGGCTTTATCATCTCCTAAGTTCAGCATCAAATATTTCCTAATGTTTTTAGCCTTCCTTCTTTCTTAGGCCCAACTCTGACACCATCTTGATCTAATGGTCGGTGTGACTTCACAAAGGATGTGTCAGAGGCTGGAAATCTTGTGACAACTATTCATTCTGATTCATGATGTAGCTATTCAATATAATGGGTCCACCTGCTAGGTGTGTGTAGTTGGCATCTTCTCATTGGTCCACATAATAATGACTAGACATGTTGTTAGTGGGGCAAGGTTTTTCAAGGTTCAGTGGGTTCTGACACTTGCAGAGCATCGACGGTCGGCATTTGATTTGAAGGATTTTTTCTGACACACTAGAACATGAGACAACCATTGATTTCATATCTTGTCAGAAGACTTGTAGAATGGGGATAAGATTCTTGATCAATGATGGGCATATAATCTGATCAAATCTTCTGGCTCTATGTGAAGATGAGACGACCGTTGATCTTCTTATAAGAGGGCCCATGGGTGAATCTTGATCTTTTGGATGTTTTGACTAAATATTTAGTGGCCTGACAAATTTTCAAAGGGTTCACTCATTCGTGAAGAAAGGTGGCAGTGCTCTAAATGTTTTGGTTATCTGGCAAACAAGAATTTGCATAATTGCTAAATAAACTGGTAGAGAGATAAGGTATTTCGTGAACTAGAAAAGGTCTTCAGTCACTAGTTTGCTAAGTATGACTGGGGTTGGTTTTTCTTGTTTGTTCGCTAAATCACAGGGTTAAGCTCAAGTTAGGAATTTCATTTCATGAATAAGAAAAACCCTTGTCGCATAGTCATTAAAAGTTAACCTAGGGCTATCTGATGAGTTAAGTCATAAAGCTCCCGAGAGAAAAAGATCGAATGGTCATGACTTAAAGTTGATCAAAATTTAAATTATGACCATCGATATACTGCTAGCACCATGGATGTAACCATTGTAGTTTGAATTCAAATTTTTGAAAGGGTTTCTCAGTGATAGAAAGGACTAGTTTTTAATGTTTTAGTGGCCAGATTTGATTAGTGTAGTGGTGCCGACTATTGCAGTGTGGTCCAGAGGGTTTGATGATTATTTGCAGAGACTTTTGTACCATGAGGGGATGGTTTTTCTTGCTCGAGGGATGTTGTAGGTGTCTGATCAAATTGATTTACATAAAATTTCATGATCTTCAGTATAGTCCCAGAAGAATTACCATAAATGAAGACTGATTTTTAGGTCTGATCACTTAGGGTTGCTCAGTTTTCCCTCCAATGTATTGAATTTTGATCTTTTGAATTTATTTGGTGGATGGAAACCCTAGCCCTTACCTTGGTTATCCATACCTTTTTTCATCCTAACTTGTTTAGGATTCCAAGGTAACCAGGGCTATAAAATGTTGAATGGTTGATTTTGAAGAGGTTTCAGTTTCAAAGTTCAAAATCAGTCCCAAGTTTCTCATCCCAAGGTTTTGTAACATTTTTTGATTTAGTGTTTGTTAATGAAAGAAGAAAGTTGCAAGTCTAAGCCATAGTTTGCAAGCAAGGTGTCTTGTGATTCATTGTATACAAAGAAGGATTTCATCATACTTAATATAAATATCTAATTCTTATCTCTCCTTTGTGTCAAGTCAAGTAAGCTTTGAGTTTTTTGGCTCATTACATATTGTTTTTATGTATTTATCTTCATTCTTGAGTTCTGATCTAGGATTGGATTAAACAATGCTCTAAATGGGATATGAGTTTTCCCTTGTCTATGTAAGGATATTTTGTAAGCAGTAAAGATTAGGATGAATGTATTTATAGCTATGAATTGTCAGATATTCTCAAATATGTGTCTTTGTGTCTAAGAAATCTTTCCCAATGGATGAGGCACTAACCTAAATGAGTATTTCTCTTGTTAACATACATTGATCACAGTTATTACATTCCAAGTCTTAAAATCAATAGCCTTTCTAAGCTTTAGGTCTTTAGTTGTGTGGTTGTGTTACCGAATAGTAATGGAGAGTCAATGAATGTGTGGTTAGCATATAGTACTTTCTTATTATCAATCTATTATTCAAACCCAGTCTTTGGTGTGTAAAGTATAGTTTTCACTAGGTTAGGTGCCCCCGCCTTGGTTTTACAGAGCTAGAAGTGAAGAGGGAAGTCTTGTCCCTATAGTTGGTCTAGTTACCCTAAGATCCTATTACATTTTGGAATTAACCACTCCTAAAATTTGTCTGAGGGTATATTGGTAGCCTTAGAGCATGAGCCATTTTGAAACACCAATAGGTCTTCATCCTAGTCTTTTGTGTCTTTCTCCACCCATAATAAGTTAGTCCATCACCTAGCTGGGGACATGTCCTTAACCTCATTTAGAAAGTGTATCTATGATAGTCATGACTCCTAGAGGACAAAATGGAGTATTTTCACCAGGAAAGAAAAACACAATCAAACATTTTGACACAATGACATCCTCATAATGAATCATAATATGTGATCTATCTTTCAAAACATGACTTCTTATCTATACATTTAAAATGGTGACACATCAAACAACCTCATCAATAAACCTAACAATATCTTTGGGCAAAAAAATGTATATTCATGGTAGGAATGTTAGAATGATTGTTATAGATTATACATTCATATATGGATTTCATTTTTATCATGTTTCCTATTCTATTTTGGGATATCCTATACATGATTTCAAAACTTCCATATGTCATTGATTATAATAGTCAGGATGGGGCATGATATTTTTCTTTGATTACTATTTGTGGGGTATTCTCCAATGAAGTCAATGGAACTAGTAATTGGGGTGTCTATACATAAGTACCTTCATCAATTTAATAAGCATTGAAACATACAATTTATGTTGTTATGTGAATGCTCTTAATGGTGATATGTCACACATACGTCAAATCCAAATATTTGTTCCTCGATGGAGGGGGGGAATATTCCTTGTGTATTATGCAAATGAAACTTGGGTCATCTCAATTCAGTTATACCTAGATGCTTGTCAATTTTTCTACATTAAACTCCATACAAGAAGTGCTCAGGTCATCCTGGTTTAAGTATACCTTAATGCTTGCATTTTATTACAACGTAACAAGCTCAATGATGATAAACAAATTTTAGTTATCGTGATCTAAGATGTTTCATGAAGTTGTGGAGATGTTCATTTCATATTTGATTTTGCATTACATTTAATAGATCATGTTCCATATAAGTGCTCCTTATATAGGGTTTTGAAGGTTATATTTCTTAGAAGTTCATATGTTTTATTTGACCATTCTTCTCATGTTGGACACATTTTTATTTAAGTTGAGGACATTTGGGTATCAAAAATATAGATTTCATGTTGCATTCTCAATTTTACATATTCCATCTTCCTTATCATACTCCATCATCTACATAGTTCATTGTGTATGTGTTGTTATCATTTTATCTTATTAAGCTTGCTCATTTGTCTATAACCATTGTATATTAACATGAATATTTCAATAATTTAAATACCATCTCATCATAGTAATCATCTTGATTTATTTTATATTTTTTTTTATCATTTTCATCGCATTTTATATATCATGTTTCTTCATTTAATAGGTCATTAAATTTCATGTTATTTTCTCACATTTAGAATTTGTCAAAATCTTTTCTAACTCATAAGTACATTATTACTTGCATTATCATTTGTTCATATTATTCATTTATTACCATTACATGCATTATCATTGTTCATATTTCATGCATTATCATTTGTTCATATTATTGATTTTGTAGACACCGAAAAATCTTTCAGAAAATACATTATTTTTGTTTTCTGAAAATCCTTGATGACATCATCATTTATTAATTAATTATTTATTTAATTAATTAATTTATTTTTATGGCATTAAATCCCTCTCTCTTAATTAAAAATCTTTAATTAAGGAATCTAGCCTAAAAATGTCATTTGGACATTATCCCTAATTTATTAATTATTTAATTAATAAATTGCCCAAAAACTTCAAAAATAAATTAATTTATTTTTTATCCCAAACTTGGCCAATTTCCTTAAGACCACTAACCTCTTCCAAAATCTTCTAATCCCTTCTTAATTTCGATTAAAAGGCTAATCCCATCTTTTCTAACCCTAGTCCCAAGGTTAAATATTTAATTAAGGTTAAATATTTAATTTTCATATTTATTGAAAATATTTTAATAAATATTCCTAAAACTTAAGCTTTTGGAATGAATAACTTTTATTCCATGAAACTAAGGAGAAATCTAGACTCTTCTAGAATCTTCTCAAATCCACCCTCTTCACCCATCCTAATCCTTTTCTCTGTCCTAATCTAATCCTAATCCTACCCTTAAACCTTTGTGCAATCCTAACCAAGCTTAAGACTTTCCTAAACCAAAGCAAAGTCTTTCCTTCCAAATATCTCAACCACAAAGCATTTATTGCTTCCCCAAAGTCTTCAAAGCCTCTTAAAGCCCATTCATTGCTCTTACAAGCATTTATTTGGAGAGTTATGAGCTTGGAGCCCCCTTTGTTGACTCCTCTTTTCCCTTCCCTTCATCCACTCACCTTGTGACATGTGTCACCTCCTGATTGGCTGAGAACTAGCACAATCCATGTGCTTCTCTTTGAGTGAATCTTGGCCTCTCTTAAATATTTCAATCCTGGCCATTCATTCCTCCTACCCCAAGCCTTTAGAAATCCTATAAATACCCTCACTTCCTAAGGCAAATCATCCTTCAACTCTCAAACTCAATAGCAAAGTTATAATGTCATTTTCATTCTAGCATAAGCATAAACTCATCTTTTTTAGATCATTTTCAAGCTTAAATCACATCTAAATTAGCTTAAATGGATTAACATAGATTCATTTCTTATTTTAATCTTAGTTCATTTATTTAGCTTTGCATATTTGTGTGTTCTTGAGGCCTTTGAGGCAAAATAGGTTCCTCATACCTATTTTGTGTCATTTTGGGTCTTCTTGATCCTCAAATCATCCTACTTTGCATGCTCCAAGTGCTTGAGTTTTCACACCCACATCCCTCTATATCTAAGCATATCAAACGGTGCATGGGCGCATCCGTTTTAGGCTTAAACTGAGGTGGCTTTGATTTTAGTTTGCTTACCTTTAAATTTGATTTGATAATATGCTATGATGTTTGTTTGTCTTTGGCCTTCAAAACAGGTTTAGGTGCACTCTCGAAATCCTAGTCTACATTCTGGCATGCCCGGTGGGACCCAAACCACAATCATTTTGATGAAATTATGCTTTATATGCTTGTATTTGTGCAGGAAATAAAGAAATGTCACCTTCATGAAAAGAAATGACGCCTACAACAATTAAATGTCGCCTTCGAACAAAGAAATGTCGCCTTCAACAAAAGAAATGTCGCCTACAAGGAATTCAGTCACGCCTTCATGTAATTAAATCATGCCTTTGAAGAAAGAAATGATGCCTATGAACTCTATTTTCACGCCTGCATAACTGAGATTTTCCTGTTGTCAGCAACTTCTGTTACGTTCCAGAATTCTCTTCTGTCGCCTTCTTTTAATTAAATCATGCCTGTAACAAAAGAAATCACGCCTCTGGGATTTTTATCTGTCGCCTTTTGAGGTACAGAATGTCGCCTGTAGGAATTAAATGTCGCCTCTGCACTTTCCAGCGTCGCTTATAAGCTGGACAGTGACGCTTTTGGTTTTTGTCTTGAGTTGCTTAGGACTGGTTTTTTTTCATTTCTTTTATTACAGCAAAGGTCAAACTCAATCTTGAATGAAACTTGAGGAAATGAACTTAGGTCCTAGAGTGTCATTGTCAATTTGAAAATCAAACCAAATCTCGAATGCACTAAAGGAACGAACAACTCTATTCCCTCATCTGTTTCAGTTTTCAAAGCAAGCAAATAAATTCAATCTTGAGTGATCTAAGGGACAAAACAAAGCTTTTTCAAAGTTCTTAAATCAACTCACTAATCAAATCTTGAATGCACAAAAGGAAAGAACTTGCAAACCGTTCAAAGCATTTACATTTTGAGGAAAAGAACAAATCAAAATCTAATCACGAGTGTCTTCATTTCAAAGTTCAAACATCACTTAATCAAATTGGGAAAATGAACAAAATCTGCTTGATGTGCATGTAGGAGTTTTTCAATTCGTGCATAATCCTTGTTAGAGTAAGCAACGTGGAACATTTGAACTTGGACAAGTTCACCTGTTCTACTTTTAGTGAGGCCCGTCCAAGGAGAAGCGCTTCCTCCTCGGAGAATGACCTCAAACCGGTATCCCCCCCGGCCGGTATACAAATAAGCGAATACCAAAAGAATCACTTACATCTCCTAATCGCCGGGTGTTCGTGCCAAACACGTGTCTGGGGATGGTAAACATTCCTCTCCCCCAGCATAATTGGCAAGGCTCTTAAGTGAGTCATGGATGATCAGCATAACCGGGTATGGAGACTCCACGGAACTATTAAAAAACCTGATAAAATAGAGGCTACCCTATCTACATCTGAAAGTATCAAAATCCTTGTGCAAGGACCGATTCCAAGGGGTTTACCGGGTCGCCTCAAGATTACTCACCATTTGTATTCCCTTCTGGGGGATACCAAGCTGTGGGCAAGTGATTTTGATACTCACCTTCCTTAGGTAGATCTGTTTGAAGTGCTTGACAGTCAAAGACTCTGTGAAAACACTTGTTGAAACATACACTTTCAAAGCTTTGTCAGAGTCAGTTGCCTTTGTTTGTATCCCACAGGGTTGCTTTGTCCCTTGCGGAGATTGCTTTGACTTTAACCTTTGCCATTGGAAACCTTTGCCTCAAAATCAGAAGCCTCTTTTCCAAAGTGATGCCCAGCAAGAACAAACATCCTAAAGCAAAGTTGCCCAAATCCCAAGCCTATCAAGAGCGAAAAGTTATCAAGAAGAACACCAAGACCTATCAATCCATTATCCAAGCAACCCAAGCAGAGGAGAAGTCCCAAACCAGACTTGAGAACATTGCCCATAACACCCGTATCAAACAGTTCACCTTCCGTTTCCGAGTTAACCATCACTTTGTCAACCTTGAGCCAGAAGATTAGCCAATTCCTTGTTCATGTCTTGTTCCATCTTCGGATCTTGAAATCTTGTCTCAAACAGCCTTGCATCTTAGTTTCATCCTAGTTTCACCCTTTGCATCAGCATCAAAACCCTAGTTGTATCTCAAGAACATCATAAAAGTTGCATTTGCATTCATCTTCCTACCAGCATTCTAGAATCAATCCTTGTCATTTGCATTATCCCTTTAGATAGAGCATTGTCCCTTCACCCTTCAATACCTTTTTCACCAGCATCCCCCCATCAGCTTTTCATATCTTTTCAGTGGATCCATCATCCTTTGGTCCAAATCCAGAGATCCACCAACACTTAGTGTTTACCCTTTCGAGTTGTTCCTATCCTATATCCAAAGTTCAGAGACCATCATCCTCTTTTTTGGCACAACGTGTTGTCATAAAGAAATCAAACCTTGTCCTTGCATAGCCATCATCTCGAGTAAGAGATTGGAGTGTATTGATAAGAAACTTGTTGACCGAAGATCATCAGTCTATCTTAGGTTAACCCCATCATATCTCTGATCCTCCATTTGGGAAAAATAGCAGCTCATTTGTTGACCACTTAGTAAACTTTCACCAACTTTCCACCAGCAACCTATCTTTCCTCCACCATCTTGATCCATATCAGTTCCATCCAGCTTCCATCATCGTCATCTTGATCCCTATCTTTGCATTTGCATCTTAGAAGTCATCATCTTTAGAAGTTCATCAACTTTGCATCCATCAACTTCTTTTAGCCAAACATCTTGCATCCATTTAGCACTTGCATCTCCATGCCTGTTGAGACCAGATCTCGGAAAAGAAGAAGCATGAATCCTTATCCACCAACAACCTCATCCGATCCCAAAATTTTCACCAACACCATGATGACCTAAAATCCCCAGATCCAAGCCAGTAACCCATGTGAAGATCCAAACATCCCTTCATCCCCCTTGGCAAACCAAGCATTTGTGAATCCACCAGAAAGCCCACCAGCGACCGAAGCCCTTCTACCGCAACATTAGCAAAGCACATTTGCCCACTATCTGCCAGAAAGTACCTCCATCCCACCATCTCTCTATCCACACATCCCCATCAAAACAATCCAAGTTCCAGCACAAGCGTATTCTCCATTTGTCCAATCATTCCCCGATCCTATCATGCAAATACCCCAAGAGCTTTCCACCATTCCCCTTTTCTTGCAAGGAAGCCTCACTAGTCCCACAACACAAGCTGCAGCGCCATCCGCTCCATCTCCTACCCCTTTTGCTTCATCATCTGCTATGGCTTCCCAAGCCCAAATCCAAACCCAAAGTCAGTTTCCACCTCTCACACAAGCTTTTACACCAAAAGCTTCACCGTCGCCATCCGCAAGTCAAGCAATGCCTTTCACCATCAAAGGAGCACCATCACCCTTCACCCCCCAAGCACCTGTACCTTCTTCTTTGGGGTTAGCACAATCGCTTCCCATTCCAACCTCATCTTTCTCTTGGGTGTTTCCTTCATTTTCCTCCTCACAAGCATCCGCTCAACCACAACCTCAACAAGCTCCTCTCTCTCAACCATCATTCATGTCCCAAGCTCCTGTTGCTCCTACCATTCCATCATCCACTGCAGTGCACCCTAACAAAAGCTCTCAATGGGGCCTTACGCAAGAAGAAATGAAGGCATGGGGGATCCCATCTCAATCTCCTAAATCTATGGTTGCAAGTCAACAAACTGCCTTCGCCCAAGCAGCACAGCAGCAACTACCCCAACCACCGCCAACTTCAAGCTATTCATCCCAAATCCCAAATACCTTCCAGCAAGTTCTACCACCTCAACAGCCAACTTTCCCCAGCTATCTTACCCCATCACCCTTTGCTTCTAGATTTCCCACATCTGTTCCACCTCTAAGTAACGCAGGCATGCACCCAACTTATATCAGCCAAACCCAAAGCCAACCTCAGCAACTACCACCATCATACCCGCAAGCAGCATCGTTCCAATAGCCTCCCCCACAGCAACCACATGTCCCCTTTCAGCAAACACCCATCATTCCTCAACAACAGCAAGTCCCTTGCTATCAGCCCTAGCAACAAATCCCTATCATCCCCCAGCAACAACAAGTTCCCACCCATCCGTTACAACAGCAAGTTCCAAATGTCCAATATCAGCAAGCAGTCCCACAACAACCGCCAGTTCAACAACAGCAAGCAGCCCAACAACATCAAGTGATTCCATATCATTTACCACAATATCCCCCTATGCCACACCAGCAATATCCCCAGCAACCATTGCCCCAAAATCAGTTCCAACCCATTTATCTACAGCAAGCGCCATATCCAGTTCCACAGCTTCCATCACAAGTAGAAGTTCTAGTTCCCTCACCACTCAATGCTGAGTGGGAAGCAATGAAAAATGCTCTAAAAGAGCTACAAAGTGGAACAGAGAATAAAACATACAAATTCGAAGAGGTGTGCTCATATCCCTTCGATCGGTCCATAGCAACTATCCCTTTCCCTAAGCATTTTGAGATGCCCAAGTTTGACAAGTATCGGGGGAAAGGAGATCCAGTAAACCATATCAAAGAGTTCTACATGGCGTGCCAAGAAGTGGCTTACAGTGATAACTATCTCCTGCGCCTGTTTCCCAAAAGCTTGGGAGGAACTGCTGTTGAGTGGTTTTATAAAATACCACATGGAACAATAAAAACCTTTGCTAAAATCTCTGAGAAGTTCATCACACACTATGCCCATAATGTGGAGAATGAGTTGTCCTTGCTAGACCTATGCAACTCAAAACAGAAAGACAGAGAAAGCCTTGTAGAATACTTGCAAAGATGGCAGAATCTTACAACCAGGTTATCATATCAGCCGCCAGAGAAGCATCTAACAAAGATCTTCATTGATAACCTACATCCAAAGCTATCCCATCACATGCGAATGAACTATCTTCAGACATACCAAGACATCAAGAGCAAAGGCATAGGCATCGAGAAAGCTCTCCTAGACGAAGGCACTATTCGTCACTTCAAGGATGATTCCAAGAACAAACCTAACAATGATAAATTCCGTTACTGGAATCGTAACAAGAATGTTGTTACAGATGGGGCCACTAACACTAAGAATGTACAATTCATTGTGGCTAGTCCTACACCAGCTCAAACATACCAACCACCACAAGCACCCATCTATCAGCAACCACCAGCTCCCGCATATCAAGCACCTATTTATCAACAGCCTCCTCAAGCTCATCAACCACCTGTGCAACAGTATTAGTAGCAATACCAACAGCAACAACCAGCACGTCAAGGCAATCCTGTTAATGCAGTTAACATTGCCCCAAGGCAGAACAAACCCAACAATCAGAACAATCCAAAGAGGACTTTCACACCTTTGGGTGAGCCTCTGGATCAGATCTTTTATCGGCTAGCCAAGGCAAATATGATCACATATCCGCCCATCCCACAGAAGGATGACAACGCACCAAAGTCTGATTGGTATAAAGAACATGAATACTGTGATTACCATCATGTGAAGGGGCACACAACATTGAAGTGCATGCGGCTTAAGCACTACATCCAGGATCTCATCGATCGCAAGGAAATCCAGGTCGATGCACCAGCTCAAGCTTCACCCAATGCCGGTTTGCAAATATATCAAAATGTGTTCCCTCAACATGATACCGGGAAGAATCAAGCCAACGCCAATCAGCCCTAAAATCGTGGCAAAGGCAAGCAAGAAGATCACATAGTGACCTACATCAACTATGACAAGTATGTCGGATGCATAACTCAAGTTGAGCCCATCCAAGATGAGCCCACCATCAATACCATCCACGTCAAAGGGCCGGATCGACAATGTGCTGCAACTACCCGCAGTGGTAGGATAACTGTTGCCGGTGCTCCTCCGAGATCAGCTGCTTCTCCAAGGCCAACATCTACTGCATCCACAACACAGTCTAACACCAGGCCAGCATCAAATGCACGTGCAACACAGCATAATGCACCAAGAGCACAATACAATATCATAGAGCATCTTGGGAACATGCCAGCCCAAATATCTATCTTGGATTTCGTCCGTACATCACCCATCCATCAGGAGATCTTGGATAAAGCTCTAAAAGAAGGCCATGTCCCCACGGACATTAACACAACTTAGTTTGAAACTCTTGTGGGACACCTATCAGCAGCATGTGCCTTGTCCTTCAAAGAATCTGATATACCAGATGTCGCTCCTGACCATACTCTCCCTCTCCGCATTGCTGTCATGGTCAGAGATTTCACCATCAAATGAGTTCTAGTGGATAATGGCTCAGCCCTCAACTTGTGCACATTAAAATTCATCAAGAAGATTGGGTTCACGGAGGCTGACATACAACATGAGCAAATCACTATCAAAGCATATGATAACTTGGAGTGTACCTCTGAAGGTACTATAACTTTGCCTATCCAGCTAGGCCCAGCAACACAAGATACTCTCTGCCACGTTGTTGATCTTGACCTACCGTTCAATATCCTCCTCGGTCGTCCATGGATCCATTCCATTAAGGCCGTACCATCTACTTACCATCAGTGCATCAAGTTTCCACATCAAGGCACTGAGGTTACCATCCATGCTGACCCTAACCCCTTCGCATACTGCCTTGCGATGGAAGCATCTTTCCCTCATTCTACTCATTGTCCTGGGACCGATATTGGTACTTCTATTGCTAGCTCATCCTGATCCCTTCGTGATCCAGAGACCATCCTCTCTTCCACCTTATCATCCATCAAGATCAACAACCAGGGTTGTGGCGAATACAGCCTCAGTGATGCATTTGCTGTAGGGGCTCTTCCACGTGATCCACATACTCAAGGGTGCCCAAGTTGTCAAAACAAGCCTGTTAAAGAACATTATAAGCTCAAGCAAATCAGAAACATGACTTTTGAGTCTCATGGTACCATCAACAGCAAAGAAATGGATCCAGATATTAACAAATGGTTATACAAAGATCCCCCATCACGTGACACCCAACTTCTTGAGTACTTCAAAGAGAAATATCCAATCCCCTACAAAAATGTCACAAAACACTATAACTATCAAGGTGGTGGTCTAGGACCACAAGAGGATGAAAATTTGTTTCCTATCATACCATCCCAAAATCCAGAACAGCAAGGACTTGGCTTTAATACCCCTCGCCTGCTTGAACAAGAGCCCAATACCACAACTGCGGACACTAACATGACCAACATGAACTTTTTGAATAGCCAGGATGACCTCGTGAAAATTGAAGACATCCCCGAAGAGAAAGACATCCGATCCTACGATGATATCTTTGCCGATGACACCCTCTTGGGGACTTCTGTCCTCCAACAACTCTCCATTAACCTCATAGATCTTCCCCTCACAAACCCTGACCTCATAGATTGGGACCAACCAAGCATCGCACACATCGATGAGTTCCAAAGTGCACAAGCACTCCTAGAATTCATGGGGGCATCAGGTCCAGCAAGCAATCAGGATTCAACATCAACCTCTGTCTATCAGCTTCACCCAGAAGGATATTTTGGGGAAGAGGCAAGCTTTAGTCACAAAAATGAAATAGCAAGAGAACATCATGAGTCTTTATGTGAAAACCCCCTTGGGGCACATTCTGATTCCAAAATAGTAAAAATAAAGGGCGTATCTTCTAGCGAAAACCTGGCAATTCAGGCGCTAGAATATGAAGCCTTGCCTCTTCCCCCTATCCAAGATTATAGACCAGAGCAATCGCCGATCATCATAGAGGAGACCAAGCCAATTAACTTGGGAACAGAAGAATGTCCAAGGATCACCTACATTGCAGTCAACCTAACAGAAGGAGAAGAAATGGCTCTCAGCACCTTGCTCAAGGAATCAGTTATCAACTTTGCATGGTCATACGCCCACATGCCTAGGCTTGATCCAAACCTTGTTGTTCATCATCTATCAGTAGATCCAAACGTCAAGCCAGTGAAGCAGAAGCTAAGGAAAATGCATCCAAAGGTAGCATTGCTCATCAAAACAGAGCTTGAGAAGCTCCTCCAAGCTAAGATCATCAGAGCAATAGATTATTCAGAGTGGATCTCTAACATGGTGCCAGTCACAAAGCCTTCTGGCGACATCAGAATCTGTACTAATTTTAGGGACTTGAACAAGGCATGCCCTAAGGATGACTTCCCATTGCCAAACATAGACATGCTTGTAGACCTCACAGCGGGTCATGAGATGTTATCATTAATGGATGGCTTTTCAGGCTACAACCAAATTCATATAGCAGAAGCAGATCAACATAAAACAACATTCACAACCCCATGGGGTACCTTCTGCTACAACATGATGCCATTTGGGCTAAAGAATGCAGGAGCAACATATCAGTGGGCAATGACAGCGATCTTCCATGACATGATCCACAAGATCCTTGAAGACTATGTGGATGATATCCTTGCAAAATCCAAAACAAGGGATGAACACCTCAACATCCTAGAGCGTGTGTTTGATCATCTGAATCATTATGGCTTAAAGCTTAATCCTAAGAAATGTGTCTTTGGTGTTACATCTGGCAAGCTTCTAGGCTTCATCATCTCTAGATGAGGCATAGAGATCGATCCTAAAAAGGTAAAAGCAATAACAGAGATGCCTCCACCAAGAAATCTCAAACAGCTCAGAAGCCTACAGGGCAAGCTTCAATCAGTACGATGATTCATCTCTCAGCTAGCAGATAAGTGTCAACCCTTCTCACATCTCTTATGCAAAGACACCAACTTCAAGTGGGATCCCATATGTCAAAGAAGCTTTGATAAACTCAAGGAGTATCTAGCTAATGTTCCAATCCTAGTACCACCGGTTCCAGGATGCCCACTCATCCTTTACATCTCAACAACAACTACAGCACTAGGGGCACTCCTAGCACAACATGATGATGAAAATAGAGAACGAGCTATCTACTACATCAGTCGCACTCTTATGGGCTATGAGCTTAACTATTCACCCATGGAGAAAGCATGCTTAGCAGTGGTCTTTGCCACTCAAAAACTTAGACATTACATGCTTAGCCACACAATCAACCTCATATCAAAGGTGGACCCTCTTAAGTATCTGTTATCAAGGACAACCCTCACAGGCCGTATGGCAAAATGGGTCATGTTACTCAGTGAATTTGACATTCAGTATGTAGATCACAAAGTAATCAAAGGGCAAGTCATTGCCGATCAACTAGCAGAAGCACCACTGGTGGATGCCTATCCACTAATCATGGAATTCCCCGATGAACATTTATGTATGATTGAAGAGCAGCCCATGTGGAAACTATACTTTGATGGTTCCAACACATCCCATAGCTCTGGCGCAGGAATCCTATTTGTCACACCTCAAGGTGACTATATTCCAAAATCATTCAAATTGGAATTCCCCTGTACCAATAACATTGCAGAATATGAGGCACTCATCTTAGGTCTCAAAACAGCTATCCAATGGAACATCACAGAATTACAAGTATTTGGAGATTCACAGCTAATTATCAAGCAAGTCCTAGATGAATATCAGACAAAGGACGAAAAATTACTACCCTACAAGCAACTGGTGGATAAACTGAAAGAGCATTTCCTACATCTACAATTCAATCAGATCCCAAGGCTTCAGAACAAAGCAGCAGATGCAATGGCAACCATCGGATCCTTATTGGAAATACCACGAGATGCATCACAGTATGAATTTCTAGTCGAGCAGCTGCACTTTCCAGCTTATGAGAACGCCGATGCAGACATGGTGTGTGTGTCTTGGTTGGTCCTCAATCCCCATGGTACCATGAAATCTATGCATATCTAAAAAATGGTACCCCATCTCACCAATAACCAATGCCAAAACCTTATTCGCAGAGCTTCCCGCTACACTCTTGTAGCCAACACCCTATATCGTCGCGGGTATCACAATGTCCTATCTAGATGTTTAGACTCAAACGAGGCCGTCCTAGCCTTACAAGAAGTTCACACTGGAATTTGCGGTGCCCACACGAGTGGCATGGTTCTAGCAAAGCAGCTGCTTAGAGTTGGATATTATTGGCCAACAATGGAACATGATGCATGTGAATTTGTCAAGAAATGTCTCCCATGTCAACAGCATGCTAATTTGATACATGCACCAGCACAGGATCTACAGCCTATTGCACCACCGTGGCCTTTTTCATGTTGGGGCCTTGACCTCATTGGCTTGATCACCCCCCTCTCTTCAGATGGACACAAGTATATCATAACAGCCACAGAGTACTTTACCAAATGGGTTGAAGTGATTCCGCTCACCCTAACTACTGGCATCCAAATATCTAAGTTCATCCTCTACCATATCATTTGCCGCTTCGGCATACCATCTACCATTTTCACAGACCATGGCACACCTTTTGAAAACCAGCATGTGGATGATCTATGTGCCAGGCTCCACATCCATCACCGTTTCTCCAGTCCATATTTCCCTCAAGGAAATGGCCAAGCTGAGGCAACTAACAAAACTATCTTGAAAATCCTCAAGAAGGTTGTCAATAATTCTGGTCATGACTGGCACCTCCAAATTAATCCTACCCTTTGGGCCTACCACACTTCTTATCGCACTCCCACAGGCACCACCCCATACTCTCTTGTATATGGTGCTGAAGCCGTTCTACCGATCGAGGTTGAGCTCCCATCCTTGTGCGTCTCCATGAAGAACTATACAACTGATGAAGACTATTGTGTGGCCCGGCTCACACAGCTAGATCTGCTAGATGAAAAGAGACAGCAAGCTTACGATCACCTGGTGGCATACCAAAATTGACTCAAAAGGAGTTATAACAAAAAGGTCCATCCTAGACAGTTCTAGGTCGGTGACATGGTTCTTAAAGAAAATCAGAAGGTCCTAGCAAATAGAGAAAAGAAAGGTAAGTTTGAGCCTACTTGGTTGGGCCCCTATGTTGTCACTGTATCCTTTGGCTCAGGAGCCTATCAGCTATCAACACCAGAAGGTGAGCCCTTGAATGATCCTATCAACATCATCCATCTGAAGAGGTTCTATGCCTGAACCTGATCCTGCATATATCAAAAAATCCAAAAACATTCAAAAAAAGCAAAAAAGAAAAAGAGAAAAGCAAAAGAAAAAAAGAAAAGAGAAAGAGAAAATAATCATCCAATGGTGAAAACTTGGCAATTCAAGCGCCTTGGACAAGTATGTTGGTGAAAACCTGGCAAATAGGTGCCAACATAGTAAACTGAGCTATTTATCTATTCAGTTGTCCTTTCAGCTACCGTCTTCTTCCTCCATCCACAATCTCCTAACAGATCTCCCAGCAGTTCCATCTCCCCTATCTTCCAAACATTCAACTTCCATCTTCCTCCAACCCATCTGCAATCCATATCTTGTTCTAAAGCTTTGTGCCATATCTTGTACCATATCCCTTTCCCTTTCCTATACAGCGCTTTCCTTTTTTTAAATATCCTTCTTGTCTCCGTCCTAGTGAGAGTCCCGCTGAGTGTGATCTTCCTATCCCCAATCTTGAGCTTCTGTACATATCCCTTGTGCATATCGTTCCTCCTTGTTGTACATAACCTTTGTCCGTCCTGCAGCAGCATTTGATCAAATATCTTGTCCCATCCCCAGCCTCAGAAAATTTGTAGTCCCACTCGGGCCTTGTGCTTCAAGCAACATCAATTGACGATTTATCCTTGCTCATCCTGATTATTCCTTGAACTTCAACTTTTTGCCAGCGAACAACTACACTTATTCTCTCACCACCCATGGGTCCTTGAGGATATATCATTCCTCCTGTCCGACCTAATCTTCCATCCTGGTCCTTGAGGATATATCGTTCCTCCTGTTCGACCAATCTTCCCACCATCAATCAAACCTAATCTCTCTCCTTGGCAAAGGATGTCTTTTGTGGAGTTATCATTTTGATCTTGGATTTTTGTCCTTTGGGTCTTGTTAATCTTTTTTGGCTTCTCATTATCTCACCAGGGTCACCATGATTCATTATATCACGGTGTGCTGCGTGTGTGGATAATCTGGGGCAAGGTCTTTTGATCTTTCACTTCTGCCTGTGAGTCAGTTGTGTGTTTGTGGTTCCTTCAGCATCGGTTCCACCATGTCGCCTCTGCGCTTCATGTGTGATGTTGGGGCAACCCTATGTGTTTGTTTAGCATCAGTCCTCGTCAGTCCTCTGCAACGCTGGTGACAAGGCCTCGTGATCCCAGTATCCTTGGCAGGTCTCTAGCATTGCTATATTAAATCTAGGCTGTGCACTCCCGTTTGCACTTGGAGCTATCTGGTCCCTTCCATTTATCATATAGATTAATCTTGCATCTTTGCATACAGCTGCATCTTGCATTTCCATCTCATCTTGCATATCATCCACCTTTTGTTCTTAGAAGTGAGGTTATTTATCTCCCCTTTCTTCCTAACCCCTCTTCCTTCCTCGTCCCAGTAGGGCACTCTTTGTCTTCTTGGTGTCCCAGGGCATAATCCCTCTTTCTCCTTGTCCCACTGGGTGCATCTTCCATGATTTTGTCCCACCGGGGCATGTATCCTCTTTCTTCTAGTCCACCCGGGCGTCGTACCCTCTTCTTTTGATTCTAGCCTCGGCATCTTGTTTTTTTGTCTTTGACGCCATGCCACTTGCGGCATCGCATCAAAGAGGGGCAAAATGTAGACACCGAAAAATCCTACAGAAAATACATTATTTTTGTTTTCTGAAAATCCTTGATGACATCATCATTTATTAATTAATTATTTATTTAATTAATTAATTTATTTTTATGGCATTAAATCCCTCTCTCTTAATTAAAAATCTTTAATTAAGGAATCTAGCCTAAAAATGTCATTTGGACATTATCCCTAATTTATTAATTATTTAATTAATAAATTGCCCAAAAACTTTAAAAATAAATTAATTTATTTTTAATTTATTTTTTATCCCAAACTTGGCCAATTTCCTTAAGACCACTAACCTCTTCCAAAATCTTCTAATCCCTTCTTAATTTCGATTAAAAGGCTAATCCCATCTTTTCTAACCCTAATCCCAAGGTTAAATATTTAATTAAGGTTAAATATTTAATTTTCATATTTATTGAAAATATTTTAATAAATATTCCTAAAACTTAAGCTTTTGGAATGAATAACTTTTATTCCATGAAACTAAGGAGAAATCTAGACTCTTCTAGAATCTTCCCAAATCCACCCTCTTCACCCATCCTAATCCTTTTCTCTGTCCTAATCTAATCCTAATCCTACCCTTAAACCTTTGTGCAATCCTAACCAAGCTTAAGACTTTCCTAAACCAAAGCAAAGTCTTTCCTTCCAAATATCTCAACCACAAAGCATTTATTGCTTCCCCAAAGTCTTCAAAGCCTCTTAAAGCCCATTCATTGCTCTTACAAGCATTTATTTGGAGAGTTATGAGCTTGGAGCCCCCTTTGTTGACTCCTCTTTGCCCTTCCTTTCATCCACTCACCTTGTGACATGTGTCACCTCCTGATTGGCTGAGAACTAGCACAATCCATGTGCTTCTCTTTGAGTGAATCTTGGCCTCTCTTAAAGATTTCAATCCTGGCCATTCATTCCTCCTACCCCAAGCCTTTAGAAATCTTATAAATACCCTCACTTCCTAAGGCAAATCATCCTTCAACTCTCAAACTCAATAGCAAAGTTATAATGTCATTTTCATTCTAGCATAAGCATAAACTCATCTTTTTTAGATCATTTTCAAGCTTAAATCACATCTAAATTAGCTTAAATGGATTAACATAGATTCATTTCTTGTTTTAATCTTAGTTCATTTATTTAGCTTTGCATATTTGTGTGTTCTTGAGGCCTTCGAGGCAAAATAGGTTCCTCATACCTATTTTGTGTCATTTTGGGTCTTCTTGATCCTCAAATCATCCTACTTTGCATGCTCCAAGTGCTTGAGTTTGCACACCCACATCCCTCTATATCTAAGCATATCAAACGGTGCATGGGCACATCCGTTTTAGGCTTAAACTGAGGTGGCTTTGATTTTAGTTTGCTTACCTTTAAATTTGATTTGATAATATGCTATGACGTTTGTTTGTCTTTGGCCTTCAAAACAGGTTTAGGTGCACTCTCAAAATCCTAGTCTACAGATTTATTACCATTACATGTATTATCATTGTTCATATTTCACGCATTATCATTTGCTCATATTAATCATTTATTACCATTTCTTACATCATCCTATGTATTCACCTTGTTTCTATCATAATCATTCATTCATTTACAATTCTTGCAACATCACTTACATTGCATTAGATAAAATAGAATTAAATAAACAACCATTTAGGAAATACATTCATATGAACATCATCATCACTTGATCAATCATCAACCATTATGCATCCACATGAAAATAAATCTGAATAGAGGTAATTTGGAATCACCTTATTCGTGTAAGTGTGTGGGGAAAATGTAAGATTCACTCCTAAATCCAAATTCCCAAAGGAGAGATCCAGTTTGATCAACCAAGAGGTTAATACACAATCGAATCAATCTATGAAGAATATGGAAAAGAGAGAGAAACCCTATACTTCCCTATAGTTGGATTAAGCTTGAAATCTGAAATAATTGACGTGCAAATACTAACCTTGAATTAGGGAAGATCTAGAAAATGCTAAATTCTAGCTTTTGTATGAACTTTCTAAATATTCCATCACTTGTTCTAGACTGGAAATGTCGAGGCGAACAAAACCCAAAAATCTTTTCTCCAAATTCACATAGGTCAACTTTGACCTTTTAAACGGTCAAAGACCACATTATTTATTTGAAGTCTGATTCTGATTCTGTTCACAGATCCTAAAATATTTCCAAAAAGGGTATCCAAATTCACTCTTAGATTCAAGATTTCACACTTATACCTAGAAAATAGGGGTTTTTGGTTGTATGGGGGGTTTGCCTTGGTCAAACCTCGGTTCAGAATCAACCTTAATATTGAAATTGAAATAGGAGAATGCTAGCAAGTAGTAGAAATGAATCTAACAATGAAGCTATGCAATTCAATAGATATTCTAATGTATTTGGAATGTAATCAAATATATTGATATGAAATCTTGAACATAACATCATCAAACTGTTAGGGATTTTTCTTGTGGGTCAAACTTCGCAAGGATATTGGCTTGATTCTTAGTAAAAGGGCTTCCAAGTTTGCAAGAAAAACCTAATTGATGAGGATTGGATAAGATCCTCCTTCTTCTTTGAGCTCCATAGCACTCAAGTTTGTATTTCCTACAAATAGGTTACTATCTTTCAAGTAAACTATGGATCGGTGGGTTAGTTTTTCATTGTCATGCTATTGAGTTCATTAGAGGTACCTTTATGGAAGATAATTTTGAAGATAGCTAAGAAAAACCTATTGCAGAATGTGACTAATGAAACTCATAGTATGATAACATGAATAATGGCATAAGGGTGATGAGTCATTCTTCTTTTTATGAGTAAAAACTCAAGGAAGGCTAACCTTAGATTCACTCTTCAAGGAATCAGCAACTATGGATTGTAAAGCATCAGGGACAGTCCTATTTTTTAGGTATATGAACATGAAATGAAATGGTATTGGTAATGATGAATTTGTGTTTGATGACTGAAAGGTGTTTGAATGACAGAGATCAGATCAATGCCTAATCCTTTGGGAAAAGAGTCTAACATAAATCAATAGAGGAATTTCTAGGAAATACAGTGATATGCCTTACAAACCACATACAATTTGGATAGAATGCCTTACAAAATATCTTCTGAGTCTAGGTTTTCTACCATCAAAATCTTCCACAGATGTATTCATTCTTTGAAATTGCACATAAGGATTTAATTCTTTCCTTCAAAGAAACTCATGCAATAATTAGATAGCTTCCTTACAACTATTATGTTCTAGGTGCCTTACAAATAGAGACATATAAGAATAAACACAAAGCAAAGAGACAATAATAGAACCAAGGTAGAAATTGTATTGTATTTCATGGATGTATATCAATACATACAAGTAAACTCTTTACTCAAAATCATAGGATCAATAATCTACTCTACAAAATTTGTATTATCAGCATTCAACCATCAAGAATATGGAACCAGAGAATAGAATCCCTTGGATTGCTAAAGAATGGAACTAGGAACCAAAAAGATGGGAAAATCAAAAAGTTAGGAGACCCAAAAAGTTTCAAAACCCTTACAAAATAAAAAATTCAACACTATATACCCCTGGTTACCTTGAAATCCTACCCAAGTTAGAATGCAACAAGCTATGGATAACCAAGGTAAGGGTTAGGGTTTCCACCCACCAAACAATTCAAACAAATCAAAAATCAATACACTGGAGGGAAAACCAAGCAACCCTAAACAAATAGATCTAAGAACTGATCTTCATTAATGAAAATCTCCTAATTTATAGTGAAGATCACACAAACACCATGCTTATCAGTCCAATTTGTACTACTAAAACCATAAATTCTGGTCCTTTTTGTCATTGGATCCCCTCCACAAATTTTAATTTTAATTTCAATGGCTATTTTATGGCTCTAGTAGCAAATTGATAGTCAATATTCAAACTTGAATCAACTTTATATCATGATCATTTGATCTTCATGTTTCCCAGGCTTTAAGTCCTAACTCAATTGGTACCTTGGGTTTACCTTTAGTGAACATGTGACAAAGCCTTTTTTTATTCATGAGATGAAACCCCTAACTCATGTTTAACTTCAGTGAATCAACAAATAAAGGAAAACACTTGACCTCGGTTCATAATTGGTGAACTAGCGACTAAAGGAACCCTCACCAATTTGTGAGAACTCTGAGAGCACCGCTAAATCATTTGGCTACTATGTGAACACTGTTCACCAAATTGCTAAGTCTTCTAAGACCCTTCACCCAAACATCACATGAACCAGTGAACCAAGAAAGCATTTGTCAGAACTGCCAAAAAGATGGAGAAACTTACTAGGCCCACAAAGAAGATCAACGGTTGTCTCAAAAGCACATAGACCTCCAAGGTTCCATTAGATTATAAGACAACTATTGAATAGAGAATCTCTCCCTGCTCTGAGAGCCCTCTGACAGGATATGAAATCAATGGTCATCTAATAATCTCATGCGTCTGACATATTCCTTAAGAACTTATGCTTGTCATCGATGCTCTGCAAGTGCCAGGACCCTTTGACATGCTGAAAACTAGCTCCCACTAACAACATATCTAGTCATTCACCCATGGATAAATCACAGCTTACCATATCACGCACATGTAGCAGTGGACCCATCAAAAGAAAAGATTACATCACAAAGTAGAATCAACAGTTATCATAAAACCGCAAGCCTCTGACAAATTCTATCAGATCTTACGACAACTATTAAATTAACCTTTTTATATAGCTTTGATAGACCTTTGACATAGAAAAGAATCAATGGCTGGTCATATAGCCTCATGTGTCAGAAATAACCCTTAAGATCATAAGCTGACTGTTGATGCACTGCCACTGTCAGAACCACTAAACCTCCAAAATTGTTGGCCCCACTGACAATATTCTAATTCATTAATATGTGGACCAATGAGAAAATGTTGACTAAGCACACCTAGCATGTGGACCCATCTACAAACAAAAGGCAACGTCATAAAAGAGAATCAATGATCATCACAAAAGTGCAAGCCTCTGACAAAACCTTTGTGCTTTCATGACAACCATTAGATCAAGATGGTGTCAGAGCTGAGCCCAGGAAAATATAGAGCTGAGGACTTTAGGAAATATTTAAGCGCTAGACTTAGGAAAAATTACACCGATGGACTTAGGAAAAATTAAAGCTGGGTGCTTGGAAAATTAGGAGAATAAAGGCCACCAGGGTAATAAAATTTAACACACATGCCTTTATGAAATTTTAAGTGGCCTGAAAAGTAGCATGAAATTAGAATAGGGCTAGGGCACACTTAGGGTTTTCCTTGCAAACGGCTAGATTTTTTAAAATTTTAGCCTAGGGTTTAGCCAGAAAATAGGGAAAAACAACTGCAGAGACCGAAAGAAAAATGGTAGGGCCATGAAAATTTGTAGGTACCAACAATGGCTCTATCTAAGGATGTTGAAATGAAAGTTTTAACAAGAACCATAGGACTCTGGGACATGGACCAAAAACCACACTAACCTAAAATAGGGAAAGAAATAGACAACCCAAAAGGAAACCACCCTGTATAGAAATTTACAAAGTATTTACACATGCATGATAATCAAAAACTTAACTGAAGAAGGGCTTCAAGAATTTCCCATGCACTAGCAATTCAAAGACTTGACCATCCATGTTCTTCAGCAAGTAGGAATCCTTCCCAAAACTATCACGAATCAGAAAAGGACCAAGCCATAGTGATTCAAATTTCTTATGGTTCCCTTTATCTTCTGCCCTCATATTCCATTGAAGTACCAAATCATCAGCTTTGAATTTTTTGGTAGTTAGTCTTTTGTCAAATAAGTACTTCATCTTTTGTTGGAATTTAATATTATTCTTCTGACTTTCTTTTCTCTGCTCATCCAACTCTATTAGATACATTATTCTATTCTGCATGGGCTCTATGACATCCAACTCCTCATCCTGAATAAACTAATAAATTGGAATTAGATTATTTATAGGTAGCCTTGACTACAAACCATACACAAGCTCAAAGGGAGAATAACCAGTGGCTCTTTTCACTGTAATCCTATCTTCCCATAAGGCCAATCTCAACTTGGAATGCCAAACTCTCTTATTTTTTCCAAGTGTTTTCTTCAAGATTGTCAGGATACTTTTATTTCTAGACTCAGCCTATCCATTTGCTTAAGGATGATAAGGAGATGAGTAGGAAGTGATGATTCCATTTTCATTATGAAACTCCTTAAACTCATCTAATCTAAAACATATTGCATTATCTGTAATCAACTTCACCGGAACACCAAATCTAGTCAAAATATTGTCAAGTAAGAAATCAATCACCACTTTACTCATTGCCCTCCTTGTAGGAATAGCCTCTATCCATTTTGTGAAATAGTTAGTTGCAACAAGTATATAACTATGTCCTCCACTAGATTTCTTAGCAAACTCACCTATGAAATCCAAGCCCCACATGGCAAATGGTGCTTCAATAGCTATTGGGTTTAATGATAATGCTCCTGAGTACTTTAATTTTGAAGCAAACCTTTGACAAGCTTCACATTTCCTGACATACTGAAATGAATCTTTAAACAATGTAGGCCAAAAATAACCTTCCCTTAAAACCTTGTGAGCAGTAGTCCTTGCTGAAAAATAACCTCCACAAACACTAGCATGCATTTCATTTAAAACCTTCTCTACCTGATATCTGTCAAGACAAAATAGTAAGACCCCATCTCTATTTTTCCAATACAAATCTCCTTTATCAATGTATATTTCTGAGCTTGCAATTTCAAGGATCTCTTTTGGTTATCTATCATATGCTCTAGGCATCTAGCATTCTTTATGAAATATACAATATCAGCATATTTTGGTTGCAATTCAATACTTGTGATTTTCATATCTAGAGTTCCTTCATTATTTACTTGGACTAGGTCCATATTTTCTTCAGTCATCAATTTTTCCAGACCTTTTCCTCTCACAAGCTTAGTGATATGAATTTCCAAATTGAATTCTTGAATTCTAGCAATCCACTTCCATCTCTTACCAGTGACTTTAGATTGAGTAAGAACATCCTTTACTACTGAATGTGGGACATATGCAACAACCTTAGCACACACTAGATAACACCTAAAAGATTTGACTGCTTTTACCAATGCATATGCCTACTTCTCCATCATCTCATAATTCAACTCAGCAGCCTACAAGGATTTGCTAAAAAATGCAATTGGATGTTCAAAACCCTCATTTTCTTTTTGTAATAGAATAGTAGCAATGGTGTGAAATGATGCAAAAGAGAACAATGAAAAAGGCTTGGTATAATCAGGAGATCTTAGCACAGGTGCTTGTTGGACCACATCCTTAATTTTCTCAAATGCAGCCTGAGCCTCTACAGTCCATTGAAACTTCACATCCTTTTTCAACAAATTTACTATAGGCCTGATAATTTCAGCAAAATTTGCAATGAATCTCCTAACAAAATTGATCTTCCCTAGAAAGGCTTGCACCCCCTTGAGATTTTTTAGTGTGGACACCTTCTTGATTGCTTCAACCCTCTCTAGATCAATTCTCATTCCATCTTTTGATACAATGTGTCCTAGAAGCTTTCCCTCTTTGACTGTAAAATTACATTTTTTAGGATTCGGGGACACACCATATTCCAGAGCTTTGACAAAAATCCTTTCTAGGTGTGAACAATGGTCAATAGCCAATTTTGAGTAGGCAGTTAGGTCATCCTGATATACAACCATAAATAGGTCTATGTACTCTTCGAAAGCAACATCCATGGCTCTTTGGAAAGTTGCTCCGACATTTCTAAGACCAAATGGCATTCTGACATAAACATAGGTTCCTCGAGATGTGGTGAATGTTGTCTTGAATTATTCAGATTCCTTTACCAACACCTGGTTATATCCAAAAAACCATTTATCATAGATAATAATTCACAACTAGTGATCTTGTACAACATTGCCTCCATATTAGGCAGTGAATAATTATCATTCAATGATGCAACATTCAAATTTCTAAAGTCCACACACAACCTAATGTCACCATTCTTCTTTCTAACTGGGACTAAATTAGATACCCAAGTTGAATGCCTTATAGGTTGAATTATTCTTGTATCTCTCAACTTGACTAGCTCCTGCTGCATCTTAGGAGCCAACAATGGGTTAATGGGCCTTTGCTTTTGTCTGAATGGTCTAACATCTTGCTTTAATGGGATCTCATGTTGGAAAAGGTCCTCTCTATAGGCTTTTAGGTCATCATAAGACGATGCAAACACATGCTTGTACCTTCTCAACAACTTTATCAAATTATCCTTCAATTGAGGGGCTAATCCCTTTCCAATATAGACCATCTGAGGAGCATTATGTGATCCCAAATTCACTTCCTCCAAATCTTCTACATTAGCACTACTTATTTTTGACATATGATCATTTTGGCTACTATACAATGCTTTTAACTTAGTTAAGCCTTTAGGAATACTATTTGAATTCAGCTAAATCACCTCATTTCCCATGACCATGTCCTTGCCTTCAATTTCCTCAACCAAAGTGTTGCATTCTATAGGTTGATCCTCATATATGTCAAGATAATGAATAAATCTCAGGATATCATGATCATCCTCAAAGACCTACCAATTGTAAATGTTGTCTGCAACAACTAGTCTACATTTTACTTCAAGAATTGATACTCCAAACAAAGTTGAATCATCCCTTTTCAAGGCAACATTGGCCAAAAAATCAGCCATTATGTTACTTGATCTTTCTACCCAACATATATTGAAAGCATCAAACATTTCAATCTGATCCCATATTACATGTTTGTACAATTTCAATCTATCTTTCTTGATAGCATATTTAGATCGAACTTGTGCTACCACAAGCTCAGAATCACCAAAAACCTTTAAACATGTTGGAGCTTTTTCTTGCAGGACCAAACTTGAATCAAATGGTTGGGCTTGAATCATAGGTTAGGCAATCAAGCTTGACAAGAAAAACAATCCAATTGATAAGGATAGAGAGAAATCCTCCTTCTTTGAGCTCCACATTCACTCAAGCAGGTATTGCCTTATCTACACACTCATGCCATCCTTTTGGTGAATAAAAGGCCTACAAACAGATTAGTGTGGAATAGCCTTCAAACCCCTTCAGGTAACCTGTACCCCAATGAAGCCAATTCATATACAAATAGCCCTATTTGCATAGAATGAGTCTGAAGACTAGAGAGGAACTCCTACTACTACCACCAACATGAAAATGGTATTGATATTTAAAGATGCAAAAAATAACCCAAACCCATCAAACACTGAACTCAACTGAATGTACTATTCCTTGATCAGTGCCATTATCCATTGGGCAGACCTCATATACAAACAATGAAACATGAACCAACTATTTTCAAAGACTCATAGCCATAAATATAAACATTCCAGCCCATCCACTACTTATGAGATCCTTCTATAGACAACCAAGATGAATCTATGTCCCTTCTAAAGTAAATTACACTTGATCCTAAATCAAGAACTAAAGACAAGAACATATGCAAAGGTAACCCTATGCAATGGATCAGAAAATCCAAAACTCACATGAATGACACCAAGGAGAGACTTGTAAACATGAAATAGTTATATTAAGTATGATTAGTCATGTACATGATGAAAGTAGGATAGAGATCAAACCACTTCAATAACCTGCAAAAGACTTCTAGAAATTCTATTCAGCTTACATGCAATTTGATAGAGTTTTCTATTTTCCTGGAACTGACAAAATTTTGAACCCCTTCTAAGTCAAAAAAGCTACAACTTATACCACTCACTACCTTGGAAACCCAAAATAGGTTACAACAAGCTACAGACAGCTAGGGCCAAGGTTTCACCCACTAGAACAACCAGAAAAATATCAAAATTTACTGTAGGGGCAAGAAAAAATAGGCAACCTGGTAAGAACAGATCCAAAAATGATCTTCATTTATGCCAATCCTCTAAAAATGTACCAAGGACCAAGAATTTGTCATCCCAAATAGTCCTTTCACCCACTTGCAAATACACCTCAAGCCAAGATTTTATTCATTCCTTTACGGTACAAATCCCTACAATGAACTAGCGCCACCAAACAAATCAAATTTGGCCGTGAAAGCATTCAGAACCAGTACATTTTGTCACTGCAGATCCTCAAGAAATTCAAATTCAAACTACAATGGTCACCAAGTATTTCACGGGCTACAGCTTTAACTCAACTGCACCTCGGGCTAACTCTACAACGGTGACGTACAAGAGTTGTCACATGATCACATAGCACAGAGATGGGCTATGCAAACATGTGACAACCCACAAACCTTAACCACTAGCATAACCACCACTGCTACTTGCCAATGTGACACCCTTGTCACATGATCGCATGGCCGAAAGATGGCCCTTGCGATCATGCAACAAGGCAACAAGACTACCACCTCACCCCCTTTACCTTTCCTTATAACCACCGCCGCTGCTAACACAAAGTGTCAGTTGCATGATCACAAGCCATGGAAATGGCCCTTACAATCATGTGACAAGGCCATAAGACTACCACATTGTCACTCATCAGCTAATGAAAAGTGAACACCAGCACTACGTGACATCTTGGACCCACCACACAAAATGCACACCTCCACAACAAAAGACAACAGGCCCACCTGACAAGCCTAATCACCACCTCAAACCAACTGGAAGACCCCACATCACCACCTACCACTGAGCCCCAGGGACACATGTCAACCAGTCACATGATCGCATGTCAGAAAACTCTAACATGCGATCATGCGATAGCCAACCCCAGGCTACCACATCACTAACAGCGGGACCACCAAACTGCATCACCGATGGGCCTCAGCACAAAAAGGTAACCAGTGGCATGGTCGCATGTTAGAAAACTCTGACATATGATCATGCAACAACCTATCATTTCAAAGCACATTTGAAGACCCGAGTTCATAGGATAGGTGGCAATTAGTCGCAACTTCATAAGAAATAAACCTTGTGTAACTTTTCCATGTGAACAAGTGTCAACCACAGATTCTATCTGAACATTAACTGCACAAAGCAACTACGAGGAACCGGGACCCACACAGACAGGTGGCAAGTGGTCACATGATCACATGTCAGAAAAGTCTAACATGCGGCCATGTGATAACCAATCAGGAAGAGCCTACAAACCTGGACCCACCATCCATCACACTTGCGCAATAAGGACCAACAAACAAGGAGTGCCGACAAAAGGGATAAATGTGAGGTTGAAAACATCCAAGGTTTTCGATGAAGGATAAAAAACACATAGAGTTTTCAAAATTGAAACAAAGGTAAACAAGGATGCAAAAACATTGAGGGTTTTCATGCAGGCCAAAAAGATTGAAAACATCATGGATTTTCAAAAACACTATGGGTTTTTGACACTATGGTAGATTTTGAAATATTTTCCTGTAAACCTTAGAACTTGAATAACTTTCTAGATTTTGTGATTTATGAGACATGATCTAGACTAGAGCATGGTGACAACATGAACAACCTACAACTATGGGCGCACAGCATGAAACACTATGGATTTTCAATGAAAGATGAAACTGTGCAACAAGGTGGGATAACTTAACAAAAAATTGCAAGGAAGATAGGCCATTTTCATAAGATCTTTGCTATGGCTGGAAAATGGACTAATAGTGGCTCTAGTTGGGGATGCATGGCTCTTCCAGGCATGGTAAGAATTTAGATCTCTAGGAAAAGTAGACCATACCTAGACAAAACAATTAGGCCCTCACCCCACTTTTAATCCAAAATTTCACAGACTGGCTCCTCACAAAAACCTGGCACCGTTTGTACAAAATATACAAAAAATACATAAGTAACATCGGTATGCCAGAAGAAAACCAACCCTTTCCTCTATCAAAAACTTGGTTTCTACTCACAAAATCAAACAAATGTCTGAAACCTTTTCCACATGCACAATGACATAAAACACTGTCAGGTACTGACTGCAAAACAACCTTGGGTTTATCATCACCAATGCCCTCCTCCACATGTTCCCCCACAAACTCACTATTTGGAAAACATGCATCATTAAAATCATCATGGATTGAAACATATGAAAGGGGACAAGAAACCAATACCTTTTCTTCTTGGCTGCAATCATCCAGCTCATCTTTAATGCATTCTTGCATATCAAAAGAAAAGCAACTAGACTCACTTTCACTTACCTCAGCCAAGGCCACTAAAACATACTCATATATCAGGTTACTCAGGTTTATCAAGTATGATTTCTCTTGATAAATGACACCTTTATCCTCATAAGGATGATCCACATGATCAACATCATGAACTAGATTATCACCATTATTCTCACTACTTGGTGGTAGAAGAAAAACATTGTCCCAATGTAATGCATCTTCATCAATAGAGCAACATTCATCCTACATTACCTTTCTTTCAACTGGCCTCATTTGTGAGGGAGACTCCAGATCAATTGTATGTGAAACTTTGAGTGTAGAAGGTGAGTAATCCTCAACAAATTCCATCCTCTGAGCACACTCCTCAAATAATGGGTTAGAGACTACATGGAATTGTTTCTCATAATAATTTGGACAAAGTGCCAACTAGTTCTCACTAGTGTCCTCATCAAATAACACATTGGTAACCTCACTATATATGTCTTTATTTCCATCATCATACACATCTTCAAAAGAAGAAGAAAATTCAGAGTCAAAGCTAGAGCATGACTCACCATCATTGCTATCAACATATGAACAATTAGTGTTGTACTCATCAGAAGAACCATCCCATGGATTTCCCCAAAAATCTTCGACTTCCAAGACCTTGTAATCAGCATCACTATCACCCACTGACATAGAAGACTGCAAAGAAAAAACCTCTGCAACATGAGAGAAACCCCGTGACATATCATCAAAAAGAAATTCATTCTCAACCTCATCCATGCTCCCACAATCAACACCTTTCTCAGCATCTGTATCAACATCACTTGGTGGCAAAGAATTTTCATAATTATCATCACTATTCTTGGGAAAATCATGCGAAGGGAGAAGTGTATCCTTCACAATCTAAAATTGTCCATTACCATCATTACTTTCTTCTTCCCATGTTGCATCTGACTCATATGAAGACACCTCTCCATCACTGCCTTCATCACCCTCACTGGAGTAACCACTTTCAACACTATGTTCTTCTGACTATGACTGATATGCAAATGAATCATATTCCTTACCTTGTGCAACAACTTCAAACTCATCATTAGAGACATAACTTTTAGCCTCTTCATTTTCATAGGACTGAGACATAGAAGTAGCAATTTCATGTCTAGGAACATCAGTAGCATTATATTTATAATCAATATTACAAGGATTGATTGTGGTAGCTAATTCACAACTCAAGCACCAGTACAGTGCTCAATCCTATTAGGGTCTAGAATATATCTTACTATTTTAGCATCCTAAATACATGTCTCATCAGTAGCAAAAGACTCAACAACATTTATACACATATTCTGATTTGACATCTCATCCTGATTACAAACCATAGCAGAAGTGTTGATACACTGATTTGGAACTACATTATTAGCACTACATTCTTCTTTTCTTTCACATTCATTATACCGGCAGACACTCATGGAAAAATGACCTCTAGTCAATCCATATTTCAAATTGTTTTCAATATCCATTGTAGTTACAAATGCCTGATATAATGTCCTAGGCTCTTTATCCCTCAACAAGTAATTCATTTTCTTATCAAATGCATCAAAATAGACATTTACACACACTTGGTCATTGGGTCTATAACCTTCAGGAATTTCATTCAAAACTTTTGCAAATCTAATATTGAACTGAGGGACAAGTTCATCTTTCTCAATATGAATCTTTAAAAACTTATCATAAGAATCAGATATGCTTACCCTTTCCCAAAACTGCTCCATGAAGGCTGAATGCATCTCACTCCAAGATGAAATAGAACATGCTGGCAAGAAAGAAAACTAGTCTCTAGCATCACCCTTTAGAGTTTGAACAAACAATTTCATCCATAGGTCTTCATGGAAAACCTCAAAATCATTCATCACATCAGTAAAGCATTGAACATGTCTTCTTGCTGACTAATACTGGTTCCTATTAAACTTAGGCAAGTATCCCTTGACTTATCAGGGATCTTATTAGGGAAACCAAGTATGTCATCATAACAAAATGGCACATATCCTCTGACAAAAGAAACCCTGTGAACATCCATTACTAGCTGCAAATTTGTATATGTACTTGAAAATATTCAAGACCAATGATAGGAAATTTATACTTGAAAACTATCCTTCTTTTGTCACTGAACCTTTCCTACATACTTCACACTTATATGTCCTTTCTTAATGACAAAACCATTTGATAAGGACCATGCAAATGTAATACATTAAATGGAGAATACCTGGATTGCCTTGCTAAATGTTGTTGCCTTCTTCTTATCTGACTGAAGTCCCAACAAAACTTCACAATTTAGGTTCTTTCTAGCACAGAGTCACCACCTCTCTTCAGAGGACACAAAATTTCACTGATCTATCTTGAAACACCAATAGACTCTAGGCTCTTCCACAACAAAGTCACATATAACCCAATCAACAAATCCAGGTAACACATTTGCAAATCTGAAAAGCAATTCTCAGATTGGAAAATGTATAAGACTCTTCCCCAAATTGAATACAACAAGACTCTAGGATACTCTTATTAGTAAACTTATTTCATTTCCCCAGTAGAGTCACCATCTTGTTAGAGCTTTTTCTTGCAGGAGCAAACTTGAATCAAATGGTTGGGCTTGAAGCACAGGTTAGGCACTCAAGCTTGACAAGAAAAATAATCCAATTGATAAGGATAGAGAGAAATCCTCCTTCTTTGAGATCCACATTCACTCAAATGGGTATTGCCTTATCTACACACTCATGCCATCCTTTTGGTGAATAAAAGGCATGCAGATAGATTAGTGTGGAATAGCCTTCAAACCCCTTCAAGTAACCTATACCCCAATGAAGCCAATTCATATACAAACAACCCTATTTGCACAGAATGAGTCTGAATACTAGAGAGGAACTCCTACTACTACCACCAACATGAAAATGGTATTGATATTTAAAGATGCAAAAAATAGCCCAAACCCATCAAACACTGAACTCAACTGAATGTACTATTCCTTGATCAGTGCCATTATCCATTGGGCAGACCTCACATACAAACAATGAAATATGAACCAACTATTGTCAAAGACTCATAGCCATAAATATAAACATTCTAGCCCATCCACTACTTATAAGATCCTTCTGTAGACAACCAAGATGAATCTATGTCCCTTCTAAAGTAAATTTCACTTGATCCTAAATCAAGAACTAAAGACAAGAACATATGCAATGTTAAGTTTCCGAGATCGAATGCAAATGTAATGGCATTGTCATATTGTCTATGTTTTCCAAATGCGTTGATCTCTTTGTACTTATACAAGACAATGATAAGAAGAGACATGTCCTTTTAAAGGGACATGTCTATTCATTAATCTTTATTAATTATTTAACTATATATGTATATTAATATATAAATAATATCAATTATATATATATA
Source organism: Chamaecyparis obtusa (assembly GCA_027943335.1). Lineage (NCBI taxonomy): Eukaryota > Viridiplantae > Streptophyta > Pinopsida > Cupressales > Cupressaceae > Chamaecyparis > Chamaecyparis obtusa. The sequence goes on from BSBK01001816.1 coordinate 1,051,889, forward strand.
TATATATATATATATATATAGTAATTATAATACATATTATTATTATTATTACATATATATATATATATATATCAATATATACTTGATAATTCAATAACAATGATTTTATCTGAATGAAGCTACATTCCTTAACACTCCCTCTTAGCTAGGGAAGATAAAAGTCAATAATATGTTTTACAAAACATCAACTAAATAATATCAATAATTGTGATCTATTTCAACATCACATGATGTCTATCACAATCAATAATTGTGATCTATTTCAGCGTCACATGATGACTATCACAATATAAGTACCGATGATTTGTTTCAGTGTCACACGATGACTATCACCTTCAATATTTGTGATTTGTTTCAGCGTCACATGATGACTATCACAATATCTAGGTACCGGTGATATGTTTCGGCATCACATGACAACTATCACCTTCAGTACTGTGATCTGTTTCAGCATCACATGATGACTATCATAGTACAAGATCATGGTCATTTTAAGGAACTCAATCCACCATGTAATAATTCATTTATCATGATCTATTTCAGCCATCACATGAGGTCTATCATGATAAAAGATAGTTATTGTAAGATTGTCACCTTTCAATAACATCAAAGAGTACAAGTGATGATCATAGGAAGTTGTCACCTCCAGATGATATATACAGGGCCCATATAGCATTAAATAATTCCATTAGTATAATAAAAAATTATATCAATTTTACCTCAAAGGTGTTTCACTTTCATTAGTGAACTCCCTCTCAATCAAAAAATGACCGAGATTATCAAAAGTTGATCGAACCATATCATTTATCTTCTCCCTCTGAAGCTCAAGTTCATCAACCTCTTGACCTCCTTTTAAATTCTCAGACTCCCTCTGAATGAAAATGTTTTTATGCTTTCCTCCTTATGTTTTGAATATTTCCTTTTGCAAGGTGAGCCCATCACACATGAATTTACTCTCATCCTTCAATCTAAACATTTCGCACGGGTTGCAAATTGGGAATAAACTCACACACACAATGGAAGCTATGAATTATAAATCTTCTTCAAATTCCTTTGAACCACTGAATAACTTTGCAAATGATCTATGTGACTATCCCAATAAGTCTCTCGGGTCTCTTTTACCATGACCATCATCACATTTTATTCTATTATTTCATAAAACATCTTTTCAATACTCGATAGCCAATTCAACATTAAAACATTAAACATCTTTGTCAAAACTTGATTCTTGAATCATGATTAGTACTCGATTATTTTTGTTAGCAAAATCGATTCATATAAGACATTAAACATCTTCCATAAAACCTGTCACATAAATGAATTCATCATTCGACTCCAAGACTATTCATTTCATGAAACTAAAAATTGATTCTTCAATATGGTTGCTGATAACAAGTAAATTTGATTACAAATAAATATTAAACTTCCATAAGACCTCTTAGTTTAGTACCAATGTTCTTCATCGCATACATATATCTACTTCATTACAACCCAGCAATTCACATCTTGGTGTTTATGTCTCTGTGGTTACTCCAATCAAAATGGTATTAAAAGATTTAGTGCCCACCACCGTTACTTGCCTTAGTTCAAAGAAATACATTTTTTTTTAAAAAAAAAATTTCACTCTGACCCAGCTTGATATATGCTACCAAGTAGAGGTTTCACCGGTGATTTTAATATCTTGGCCACTGTTTACAGTAGAGTCGATGATACCACTTAGCTCTCAATTTGATTCCCTTCACTCGTTAATTCTGACTTCAATACAGTTGAAATCAAACATGCTTTCCTTCCAATCAGTTCAAACTATGAATACTTGTTTTCCACAACCCAATTAAATATATTTCGGGCCTAATAAGTCTCTAATAGTCCAGATATTTATTCCTTCTATATTCACAAAGTTGAACTCAAACTCCCATATTAAATCTGCTAAATTTTGATCGACTCCTTAACGTTTATGAGCAACCATGATGGATGAGTAATTTGATGCAGCCCATGCTAGTAGTTTTTTCTTTCTTGTGCATTCGACTCCATAGCATCCCACCCTTAAATCTGAACGGATCTACCTTCAAGCTGTTAGGCTTTCCATGAAGGAACCTGCCTCTGATACCATGTTAAGTTTGCGAGATCAAATGCAAATGTAATGGCATTGTCATATTGTCTATGTTTTCCAAATGCATTGATCTCTTTGTACTTATACAAGACAATGATAAGAAGAGATATGTCCTTTTAAAAGGACATGTCTATTCATTAATCTTTATTAATTATTTAACTATATATGTATATTAATATATAAATAATATCAATTATATATATATATATATATATATATATATATATATATATATATATATATATATATATATATATATATATATATATATATATATATATATATATATATATATATATATATATATATATATATATATATATATATATATATATATATATATATATATATATATATAATAATCCACTTATATAAATTATATGGATATATATATAGTAATTATAATACATATTATTATTATTATTATTATTACATATATATATATCAATATATACTTGATAATTCAATAACAATGATTTTATCTGAACAAAGCTACATTCCTTAACATGCAAAGGTAACCCTATGCAATGGATCAAAAAATCCAAAAATCACATGAATGACACCAAGGAGAGACTTGTAAACATGAAATAGTTATATTAAGTATGACAAGTCATTGACATGATCAAAGTAGGATAGAGATCAAACCACTTCAATAACCTACAAAAGACTTCCAGAAATTCTATTCAGATTACATCCAATGTGACAGAGTTTTCTATTTTCATGGAACTAAAAAAATTCAGAACCCCTTCTAAGTCAAAAAAGCTACAACTTATACCACTAGCTACCTTGGAAACCCAAAATAGGTTGCAACAAGCTACAGACAGCTAGGGCCAGGGTTCACCAAATAGAACAACCAGAAAAACATCAAAATTTACTACAGGGGCAGGAAAAAATAGGCAACCTGGTAAGAACAGATCCAAAAATGATCTTCATTTATGCCAATCCTCTGAAAATGTACCATGGACCAAGAATTTGTCATGCCAAATAGTCCTTTCACCCACCTGCAAATACACCTCAAGCCAAGACTATATTCATTCCTTTATGGTACAAATCCCTACAATGAACTGGGGCCACCAAACAAATCAAATCTAGCCGTGAAAGCATTCAAAACCAGTACATTTTTTCACTGTAGATCCTCAAGAAATTCAAATTCAAACTGCAATGGTCACCAAGTATTTCATGAGCTACGACTTTAACTCAACTCCACCTCGGGCTAACTCTGCAATGGTGATGTACAACAGTTGTCACATGATCGCATAGCATAGAGATGGGCTATGTGAACATGCGACAACCCACGAACCTTAACCACCAACATAACCACCACCGCTACCAGCCAATGTGACACCCTTGTTGCATGATCACATGGCCGAAAGATGGCCCTTGCGATCATGCAACAAGGCAACAAGACTTCCACCTCACCCCCTTTACCTTTCTACATAACCGCCGTTGCTGCTAACACAAAGTGTTAGTCGCATGATCGCAAGCTATGGAAATGGCCCTTGTGATCATGTGACAAGGCCATAAGACCACCACATTGTCACTCACCGACCAATGAAAAGTGAACACCAACACTGCATGACATCTTGGACCCACCACACAAAATGTGCACCTTCGCAACAAAAGACAATGGGCCCACTTGACAAACCTCATCACTACCTCAAACCAACTAGAAGACCCCACATCACCACCTACCACTGAGCCCCAGGGACACATGTCAACTGGTTGCATGATCACATGTCAAAAAACTCTAACATGCGATCATGTGACAGCCAACCCCAAGCTACCACATCACCACTAGCGAGACCACCAAACTGCATCACCAATGGGCCTTAGCACAAAAAGGTAACCGATCACATGGTCACATGTCAGAAAACTCTAACATGTGATCATGCAACAACCAATTGTTTCAAAGCCCATTTGAAGACTTGGGTTCATAGGACAGGTGGCAATCGGTCGCAACTTTGTAAGAAATAAACCTCATGCAACTTTTCCATGTGAACAAGTGACAACCACAAATTTTGTCTGAACATTAACTGCACCAAGAAACTATGAATAATTGGGACCCATGTGGATAGGTGGTGAGCAGTCGCATGATCACATGTTAGAGAAGTTTGACATGCAGCCATGTGATAACCAATCAGGAAGAACCTGCAGACCTAGACCCACCATCCATCGCACTTGCATAGTAAAGACCAACAAATGAGGAGTGCCGACAAAAGGGATAAATGTGAGGTCAAAAACATCTTGGGTTTTCGGTGAAGGATCAAAAACACACAAATTTTTCAACATTGACACAAAGGTAAACAAGGATGCAAAAACATCAAGGATTTTCATGCAGGCCAAAAAGGTCGAAAACATCATGGATTTTCAAAAACACTGTGGGTTTTCGACACTATGGTAGATTTTGAAATATTTTTCTGTAGACCTTAGAACTTGAATAACTTTTTGGATTTTGTGATTTATGAGACATGATCTAGACTAGAGCATGGTGACAACATGAACAGCCTATGGCTAAGGGCACACACCATGAAACACTATGGATTTTCAATGCAAGATGAAACTGTGCAACAAGGTGGGATAACTTAACAAAAAACTACAAGGAAGATAGGTCATTTTCATAAGATCTTTGCTATGACTAGAAAATGGACTAACAAAACATTTTATCCCATGTTTGATAGCAATATTCAATCCCAAAGACAATGCTTCATATTCAGTAGTATTATTTGTGCATTGAAAATTCAATGAGAATGAATACTTAAAAGTGGTACCTGATGGAGATATGAATAAGACTCCAGCTCCTGAGCCTTCTTTTGACCATGATCCATCAAAATACATCTACCACAATCCATCTTGTTGTTCCTTTAGTTTTGCAACTAGTGGATCTCTCTCTTTCACTGGTGGGACAATCTCTCCTAATTTGAAATTCTCCATATCAACATCCACACAACAGTTTAAATGATCATCATTTATTTCAATCATGTGTGGAGTTCTGCTTTCTCTAGATACTTTCACATTGTCACCATCAATATTGAAAGTTGCAAAGGACAAATCACATTGGATACTACCTCCCATTTGAGCACTCCACTTCCTTGACAGTAACATCCCATAATGAGGGGGAATATCAACCACTAGAAGACTCATTGTTAGCAACTTGTCAGGGAAAGCTGTCAACCTATAAGGAAGTGCTTTTATAGTACCAATGATAGGGACCTCTCTTGAATCCATAGCCTAACATCTACCATGAGGTGTATCTACTTTCAGACCCAAGGATCTCATTATTTCTATAGGCATAACAATATTAGAGGCTCCTGAATCAATCATGCAATTTCTTAACAACTTTCCATTTACTATTAAGGACAAAAAGAAAGGATCAATTGTTCCTAACATAGCATTGGCTGCATTAGCATCCAAATAAATCTGAGGGATCTCAAAGATGATCTCCCCACACTGGTTCTCAATTGAATCACCTTCTGCAGTAGCCATTCCAGTAGCCTTGGTGGAACCTTGGGCATCAGAAAGAAAAGCCCCTTTCACCCAACTCAAAGCCTTCATTTTATGCTCCTCTATCCTCATCATTTCTAATAAGGGGACCTTGACAGTGATTTGTGACAACAATTTTCTCAAGTCAATGGGAACATACTTGGGGTTAACAACATCTTGTTTAGTGATAGTAGCCTCTTCATTTTCTCCATGTACAACAAATTTAGGGCTATCCTTTCTCTGACCCTTTTCTTTTTCTTGCAAAGGAAAAATAGTACTCACAAGAGGTTTAGCTTTTACTTTGTAAGCCACAATTGGCTTTGTGAAGTAGACATTTTTCTTCACTTTGGTTTTGTCAGTAGCGTCTGTAACCTTTTGCTCATTTTGGGCTTGTTTTTCATCCCTTTCTATTTTCTTGATGAAAATTCTAGCAGGCCTACCACTTGGACCACCTACCACCCTATTTCTCAATTTGTAATTGATTTTAACTTGAGACACCATGTCTGCTATAATTTGTGTAATTTCTTCATCAGAAGGTCTTCTCAACATTACTGACTCATCACTTCTTAGAGTATTGCATTGAACCACATCAAAGTGATTATCTTCTTCATCAGAAAACACTTGCTGATGGTAAACCTCATTCCTGACTTGGGAACTCCCAACATCTTGATCTTCATCTTCCTCTGTAGAGTCTAATTCATCATATATGTATGAAGAAGTCATACCACACCCTTGATCATCATTAGCATCATTATTATTTTTTCCTTGATCTTCATCTGTAGAAACACTTTGAGCAATAGCACAGTAGTAGGGATCATGAGGTGATTGGAAAACAATACACCATGGAGCATCATCATTCATATTCACTAAATTTTGGTGCAACGGGTTAGGGGTGTTGTCATTTGGTTTATCCTTTCTTTTAGGAAGCACTGGCTTTCCATCCTTCCACTGAGTATTATAGGGATAGTTATGCATTCTTGGAAACTTATTAAAGTTATTGAAGGATGGCATGTCACTGCCTTGCATTCTACTATTTCTTGCCTCACCAGGTTTTAAATCCTTTATTGCTTTCAAGATTTTCTTCAAACTATCATCATCTTTTGGCTTTGCATCAAGTTTCCTTGGCTCTCTTCTATTTGAAACTGATGGCTAACAATCCTCTCTCCTTCCCAACTTCCCTGATATCCTTCTATTGCTCTCTATATTAATAGCCAATTTATAAGCTTCTGTAAGATTCCTAGGGTTCTTATTTCTCAAAAGATATCCCATCTTTGAATCAAAAGCATTTAAGTATGTAACAAGACACACCCTATCATCCAATCTGATAACTTGCAACAATTTATGCATGGCCTTTTGAAATCTAACATTGAATTCAACAACACCCTCATTTGACTTTTTCTTGATGTTGTTAAACTCATTAAGCATTAAGCCTTCATTGGTTTTATCACCATAATGTTCCTTGAAAGAATGCCTAAACTGATTCCATGAACATATGCTAGCATGAGGTAAATTTCTAAACCAATATCTAGCATGTTCAGTCAGAGATTGTACAAAAAGCTTCATGATCACATCATCAGGCTCAATATTGTAGTCATCAATCATATCAATGAAACTTTTCAAATGCTCTTCACAAGTAACTACATTGCTTCCAATGAATTTTGGGAGTTTCTTCCTAATTTCATTAGGGATAGGATTTGGATAACTAGGAATCCCAATAAAAACCAATTTCTTATGCCTCTCATGAATGAGACCTACTTGAGATGGATCACCACCTAAAGATGTAGATGTTTGAGTATTATAAATATTAGAAATCTTAGGCATACCTGAAGTTGTAGCAGTATTCAACACATTTGCTCCTTGTGCTTGAGAAGTGGAAAGGGTATTTGCAAGTCTAGAAGATTGCCTAAGGAAGTCAATCTTCCTTTTCATTTCAGTAGCAATGGCTTCAAGATCTTCCTTTTCTAACTCCTTTGCCAACAATTCTTGTTTTCTTCTTGCTTCTTCTATGTCAACATCTAATCTTTCTGCTTGATCCATGGACTTCTTTGCATGATTTGATTCATTTATTGAAACTCCTACAGCCTTTTGTTTACCTTTGTCCCTAGGATTTCTCACTTCATAAACTTGCTGGACAATAAGTTGATCTTCTTCTTGTTCTATCACATGATCCTGATTCATGGCCTCAAGATCCAACAATTATCTCTTCAATTGCTTAGCTCTAATCATAGCATGTCTAATCGTTTCCTCTTTTTCCTTGTCTCTTTTCTATCTTAAATGGATATTTTCTTGGACTCTCCTTTCCAACTCATAGAATTCTTCAAAAATTTCTTCTGATTTAGGGAGAGTGGTCTTAGATTCAACATCTCCTACTTGAACCTTTTCTTCATATTGGTTCAAACCCAAATCAATAGCCTCCTCATATTCAGAGGTATTTCCTTCTTGATTCATTTGAATAGGTTGGATTTGTTCCTCTTGTCTTACATTCTCTCTATGTTTCTAAGCATGAAACATATTTCTATTCCTTCTTCCTCTCTTTGTCTAACTAGGCCTAGAAGTACTTGGAATACCTTCTCCCAATCTATCCTCAAGAAGCTTATTTCTTTGAGACCTAGTACCTCTGTAACTCATCTTGTGAATGATTTTTTGACTAGTACTGTAGCAAAGATTGTTTCAGTCACCACCCAAAAATTTGGGAAAATTTTTCTTTAGAATATAGAAACCAATGGTGACAAACTCCCTAGAAGAGTCGCTAGTCTATTAGGGATTTTTCTTGTGGGTCAAACTTTGCAAGGATATTGGCTTGAATCTCAATAAAAGGGCTTCCAAGTTTGCAAGAAAATCCTAATTAATGAGGATTGGATAAGATCCTCCTTCTACTTTGAGCTCCATAGGACTTAGGTGGGTATTGTGTACAAATAGGTTACTATCCTTTAAGTAAACTATGGATCGGTGGGTTAGTTTTTCATTTTCATGCTATTGAGTTCATTAGAGGTACCTTTATGGAAGATAATTCTAAAGACAGCTGAGAACAACCTGTTGCAGAATGTGACTAATGAAACTCCTAGTATGATAACATGAACAATGGCATAAGGGTGATGAGTCCTTCTTCTTTTTATGAGTAAAAACTCAAGGAAGGATAACCTTTGATTCACTCTTCAAGGAATCAATAGCTATGGACTATAAAGCATTAGGGACAGTCCTATTTTTTAGGCATATGAACATGAAATGAAATGGTATTGGTAATGATGAATTTGTGTTTGATGGCTAAAAGGTGTTTGAATGACAGAGATTAGATTAGTGCCTAATCCTTTGGGAAAAGAGTCTAACATAAATCAATAGAGGAATTTCTAGGAAATACAGTGATATGCCTTACAAACCACATACAATTTGGATAGAATGCCTTACAAACAATCTTCTTAGTCTAGGTTTGCTACCATCAAAATCTTCCACAAATGTATTCATTCTCTAAAATTGCACATAAGGATTTAATTCTTTCCTTGAAAGAAACTCATGCAACAATTAGATAGCTACCTTACAACTAGTATGTTCTATGTGCCTTACAAATATAGACATACAAGAATAAACACAAAGCAAAGAGACAATAACAGAACCAAGGTAGAAATTGTATTGTATTTCATGGATGTCTATCAATACATACAAGTAAACTCTTTACTCAAAATCATAGGATTAATAATATACTCTGCAAAATTTGTATTATTAGCTTTCAACCATCAAGAATATGGAACCAGAGAATATAATCCCTTGGATTGCCGAAGACTGGAACTAGGAACCAAAAATATGGGAAAACTAGAAAGTTAGGAGACCCAAAAAGTTTTGAAACCCTTAGAAAATAAAAAATTCAACACTATATACCCTTGGTTACCTTGAAATCCTACCAAAGTTATGATGCAACAAGCTATGGATAACTAGTGTAAGGGTTAGGGTTTCCACCCACCAAACAATTCAAATAGATCAAAAATCAATACGCTGGAGGGAAAACCAAGCAACCCTAAATAAATAGATCTGAGAACTGATCTTCATTAATGAAAATCTCCTAATTTATATTGAAGATCACATAAACACCATGCTTATTAGTCAAATTTGTACCCCTATAACATGCCTCAAGCTTTACTTATGTCCATTTTATGATGGTATAGGCACTTGCAAACAATCATCAGACCCTCTGGATCACCCTGCAGTAGTCGGCACAACAACTTTATCAAATCCTACCGCTAAAACCATAAATTTTGGTCCTTTTTGTCAGTGGAAACCCTCCATAAATATGAATTTGAATTTCAATGGCCATTTTATGGCTTTAGTAGCAAATCAATGGTCAATATTCAAACTTAAATCAACTTTATATCATGATCGTTCAATCTTCATGTTTTGCGGGCTTTAAGTCCTAACTCAACTACTACCCTAGGTTTACCTTTAGCAAACATGAAACAAAGAATTTTTTTATTCATGAGATGAAACCCCTAACTCATGTTTAACTCCACTGAATTAGTGAAAAAGGAAAACACTTGACCTTGGTTCATAATTGGCAAACTGGCAACTGAAGGAACCCTCACCAATTTGTGAGAACTCTGAGAGCACTGCTAAATTATTTGGCTACTATGTGAACACTATTCACCAAATCACTAAGTGTTTAGACCCTTCACCAAAACATCACGTGAACTGGTGAACCAAGCAAGAATTTGTCAGAACCACCAAAAAGATCAAGAAACTTACTGGGCCCGCAAAGAAGATCAACAGTTGTCTCAAAAGTGCATAGACCTCCAAGATTCCATCAGATTATAAGACAACTGTCAGATGGAGAATCTCTCCCTACTATAACAACCCTCTGATAGGATATGAAATCAATGATCATCTAATAATCTCATGCATCTGACATATTCCTTAAGAAGTTATGCCAGTCATCGATGCTCTGCAAGTGCCAAGACCCTCTGACATGCTGAAAACTAGGTCCCACTAACAACATATCCAGTCATTCACTGACCAATCATAGCTTGCCATATCATGCACATGTAGCAGTGGACCTACCAAAAGAAATGATTACATCATGAAGTAGAATCAATGGTTCTCATAAAACTACAAGCCTCTGACAAATTCTATTAGATCTTATGACAACCATTGGATTAACCTTTTTATACTACTCTGACAGACCTTTAACATAGAAAAGAATCAAGGGCTGGTCATATAGCCTCATGTGTAAAAAATAACCCTTAAGATCATATGCTAACCATCAATGCACTACCACTGTTAAAACCACTAAACCTCCAGAATCATTGGCCTCACTGACAATATTTTGAGTCATTAATATGTGGCCCAATGAGAAAATGTTGACTAAGCACACCTGGCATGTGGACCCATTTGCAAAGAAAGGCAATGTCATAAAAGAGAATCAATGGTCATCATAAAAGTGCAAGCCTTTGACAAAACCTTTGCACTTTCACAACAATCATTGGATCAAGATGGTGTCAGAGCCAGGCCCTAGAAAATATAGAGCTAAGGACTTTAGGAAATATTTAAGTGCTAGACATAGGAAAAATTACACTGATGGACTTAGGAAAAATTAAAGTAGGGCGCTTGGAAACTTATGAGAATAAAGGCCGCTAGGGTGATAAAATTTAACGGACATGTCTTTATGAAATTTTAAGTGGCCCAAAAAGTAACATGAAATTAGACTAGGGCTAGGGCACACTTAGGGTTTTCCTTGCAAATGGCTATATTTTTTAAAATTTTAGCCTAGGGTTTAGCCAGAAAATAGGGAAAAACAACTGCAAAGAATGGAAGAAAAATGGTAGGGCCATGAAAATTTTTAGGTACCAACACAAACCTCCATGATTGTATGTTTGAAATCCACCTTAAGGAAACAATGATAGGGATCTTGAAGATGAACAAAGGATCTTGAAGGAAGATCACACCACCATGGTGGCTAGATCTAGGGTTTGAATGATAGATCTTGAATGCTTGAATCCTTGATCTTCAATGTAGAACTTGGATGGAGAAGAAGACTTGAATGCTTGAATGGAATTCTTGCTTGATCACCTTGAGAGCTTGAGCACTTGAATTTTCTTGAGTGTGGATGGGATGAGAAAACTTGATGTTGGAGTGATGTGAAAATGAGAGAGGAAGGCCTCCTTTTATAGTGATCTAGGGCACACTCCTCTAGATGGACCACCTTAGAGAATTAAATCCCAATTAGGTTCTCACCTTTAGAAATTATACCTTGATTAAATACAATTAAATGATTTACTATTTCAGAGCCTGAAACAGCCGACCGGAAGGTGAAGAAATAATTATCCTGAAAGCCAAACTGCCGACGGATGACAATTTGAAATCCTAGCAGGAAGAGGTCAATGTTGAGGTTGACCCTGACCTAGTCAGGGTTGAGGTTGACCTTGACCTAGTTAGGGTCAAGGTCGACATTGACCTCAGACCCTAACTTGGCTAGATTCTGCAACAGGGGTTCCAGGGGTGCCAGAAACTTGGAAATTGATATCTGAACAAGACTAGATGTCTGGAGTAGATATAAAATCCTCTTTTTGATATGATGATGGACTAGGAGGTCTCATTTCTAAACCCTACCTAGAAAATAAAGCCATAGAAAGAGGAAAATCAAGAAAATCCTTAAGACCTTATCCCTAATTTCACCTAGAATGAAGAAATCAAGCACGAAGAAGAAGTGGAAAGTGGGGAGAAAGCCAAGTACATGTAAAGATCCAATCAAGGTACCAAACATGACCCCAAACCACTTACTCAAAGGGCTAAATGCTCTTAACATGGAAGTGCTTCCATTTTAAGATGATACATTAAGCCCCCACTTTAGCAAGAGTATGGATTCGATGCAAACTCCTCGTAAAGGAGAAGAGAGAAGAGATCCTAGTGGATTCAAAATGAGATAAAATAACACTTAGCTGAAGACATAAGGCCCCAGACCAAGGATTCTAACTCAACATACATACATGAGAGTATACAAAAGAACAAGGGTTAGTACTAGACAACCCAAATCAATTAGCATAAGAAACCTTGCTAAGAAATATTTCTCATACCAATATCATATTTGGAAAGCTATCATAAAAGCATAAATGATTACATAAGAAAGACAAGAGAAACACTATAGACAACATAGCTTCATGATCCAGTCCTACTAGCATGAAAGTGAAAAGAGAGAAAAGAGAAAGTGATTACCTTGCCTGATAAGATGCCCACCTTACCGTGAATCACCCTAGAGGAAGAGCCCAACAAGTTCCCCCATAAACTATTCTTGGAATTATAATGTATCTTTTGATGGCTTTTTCAATACCCATAGATCCACCTTCTCATATCACTATGAATATGAAATGCATGTCTTCCTAGGATTTAGCAACTTATGTGTGTTACCTTTGGAAGATTTAGCATATAGGTGCATGTCTTTTCAAGATTTAGAAACTTATGTGTGTTACCTTCCAAGATTTAGTATATTTGAAATTGGAAATGTGTGTCCCTTCAAGATTTACTAACTTATGTACATTACCTTTAGAGGATTTAGCATATAAAAATAAAAAACTATAGTACAAGGGAGACCCTATATATGAACCCCTCCTTAAGATGGAAAAAACATACTATTTTGTCATGTTAAGGAAAGAAAAAGAACAAGGATAAAGTCTTCTTCATTTTATTTTTCATTCTTCACTCTCTATTCCTGATGATGGATCATGGAGTGTGATCCAAAATGTCAATGCTTAAAAAACTTACACAATCGAATCTAGAAACTAATTGCATCATAATGGATTATAGAAATCTAATGTTTTTAATCAAGACAATATCCATAGACAACTCCTAGTCCAAGCCAAGAAGGTCACAGCTCCTATGAGGCCATGGAAGAGATGAATGTAAAGAGATATCATGCAAGAAGTGAAAAGGAAGTAAACCTCAATGAGGGATAGCACACTATTCAGTTTCCAAGGTGAGAAATGTATCAACCATGGAAACCCAATGTCAAACAATAAATAAGGTTTGTATAAAGGACATAGGTCCTCAAATGCAAACCATAATTTTCATGTATGATTAGATATCACATAGTAGATAAATACTTCTTAACCAAGGAAAGAGGTGAATCCCTATAAAAGAAGAGAATACCGTATGAAATAACAATGCATAGATTTGAATAAGATAGAAAATCATACCAAGCCTCCAAGGCTAAAGTACTTCTACCAAACTCACAATCTGTATTTGTGACTCCATGTGGGAATGTTTAAAGATAGAAAAGAAGGATAAGGCATCCTTTCCCTCCAAGTGTAGGAACAAAGATGGTAGAGGATACCTACTTCACAAAGCAAGGAGATATCCTATTTACAATAATGTATAGTATATCCTTAGTGAGAGATATTGACCCTTACATCCAAGAGTATAGATAATTGTGAAAAGGATATGTCACTTATGGAAAATGATTCTCAAGGAAAAAGATCTCATTTCCAAGACCCCCATCAAAGAGGATTGCATGTAAATAAGATATCATCTTTCAAAAGGCAGGAACAAAGATTCAATCATCAAGCCCCCAGTGAAGAAGAGCAAGAGGAATCTTTGGAATGAAAGAAAACAATTTTAACACCAAGCTAGAATAAAATTTTATATGAAACATAATTTGCAACATAGAGAAGAAGTGACGACCTAGCACAACAACTTCTTAGATAAGAAGGTTATCCATAATCAACACCTCTGTCACTACGATGAAATAATATTGTAACATAAGCAAATACTACTAAGCTAAAGAAAGAAGTTCCCATAGAAAAATAGAAAGAAGGAAGAGCCTTGCCCCCCCAAGGGATGAAAGACAAGGGATACTTTTACAAAACACATGTCCTAGAAAAGATTTCCTAAGAAGAAAATATAATTCCTAGGAATGGATAAAAACATCATGGAAGAAGGAAACATAAATAATACCAATTAAATCTTAATAAAAAGACCTAATGGATCCTAAAAGACTAGATAAAATTATGCCTCTTGCCCCCCAGTCATGAGACAAGAGGATAGGAATATTTACTCTAGCTCTAATGGAAGGGAATCCCCTATATCAAAATTATGAAGAAGTTGTAAGATTGCGCAAGAAAAAGGTATAATACCACGTGCAGCCCTATCCCTAACATATAATTTGAAGTTATTACAATCGGCAAGAAAATGAGTATGACGATAGTGGAAAGGACATTTAAATTTATACAAAGAATCAATAGGCATAGGTCTAAATCTTTCCTTCTTAGAATTCATTAGCTCCACATATACTATCTTAGCAATGTCTTGACAAGTGTTAGGATTATCCATTAGAGGTGTAGAGAGATGAACGTTAAGGGGAGGACGAAGATCCACACCACTTAACTTGACTTGAGATTTAGAAATTCTGACACCTCTCATATCTAGTTTAGGAGGTATATTAATGGGAAATTTAATACCATGTTCATTAAATCCTAACCCTAAATTGTGATAACCTTGTTTAGTCACCATATTATATCCAGTAGTGTACATATCATGCAAAGCTTCTACAGGAGGTGATTGTTTATCATGTTCATGAGTAAAAGTCATATAAGGTGGGATAGTAGGTTTTGAAGAAGTTTCTGTACCCTTTCCTTTAATATCATCTTGGACAAGAGGAAGAGGTAAATCAAAGAAATCTTGCACATCCGCATCCTGCACTATAGCTTGAATCCCATCATAAGTACAGGAAGAGAGAGGATTAACAGATAGAGAATTAGCTATCAGAATAGCAAGATTAGAATGAATAATAGGATTAATAGGATTAGGATGAAGATTAGGAAGATTAGGAGATGGTGTATCATCTACCAAATTCTTCACATAATCTAAAAGATGAATAAGGCTACCAAAAAAATCCCTAAGAAAAGTTTTAAATGTAGGTAGACTAGTATCAGTCAACTTCACAAAAGCATAGGCAAGACCAAAATGAAGGGTCATCAACATAATGAAATAAATGATACTCTCATAAACATCATAGGTATGATAAAGAGATGCTAAAAGAAGAGTAATAAAGAACATAGCCATGCCCCAAAATGTCTTAACAATCTCCATAATAAAGGTAAGAAATGTTTTTGTATTTTATTGAATATATAGATTTTTTTGTATTTTTGAATGTAAAATGCAAGAGCATAAACTAGATTGAAAAAGGAAATCTAACACCAAAAAGAAAGAGAGTAAGCTAGTCGGGTTCACCAAAATGAATAGAGGTAATTTGGAATCACCTCTATTTGTGTAAGTGTGTGGGGAAAATGTAAGATTCACTCCTAAATCCAAATTCCCAAAGGAGAGATCCAATTTGATCAACCAAGAGGTTAATACACAATCGAATCAATCTATGAAGAATATGGAAAAGAGAGAGAAACCCTATACTTCCCTATAGTTTGATTAAGCTTGAAATCTAAAATAATTGAAGTGCAAATAATAACCTTGAATTAGGGCAGATCTAGAAAATGGTGAATTCTAGCTTCTGTATGAACTTTCTAAAGATTCTATCACCTCTTCTAGACTGGAAATGTTGAGGTGAACAAAACCCAGAAATATTTTCTCCAAATTCACATTGCTCGACTTTGACCTTTTAAAAGGTCAAAGACCACATTATTTATTTGAATTTTGATTCTGATTTTGTTCATAGATCCTGAAAGATTGCCGAAAAGGGTATCCAAATTCACTCTTAGATCTGAGATTTCACACTTGTACCTACAAGAAAATGGGGGTTTTTGGTTGTATGGGGGGTTTTCCTTAGTCAAACCCCAGTTTTGAATCAACCTTAATATTGAAATTTAAATAGGAGAATGCTAGCAAGTCGTAGAAATGAATCTAACAATGAAGCTATGCAATTCAATAGATATGCTAATGTATTTGGAATGTAATCAAATATATTGATATGAAAGCTTGAACATAACATCATCAAACCTCCATGATTGTATGTTTGAAATCCACCTTGAGGAAACAATGATATGGATATTGAAGATGAACAAAGGATCTTGAAGGAAGATCACACCACCATGGTGGCTAGATCTAGGGTTTGAATGATAGATCTTGAATGCTTGAGCCAAATCCCTTCAATAGCTTGAATTCTTGAATCCTTGATCTTCAATGGAGAACTTGGATGGAGAAGAAGACTTGAATGCTTGAATGGAATGCTTGCTTGATCACCTTGAGAGCTTGAGCACTTGAATTTTCTTGAGTGTGGATGGGATGAGAAAACTTGATGTTGGAGTTATGTGAAAATGAGAGAGGAAGGCCTCCTTTTATAGTGATCTAGGGCACACTCCTATAGATGGTCCACCTTGGAGAATTAAATCCCAATTAGGTCCTCACCTTTAGAAAATATACCTTGATTAAATAAAATTAAAGGATTTACCATTTTAGAGCCTGAAACAGTTGACCCAGAGGTGGAGAAATAATTATCCCGAAAGCCAAACTACCGACAGATGATAATTTGAAATCCCAGTGGGAAGAAGTCAAGGTTGAGGTCAACCCTGACCTAGTTAGGGTTGAGGTCAATCATGACATAGTCAAGGTTGAGGTTGACATTGACCTCAAACCCTAACTTGGCCAGATTCTGCAATAGGGGTTCCAGGGGTGCCATAAACTTGGAAATTGATATCTGAATAGGACTAGATGTCTAGAGTAGATAGAAAATCCTTTTTTTGATATGATGATGGACTACGAGGTCTCATTTTTTTACCCTACCTAGAAAATAAAGCCATAGAAAGAGGAAAATCAGGAAAATCCTTAAGACCTTAACCCTAATTTTACCTAGAATGAAGAAATCAAGCACGAAGAAGAAGTGGAAAGAAGGGAGAAAGCCAAGTACATGTAAAGATCCAATCAAGGTGCCAAACATGACCCCAAACCACTTACTCAAAGGGATAAACACTCTTAACATGGAAGTGCTTCCATTTTAAGATGATACAAAATCATTGCATTATCCATCAATATGCTTATCAAATAAAATCATCCCATCCTACAGATGTCAGTATTCGCATGTCAATATCATCATAGAAGTACATCATAAATCAATCATAATAGAACTACATCATGCATAAAGAGTTCATCATCATAAGTCCATAAAAAAAATAATAAACTATCCAAATGTCCAATGATATCTCATAGAATAATAATGTGTCCACAAGTGTCTATCAATTCTATCAATACATAATGAAACAATAATGATAGAGAGTGTATACTATGTCTATGACCCACTACCTCTTGACTCAGTATGTCTCTATCATTGGGATGAAATCAATGGCCCTACTATAGATGGATCTCCTGAGCGTGTAGGTGGTCTCATAGGATGTGAAGATGTACCCCTACTACTAGCAGATCGCTATCTATGTATAGTTTTTTGCACTGCATATGAGCTCTCTCTAAAGCTCCTGATCCACTGGTCTCTAGGCACAACCTATTTGTATGCCTCCTTCTAGTATGTAATCTCCCTACTAGCTCTTGTCATCATGTGGAGACTATCTGCATGTGGTCCTAGTGCCTCTATTGACTCCATCTCATCTAATAATGCATCAGCCTCACCCACTTGCACTATCACTAAGTCTCACTCCACTATAACCTTTGCCAGCTCAGTCTCCAATCTCTCCACCCATGTCTCTAGTCCTGGGACATGGTCTACCTATACTTGCATCATTGCTAGTTTTATTAGAAATGCATCAATGTCTATGTTCTCCTCATCTCCATCCCTCTATAGATACGAATCATAACCTCCCACATCCATGGTCACCTTCTCCTCTGGCATCTTCTCATCCTGAATGGGGTAATCTTGTATCATACCTTCCTATACCTATCTAACCTCATCGAGTATATCCTCTATATCACCATGTCCTAGCATCTATACTCCTACTAACATCTATATTGGTACCTATATTTTCACTTGTGGTTCCTAATCTACCTATGTAGGGGCACCTACCCATATCTATGATGGTGGTGGTCGAGGTACCTATCTTACAGGGGGTAGCATCAACCCTCACAGTCGTACTCCTCTACCTCTCATCCAAGACCCACCTCTATCTCCTCTCCCTCCATTGAGACCATCATCTCCACCATTGCCACTATCACCACTACCATCTCCCCCATAGCCTCTCCTTCCTTGTCCCCATCACTTATCTCAGCATCCTTCTATTGCATCTCTCTATGTTGGCCTCTCTGCCAGATCTATCAATCTAGGGAATGGATGATCCCTAAAATACCTCTCATATTTAGTTGTCATACATGGGTCTAAAACCCCTTGTCTCATAGACCATGCCTAAAATAGCATGTCTAGGAACTTCTATTGTGTTATCTCAAATGATACCATTGGCCCCCAATCCCGTCTCTCATCATGAGTCTGAGTGAACTTTTTCATACCCTGTGGCATCCCCTGGATCCTACTAAACTGTTACAGGTCCTGGCTAACAACCTGCCTCTGTATAATATAGGGTGTCCTCCCTATCAGCCACCATGACTCAAAGCAATACCCTAACTTTTTCTCATCCTCCCATGGCTCACATTCGAGATAGGGTCTCTAGATAACTCCATCTATAGTATCAAATGCATGGTGCCAAAACTCTAGTCATCCCAAATTATGCTAAGACTAAATGGATTCATACAAAAAAATATAAGGCTTCCCTATGACTTGGAATCTTAGAACAATGGGTCATGTGATAGCAATATGCTCCCATGCCCATACATGGAGTAATGTCACTCCAACAGATAGTGATGCCCCTCTGTGGTAAATCACCTAATGTAAGTCATGATATAAATGGTCCAATAGACACACACCTCATGCAAAATGGGTCCCCTCATCCATGATCCTCTATAGGGTCTGCCCCTAGCCAACTAAAAATCTATGGGATCATCGATCTAGATAGACAAACCCACCAATCACTGTAGCCAATACCACTGGGAGAGGCTCATATAGATCTACCATCTCATCCCAACTAATCTCTAACTCATTGATATCATCATCACCCAGTACTTCTCTTTACTCTAGTACTCTATCTACCTATTATACTACACTAGCTCCCCTATGATCGATAGTCATACGATGCGATATACATCCTCTAAGATGACTAGCATCTCCCATGCTGGGAGATGGAAGGTACACATCTCCCAATGCCATCTCTTTTCTAGTGCAATCAACATCCTAAGGTTCACCCAAATGTTCAATGTATAGATAACATGGTATAGGCCAGATGCACCTATCAATAATCTATTAGTCTCTAATAGACCTGGCCTCAGGTTCTAAGTAATGGGATATCTCTCCTATGACATCAAAAAATCTATGATATCCTCCTATAACACCCAAATAAACAAACTATCTAATTTCAATCAAACTGATCTATCTATCTATCCTACAATATCAATCAAACACATGTTTATCACATGTACATGTAGATAATTCTATCAATGATCTAATCAGGAAGGTTAACTAGTGACCATGCTATGATGTTGCCTAAATTGACCAAAATTGATCTAAAAACCATGCCAACAGATCATATCAATCTCTTGATATCTCATTTGACCTAGTTAACATCATCATTTTCCAAATTCTACCTCCTAAAATAGATGTGCAATATAGAAAACTATTTGCGCAACAACCCCTCACATTTGTGCAGATTTAAAATATACACAACTAACCTAAAAATTTGTGCAACCAATTCTGAAAAATGCATCAAACCATGTTTGTGCACATTTTTTTCACACATGCATAACCCAAAATTTTCCTAAAATGCATGTGCAGGTGCTCCAAACGTATGTGCAAAACTACCAATTTTCTATGCAAATATGGCATGTTGTTGCGCATACATGCGCTGCAACTGGGCATTTATTTTTTGCCCTAGAAAAAAAATTCTAACCTAAACTATGGTTGGATCTACCCTAAACATGCTACAAATCCTATCTACATCATGCACAAATCACAAAATGACCAAGAGGATTAGGTCACCTACCAGCTCTCCTGATTCAGGAGGTCTCTGGAAGCATCTAACTCTCTCAAAGCGATGGTCTAGTAGTGGGAATGACATCTTCTTGACTCTGATCCCCTCTCTCTCCAAGCTCCAATTTCTCAATGCCACATGTAACAATGACCTTATAGTGCACCCTTTGGCCCTATATATAGCCTATGGACCCATTTTTCTTGGTGTGTGGACCCTCTGTATCAAAATTTTACTATCACCTTTATTTTCACCCATGTTTCCTCTAAATCTTTTTGTGAGATTGATCGTCAACCTAAAAATAAATAAAAAATAATAAAAAATCATAAAATAAAGTATTTTTTGTCAATAAATCTCTTGAGGGGGCATGCATAGGTCGCTTTCGTCTAAGACATTGCCTGGGGCAGGGGAAAAATGCTTGATTTTTCTTTGAAACAATGTGACCAGCACATTATTTCAAAGAGGGGCAAAATGTATACACTTAAAAATGACTTGATAAATTAATTAAATTTTATTATTTAATTAATATTGACTTGATGAATTAATTAAATATTTATTATTTAATTAATATTTATTTCCTCTATTACTAAATAAATTATTCAATTTATTTAATATATTCACTATATCTTATTCTTCTTATCTTAAGTCCTCTAAATTAGTCTTATTAAAGTGATTTAATTAATTAATCAATTATACAATCACTAATATGACTAAGTCCCCTAGTCCATCTCATAGACTTAATCACCTAACACATCACCTTGGCTAAAATAATTAATTTTTATTAATTATTAATAAGTAATTTATCCTCACAAACACATGTCCTATTTTTAAGGGCTATGTGGCCTCATAAGACTTGGTCTCATGACCACATGTCTTCCTCCAAAATTGTTCAAGAATACTTCCCTATTCCTAAGGAGCTTCTCAAGCCACCTCAAAGAGTCAAAGATGACTCATGGGACACTTGTACCAAGAGTCCTCATGGAGAAAAGGTCTTTCCCCCTTTTTTCTTAATGGTCTTTGTGAGACACTTGACATGTTTCTTTCCCTTCCACCTTCTTCTCTTTCTTGTCAATGTAGGAGGAACATCCTCCCTATTCCTCCTCTCACATTCCAACTACATCCCCTTTTCTCTCAACCCCTTCAACCAAGTCAATTTCAATCCTAAGATCGTACACCTTTTAATCTCCACCCTAGGATCTTGCCATCTAGGCTTGAGTCCTCCAAAAACCTATAAAAGGAGCCTTCCTCTTCCTTTGAGAGCCTAATGGCATTAGTCATTTTCAAGAATTCAAGAATTTTAGTACTCAAGCATCCAATAAAATCAAGTAATCAAGTGTTTTAGCATCTTTGTGAGCCATTTTCATAAGCATTCCATCTTTCATAGTTGCATAATCAAGGTTTTAGGCCATTTTTAATATAAATCTCGACACTTTGAGAAAATCTTGCGCAAAGGAGAAATCATTTGGAAATATGAGATCTAAACACATCCAAGAAATTAAGTCTAGGAGGATAATGAAGACAAGCTACATGGGTAAGTTGAGGTAAAATTTCATTTGTTTCAATTTTAATTAATCATTTGTAATCTTCATTGTGTTTCTTTTAGATTGATTTAATAGATTTAATTAGTTAATATTTCATTTCTAGTAGTTATAATTATAATTTGCATACAACATCAAATGCCTAATAATGATGCCCAATTAGCTCATGGGTTTTAGAATATACCATTGTGTAAACAAGCATCAAACACAATACAAATAATGATGTCTTAGCAATAATGCAGTAAACAATGATGCCCTAGTAATAACACATGCCTTCAAAGTTTCAAAATGTTTGAAATAATAGAAATAAACATGTTAATATCATGTCATCAATCAAATAGAATCAAGAAATGATGAAGAAACAATCACAACCCCATAACCTTGATCAATCTGTTAGGAATAAGGTGTCTCAACCTTGGATAATTCCTATTCTTATTATTTGTTTTGTAACTGTATTTTTTGCAAATAATGTAATTAAGTGTGAGTGAACATGTCTAGTTGGCATGTTGATGTGTCACTCCACTTGATGTGTCAGCATCTTGTGTTTAAGGAGATCATGACTGAAATGGTCATGACAGATTCCTATGATGCATAAGAACTATTTAAGGAATGTGCTATGATAGGTGTAAGAGCATCTTATGACTTGGGCCTATTTGGGCGCCCAAGAAGAAGTGGTTGGTGTGTGTAAGAGAATATGCCAAAAATAGGTTGGTATGACAGATTCTCTTACACTTCTCTTGTGACCATTATTTTTGGCAGATTCTATGACAAGCTGTCATAGTCTATTCTAGGGATGGATGCCTATTCTTGGGATTGCATCTAACAATTGTGTACATGTGGCTTTGTGCATGGGTCTTGGTGGTTGTGCCTATTTTTGGGTCCAGAGGAGTTTATATATATGATGCTGCTCCTATGGGAGAGATATAATAGAAGTTTAAGTCTTGTTGGCTTTGTCTCTCATTTCCTGAAAGAACTTGCATTGCAAGTGTATTGTAATCTTTGTGTTGAAGATAATACATTGTGCAGGTTTTGGAGTGCTGGGGTTTTTTACCGAAAGGTTTTCCCCAGGGTATATCATTGTGTCATTCTCTATTTTTTTGTATGTATGGTATGTGGTTGCAATATCTTTGTTAAAGTAGTTAACAAATCTGAAATTGTAAGGATTTATAAGAATTTGCACAATACTCTCCTATAGAGATTAGCGTAGGAAGCTATTTTCCGCACCTGAGTTTCCTTACAAGTGGTATCAGAGCTTGATCAACTTTTAATCCTAGTTGTTGGGTAGGGTTTTTTGAGCTAATCTCAAGTTTGAGTGGGAGTTTTTTGTAGAGCATTCTAAATCTTATTTGTAGATTGAGATGGCAAGTTCATCATATGGAAGAATGCAGGTGGAGAAATTTAATGGCACTAATTTCGAGTTGTGGAAACTCAAGATGGAAGACATGTTGGAAGATCATGACCTATGGGAAGCAACTTCAAATGCTACAAGACCAGCAGCTATAGCTCAAGAAGATTGGGATATCAAAGACCGTAAAGCTAAGGGTCTCATAAGACTCTATTTAATCGATGTAGTCCTTCTGAATGTTCTAGATGAGAAAACTGGAAATAGTTTGTGGGAAAGACTTGCGGCCATGTATCAGGCCAAATCTCTTGTGAACAAGTTGTTCCTGAGGAAGAAGTTGTACTCTCTATGAATGGAGGAAGGTGGATCCTTAACGGATCATTTAAATGCATTTAATCTGTTGGCTGCATAATTGACATCAGCTGGTGTCAAGTTAGAGGAGGAGGATCATTGCTACACACTTTTGTGTTCTTTGCTAGATTCATGGGACCATCTTGTGATGGCTCTCGAAAGCACTTTAGTCACCTTCAAAATGGATGGTGTGGTGTCTTCACTACTATCAGAGGAGATGTGGAGAAAGGCTTCTGTTTCAGAAAAAGAATCCCTTGCTGTTCATGGGAGATCCACTGAAAGAGGGAAGAAAAATGACAATAAGTCTGACAATAAGGGTAGATCCAAATCCCATGGGAAGTCAAAGACTTCTAATAAGTCCAAGGAAAAATGTTGGAACTGTGATAAATCTGGGCACTTTCGTAAAGACTGCAAAGAGCTGAAGAAGAAGAAGAAGGTTCAGATTCAGCTTCAGAAAGATCTCAAGAAGATGGTGATGCATTCATCACAGCTTTGGCAGCCCATGCATCTAATGATGTGTGGTTGGTTGACTTAGGTGCATCTTTTCACATGACCTCTCATCAAAATTGGTTCTCAAAATATGAAGAGTTCAATGGTGGAAAGGTGTACTTGGGTGATGATTCTCACCTAAAGATAGTTGGACGTGGAAGGGTCACTATCAAATTTCTTGATGGACAAGTAAAGGGAATCAACAGAGTTATGTACATTCTGAGTTTGGCATGAAACCTATTATCTGTAAGTATGCTGAATGATGTAGGTGTGCAAGTTGTTTTTTCAAAAGAAGGATGCAAGATGATAAGAGGATCGATAGTGCTTGCAAGGGGTACTAGGAGAGGTACCTTATTTCAGCTAGATGCATGTATTCCTCTATGTAATAGTTCTTCATCCTCACCATCTGAACAAGTAGTGAAGAAGTCTATGGCTATTGGTTCTAATGGTAGTGCAAACACTTTGGAAGGTAAGCTTCCTGTAGAAAAGACAATGTTGTGGCATATGAGATTTGGCCACATTGGTGAAAAGGGTCTCAGAACCCTAAAAAATAAAAATCTCATTGAGGGGTTAAATGATTGCAATCTTGAGTTTGACTTTTGCGAACATTGTGTCTATGGTAAACAAAATCATGTTTAGTTTTACTCTAGTTCTCACAAATCTTCTGATGTTTTGGATCTTATTCATTCTGATGTATTTGGTCCTATAAAAGTTCCTTTAATCTCCAAGTCTATATTTTTTGTATCTTTCATAGATGATTATAGTAGAAGGACGTGGATTTATTTCCTTAAAAGTAAGACACAAGTCTTTAGTCAGTTCAAGGAATTTAAAGCTCTTGTAGAGAATCAGACTAGTAAGAAGATTAAGTGTGTGAGAACTGATAATGGTGGTGAGTTTTACTTAGTAGAGTTTGAACAGTTCTATAAAGAACAAGGTATTGAGAGGCATAAGACAACTCCTTATACCCATAGAAAAATGGAGTTGCAGAGAGAATGAACAAGACACTAATGGAGAAGGCTAGGAGTATGCTTAGTGGAGCTAGTTTAGAACAAAGGTTTTGGGCTAAAGCTATGGCCACTGCTTGCTATCTGGTTAACAGATCTCCTACATCAACCCTTGTTGGTAAGACACCCATGGAGGTATGGTCTAGTAAGAAGCCTTCAATTAGACATCTTCATGTTTTTGGTTGTGAAGCTTATGCACATGTTCCAAAGGAGAAAAGATCTAAGTTGGAAAACAAAGCTGTTAAATGTATTTTCATCGGATACAGTGCTGGTGTGAAAGGATACAAGCTTTGGGATCATGTGAATAGTAAGGGGTTGTATAGTAGAAATGTTATTTTCAGAGAGCTAACATCTTCTCCTATTGTGCTACAACCAAATGAAAAAGAAAAGGAAAAAGATGTTGTTCAGTTGCCTCCTACCCCTAAGAAGACTGAACAGAGAGACCATGTTGGGTCTAATGATGAGGAGAGCTCTAGCAGCTCTGATAGTTTGGAAGAAGAGGTAGAACAACCTCAACCACAGCCCTTGAGGAGATCCACAAGAGAAAGAAAGCAACCAGAAAGGTTTGGTTATTCTATGTTAGATTCTAGTTGTGCCTTTGCTTTGATTACTAACATTGATGAGCCTAGATTTGTGAAAGAGGCTTTAGGAATGGAAAATGTAGGTTCCTAGATTGAGGCTATGGATGATGAGATGGCTTCATTGGAGAAAAAAAAAACTTGGGACCTTGTACCTTTGCCTAAAGGGAGAAAATCTGTTGGCTATAAATGGGTGTTCAAGAAGAAATTCTGTGCAGATGGTAGTGTTGAAAGGTATAAAGCTAGATTGGTTGCAAAGGGGTATTCATAGGTAGAGGGAATAGATTATGATGAAATATTCTCTCCTATTGCAAAGTTGACATCCATTAGATTTCTATTATCTCTTGCTACATCATATGATTTAGAGATAGAACAGATAGATGTGAAGATAGCTTTCCTTCATGGTGATTTAGAGGAAGAGATTTATATGTCACAGCCTGAGCACTACATTGTTAAAGGTAAAGAATCCTTAGTTTGTAGATTAAAGAAATCTCTATATGGTTTGAAGCAATCTCCTAGGATGTGGTACCTTAAGTTTGATGCCTTTGTGTTGTCAATTGGATTTGTAAGATCAAAATTAGATCATATTGTTTATTTTAGAGTTGAAAATGATCACCTTCTTATTGTTGCATTATATGTTGATGATATGCTGCTATTTGGGAAGGGTAAGGGTATGATTTTTGATTTTAAATCTCAGTTGTCAGCACAGTTTGAGATGAAAGATCTTGGGGCAGCTAGGTACATCTTGGGTATGGAAATCAGCAGAGATAGGTCTAACAAAAAACTTTGGTTGAGTCAGAGTAAGTATGTGAAGTCTGTGTTGGACAAGTTTAGCATGGCAGATTGTAGACCACTATGTGTTCCTATTTCTTTGGGAACAAAGTTATCTGTAGATGATTGTCCAAAATCTCCTAGTGAGGTGGAGGACATGAGTAGAGTATCTTATGCTAGTGTAGTTGGTAGTCTTATGTATGCTATGGTCTGTACTAGACTAGACATTGCCCAAGTAGTGGGAGTCCTGAGTCGATTTATGGCTAATCTTGGACAGGTACATTGGGATGCAATTAAGCGAGTATTCAGATATTTGAGGGGTACATTAGATTACTCCATATGTTATCATGGTAACTCTTCTGGATCTCCACATTCAGTTTGTATTCATGGGTTTATGGATTCAGATTGGGTAGGTGATATTGACAATAGGAGATCCACCAGTGCTTATGTGTTCACTATGTTTGGTGGTGCCATCAGTTGGATGAGTAAGTGACAACCTATGGTTGCTTTGTCCACTACAAAAGCTGAGTACATGGCTGCTACTCATGCTTGTAAAGAAGCCATTTGGCTTAGAAGATTGTGTTCTAATGTTGGTATTGATGTAGAATAGATTACTATTTGGTGTGACAGTCAGAGTGCTATTTTTCTTGCAAAGAATCCAACTTTCCATGCCAGAATGAAGCACATTGATGTGTAGTTTCACTTCATGAGAGATATGGTGGAAGATGGAAAGGTAAATTTGGAGAAGGTAGATACTATGAAGAATGTTGCAAATGCATTAATGAAACCAGTGGGCACTGAGAAGTTTAGATGGTGTTCGGAGTCTATGGGCCTTTTGGCCTATAGTGGTTAAAGTTCCTATTATGTTCTTGTTGCTCTTACAAGGTGTTCGACAAGTGGGAGAATGTTAGGAATAAGGTGTCTCAACCTTGGATGATTCCTATTCTTATTATTTTTTTTTTAAATTTATTTTTTGCAAATAATGTAATTAAGTGTGAGTGTACATGTCTAGTTGACATGTTGATGTGTCACTCCACTTGATGTGTCGACATCTTGTGTGTAAGGAGATCATGACTGAAATGGTCATGACGGATTCCTATGACACGTAAGAACTATTTAAGGAATGTGCTATGATAGGTGTAAGAGCATCTTATGACTTGGGCCTATTTGGGCACCCAAGAAGAAGTGGTTGGTGTGTGTAAGAGAATATGCCAAAAATAGGTTGGTATGATAGATTCTCTTACACTTCTCTTGTGATGGTTATTTTTGGTGGATTCTATGACAAGCTATCATAGTCTATTCTAGGGATGGATGCCTATTCTTGGGATTGCATGTAACAACTATGTACATGTGGCTTTGTGCATGGGTCTTGGTGGTTGTGCCTAGTTTTGGGTCCAGAGGAGTCTATATATATGATGCTACTCCTATGGGAGAGATATAATAGAAGTTTAAGTCTTGTTGGCTTTGTCTCTCATTTCTTGAAAGAACTTGCATTGCAAGTGTATTGTAATCTTTGTGTTGAAGATAATACATTGTGCAGGTTTTGGAGTGCTGGGGTTTTTTACCGAAAATTTTTCCCCAGGGTATATCACTGTGTCATTCTCTATTTTTCTATATGTATGGTATGTGGTTGCAATATCTTTGTTAAAGTAGTTAACGAATCTAAAATTGTAAGGATTTATAAGAATTTGCACAATACTCTCCTATAGAGATTAGCATAGGAAGCTATTTTTTACACCTGAGTTTCCTTACACAATCATGGTATAGTCAAAAATCATGAAATTATGACAAATAATGATGCCCTATCTTGATAAAATAGTCATGCAATGAATTACAAGAAAGTAACACTAAATCATTGATGCCTTAGATCTTTTTAACATTGAAAAATGATGGTTTGAGCCCCATGAATCAAATGAAATGATCAAAGAGATAAATAATCACCTACCTCTACTTTTATACACTTGTCATCATCAGATATTTATCCAAAAATCTTGGTTCAGTGAAGGAAACATTCCAAATGTAGTAGGAGTGGTGACATGATCAAACCCGAGCCCTCTTTGAAACCAAAATAGCATAAAATTGGGGATTCCAAGCTCATATATTCAAGCTTGTTTAGGGTTTTAACATAAATTTTTTAATTCCAAACCTTTCTTAAGTATTCTTCACACAAGACCAACTAGGCCTTCCCAAGGATCATTCCCTTTGATCCAATCCACACTTTAACCTATCAAAGTGCACAAGTGATTTATTATGCCACCACCCACTCTACACCTTTTAAATCATCTTCAATGTCCCTCAACCAATCATTAGATTCAACCAGATCACTTTACCAAGCCAAGAATCCCAAATTGGGTGCTAAACTAGGCTTATTTCTCTTATAGCCCTACTTGGTTAGTTTTTCAGGATTTACACATATTTTCTCCAAAAACCTTGTCAAATTAAAACTACATTTGGATACCCTTTTGGGAGTTACAAAACATATCCCAAAACCAACTATCACTTCTTTGGACTATCTAGCCAAACAATTATTGGTGTACTATCTTTTAGCCCCTTTTTAGGCCTCCTTTTACAAAGAAAGTGGTATTTGGACACACCCCCAAACTCCCAAAACCAAAAATAGAGTTTACTTATGATCCCAAACTACGGATTTTCAACTTTTCAAGATTGGACAACAAGTTTTAATCAACCTTTCACCAAACCCTCCATTTTAGGCCTTCACACCTAGGGCTTTCTCAAAGTAACACTTACACACACTTTCCAATAAAAATAAGGGTTAAAAAACCATTAAACCAACATAATATGACCATCCAAACCATAAAACATAGTCCTCATAAGAGCAGATGTCTCAGACCATGACTGTCCCTAAAGCTAGTGACCCTTCAATCACCCAATCTCCTCAATCAAAGATCAAACTCTTTCATCCTCTGTTCAATCCTGTAAAAACACTTAAGGAAACATAAATATTAAAAAAATTACATTCCCTTCCACTTCCCTTAACATCCATGGGAGGATCTCACTAATCTATCATTGCACCTAGTTGATTTCTTGTTACCAATGTCCCTGTTTAGGAACAGTCAACATAAAATAGGGTATAAATGTTTCAAAATATTAAAAAATCAATCCAAATAATTATATAAATGAATGAAAACATTAAAATTTCTATTTCACTCCATATTATCAATTTAAAGAAGAGTTTTGGCATCCAACTTGTGGATTTTACCCTCACGGGCAAAGATAGGCAAATTATACTATAATTACATTTTATTGATCAAAAGTGTCTTTACATTTCTTGTACTGATCTTCCATCATCTCCAAACTCCCCCTTACTCCTCTCTATCTAAATCTTGCATTCACACCCATCAAATAGCCTTCCCAATGGCTAGTTGATGGTTCAACTTCCATTCTAACTAGCAGTAGACAATTATATGACTGTTGGCTTTCTAATTTGTTGTCAAATTGACAAAAAAGTTGTCATTTCAACAACTCTCCATATTTTTCCATTTATATTTATTGGATTAAAATTTATAAAATCCTTTTAGGATTCTATCTAACACTAAGACCCTTACTAACCCATACTAACCCTCTCATGCGCGTTTAAGGCTTATTTTGCCAATTTAGGCAATATTACAATATTGGCACTTATAGTGCATTTCAAATCAACTATTGGCACTATTGACCTTAATACAAATATCATTGACCTTATAGGTTCTTAACTAATTTAAATAACCTAGGATCAACTTGATGACCCCTAGTGACCCCTAGGTACATTTTAACCTTATAAATGGCATTAAGGCTTACATCATTGATCTCATTACAACATGATCAATATATGATCAAAACATCATTGCATGGGCATTATTGATCTATTACATTATCAAATGACCCTTGATGGCCATTTTTTTGTTAGGAATTAATTCTGAATATATCCTTTGGGGGAGTATTCACATCCATTCTGTAGTAGTTGTTTTTCCATTCATGACTGTGATTGTCATTGATGTCAACATAGTGATCTACTGGAGATTAGCAGAGTAGCAGACAGTGTTTGAGTTAGCACACTTGTGATATTGAAGATGAAGCTATGAAAATTTGAGAACTTACTCTATGATATTTTATGAGATCATTTTTAAGAGTGAAGATGCAAATTCATTTACTCATGATAGTTAGGAGGAAATCAGTAGAAGCAATATTTAGGCAGTGTTCCTGAGTAGCGGTTTGTGGAAATCAAATGATATCTCCTAATCAGAATGGAATCTGATCATGTATAGTTATGAGGTAGTTGAAGACATGATTTTAGTGATGTGGACTTGAGCACAAGATCCAAGGTTACACGAGTGAAGAATTATCTTAATTGGAAGCTAACAGTTTTGTGTAATTTTGATGTAACCCGTGGAAACTTTTATTTTGTAATTTGTATGCTGACTCATTTGTAATTAATTGAGTGTGGTATAAAGGAAGAAATGTTTTTCTTGTTCTAATGAGTGTTTGTGTGTAAGAAAGTGAATGAATAAATTGTGAAAGCAAATTTTTTGGAAGAGGATATGCGAAGTATAAAGATCTGACATTGAGATCTGAACAAGCAATTGGTGTGGTTTGATATAGTTAGAGAAAGAGTATTGAATTGTTAAGATCACTAATCTTGTGGTATTATTCTATTGAATAATACTAAGATTAGTTGGATAGTGAGTTCACTGATCTTACCCTGAAGCTGTTTGGGCAGTGGGTCCTTCTATTTTCCATAACTCCTAACAAAGTTAGAATCTTTTAACAAGGATTCAAAGCCTCCTAGCAAGGACTCATATGTACTAAATGTATTTCATAAGACTCCTAACAAATTCCATCCTCTCACAAGGAAATTTCATATTAGCTCATCTTTTGTGGGCATCATTTGCACCGAGTTTTACTCTTTGATCAAGAGGTTCCCTAGTCAACATATCTTGTGTCATTGTGTTATTTTGCATGTATATCTTTCTATGGTTGTTGATTATAGTGCTTACATGGTTAAAATCTATTAAGGTTGATAAAATTTTTATTTATCAGATAACTGATTCACCCCCCCTCTCAGTTATCTTGTTGGACTTTACTTTTTAACAATTGGTATTAGAGCAGCAGGTCCTTAAAGGAAAAGTTTAATAGGTTTAGGAGATCCATGGAAAATCATTTCAAGAAATAAAGCCCTAAGTTTGATGGAGTAAATTTTGATAGCTGGAAAGAAAAGATGTAGATACACCTACTTTGTTTAGGACTAGGTTATTGGTTAACTAAAAAGAATCAAAAGGCTATCATTGATGAGGATAAGATTGAAGATTGTACAAATTAAGAAAGAGATCTATTTATGTGTAACATACTTTCTAGAGAAGCACTCTTGTTAGCCCTTCTAGAAAATAAGTACAGTGAGGTAAAATATCTAAAGACATCTCATGAAATTTGGTTAGCTTTGTCGGATATTTCTAATGCATGGGTGGTGATTGAGACATTTCATATGTTTAATTACTAGGTTACTGAATGGGTACTCACTATTGTCATTTTTGTTTTGTCACTGATGTCAACATATGCTTCTATGGAGGAACCAGGCTAGTAATCATAATGTACAAAAGGTGTACGGTTGTTTCAGATGATACAAAGTCACACAAGAGCTTAGATGGATGTTTTGATCTTATATCTAAGATCACATAATTAATGAATGCATATTAAGGAAGATATAGCTATTTTGGTATAGACTGGTCACTAGACTATGACAGTGAGAATTGATAGAGTTAGTCTCTGAGTGTCTGGTATAGATTTCAGAAGGATTGGATTCAAGGTATACAATATTAAAGGATGATGGAAGAGGTAATAATGGATTTTCATTGGTCAGTGCAAGGTACATAATGATTAGTGACATCATCTATGGCATGTACTCAGTTGATGGCTTATTATGAAGTTGACTCAGGGAATGGAGCGTGTGTTTTGTTTGGCAAGCATAATTCAAGGATTTCAGTCCTAAATTGTTGTAATGTAAACATGTTCATGATACCATGTGTATTTTAGCAAGGGCTTATGTAATTGTTTGTAATTAGGAAAGCCTTATGGGTTGACCTATTCTTGGTAAAATGTAATAAGGTATAAATAAAAGGTCTTTTCTTTGTAAGAGACATGGAAGGGAAAAGTATGATATAAGGAGGTTTCGAGCTTGTGTCTACTGCACATAGAGCATAGGATTATTGGTGGACTTCATTGGAACTAATCAAGAAAATATATTTTTTGGAAAATAGTTCCAAATATTATGTATTTATTCATATACACTTGTTGCGAACTAGTGAGTTTAGAAGGTGTACTTAACCTTCTTTAGGCAGTAAGCCCTCTTTGTTCTTGACTCTTAATAGGGTTTGTCCTCTAACAAGGACTATGTACTGCAATGTTTCAATAAGCTCCTAATAGGGCTCTATCTTCTAAAAAGAATTACTATACTCTCAGTACATCATTAGTTGGTGCTAATTCCCACTAGGGTTTTTACCTTTAACAGGGTTTCCCCGTAACCAATATATTGTGTTATTGTGTTGGATTTCATTGTGTTCATTGGATGTGATATTTATAAGCTTAAAGTTTAATATTCTTTCATACAACTGATTCACCCCCCCTCTCAGTTGTATTATGCATAGTTAATCCTAACAATTGGTATCAGAGCTTGTGGTCCTTGGAAAGAAAGCTTAACAACTTAAGGTGATCTTGGAAGATGGCATACTATAGGAAGGATAGTCCTAAGTTTTATCTTGAAAACTTTGACAGTTGGAAAAACAAGATGTGAACACATTTTCTATGCTTGAGCATAGACTACTAGATGATTGTGAAGAAGGAGACCTTGAAAGATGATAATGACATAGGGTCAGCCACCGATGATGAAAAGAAACTATTTTCATGGAACATGGTCACAAGAGAAGCATTGATCAGTGCACTATTGGAGGGAAAGTTTACTAAAATTAAAGATCTAGATTTGACACATGATATTTGGAATAGACTAGAGGCACTCTATGAAGGAGACAAATATACCAAACAAGTGAAATTGCAGAACTAGAAAACAAAGATGGAGAAGCTGAAAATGAATGAAGATGAAAGCATTAGAGCCTATGTTCAAAGGGTTATAGAAGTGTTAGTTGGAATCAGAAATTGTGGAGGTACTTATGATGAAGATGAATTCATTGCAAAGATTCTTGGACCTCTAACCCCTACTTACAAATTCAAGGCAATGTCAATTTAAGAAACCATACCCCTGACTCCAAACTTTAGCAGAGAGATGTTGATTGCAAATTTAACCACCTTTGAAGCTATAGAATTAGGAGAATTTTCTCCTAAAGTTGAATATGCATTTAGGGCATTCACACACAAGAAAGTATCTGCACTTCCGAGCACAAGCAAAGAAGACCTGAGAGAAGAGCTTGGTGAGTATGCTAAAGAATGGGAGAAGATAATGGAAGAAGAAAAGAAGATGGAAGAACTTGTTGCACTAATATCTAGAAGAGAGAAAAAAGGTAAGGGAAAATTTGAAGGAAAATTACCTTTGAAATTTTTTTCATGCAATAAGGTAGGTCATTTTGCATCTAGATGTCCTAGAAGAGTTCCTAAATACAAACCTGATTATGCAAAGATTAGAAGAGATAAAGAATGCTATTATGCTAGTGAAGGAATCTCTGATGATGATGATGATTTAGACAATGGAGAGATTGGATTTTTTTTTATTAAAGATGAACCAGTTCATGAAGAAAAAGCCTTAGTATCTCATGTTGACAAGAAAACTGAATGGATAATTGACAGTGGATTTTCTCATCACATGACTGGTGATAAGAACAAATTTGTTAAATTAGTAAATTATGATGGAGGTGTTGTAAGATTTGGGGATAATCTCCTAAAATTCATCATAGGAGTAGGATCCATCAATTTGGATGGAAAGACATATGAAAAATGTACTACTTATTGAAGGATTGAAACATAACTTGTTGAGCATTGGATAGTTAATGGATAAAAACTTTCAGTTAAGTTTTGTTGATGGTAAGTGCTTTATCAGAAGCAAAGAAGGAAAACTAATTGCCATCAGTTCAAGATCTAGAGGTAATGTATTTGAACTAAACACATTTGAAGCCTCTTGTTTTGTTGTGAAGGTAGATGATAGTTGGTTATGGCATCGAAGATTTTTTCATGTTAACTTTGATAACATTGTAAAAGAAAGTATGGCTAATGCAATAAGAGATTTATCAAAGATTGTGAAACCTTCTAACACTATATGCAGAGAATGTGTTATGGAAAAGAAAACTAAAAGTAGTCATAAAAGAAAAACATTTACATCAAAAGGAAAGTTAGATCTAGTACATACAGATCTATGTGGCCCTACAAGAAAAAAGCCATACTACGATGAAAATTATTTTATACTCTTTGTTGATGATTTTTCTAGAATGATGTGGGTGACTTATTTGAGAGAGAAATTAGAAGCATTTGAAAAATTCAAGTTGTTTAAAGAAAAGGTAGAGAATGGATAAGGACTAAAAATAAAGTGTTTAAGATTAGATAGAGGTGGAGAGTTTACATCAAATTTATTTAATTCATACTATGAAGAGCATGGGATAAAAAGACAAACATCTACTTCTAGAACTCCATAATAGAATGGGATAGTAGAGGGAAGAAACATAACTATACTTGATGCTACCAGAACAATGCTAATTGAAGGGAATGTATCTCATGTACACTAGAGAGAGGTTGTTGGAACAATAGTATAGACATTAAAAAAAATTCAAATCAAAGATGGTACAAGTAAGACTCCTTATGAACTATGATTTGATCATACTCCTACTATAAAATATTTTAGAATTTTTGGTAGAAAATGTTATATCAAGAGGGATGATGAGATAGGAAAATTTGATGCTAGAAGTGATGAAGGTATCTTCCTTGGTTACTCTATCAAAAGTAAGGCATACAAATGTTTCAATCTAAGATTAAGGAAGATGGTTGAAAGTAACAATGTAAGAATAGATGAGAAATTTCAGATACAAGAAATAATGTATGACAACAATCAGATATCAGAAGTAAAAGAAGCCATTGTTGCTGCCGAAGAAGAAGAACTTGTTGAGGAAGGAAGTGAAAAAGAGGCTTGTGATGACACAAGAAAGACCACTGAAACTCCTAAAACTCCAAGGTATGTAAAAAATAACCATCTTGAAAATGAAATTATTGGCAATACCAGTCAAGGAGTACTAACTAGATCTAAAGTTAGAGAAGAAATTTTTTTAATTTCCCAAGTTGAGTCAAAGACTACAGATGAAGCCTTTAAAGATGA
Organism: Chamaecyparis obtusa; assembly: GCA_027943335.1. Taxonomy (NCBI): domain Eukaryota; kingdom Viridiplantae; phylum Streptophyta; class Pinopsida; order Cupressales; family Cupressaceae; genus Chamaecyparis; species Chamaecyparis obtusa. The sequence goes on from BSBK01001816.1 coordinate 1,087,792, forward strand.
ATCTTGGATAAATGCCATGAAAGAAGAATTATATTAGAAAAAGAAAAATAATACTTGGGAATTGGTGCCAAAACCTAAAAATAAAAATGTTATAGGAACAAAATGGGTCTTTAGAAAAAAATGGATGAAGAAGGAACAATTGTAAGGAACAAAGCAAGACTAGTGTGTAAGGGATACTCACAGTAAGAAGGAATAGACTTTGAAGAAACATTTGCTCATGTTGCTAGAATAGAGGCAGTAAGATTATTTCTATCTTATGTTGCACACAAAAACTTCAAAGTGTATCAGATGGATGTTAAATCTACATTTCTGAATGGGGACCTTGAAGAAGAAGTATACATAGAACAACCAGATGGATTTCCTCTATGCGAAGACAAAGATATGGTGTGCAAGTTAAAGAAAGTAATGTATGGGTTGAAGCAAGCTCCTAGGGCTTGGTATGCAAGGTTGGACAAGTATCTACTTGGACTTGGATTCAAAAAAGGTAATGCAGATAGTAATCTGTACTTAAGAACTACTGAAGATGGAATCCTGATAGTAGAGGTATTTGTGGATGACATTAGCTTTGGAGGTAATGATGATTTGTGTAAGAAGTTTGCTAAAGAAATGGAAAGTGAATTTGAGATGTCCATGATAGGTGAAATGAAACTCTTTCTTGGACTGCAAATAACTCAGAATGAGAATGGTATTTTCATTTCTCAGACCAAGTATGTCAAATAATTGCTTAAGAAATTTGGTATGGAAGATTGTAAACCAGTAGGAACACCCATGGTGACTAGAAATAAGATAACAATTGATGATGAATCAAAATGTGTTTTTCATACTTTGTATAGATCAATGGTTGGAGAGCTACAATATCTAACTCACACTAGACCATATATTACTAATGTTGTTGGAATTGTGGCTAGATATCAGGAAGAACCCAAAGAGACTCATCTAGCTATTGTTAAAAGGATATTGAGGTATCTCAGAGGAACTGTAGACTATGGTTTATGGTATGACAGGAATGATAGCTTTGAACTTCATGCTTATACTGATGCTGATTGGGTGGGAAATATTGATGACAAAAAAAGTACAAGTGGTGCTGGATTTTTCCTTGGGAAAAAGTTGGTTTCTTGGCTAAGTAAGAAACAAGATTGTATAGCACAATCTAATGCTAAATTAGAATATGTTGCTACTGCTATAAATTGCAATCAAATTGTTTGGATGAAACAAATGCTGACAAACATTGGAATAACTTTTAAAGAGCCTATGGTTATCCATTGTGATAACACCAACATAGTTAATATGTCAAAGAATCTAGTGATGCACTCTAAAACTAAACACATTTCTATCAAATATCACTTCTTAAGAGACAAGGTGGAAGAAAAAGAAATCAAGCTTGAATATATCAATACAAAAGAGAAGATTGCAGACATCTTTATTAAGCCACTACCAAAATATACCTTTGAATATCTCAGAGGTATGTTAGGGGTTCAAGCCCCTCCTAGTTAGAACTAAATGATGAAGAGATGCATCAGTCCAGAAGTGCTTAGAGCATGATCATTTTCTGGATTGAATGTAGGGATCTAATCCTCAGGGGGAGTGATCATGGAAGAAATTTTATCTGTGAAGGTTGTTGGAACCCTTTTCCATTGTTGTCAAAGGGGGAGTGTTGTTATGAGAAAATCCTCACTGATTGGGGAGATTGATCTATGGAAGGACTTTTGGGTTAATACAACTTTGGGATAAGATTTTCCCATATGTTGACATTAATGCCAAAGGGGGAGATTGTTGGATATTGCTAATGCATGGGTGGTGATTGAGACATTTAATATGTTTAATCACTATGTTACTAAATGGGCACTTAATGTTGTCATTTTTGTTTTGTGACTAATGTCAACATATGCTTCTATGAAGGAACCAGGCTAGTAGTCACAGTGCACGGAAGGTGTATAGGTGTTTTAGATGCTGTAAAGTCACATGAGAGCTTAGATGGATGTTGTGACCTTATATCTAAGATCAAATCATTAATGAATGCATATTAAGATACAATTGTTTTGGTAAAGACTAGTCACTGGATTGTCACAATGAGAATTGATAGAGTTAGTCTCTGAGTTTCTAGTATAGATTTCAAAAGGATTGGATTCAAGGTATGTGATCTTGAAGGATGATGAAAGAAGTACTAACAGATATTCATTGTTCAGCACAAGCTATAGAATGATTAGTGATGTCATCTATGGCGTGTGCTCTGGTGATGGCTTATTATGAAGCTAACTCAAGGAATAGAGCATGTGTTTTGTTTGGAAAGCATAATTCAAGGATGTTGGTCCTTAATTGTTGTAATGTAAACATTTCCGTGATACCATGTGTATCTTAGCATGGGCTTATGTAATTGTTTGTAATTAGGAAAGTCTTATGGGTTGACCTATTCTTGGTAAAATGTAATAAGGTATAAATAAAAGGTATTTTCTTTGTAAGAGACATGGAAGGGAAAAGTATGATATAAGGAGGTTGTGAACTTATGTCTGCTACACATAGAGCAAAGGATTATTGGTGGACTTCATTAGAACTGATCAAGAAAAGATATTTGCTGGCAAATAGTTCAAAAGGTTGTGTATTTCTTCATATACACTTGTTGCAAACTAGTGAGTTCAGAAGGTGGACTTAACCTTCTTTAGGCAGTAAGCCCTCTTTGTTCTTGACTCCTAACAGGGTCTGTCCTCTAACAAGGACTATGTATTGTAATGTTTCAATAAGCTCCTAATAGAACTATATCTTCTAACAAGGATTACTATACTTTCAATACATCATTAGTGGGTGCTAATTCCAACTAGGGTTTTTACCCTTTAACAGGGCTTCCCCATAACCAAAATATTATGTTATTGTGTTCATTGGATCTAATATTGATAAGCTTAAAGTTTAATATTTTTTCATAGAACTGATTCACCCCCCTCTTAGTTGTATTGTGGACTATTAATTCTAACAAGCTTTACAGTCTACTTTTTAAGGTGATGAACATGCTAAGAAAGTCAGATTACATAATTGGATATGTGCATTTGAAGATATAAGAATGATGGAAGATGAATCTGTTAAAATCTATATTGGTAGAATGTCAGAGATTATTGGAGGTATAAAATCTTGTGAAGGAACCAAGACAGATAATGAAGTGATATAGAAAATCTGAGGACATTGACTCTTGCATTTAAGTAAACAACATAAATGATTGAACAAGTTATACCTTGTACTATGAACTTTATCAGAGAGATTCTTCTTGGAAGATTGGAAGTAGTAGAGATGGACCTGAGGCTATCAGGAGACTTAGCTAGAATGGAGACAACATTCACTGCTCTTAGTGTTCACCCTACTTTGTCAAGAAGCATCAGTGTGAGCAGAGATTATGCTAGTAGCAGCAAAACTAGAAATGAAGAAGACAAGAAGATTGAAGAAGGTATTGCCTTGCTTGTGAAAAGAGAACCAGATGGTAAGAAAAATTTTTAATTTTGGACTTGCCAAGAATATGGTCATTTTTCATCTAAATGTCCTAATAGAGTTAAGAAGTATAGAAACCACTTTAAGCCTAGAATAGCTAAAGAATGTTACTATGCAAATGATGAAGAACTTGAGACTAGTTTGGAGAAAACTTTAAGTGAAAGTGATACTGAGCATGATGATATAGGATTTGTAGAAATAAAAGAAGAAAATCCTAAAACAAAAATTAAGGAAGAAAAAGCTTTAATTTCTCAAGTAGAAAAGAAAGTTGATTAGATTATAGACAGTGGTTGTTCACATCATATGACTAGAGACATGAAAAATTTCATAAAGTTTAACAATTATTATGGAGGAGTTTTTAGAATTGGAAACAATGCAACTTGTTTGATTAAAGGTATAGGATCTATTACTCTTGATGGAAAGACTAATATTGATGATGTTTACTTTGTGGATGCTTTGAAACATAATCTTTTGAGTGTTGGATAGCTAGTTGATAACGGATATCAAGTTTGGTTTATTGAGAAAAATTGTGTGATAAAAGACAAGGATGGTAATTTGATTGAAACTAGATCTAGAACCAGAGGTAATGTATTTCAGTTGAATCTTACTGAGATGACATGTTTGGTTACTAAGATTGGTGAGAGTTGGTTATGGCATAGAAGATTTTGTCATATAAACTTTGATAAGATTGTGAAAGTGAGTACTACACTTGCAGTAAGAGATTTACCTAAAATTATGAAGCCTACTAACATGATTTGCAAGGAATGTGTGATGGCTATACAAAAGAGAAGCTCATTTCCCAGCAACAAGTTTACAACAATAGAAAAATTGGAGATTGTTCATACAGATTTGAGAGGTCCTACAAGGACTAGAGGATTCTATGGAGAAAGGTATTTTATGATTCTTGTTGATGATTTTACAAGAATGATATGGATTGCATTTCTTAAAGAAAAATTTGAAGCATTTGATAATTTTAAGATCATTAAGAACAAGGTTGAGAATGAATCTGGAATGAAGATTAAATGTTTGAGATCAGATAGAGGTGGAAAATTTACTTCAAAAGAGTTTAAAATTTTTTGTAAAGTGAATGGTATTAAGAGAAGGTTTTAAACCCCTAGGACACCTGAACAAAATGGTATTGTAGAAAGGAGAAATAGGTCATTAACTAAAGTAGCAAGAGCTATGTTATTTGAGAATGACTTGGTGAAGATATTCTGGACAGAAGCAGTGAACATAGTAGTGTATACAATGAACAAAGTACAAATTAGAATAGACATAGACAAGACACCCTATGAACTATGGTTTGGACATGCACCATTAGTTAAGTATTTTAGAATTTTTGGAGGCAAATGTTATAGTAAGAGAGATGATGACATTGGAAAGTTTGATCCTAGAAGTGATGAAGGTATATCTTTTTTTTTATTCATTGAAGAGAAAAGCTTATAGATGTTACAATAAGAGAACTAAGACTATTGTTGAGAGTGCAAATGTTAAAGTTCATGAAAAGTTTGAAATTCAGGAAAGAATGCTTGATTTTGAATCAGATGAAGGAACTTAGTCTAGACCTAATCTAGAGACTACTAAATTATTCTATGAAACTAATAGTGATTTGTTGAATGAAAGCCATAGTGAAGAAACCATTGAAGAACCTACAACAGAAAGAAGTTGTAGTACCCCACCCCTAGTCTGATTTTATAAATGTTATGATTACTTTACAATGATAGATTATATGTTAGGAAATCATTGGTGTGTATGATTTTATTGACCCCATACTTGCATGTGTATGGTTGATGTGTTTGTTTTATATTTCTGTTTGATGTACCTAATGTGGTTGAGGGACAGAGTCATAGTTACTTTCTTGCGAGATCCACATGATCAGTCAATCCCCGCCATTGTCTGTTATATATTTTTATATGTATGTACATGCAAGTTTTGTATGCAGGTTTGCAAGTATCGGGCATCAACTTCCCTAAATTGTCAGGATGAGCATGCCCTATCACAATATCTCAAATGGTAAGAGAGGGGAGATAATATACAGATCCAAAACCCTAACCTAAGCCCATTTGTCCTAGGATTGGACAAGTATCTCTTGACTACCCTATCCAAATTTGTCAGGTTGACAAAGTTCATGGATCCCTTCCTTGAGCTTGTTTGTTTTATATGATGATCTTATTTTATTACTTTTTGAGTATGTGATTTTTAATAGTCATGGAAATTAATATTATAATTGGAAAATAATATTAAATTTAATTCCTATGTTTTGTATGATTATTAATTAATTAAAAATCAAATATTAGGATATTTGGTTTTAATTAATTAATTATGTGAAAATAGGATTAATATTGTCCATTAGTTATTAAATTATTAAATTGCATGATTTAATTATGTTTGGAATATTAATTTATTTAATAATAGATATTAATAATAAGTGCTTTATTGAGTTTTAATGTGATTTGTTTGAAAAGGTGACAACTTGTCTTTAGAAGTCTAAGTTTTGTTGTGCATAATAAAATATATTTTTAATTAATAATTAGTAGTTTCTTTCAACTTAAGAGTGGGAGTTTGATTAGGAGTTGTATTGTGAGTCATCTAGGGTTTGCATGAATGGTGGATTTGAATCCCTAATAGGGGGAATTAGCATTCATTTGGAGGGAATCAGGTTGTTGGAGATTTGTGGAGAGAGCTTTTAGAGATTTTGAGACATTTTTGTGTTCTAGAGTTTTTGTGTGTGTGCTTGAGTTTCTGGGTGAAGATTGCCTGCATCTGGAATTGGGCTTTGCATATAATGTGATTCAAATCTATAGAATTGAGATTCTTTTGTTGATAGATCTGGGTGTTTCATCATTCTACAAGCTTTCTATTAGAGTTTCTAGTATTGGAATTGAGGTAGGGTTTGAAGAAACTTTCCTCTTATTTCATTTGTAGAATTTTCAGCATTTTACTATGCTTGATTTGATTTATAGATATAGATCTATTTTTATTTATGCTTTCAATTTGGGGGTTTAGAGAACCCATAGATTTGTTATTTCATGATTTTTATACACTTGGCATAGTAGGGTTATGCTGTTGAAATTTTGATAGAAAATTCATCCTGGATCACTTAAAAAATGAAAAACTAATCTAGCTATAGTTTATACTATTGAGTTGTTGAAATTAATTAATGGGCTTTTGAGAAAAAATTCAATTTGGCTTGAATATTACATTTTGGAAAAAAATATACATTCTATGTAAAATATACAGTCAAAACAATATTACTAGAATAGGACAAAATTAGTCACATAAACCCAATTTGGATGCAAATTAATGCAATAAAATTAGGAGGAAAAGACAGAGTTGCATGTGCATTGGAAACAAAAAACAAAGTTTGAAACATTTCCATTTTTGGAAATTTTTGAAGTTGTACTTTTATTTCCATTTTTGGAAATATCTTTGGGTTAAAATCTCTTCCTGTTTATAAAAAAATACATTAGTTTTGTTATTAAAAAAAAACATAGTAAAATAAAGTACAAAATTATATTTGCTGAGTCAATTTGTTTTTAAAAAAATATTATACTTTTTGCTATGTGCTAGTTTTGTTTTTAAAAAACAATGTTTAAAAATGTTTATTATAAATTTTTTTTATTTAAATCAGCCTTGGGCCACATGCAAATCCCCTAAGGACTGCACATGAGCCCACAGCTCTACCATGCGCAACCCCCTAGGGGACTGACACGACAGACTGTGCCCTACTATCTGCAGTTCTACATAGCAGCAGTACCATTAAGGTACTTGTGTAGAGGTGATGGGAAGGGGCATGGGGCCTAGCCCCCCAATTACTTTAAATAATTTAAGTTTATTTTATGAAAATTTTTATTTGTTAGAAATATCAAATACTAAGAGGGGAGGGTGAATTGGTATTCTACAAACTTTATCTTTTGCCCAATTATGGATATAATAGATTATCTTTACACATGCATAACATAAGAAGCTAAACAACATGCATAGCAATAAAACCAAAGAACTCATAACACATTGTTTGTTCTTGAGGAAACCTTGGCCAAGGGAAAACCCCAGTGGGGATGGTACCCACAAAGATCCACTAATCAAAAGTATCATGTTAAGGATGTGTTGGTTGTTCCCTTTGATCTTCAACTTGTAGATTTATACTTTGATGGATAACTTTAATAATACTTTGACTCTATCACCACTCCAAAGTCTATGAGAAAGAGGGCCAATTAACAAGGATCAACAATGAGATCCTCCTACACTTTGAGCCTTAATTCTCATGCAGGTGTATCCTTGACTCACTTCTCTAAAGGAGACTCAAAACAATATACAACAATGTCCTTTACTAACTGACTGAAAGATATTATCATTTAAATTTGGGTGTGTGTGGTTGATGACAATGAAATGCCTCCAGAGAATGGACCAGTGTCTTAACCTAGGGAAAAGAGTCACCCAATTACATGCATTAGCTAAAGATCTTAAATCAAACACTCTTGGGCTCAGGATAAGTGTTTTGCCTACTACCCCTCTCCCTCAAACACTAGGACATCAAATTCTTATTTGGTTGTAAACTCACTAAACTCACCTAGAAGACTTTAATCCTAACTTTTTTAGGAACTCAGAGATGACTTCACAATACTCTTTGTTTACCATATGATAATACACTTTGTGATACTAACATATATGAGCTCAGAACCAAAACAAGAAGACATACACAAATGTAATATTGGAACTCAATAGCATTCTCATTAACATATTCAAGATCAATATACAATCAAAGCAACACAAAGATAGGAAAGAGACCCAAAATCCAACTCCTCTTTCCTCAAATGTTCATATAATCACAACCACTAGAACTGACTAAAATTTAGAACAGAACCTCAGGACCAAACCCTTACTCTATAAAAAAACTAACCACTTATACCCCTAGTCACCTTGGAATCCTCAAGGTAGGGTTTCAACTACCCAATCAATCAAAAATACAACAAAAGTTATGGCAGGGGAAGAAACATAGGCAACTTGGAGAAAACAAATCTCAGATAGATCTGCTATCATCAAAATTTGTGAGAATAGTATAGAACACCAAGGAATTGCCATGAAAACTAGTCAAATCAGCCACCTGCAAACACACGTCGAGCACAAAACCATACTTTTACAACACAAAATTCTCTGTAATCAATCATCAGACCTCTAGGCCACTCTGTAGTAGTTTGAAAATCATTTCCACCAACTCCAGCTACTTAAACATTGAATTTTAGTCCTTCTAGTTTTAGGAAACCCTTTAAAAATTCAAAACCTGGTAACAACGGCTACTTCCATGGTGCCAGTAGCATATCAATAGTCCACATTTGAATTTTGATCAACTTTATATCAGCACAGTCAGATCCTTCTCTTTTGCAGGCTTTTCAACTTAACTCTTAATAACACCCTGGTTCATATTTAGCGATTACGTGATAGGGGCATTTCTATTCGCGAAATAAAATTTTTGACTCAAGCATTACTCAATGATTTGGTGAATGAGAAAAACATTTGACCCCAAGTTAGAATTTGGTGAACTGGGGACTGAAGAATTTCACATGGTTGCTTAATGTTTTAGGCTAACACCAATTAATTTAGCAATTATGTGAACACTCCTTCACAGAATCACTAACACATTTAGAACATTGTTATACTTTTCAGTGAATAAGCAATCAAAAGGGAAATTGTCGGAGCCACTAAACAATTTTTTAGAACTGCCAAACCTTAGACCTCTACCTGGGCTCACTTTATGCCACCTGTTATCACATTATTCACTACACCTACCTAGTCATCACTGACACAAGACCCACTTTTACAAACCCTTGAATCGGATGGCGGGCATAAGATCTCATGGCTCTAACACAACCCATGAGAACTTACATGAACTATTGATTTAGTCCCCATCACTTATCTCTCTGACAACGGCCCCACTATCCATATAAATATGACCCACCTTAGACCCTTCTAAAAAATCCCTGTCATCATCCACGTCGACCAATGAGAAGATGCCATTTCAGCACAGTTGGCATCATGGTCCCACTAAGAACATTATATTGCTTGGAAGATCGAACAGATGATGCATGATCTCAAAGGCTTGGAAGATTCCATGAGATCATGTGCTTGTCATTGATCTTGAATCTTTTGATTGAGATAATGGGCCCGCCTGACAACACATCCAACTCACTAACACACTAACCAATAGGAGACCGCCATTTGTGCCACGTAGCAGTGGACCCGCTTGTTTGAAAAATCTACGTCCTAAAGAAGAATCAATGGCTGGCATAAGTTCACATGCTTCTAACAAACTCTATGAGAAATTACACCTGTCGTTAGATTGAGATGCTATCAGAAAGCTAGGCCTAGGAAATATAAAGGTCGAAAACATTAGGAAAAATAAAATGCTAGACTAGGAAAAATTAATCACCGTCGGGCACTAGACTTAGGAAAAAATTTAAAGCACATGTGTTAAAAGAATTTAAGTGGCCCAAAAAGTAACATAAAATTAGAATAAGACCAGGGCACACTAGGGTTTTCCTTCCCAACAACTATTTTTTGAAAATTTGACAAGGGTTTCAAGGCTAGAGACCAAGAAAGAGACTCCAGAGACCAGGGCAAGACCTGCACAACCATGAAATTTTTTTAGGGTGCTAACAATGGCTCTATCTAGGGATTTGTGCCTCCTACAGGCATAGTAAGGAATTAGAATCATTACTTAAAGTAGACCACCCACAGGCAAAAATTGTAGACAACAAGGAACAAGCAAGGTAGAACATGCAACTTAGACAAAACAGGACTAGGGAGCAGACACAATTACAAAATTTACAAGGCTATACATATATACACAACCTAACTACTACTCATGGAAGACATAATACTTCAAAAGAAGTATTTTTTCAAGAATTCTCCATGAACAGGCAATTCTTGAACATTACCATTCAGTTTTTTTACAACATAAGAATCCTAGCCCTATTTTTCATGAATTTGATATGACCCTAGCCAGATGGGATCAAACTTTCCATGTTTTCCCTTATCCTCTAGTATGGCATTCCAAATTAATACTAGGTCATCAAGCTCAAACTTCCTCTCCATAGCCTTCTTGTCATATAGGTTCTTGATTTGCAATTGCAACTTGACATTTGTTGGAGCTGACTCTCTCCTGATTTCATCCAGCCTGATGAGATCCTCAATCCTCAATTGTATTTCATCATCTATGAAATCATCATATAATTTCACAAATTTATACATTTCTAGCAGATTATTTTAAGGCATTCTTGCATGTATTCCATATAATAGGTCAAATGTTGCACAACCAATTTCCCTCTTCATAGTTACCCTATTAGCCCATACAACTAATGGAAATTTTGAATTCCATGCCTTCTTATTCTTTTCAAGGATCCTCCTGAGGATCTTAATCAAACTCTTATTAGTAGATTATGCTTGACCATTTCCTTGTGGATGATAAGGTGAGGAATAATAAATCTGAATTCCTAAACCTTTACAAAAGTCCTTATATTCAGCAGACCTAAAGCACATGGCATTATCACTTACTATTCTCTCAGGGCACCCAAACCTTGTAACAATGTTGTTCAACAAGAAATCAGTTACCACCTTGCTGGTTGCATTCCTTGTAGGTAAAGCCTCTACCCACTTTGTAAAGTAATCAGTGGCAACTAAGATCCATGAGTGTCCTCCACTTGACTTGGTATCTCCCCTATGAAATCAATTCCCCATTGTTGGAAAGGAGCTTGCACCTCAATTGGCCTCAAAGGCACATTTCCTGAAAATTTAAGCTTACCAGAGAACCTTTAACAAGCATCACACCTCCTCACCAAACTCTCTACATCCTTGAAGATTGTGGGCCACTAGAATCCTACTCTCAAGATCTTTTGAGCAGTAGTCTTACCCATGTAATGTCCACCACAAACCCCCTCATACATTTCTTTCAACAATACTTCAGCCTAATTTTCATCTACACATTTCAATAGTATGCAATCCAAATTCTATCTATACAATTTACATTTCACAATTACATACTTGATGGCCTATAATTTCAATGTCCTCTTCTTATTATCATCCATCTCATCTAGACACTTCATGTTTCTTAGATAATAGATAATATCTTGATACCAAACACAATCATCCATATCACATGTATAATCAATTTCAGAATGATTTACCTGATTAGCATCAAGATTGGATTGGGCCATCAGTTTTGCCAATCCCTGTCCTCTAACCAACTTGGTAATCTAGACATCAACATTGAATTCTTGGATCCTATTGATCCATCTGCATCTTCTTCCAGACACCTCCTGCTGTGAGAAAATATCCTTCACAGTTTCACTTGGCACAAAAGCAATCACAACTATCCCCATCAAGTAACACCTAAAAGCCTTAACTATCTTCACAAGTGCATATGCTTGTTTCTCATTTATGTCATACTTCAATTCAAAAGCTTGCAAAGATTTACTGAAGAATGCAATAGGTTACTCAAAACCATCCTTATTCTTTTGTAACAAAACTATAGCAATAGTGTGAAAAGATGCAAAGGAAAATATGTGCATTGGGACATTATAATTAGGTGCCTTAAGCACTAGTGCATCTTTGATAGCCTGCTTGATATTTTTGAAAGCTTCATCAGGCTCACTTTCCCATGTAATAGTAGATCCCTTCTTCAACATCTTGGATATTGGTCTAATAACTTTAGCAAAATTTGTAACAAATCTTCTCAAGAAGTTTACCTGACCAAAGAAAGACTGAATTCCTTTAACATTCTTTGGTCTCTGAATCTTATCAATGGCTGCCACCCTTTTAGGATCAATTCTAACTCCTTGCTTCCCAACTAAGTGGCCAAGCAACTTACCTTCAATGACACCAAATGCACATTTCCTTGGATTTAATGAAATACCATATTCCAAAGCCTTCACAAATATTTTTTCCAAATGAATACAATGATCTTCCTCTCTCTTGGAATAGGCAGTTAAATCATCTTGATAAACAACAAGGAAATTATCAATAAAATCTGAAAAGGAAACATCCATTACTCTCTGAAAAGTAGCACCAACATTTGTGAGACCAAAAGGCATTCTCACATAAACATATGTCCCCCAAGGTGTTGTAAAAGTTGTCTAGAATTGCTCTGATTCCTTAACAATCACCTAATTGTAACTAGAGAAACCAGCCATCATAGACATTAATTCAAATCTGGTTACCCTTTGCAGCATAGCTTCCATATTGGGTAGCCAATAGTTATCCTTTAATGAGCTGATGTTCAAATTTCTGAAGTCCACATAAAGTCTGATATCACCATTTTTCTTTCTCACAGGAACAAGGTTTGAAACCCAAGAAGAGTGACTTATAGGCTTGATAATTCCAGCATCTCTTAGCTTCATTAGCTCTTCTTGCATCTTGGATGCTAAAGTAGGATTAATAGGCCTTTGTTTTTGCCTCAAAGGTCTAGCATCTTCTTTCAAGGGAATAATATGCTGAAACAAATCTTCTCTATAAACCTTTAGGTCATCATATGACCATGCAAAAATATGCCTAAATTTTCTCAATAAATCAATCAAAGATTTTTTCACATTGGGAGACATGTCCCTACCAATGTATACCCTCTTAGGTGCCTCATGTGTTCCAAGATTTATCTCCTCTAGATCAGCATGATCTTCTCTTTTGATATTCTTATGAACTCTATCTTGGTTATCAAAGATAGTTTCCAAAACAACAAGCCCCTTGGGCACCTTGTTGGTTTTGAGTTGAATAACTTCATTTCCAAGGATAATCTCTTTTCCTTCTATTGACTCAACAAAAGTTGAGCAATCAAATTCCTGACCATGATACTAATCTTCACAACTCATAAACTTCAAGATATCATTATCATGATAAAAAAATTGCCAATTTTCAATATTGTCTGGTACACTAGGCCTAGCCTAAATTTCAACTTTAGAAATACCAATAAATGTAATATCACTAGGATTGATTTCTATATTGGCTAACAAGTCAGCCATCTTTTTGTTACTCCTATCCTTCCACTCAATATTGAAGGCATTAAAATGTTCAATCAAATCCCAAACTGCATTCCTATATTGTTTTAACCTTTTGTTCTTGGAAGCATATGCTACCCTGACTTGGGACACCACCAACTTAGAATCACCAACAACACTTAAGCACTTAATACCATGTTTTTGTGCCAACCTCAGTCCTAACAACAATGCCTCATATTCTGCTATATTGTTGGTACAAAAGAAATTCAATGTGAAAGTTAGGTGTTTCCATTAGGAGAAATAAGTAAAATACCTTCTCCTACTCCATCCTTGCAATTTTCACCATCAAAGTACATTACCCACAAATCACCCTTCACAGAATTAACACTTACCTCAACAAAGATAGGTGAAAAAATAGGTTCCTTCTCAAGTATAGGGATCTCTTCTCTAAAAGCGTTAATATCAGTATCCACAAAACATGTAGTTTCATTATCAATACTTCTCTCAATCATGTGGCATACTCTTGGTTCTTGCTCAATCTTGACAAACTAATCATCAATCTTGAAAGTGGCATAGGACAGATCACACTGTAAACTTCCACCCATGGTAGCACTCCACCTTCTAGTTAGTAGCATCCCATAATGAGGAGGGATGTCCACCACCAAAACACTCATTGTTAACTCTTTCTCTGGATATGCTTCCAACCTATATGGCATTGAATTTATAGTCCCAATGACTGGTACCTCCCTCTAATCCATTGTACAACATCTACCTTGAACTGTATCAACTTTAAGGCCCAACTTTTCCATAATCTTAAAAGGCATAATAGTATTAGAGGCACCACTATCAATCATACAATTTCTTAATTTCATTCCATTCACAAGGACACTTAGAAAGAATGGATCAATGTTTTCAAGGCTAGCATTGACAGAACTATCCAAATATATAGGAGGAATTTGAGATACAATTCCCTGAGCAACAAATCCTTCAAAGCTTTATCCTGAAATCCATTGCATGCAACATCATTATTATGAACATTATCTACCCATGCAATAGCTCTATCTTTGTGTTCAGGGATCCTCAACAATTCTGACAATGGCACCTTAATTGTAATTTGGGACAATACAAATAACATATCAATAGGAGCAGTGGGAGGAACCTCAATTTGTACAACCTTAGTATCTCTTTGCTTGTCTGATACATTAGGTGTATTGACCACCCTCATTTTTTCATTCTTAGCCATTGTGTTAACTAGCTTCTCAATCTCACTAGAAAATCCTTCAACTCCAACTCCCTTAGGCTCACAATTCTTACCTTTTACATTCTTGAATTTCACCATGTGATCACCTTTTGATTTGTTCTCATTAGGCTCTCCAGAGTTGGTACTCTTTATAAACATTCCTGTAGCTTTTCCATTTGTATCCCTTGCCACCATGCCCCTAGTTTGCACTTGGGCAATCATTTCTATAGTAATCCTATCCATCTCTTCTCTAGAATGTCTTCTTAAATTTATTGGCTTAGAAGAAGAGTTCATGTTACATGTCTTTTCATCAATGCCTTCACCATCAAAAAATATCTCTTGATGAAAAAAGGCCTAATTGTGTCTCTTCACATTTACATCTGCTTCTTCATCAAAATCAGAATCATCTTCATATCCTAGATATGAAGTAGCCATGTTTAATCCAACATCATCTTAATCTTCTTCTTGATCTATCTCCTCATTGCCACAATCTTGATTTACAACCATAGAATGTGCAACCACACAATGCTCTATAGAATAAGGGGACTGGCATGCAACACACCAAGGTATGTCCTCCATGACATTTATTGAAGCTTTTTGTAGAGGGTCAAGGACACCTCTGTCATTTTTTCCTCTTACAATAGGGACAACAACCTTGCCATCCTTCCATTGGGTGTTGTAGGGCTAGTTCTACAATCTATTCTACTTATTGAAATTATTGTTAAACTAAGGCCTTTCATTGGTAGGAGCACTGATGTTCCTATTTGTAGGTTCCTTCAAATACTTCAATGCATTAAGCACCTTATCCAATTTATCTTCTTCTTGCCTCCTAGTTCCAACATTCTTATCATTTTCCTTTTTGTATTTCTTGTCCCCAAACAACTTAGGGTCATCTCTCTTCCCACCCAACTTTCCTGATATCTTCATATTGTTTTCAATGTTGACAAAAATCCTAAAAGCATCTCTAAGAGTTCTTGGTTCCTTGTCCCTCAAAAAATAACCCATCTTTGCATCAAATGCATTAAAGTGTGTGGTTAAACAAACATTGTCATCTAACCACATAACTTGAAATAACTTATGCATACCCTTCTGAAATCTCATGTTGAAATCAGATGCAGACTCATTCTAATTTTTCCTTATGGTATTGAATTCATTCGACATGAAACTAGCATTAGGCCTATCACCATAATGCTCTTTAAAACATCTCTCAAAGGAATCCCAAGTATCAATACATTTATCAGGAAGTCTCTTAAACCAATCTCTAGCATCCTCCATTAGAGATTGAACAAACAATTTCATGACTACATCCTCATGCTCTACCTCATAATCATTAAGCATATCAACAAATAGCCTCAGATGCTCTTCACAACTAATAGCATTATTACTAGAAAACTTAGGTACCTTAACTCTTATATCATTTGGAAGAGCATTTGGGTATCCTGGTATCCCATCAAAACTAATTTACCTATTGCCTTCTAGTTGCATAGGTCTTCTTTGAAATCCTAAACTAGTGTTCCCACTAGAATTATTATTTTTATCTACATTCCCACCCACTTTCACATTTGACTGTCTATTGGGATCAACAAATGATTTGGTAGATACATTAGGAATTAGATTACTATTAGTAGCATTTCTAGGTGGAATAGTAGTGTTCATAGATGGAAAACCTAGTTCAGTAGAAGAAGGGCCATGAACATTAGCTGATGAAGCCTTCAAGAACTAGATCTTTCTTCTTTTCTTTGCAATAGCAGCATCAACTTTAGCTCTTTCCAACTCTTGAGCTAGAGCTTCATCCTCTTTCCTTTTTCTTTCTATCTTTGTCTCCTTATTTGATTTAGGTGGTGGGATCCCTAGTATTGTCACTGGTTTTCTTATTTGGACACCCACCATCTTTTTCTTTCCTTTTTCATTAATAACTATAGTAGGCCTAGTGATCTCATGTCCATTCTTACCTTTAGGCAAAGGAGCATAACTTTGCACTTGTCTGATCATAGGGCCTTCATCATCAAACTCATGGTCTTGCAACAAGTGTTCCTGCTCACTTCTTAGAGCTTCAAGATCACCAAAAACATCATGCTGCAACACCCTAGGAGTAGAAGCAAGCATCTTGTTTCTCTCCTTCATTTCATTAATTTTTCTTAAAAGAGACTACCTGTCTATTAGAACATTTACTTTTTTAGCCTCTCTCTCCTCTTGTAACCTTTTGTATATGGCATCTTGCTCTGCCAACTACAACCTAAGTGGATTTAGGTCATGTGGATCTATCATGTTCTCTTCATAGCTTGATGATACTTCTACATTAGTAGGATGCTGATATGGGAAATGCACTCACCTTGGTTCCATGGGCTGCCTTCTGAATATGTCCACATCAAGATCTAGATTTGGCCCATAACCTTTTTCTCTAGCATGTTCATCCTGACTTGCAGGTAATGAACCCTTATCTTGAAATACTGCTTCTGGGGTATCATAAAATTTGTCTTCATAGCGGCCACTTTCTGATATAGAACTTATGTCTTTTGAACCTTCCTCATTAGAGGATGTAAGTGGTGCTCTACCTCTAGTATTTATTTTCTCTCTCATTGGAGCACTAGTAGACTCTTCATTCCTCCTGATCCAGCTGTTCTTGTCAACTCTAGGTAATTGTTCTAGAGCAATCTCTAGATTTTTCTTGACAAAAGACGTAGTATTCCTCCTTTTGTCCATCTTCAACATATGACACTGGTTCTTAACCTTTTGAGTCACCACCCATCTAGATGGGAAAACCTTAAAATTCACAAGATGACACTAAAAACCACAAGAGAACACAAAAGTCCAACACAATTTTTATCTCTAGACTCTCCCCAGTAGAGTCACCATTTTGTTGGTTGTTCCCTTTGATCTTCAACTTGTAGATTTATACTTTGATGGATAACTTTAATAATACTTTGACTCTATCACCACTCCAAAGTCTACAAGGAAGAGGGCCAATTAACAAGGATCAACAATGAGATCCTCCTACACTTTGAGACTTAATGCTCAGGTGGGTGTACCCTTGAATCACTTCTCCAAAGGAGTCTCAAAACAATATACAACTATGTCCTTTACTAACTGACTAAAAGATATTATCATTTAAATTTGGGTGTGTGTGGTTGATGACAATGAAATGCCTCCAGAGAATGGACCAGTGCCTTAACTTAGGGCAAAGAGTCACCCAATAACATACATCAACTGAAGATCTTAAATCAAACACTCTTGGGCTCAGGATAAGTGCTTTGCCTACCACCCCTCTCCCTCAAACACTAGGACATCAAATTCTTATTTGGTTGTAAACTCACTGAACTCACCTAGAAGACATTAATCCTAACTTTGTTAGGAACTTAGAGATGACTTCACAATACTCTTTGTTTACCATATGCTAATACACTTTGTGACACTAACATATATGAGCTTAGAACCAAAATAAGAAGACATAGACAAATGTAAGATTGGACTCAATAGCATTCTCATTAACATATTCAGGATCAATATACAATCAAAGAAACACAAAGATAGGAAACATACCCAAAATCTAGCTCCTCTTTCCTCAAATGTTCATATAATCAAAACCACTAGAACTGACCAAAATTCAAAATAGAACCTTAGGACCAAACCCTTACTCTATCAAAAAACTAACAACGTATACCCCTAGTCACCTTGGAATCCTCAAAGAGGATGCACCAAGCTTCAGGTGACTAGGGTTAGGGTTTCAACTACCTAATCAATAAAAAATACAACAAAAGTTATTGCAGGGGAAGAAACATAGGCAACCTAGAGAAAAAAAATCTCAGACAAATCTTCCATCATCAAAATCTATGAGAACAGCACAGAACACCAAGGAATTACCATGAAAACCAGTCAAATTGGCCACCTGTAAACACACCTCGAGCACAAAACCATACTCTTACGATACAAACTTCTCTACAATTGATCATCATACCTCTAGGCCACTGTGCAGTAGTTTGAAAATCATTTCCACCAACTCCAGCTACTTAAACATTGAATTTTAGTCCTTCTGGTAGCAGGAAACCCTTTAAAAATTCAAAACCTGGTAACAACGGCTACTTCCATGGTGCTAGCATCATATCAATGGTCCACATTTGAATTTTGATCAACTTTATATCGGCACCATTAGATCCTTCTCTTTCACAGGCTTTTCAACTTAACTCTTAATAACACCTTGGTTCATATTTAGTGATTACGCGACAACAACTTTTCTATTCATGAAATAAAAATTTTAACTCAAGCATTACTCAGCAATTTGGCAAATGAGAAAAAAATTTGACCCCAAGTTAGAATTCAGTGAACTAGTGACTAAAGAATTTCACATCATCGCTTAATGTTTTGGGCTATTGCCAATTAATTTAGCAATCACACAAACACTCCGCGGAATTGCTAACACATTTAGAACATCGCTATACTTTTCAGTGAGCAAGTGATCAAAAGGGAATTTTTTGGAGCCACTAAACAATTTGTCAGAACTGCCAAACCTTAGACCCTTGCCTAGGCCCGCTTTATGCCACCTATCATCATGTTATTCACTGCACCTTCTCGGTCATCACTAACATAGGACCTAGTTTTAGAAACCCTTGAATTGAACGGCGGGCATAAGATCTCATGGCTTTGACACAACTCATGAGAACTTATGCCAACCATAGATTTAGTCCTCATCATTGATCTCTCTGACAATAGCCCCACTGTCCATATAAATATGACCCACCTCAGACCCTTCTAAAAAATCCCTATCATCATCCACATCAACCAATATGAAGATGTCATTTCAGCACAACTAGCATCATGGTCTGATTGAGAACATTATACCACCTGGAAGATCAAACAGATGATGCATGATCTCAAAGGCTTGGAAGATTCCATGAGATCATGTGCCTACCATCAGTCTTGAATCTTTTGATTGAGAAAATGCACCCACCTAACAACATATCCAACTCACCAACACACTGACCAATAGGAGACTGCCATTTGTGCCACGTAGCAGTGGACCCACTTGTTTGAAAAAGCTATGTCATAAAGTAGAATCAATGGCTAGCATAATTTTGCATGCTTCTGAAAAACTCTATGAGAAATTACACCCACCATTGGATTGAGATGTTGTCAAAAAGCCAGGCCCAGGAAATATAAAGGTCGAAAACATTAGGAAAAATAAAATGCTAGACTAGGAAAAATTAATCACCACAGGGCGCTAGACTTAGGAAAAAATTAAAGGACATGACCCCTGCAGGTGATAAAAATTTAAAGCACATGTTAAAAAACTTTTAAGTGGCCCAAAAAGTAACCTAAAATTAGAATAAGACTAGGGCACACTAGGGTTTTCCTTCCCAATGGCTAGTTTTTGAAAATTTGACAAGGGTTTCAGGGCCAGAGACCAGGAAAGAGACTCCAAAGACTAGGGGAAGACCTGCATAGCCATGAAAATTTTTCAGGGTGCTAACAAGATGTTGACCCTGTTAGGAGTCTATTACAAGCATATAGTGTATCAGTCCTGATTCAGGGACTATAGGCCTTGTTAGAAGCCTCAACCCTATTAGGAGTTGGTAGTACAAAATGTGATTACCGGATGAGCCCACTGCCCAAACAAATAATGTACAATATACACTGATTAAAAATATTGATTAAGGTACATAACCTTATGCTACTTTCATCAATATCTCTTCATTTCTCTTTCACTATCACTGTTACATATGCATCATATATTTTGCATCATATCACTACTTCATTATACATCTATTTTGTCAACTATACTTTTCTTACAATTACAATTAAATTTATACCAATAACTTTATCCAAGGGTAAAAATCTAGGATGCCATCCCTTTATATTGTTAAGTCATTATTTTGATAAACAAAATAATCCCTTAACTCTTTACTAATTATGTCTTCATATTCTATCCTATCGGCTTGACACTATCTTTGATAAAACTGTCATAACTTCTTCTATACATGCCATACTGACTTGCACTTTGAGATGGGAGTTCAATAGTCATCATAGAGTCTATGTTCAAGTGCACAAGCACTGAACTTACTCCAATCAACATCGCAAACAAAAACTATGTCCAGGTTCACTGGCAAAAATACTATCTCACACTTAGACAAATTTGCAATGCGCTTTGTCATACTTGCTCTCTGACCTGTACAATCTTCATGTGGATCATATGTTTCCATAATGAAAAAATATATGTAATCAACTCAGCCAAATTTCCAACAATCTCCCCATTTGTCATTGGTGGCAACATATGAGAAAACTAGCTAAGTGTACAACTTCAAAATCTCAAAATTGTGGCCATAGTATAAAATATATATACTATCCTTATAACTCCTCAAAAAAAAAAAAAAAATCTCTAATATAGTACTCCCCCTAGGGGGTAAGTGCACAAAGATGGGGGACCAAAAAGGGGGTATAAGATGCCACTTTTTTCTTGAAATCAGCAAACTCTGAACTTCAACAAGAAATTGAAGATAGTTAGACTCAAAATTTTAAGATGCAACAAAAAAAAGAGTTGTAATACTCTGAATCTAGTTCCTAAGCTACTAACTTATTTTGAAAATGGTTCAGATTAAGGAAAAGATATATAGCATAAAATTGATAGTATATAAGGATTGATACTCCTAGGGTAAGTGCACAAAGATGGGGGACCAAAAAGATGCCACATTTCTTTTTGGCCCCCCATCACGCATAGTGCACATGCACTAAAGGGTGTGCGCCCTATGGCTTGGGTTGCCCAAGCCTTAAGCTTGGGAAATCCAAAAAAAACCACGTGCACCAAATAGGGTGAACACCAAATAGTGTGTGTGCCAAATAGGGCACACGCACTTTGTAAAATCCCAAAATTTTCACCCCCCATGCGCACTATGCAAAGCCAAATCCATATTTTTACATAGCGCGTGCATGCTATGAAAAACAAGAAAGAGAGAGAGAGATAAGGGATAGAGAGAGGATGATAAGAGGGGAGAGAGAGAGAGAGAGAGAGCGGGGGGGGGGGTAATTTATACAAATATAACATTTAAGTATAACTTTGATAATTTTAATTTCTTATACTTTAAGTTATATTTGTAAAAATTATAAAATATAATGCTTTCAGGATGTTTGGGATAGGTTCCAGCTTCATAGGAGTTAACATGCAAATTCTATATTTGAAAAATTTCTCTCTCTCTCTCTCTCTCTCTCTCTCACACACACACACACACACACACACACACACACACACACACACACACACCCCCACACACACACAAACACACACAAAAACACACCTCTCCTTCTCCTTCTCTCTCTCTCATTATAGAGAGAGAGAGATAGGGTGATGAGAGTGAGGAGAGAATGTAGAGAGAGAGATAGGGCGATGAGAGAGACAAAGAGAGAGAGAGAGAGAGAGAGAGAGAGAGAGAGAGAGAGATTTGGGTGAGAACTATGCTAAGTTTGTCATAGACATGGGGTCGAAACTGTGTGATTTGTGATAAAATGAGTTAAAACCCTTTGGGAATCCTTTTTCTAGCTTTAGTTTGACCTTAAAAATCCATGATGGATTGTGGGAGGTAACCCTGCTAAAGGCTTGCTAAATCCTAAAATTTGGCTAAGTCTGGAATTTTTCAAATCTAGAATCTACATGTTAACTCCTATGAAACTAGAACCTATCCCAAACATCCTGAAAGCATTATATTTTATAATTTATACAAATATAAATTAATGTATAAGAAATTAAAATTATGAAACTTATACTTAAATGTTATATTTTTATAAATTACCCTCTCTCTCTCTCTCTCTCTCTTTCTAGTTTTTCATAACGTGCATGCGCTATGTAAAAATATGGATTTGGATTTGCATAGTGCGCATGGGGGGTGAAAATTTTGGGATTTTACAAAGAAAGTGCACCCTATTTGGTACACACACTATTTGGTGTGTGCCCTATTTGGTGCACGCACTTTGTTTTGGATTGCCCAAGCCTAAGGCTTGGGCAACCCAAGCCATAGGGCGCGCACCCTATAGGGTGCATGCCCTTTAGTGCGTATGCACTATGCGTGATGGGGGGGCAAAAATAAAAGTGGCATCTTTTTCATCCCCCATCTTTGTGAACTTACCCTAGGAGTATCAATCCTTATATACTATCAATTTTTTGCTATATATCTCTCCCCCTTCGACAACAATGACAAAATAAAGGTAGGGAGGGTTACAAAATTTTATCACAAAAAGATTATACCTCAATTCAATTTTTGCAAAGCTGGTAGGCTTGCAACACAATCTACAAAATCAATCTTCATAGCTTCAAACTCCTTCTCACATGATTTCTTAATGAAATCTACCATATTGAGTAGTGCACTTAGTCCATAAGATGCAATTTCATATGCTTGGAGGTTTTCAAAGTTAAACTTCTGAAAAGATGTCTTAGCTAAAAGACATTCTTCCAACTGCTCTTCAATAATGCTTAACTTCATAGAAGTATGCTCTCTCAAAAGAGTGAATCTTTTCAATTTTTTGTCTCTCTCATCTTGCAAAACTCTGATTTCATCATATAGCTTCTGAAATTTCTTCTCAACATCACATACCTTCACATTAGGGCTAGAAATAAGGTTTGTTTCATTCTGAATCTCTACTTCCTTCAACTTCATCTTCTGATCTTCTTTTGCTATCAAGGTTTCTAATTTTGCACACTGTATGTAAAAAGATTTACCTATTTCTAAATGCTTCCTCAAGTCCTTGATATAGATATCAATATTATTGATATCATTTCTGATACTCTAGTTGATGTTCAAAATTATTTTAGCCTGATAGGCTGCTTGTGCTTTCATTTTTGCAATATCAGATAAGTTTGTGAATTCATTGTCAAAAGTGCTCATTACCTTCTTTTCTTTCTCCAAAGGATCATCTTCTACAATTTGTGTAGTTACAATGCTTTGTAACTTCTTAGTAAGTTCCTTCAGGCATCCTTCAAGACTTTTCACTTTCTTATTCTTGCCAATGATTTTATTCAAGGATGTGATCAATTCCAATTGATCATCACCATCTACATCCTTTCCCAAATGCTCAATCATAGATCCAAACTTATTCTTCTTTCCAGTCTTAAGAGTAAGACTAGTATCTTCTTTGGTGGGAATGGATACATGTTTCTCTATTACTAGGGGTTCCACAACTATTGTCTCTATTGTCTCTTCTCCTTTTGTAATTTCCTATTCTTCAAAGGCCGAATTGTCAATAATGTTCTCCAAATTCTTGAATAAATTATCATCAGTATCCAAGGTGATCTTGGTTCCTTCTACATTCATGGTCTCATATTCAATGTTAATCACCGGAGGAGAGGTAATTTCCTCTTGTTCTATCTCACCTACTTTCTTTGCTGCATCTGATGGTTCTCCAACATTTTCTGACATAACCTTGATAATAGCTTGCTCTGTCTCATAATTGATTTCTTCATATCTACCTCCCATAATTAGAATAGTTCTCCTTTTGGTTCTCAGATGGGTGCTTAAGGCTTTCATGATCTAACCAAAATGTGTTTCATCTCTTACTTCACAAAGCTTCCTTACAAGCTTTTCTCTAATAGATGTGTCTTCATTTGATGCTCTCTTCTTCCTATTCACAAGTTTATTGTACAAATCATCAGGTATATGACCCTGAATTGTATCAAACTTCTTATTAGCCAAAATCATATGCTTTACAACTATATTTTCTAGATTAAGTTTGTCTATATAATCATAAAGATCATAGTACTTGTTCATTCTTGTAAAGTCTCCATCCTCAATGATCTGCTCATTAAGCTTTTCAACTTTGGGTTTCCGAGCTTTCTTCTTAATAGTAGTGACATCATCTTTTATTTCTACAATTTTTCTTGGAACTAGTTTCACTAAAGTCTTCTGCCTCTTTCCCGGTCCAATAGCACTTTCCTTTACTCTTTTTCTAGGTGTGGAGGAATTGGATCTAGTAGACATCTTTGCTTCTTTATCCTTCTCTATTTCTTCCACTTTCACCTTCACTTGTGATTCTTCCTGTTGTGCTACAATTGATGATAAAGGTGGAATAGACAAAACTTCTTTTTGTCTACTCTCTCTGATTGCTGCTACTATTTGTTTTGCTATCAAAAACTCACACTCTTTCATCCCTGTATCTTTTAGGATTTTCTTTATAGTGGTCTCAACTCTTTTCTTAGACAATTTCTCTTCAATTAAGGTCTTTGCAGAGTTGAAGTTCTCCTCAAAGGTTCCAAACCTATTGAAATGAGTGTCCAACTTACATTTAAGTAACTTGCTAATATACTCCTTTGTCTCTACCTTAGATATCTCATAGCCAAGAGGGTCTATGAACTCTATTCTAGGCTCTACTAGTTCAATATAGGTAAAGTCAGTATGCACCATAAAACATATATCATCTTTATACTTTTCCACAAGAGACTTAAGGATCCTTGATCTGCTAGACACAATATTCTGAAATGTCTTAATTACCAATACTGCACTCTCATTTACTTTGTCAATAACATGTCTTTTGTACACTAGGTTAATCCTTTCCATTGTATTTTTTCCATCATTCCATTCATTTCCAATGGTGTAAGGAAATCTTCTCAATAGATGAAAAAACATATAGGTGATTAAGGATGAGAACCTAAACTGAGTATACTTAGTTTTCTTAATCTTCTCCAAGTTCTCAAATAATTGAATTCTTAGAATCTCACACATATCAACTTGTATCTTGTCAACATGCATTAGATAAGCTACATGTATCATTCCAGTTGCCTTGTCATCCTCTCTTTAATTTGCACAAAACTTAGTGGTTAGGATCTTGCATAAGTATCTCACATCATCTTGTTTGATCTTACTAATGACAATTCCTCTACCATTATAGGATGAATTTGTGTTGTCAATGACTATTTTCCTCATGTTTTTCTCATTAAAAGGAATAACTCTAGTTTTAGATAATCCAATGACTTCATAAATCAAATCAACTATAATATCTATCACTCTATCTTCTAACCAAAACTTTCCATTATGAATTTTTCTCAAGATAATCTTAGTGCATTCTTCATTATCAAATTCATACTGTAATCCATACTTAACAATTTCATTATGTTCCAAATATTCAAAACCTTGTTTCAATGTCATATCCTGATTGTAAATCTTCTGATATTCATTTGTGAAATCACTATCATTGACTGTCTCTAGTTTGCATCCAAGATAACTTCTAACATTCTCCAAATGTAAAACTCCATCTAGTACGGATGATAAAGAAAACCTAGGGTCATCTTCCAAGGGTTCTACTGGTTCCCTTTTCAACTTAGGTCTATTCTTATCTCTGACATTGTGTATTAAAGAAACATCCATGATTTCTTCAAATTACTTTACTGATTTAAAGATCTGTCAAGTAAAATACCTTGATTTCATGATTGTAGGGCTTGTGTAGATTCAGCACAAAATTCTTCTCCAAATCCTTGGAATTTAGTTCCAATCACTGATCTTTGATCTCCTTAACACTTGAATTCACTTTGATGATCAAATAATACTGATCATAACCTTTTATTAATTCAATCTTACTTAGATTTGACATCTCATTCAATTCTTTTGCCACTTCTTTCTAAAAAGTTGTTTTTGCTAACCTACAAAACTTAAAACTTCTTGTGATCTCGTAAAACATAATATTTTTCTTTGTGCTCTTAACCATAGCATTAGAACATCATAAACTACCTTTCATTAACTACACAAGACTTAGTGCATCATGTATCTACTTCTACACTAATCTAAGTTCCTATTCTACTATAATTTTCATAAATTTAAGTACTTTGAGATGGGTCAGGTAAAGATTCATTCTTACCTTTTGATGCTTCACCTTCTTGATTACCTTCAATGTTGAATATGCCTCCTTTATCTATATTTTTTATAAACTTCACTTCATTTGAATTACTACAACATCCTTTCTGACTGTTACTTGCATCTTCATTTCTTCTTGCATAATTTCTAGGGTTAGGATTAGGATGAAAAACTCTATTGTTCATTCTGTAAAACCTTATTGTATGTCCAATCTTGTTTCATATCTGACAAACAATTCCATTGTTTCCATATCTTGGTCTAGGTTGATTTATTTGTGATCTACAGTTTCTAGCAATGTGTCCAACTTTGTTGCCACTATAACATATTACTCCATTTCTTCTATTCATATCTTCAGTAGGTTTCTTATCTGCATTGTCAGTATTCCTAAACATTATGCTACCATCATTATTCTCAATAAATTTAGGTTTCCTATATTCAATAGCTCTATGTCCAAAACCATGAAAATTATAAAAATAACCATTAAGAGGTTTAAATTTCTTACCTATGCAATCTCTCTTCATATGACCAATAGTATTACAAGAAAAACATCTACCTTTGAATTCTCTTTGCATACCTTTGGGTGATTCCTCTTGCTTTGGTGATTCTTCTTCTTTAGGTGTATCTTTAGATTTGTTGATCTCATCATACTTCTTCTCATCTATGCTTTCAAATATTTTCAGATCTGGTTCCTTGCTTTCATCATTTTATTTAAAAGTGTTAAATCCAAGACTAGTCTTATCATAGAATGGTTTTTGATAAGATATTTGTTCATCAATCTTCTCACTAGTTGAATATAACCTTTCAAGCTGTTTGGATTGAGTCAGTTCACCTTTCACAATCTTATTGTATTTCTCAAGTTTAGCATATTGCAAATTGACTTTCTCAAGTTCAGATGTTACTATACCAACTTTAGATTTTAGTCCTTCATTTTTAGTCTTCAGACTTTCATTCTTAGATTTCAGATTTGCTTCATTCTTTCCATTTCCATCTTTCAAACTAAGCTTCAGATTTTCTATCTTCAGTTCATGCTTAAGGATCTCATTTTATTTTTCTAAATTGTCATCACAATCTTCAATACAAACTTCGGATTCCTTTTCAAATCTCAGATCTTCCAACTTGTTTTTTAGTTTCTCAATAAGGTTCTTTACATCATCATACTTTCTTTTCAAAGTATCTTTTTCAATAGTAAGCAAATCAATCTATTCAAGAGCTTCTTCAAGATTCTTTTGTAGTTGATCCATATATATAGAGATCTTACTCAAGCTGCTAGGCTTTCCTTGAATGATTATTTTTGGAGTAACTAAGCTTTGATACCAATTGTTAGAAATAGGTAATACTAAGAGGGGGGTGAATTAGTATTCTAAAAACTTTATCTTTTGCCCAATTATGGATATAACAAATTATCTTTACACATGCATAACATAAGAAGCTAAACAACATGCATAGCAATAAAATCAAAGAACTCATAACACATTGTTTGTTCTCGAGGAAACCCTGGCCAAGGGAAAACCCCGGTGGGGATGGTACCCACAAAGATCCACTAATCAAAAAGTATCTTGTTAAGGATGTTGACCCTGTTAGGAGTCTATTACAAGCATATAGTGTATCAATCTTGATTAAGGGACTATAGGCCTTGTTGGAAGCCTCAACCCTGTTAGGAGTTGGTAGTACAAAATGTGATTAACAGATGAGCCCACCACCCAAACAAGTAATGTACAATATACACTGATTACAAATATAGGTTAAGGTACATAACCTTATGCTACTTGCATCAATATGTCTTAGCTACTCTTTCACTATAACTGTTACATATGCATCATATATTTCACATCATATCACTGCTTCATTATACATCTATTTTGTCAACTATACTTTTCTTACAATTACAATTACATTTATACCAATAAATTTATCCAAGGGTAAACATATAGGATGTCATCCCTTTATATTATTAAGTCATTATTTTGATAAACAAAATAATCCCTTAACTCTTTACTAATTCTATCTTCATATTCTATCTTGTCGGCTTGATACTGTCTTTGGTAAAACTGTCATAACTTCTTCCATACATGTCATACTAACTTGCACTCTGAGATGGGTGTTCAATAGTCATCATAGAGTCTATGTTCAAGTACGCAAGCACTGAACTTACTCCAATCAACATTGCAAACAAAAACTATGTCCAGGTTCACTAGAAAAAATATTGTCTCACACTTAGACAAATTTGCAATGCGCTCTGTCATACTTGCTCTCTGACCTATGCGATCTTTATGTGGATCATATGTTGCCATAATGACAACATCTATGTAATCAACTCAGCCAAATTGCCAACATTATTTTGTTTTATGTATTATTTTAAATAATTTTTAAATTTAGTTATTTAAATTCTATTATTTTAATTTAGTTTATTTAATTTTTGAAATATTCATTAATTTAATTAATTATATTTATTATTATATAAGATTAATTATGTAAGTAGAATTAGTATATCTACTTTGATAATTAGATTAAACTAATTATGTATATTTATTATTTTTAGTTTAATTAATTTTGTAGATTGGATTTATTAATCTTATCAATCGATAATGAATTTACATAGCAATTCCTTTTAATATCTATTTATAGATTAAATTGAATCTATATGATTGACTTTAGATTTTATTCTCTTTTAGTGAACTTTTATTATGTATGTGTTAATAGCTAGATTATTTTTTTGGGTTTATTCTTATATACTTTTATCTATGTGTCAAAATATGCTCATATGTCATTTATTTTCTGAATCTAGAATTTAGATTAAGATAGATCTTTTGTTTTGAATCAAATAAAAACATATGCATATGTGTAAATTAGGATATGCACTGTAAGGTTAATCAAACATAATTATCTGGGATAGACTTCTGAATAGGACAAGAGTTTAGTTTTATACTGAAATTGGGTCTTTTATTCTGTTAAATCCATAGAACAATAGGAGAGAACATACTTTGTTAATGAAATTATTTTAATGTTTATGATATGCTTCTCTTAGCATTTTTATGTGTTCCTACTTTTGGATTTGGATATGTTGAATATGGTTTTAAATGCTCATGGTTCAATTTCAGTTCTTTATGGCCCAAGTGATGTATTCTTCATTCCTGCAGTGTCTTCTTTTACATTATGTGATATTAGGATACTAGAAGACTTAGGGGGAAGACAAAGGCCGGGGTATGTGTCATTTGTTCATGTTTTTAGTGTATTGTTCCATTATGTGTTGAGATCTGATTATACCCTGACTTGACCATATAAGCTCATGATGTTTTGTATTATGCTTTTGGTGCCTTTGTAATCATTTCTAGTTCTTGTATGTGAAACTGGATTTGGGATTACCTAGTTGCGTACCTATTTTGATCTTTGTGAGATCAGTGAGCCTAGGGTAGTTTACCTAGATATGTAGTAGGAGGTGGATTGCAATAAGTGATGGGGCCCACAAGTGGCTGCCAGGATCACTTATTGTTAAGTATCTTAATCAAGTGATTACATAATATAACATTGAGAGATTTTAAAATGAACCTAATAAGATATGGTTTCCTCGCCTTGGCTTAGTGCTAGTATAGACTAAGGTGGGAATGGAGAAGATGACTAGCCCCCTTTTAAGGGATGAGTTGGCATAGTTGATGACTTTTTCTGTACGAGAGGTCATTGACACTGTGTATGGTCACTTGGGTGTTGGGATCCAGAGAGATTACCAAGACAAAACTCAAGGGTTAGATGTACATGATGACACCTTCCTATGCATAGTCTTGTTATCCTACATGTGTCAGTTGCCTCTGGATTAGTGAGTCTTTCATAGAATTATTACTTTTTCACCTTGAGTTAGAGAGCTTTTAGGATCCTTTCCTCAGCTTGATATGTTTGATGTTTTTTATCTGAGTGGGATCTATTGTTATCTCCTCAGCATAGTGGGAGTGGACCATTTAGGTTCACGAGGTCAAGTGGTAGTGATTCTTTTACCATTTGAGATCTGACGATTGTGTACCAGTGCTAGATGATCCCTATGGTAGTTGTTCCTTCTTGATCCTCCTTGATGGAGTTGTACTCTTCTTCTTCTTATTCTTTCTTGTATCTTTGTATCAGTTCTTCAGAGATATCATGTGTACTTCTTCTCGGTTATTGTATTACATACCCTATGACATGTGCAGTGGATGTAGGTTATTATGGTTACCTTATGGTACCAGATGTAATCATGTTATCTTCTAGGTGATGCTTCTTTTATCTTTCACTTGTTTATTAGAGTTTTGTAATTATACCTAATCTATTTTAAATAATTAATGTTAATGTAATCTTTGTCAAGGAACCCTCAAGAGTTGCAACCTATCTTGGTTGTTTATATTAATGTGAGTAAATGGTAATTGCTTCAGCATTGATGTTTATTTTGTCTGTTAACTATAAAAAAAATTTATTTTGCAAACTTAGATGCATGTTTAGGTTAAGTTCTCTTGGGTTCCCTAGTGGGGCATTACACATGTACTAAGAGAGTGACACCTAATAGGAATCTATTAAGGAATCATCCTACTGAGTAGATTATTGGAAGCATAGACAAAGGATTTTTGACTCGAAATAAGGTACACTTATAGTTGTGTTTGATTTCTCAAATTGAACCTAAATCTACTAGTGAAGCTTGTGAAGATGAACATTGGATTAAAACCATGAAAGAAGAATTGGATCAGATTGAAAAGAATAAGACATGGGAATTGGTCCCTAGACCTAAAGATAAGAATGTTATAGGAACAAAATGGGTATTCAAAAATAAGATGAATGAACAAGGAGAAGTAGTAAGGAAATAATAAAGATTGGTATGTAAAGGATACTCACAGGAAGAAGGAATTGACTTAAAGAAACTTTTGCACCAGTAGCAAGAATTGAAGCAGCAAGAATGTTTTTGGCCTATACAGCTTACAAGAAATTCAAAGTGTATTAGATGGATGTGAAGTTAGCATTTTTGAATGGAGAATTGGAAGAAGAAGTCTACATTGAGCAACTTGAATGTTTTCCTTTAACTCAAGAAGGAGATATGGTATATAAACTGAAGACATATTTATATGGACTAAAGCAAGCACCTAGAACTTGGTATGCAAGATTGGATAAGTATTTGTTGAAATTAGGATTTACAAAAGGCACAGCTAATAGAAATCTATACACAAAGGAAATTGAAAATGGTTTGTTGGTTATTGTTATTTTTGTTGATGATATTATCTTTGGAGTAGAAGATGAAGCCAGTGATAAATTTGTAGATGAAATTAAAATTGAATTTGAAATGAGTATGATTGGTGAAATGAAATTCTTTTTAGGATTGCAAATAACATAGAACAATGATGGTATCTTTGTAAGTTAGGCAATGTACTTGAATGACTTATTGAAGAGATTTGGAATGGAGAACTGTAAACCAGTTGGAACACCTATGATAACTAGACACAAGCTATCTAGCATAGATGAGACTCCTATAGTGGAATAGAAAAAGTACAGATCTATGACTGGAGGATTATAATATTTGACTCGTACAAGACCTAATATATTACATTCAGTTGGAATTGTAGCAAGATTTCAAGCTAAACCTAGAAAATCACATTATGCAGCATTAAAGGGGATACTAAGATACTTAAGAAGCACAATTGAGTATGGATTGTGGTATGAAAATTTCTTATGATTTTACCCTATGTGCATATACAGATGTTGATTGGGGAGGTAGTGTTGATGACAAAAAGAGTACCAGTGGTGGAACATTTTTCCTTGGAGGAAGATGAGTTTCTTGGCTAAGCAAGAAGCATAATTGTATTTCATAAAGCACAAAAAAAGAAGAGCACGTGGCAGCAACAAACATTTTTAATTAGATAATTTGGATGAGGCAAATGTTGAAGGATATTGGAATAAAATTTGTTGAGCTTGTTGTTATACATTGTGATAACACCAACACAGTTAGTATATCTAAGAATCATGTGTTACATTCTAAGACAAATCATATAGAGATAAAGTATCATGTAGTGAGAGAGAAAGTGGTAGAGAAAAAAGTTAGACTTGAGTACATAAGCACAAAGGAGTAGATTGCAGATATATTTACAAAACCTTTGCCTAAGGATACATTTGAGTATCTGAGAGGTATGCTTTGGGTTATGCCCCAGCCTACTTTTGAGAAGTGATGTAGATTGTTGCATCCATCTAGTGGTATATGAGCTTTATCATTCTTCTAGATTAGATGTTGGTACTTCCTCTATGGGGGAGTATGTGTATGTGAGCTGAGTCATGAGGACTCTAGTGAATGTATTTTTTGAACAATGTCTTTTGACATTGAAGTTGTTGTTGACATAATGATGAAACATCTATCATTGATGTTAATGGGGGAGAAGTGTACATGAAAAATCATCTATTGGAGAGAAATGAATAGGAAAATGAAGCAAGATTTGATTGATGAAGAGGATATGAAATTATTTCAGAGCAGCAGTATTGGATTTATGGAACTTGGATGTTTTTTCATCTATGTTTCCATCAATGCCAATGGGGGAGATTTTTAGGAATGAATGCTGAATATATCCTATGGGGTAGTATTCACAGCCATTCTCTAGCAGTTGTTGTTGTATTCATGACTATGATTGTCATTAATGTCAACACAGTGATCTACTGTAGATTAGAAGAGAAGAAGACAGTGTTTGAGTTAGTGCACTTGGGATATTGAAGATGAAGCTATGTGAAGTTGAGCAATTTATCTATGATGTTCTATGAGATCATTGTTAAGAGCATGGATGGAAATTCATTTATTCATGATAGTTATGAGGAAATCAGTGGAAGCAGTATTCAGGTAGTGTTCCTAAGTAGTGGTTTATGGAAATCAGATGATATCTCCTAATTGGGAAGGAATCTAATCATGCATAATTAAGAGGAAATTGAAGACATGATTTTAGTGACATGGATGTGAGCGCAAGATCTGAGGTTACACAAGTGAAGAATTATCTTAATTGGAAGGCGACAATTTTGTGTAATTTTGATATAACATGTGGAAACTTTTATTTTGTAATTTGTATGCTGACTCATTTGTAATTAATTGAGTATGGTATAAAGGAAGAAATTTTTTCCTTGTTTTAATGAGTGTGTATGTGTGTGTAAGAAAGTGAATAAAGAAATTGTGAAAGAGAATTTGTTGGAAGAGGATATGCAAAGTATAGAGCTCTAACATTGAGATCTAAAGAAGCAGTTGGTGCAGTTTGGTATAGTTAGAGAAGGAGTATCGAATTGTTAAGATCATTAATCTTATGGTATTATTATTTTTAATAATACTAAGATCAGTTGGATAGTGAGTTCAGTGATCTTACCCTGAAGCTATTCGGACAGTGGGTCCTTCTGTCTTCCATAACTCCTAACAGAGTTAGAATCTTTTAACAGGGATTCAAAGTCTCCTAACAGGGACTCATATGTACTGAATGTATTTCATAATACTCCTAACAAATTCCATCCTCTCACAAGGAACTTTCATATTAGTGCATCTTTTGTGGGCATCATTCCCACTGGGGTTTACTCTTTCATCAAGAGGTTCCCTAGTCAACATATATTGTGTCATTGTGTTATTGCACATGTATATCTTTCTATGGTTGTTGATTACATTGCTTACATGGTTAAAATCTATTAAGGTTGATAAAAGTTGTATTTATCAAATAACTGATTCACCCCCACCTCACTCTTAGTTATCTTGGTGGACTTCACTTTCTAATAGTTGTTGTTAGGATTTGTTAGAAAGTAAAGTCCACTAAGATAACTAAGATAGGGGGTGAATCCATTATTAGATAAATACAAATTTTATCTTCTTTAATAGATTTTAACCATGTAAGAAATGTAATAAAAAACCATAGAAAAATATACATACACAATAACACAATGACACAAGATATGTTGAAAATGGAACCTCTTGATCAAAGAGTAAACCCCAGCGGGAATGATGCCCACAAAATGTGCACTAATATGAAAATTCCTTGTGAGAGGATGGAGTTTGTTAGGATTCTTATGAAATACATTCAATACATATTAGTCCTTGTTAGGAGACTTTGAATCCCTGCTAAAAGATTCTAACTTTGTTAGGAGTTATGGAAGACAGAAGGACCCACTGCCCAAATAGCTTCAATCGCAAGATCACTGAACACACTATCCAACTGATCTCTATATTATTCAATATAATAATATCAAAATATTATTGATCTCAAAAAATTGTTCCATCTCCTTTGACTGTGCCAAACCGCACGAACTGCTTCATCAGATCTCAATACCAGATCTTTATACTTCACATATCCTCTTTCAATAAGTATTGCACAATTGTGCAATTCTCTTTCACAATCTTACAATTCACAACATTTTTTAATATTATTTAGAACAACAGAGAGGGGGGGTGAATCAATTGTTCTCAAGTCTAGATGTATAAAACAAACTTCAAATTTTTTTTAAAATCAGATCTAACAACCAAAACCAACTCGATCATCACTGATTCTATAATAGAAACATATAACATTGCAATCCACTACCCAACTATATCTAACTTGTAAAACACAGAAATGTTTAAACCAAAAAATTCACACAAGCATTAACACTAGGATTTATAGTGGAAACCCAATCTGGGAAAAACCACTTTGTAACATGCTACTATTATTTTCACTCTTCTAAAGTGAGCTCGTTTAAAAGACAACCCTGTCAAAGGTTACAATACACACTGTTAGGTGTGACCCAGTTAAAGGATTTCAATCACCTTGTTAGAAGTGAGCCTTGTTATAGGACATACATACATTCCATTTTAATGTAACCTTGTTCAAAGGATTTAAACATATGACTATTAGGTCAATCTCTATTAAAAGGATTTTGACTATTACAATGGTTAGAAAGTAGCAGCAGTACTGATCTAAAAAACATACAACTCACTTTGCAAATATCAAATCCAATTCTATACACAAATGCTGGTTTACTGACTTTGAAACTTTGCCATCTCCATCTTTGATCTTCTCAAAACTTTTCTTCAAGAAATTACCACACTTCTCCTTCATCCTTTTCTACTTATATAGTCAATAACATCTATTGATCTTCCAACATCATCTTTTCACCCATGCACACACATACCTAATGCTTAGGTTCCCTTAATACTTCCTTAATTAGGTTAAATCATCTTTTTCCGCTCAATCTCCTTCGTAGATCTTAGGGTTAGGTTAGATTCATTGAATCTACCTACTTTATGTTCTTTGGCTCCTTTTCTAGAAACATCTCAAATCTCTTAAAGATTTACAATAAAACATTTTTCAATGCATTCAATGCTTTCAAACAATCAATAAATAAAGTCAACACATTTTACATAATCCAAGAATTCAACAATGTCAACTCTAAATCTAAATTCTTTTCAAATATAAAAATACTGATGCTTGGTCAATACTGTGATCAACTACTTGGTCTTCATGTAGAAATCTTGGTCATTACTAAAAAAATTTTGTCAGCTTATACTATCTTTCTCAACAATTAACTGATGTTTGGTCAACACTAGAATTTTGCTCAGCATATACTGACTTTGTCCCTTGTTCCAAGAGTTTCCTTTGCCTCTAAAGTTCTTCCCACTATCATTACTCTTCCCTTTACCAAATTCTTGTTTTCTTTTCCATTTTTCCTCCACCTTGAGTGCCATTTGATAGCACTTATTGATTGTGGTAGGGTAGTGTAGGTTTAGTTCCTCTTGAATGGATACCTTCAAGCCATTCATGTACCTTGCTAATTTCTCTTCCTCATCTTCTACCATATTGGTCTTCATACATAGTTTTAAGAACTCTTTAGTATAAGAGCCTACATCCATGTCCTTTTTTTTTAAACTTTGCTTCCTCCTATGGAGTTGTACCCCATAGTCCTTAGGTACATATGTCTCTTTGATCAATGCTATCATCCTATTCCATGAATTGATCATGTTCTTCCCATTCTTCACCCTCTCTATTTGGATGAAGTTCCACCAAGTCAGGGCTACTCCCTTTAACTTGGATCTTGCCACCTTTACCCTCTATTTTTCAGGGATGTCCTCACATTCAAAGAATGTTGTCAAAGCCTCTATCCAATCCAAGGTTAGATCAGCATTCATCTTTCCATTAAAGATCAAAAAATCTATCTTCTCCTCCATGGTTCTCCTTTCCATGGATTTCAAGGAATCTATGAAAGGTCTTTGGTCTACACGGATATGTTGATCAAGATCATCCTCCTCTTCTTCACTCCTTTCTTCATTTTTAGACCCATCTTTGTCCTTGTCATCAAGCTTCTTCTCAAGTTCTTGAAGGCTCTTAGTTAAGGCTTTATTTTCAGCATTTTGCTCCCTCACCATCTTTGCTAACTCACTATTTGTGACCCTTGTAGGGATCTCCTCATTCTTAGGATCAACCCTAGCTTTGATACCACTTGATACAACAGTGGCAAGTGGAAGTCTTCAAACAGTGAGGAATTGGTAAGTTTTCAATCCCTCAACACCCAAGGTGAAAGGGTCAAGTGCCAAAATACCTATCATAGGTATAGTAAAGGAACTTAGAGAAGGTTATCACAACCCTACTATGCAAGGTAACCTAATCACTAGGCTTACCAAGGTCCTAAGCACTCAAGAACAAAAGTTCACCACCCACCTATAAGGGCTTATGTAGGCACTCCCAATGGTTACATAACTTGTTTGAACCAACTAGCCATTTGGGAGTTGTGTTTACAATTTTTGACAACTTTTAAGAAAGTTGCTCGAAAGTTGCATGACAACTTTTAGAGAAACTTTTGCCTAATTTGCAAAATTGCAAATCTAATGACCAATCCTGGTCCTAGCACTAAGCTAATGATCCAACATGGATCTAGGACCTTAAAAACATGAAAAATCCTAAGATCCTATGATTTTTAGGCCCATTGACCATTTTGACCATAGTTAGCCAGGGGCTTATAATTGTGCCAATCCTAGAACTAGGCCTTACAACATGGTCTAGGTGCCTAACTAGTAAATTCTAAACTAAGTAGAGAGTTTAGGACTCTTAGGTGTATTGTTTGATGAGTTTAGAGTAGGTGCTCTGGTACCACAAAAAAATTCTCATCTTACAATAAGGAAAACATTCCTTCCTTTATACCACACTCAAGTAATTACAAATGAGTTGGCATACATATTACAAAATAAAAGTTTCCACGCGTTACATAAAAATTCCATAATTACACAAAACTGCCAGCATCCAATTAAGATAATTCTTCACTCATGTGACCTCGAACCTTGTGATCATGTCCACATCACTATCATCTTGTCTTAAAATTTTGTTCAACTTCACATGATTAGATTCAATCTAAATTAGGAGATATCATCTGATTTCCACCAACCGCTACTCAGGAACACTACCTGAATACTACTTCCACTAATTTCCACATAACTATCATGAATAGATGAATTTATGTATGCACTCTTAACCATGATTTTGTAAAACCTAATAGAGTAAGTCCTCAACTCCGCATATCTAGATCTTCAATATCTCATGTGCACTAACTCAAACACTATCTACTTCTCTTGTAATCTTTCATAGATTGCGGTGTTGACATCAATGACAATCATAGTCATGAATGCAACAAAAACTACTATAGAATGGTTGGGAATACTTCCCCATAGGATATATTCAGGATTCATTCCTAACAATCTCCCCCATTGGTATTGATGCCAACATAGATGAAAAAACATCCAAGTTCCATGAATACCAACACTGCAACACTACTGCTCTGAAAATACTTTTAAGTCCTCTTCATCAATCAAATCTTTCTTTGTTTTCCTATTCAATTCTCTCCAATAGATGGTTTTTCATGTATACTTCTCCCCCATTGACATCAATGATAGATGTTTCATCACTATGTCAACAAAAAATTCAATCTCAAAAGACACTTTTCAGAAAATACATTCTCTAGAGTCCTCATGACTCAGCTCTGAAACACATACTCCCCCATAGAGGAAGTACCAACATCCAATCCAAAAGAAAGATAAGGCTCATATACCACTAGATGTATGCAACAATCTACATCACTTCTCAAAAGTAGGTTGGGGC
This sequence comes from Chamaecyparis obtusa, assembly GCA_027943335.1. NCBI lineage: Eukaryota > Viridiplantae > Streptophyta > Pinopsida > Cupressales > Cupressaceae > Chamaecyparis > Chamaecyparis obtusa. The sequence goes on from BSBK01001816.1 coordinate 1,126,379, forward strand.
ATAACCCCAAGCATACCTCTCAGAGACTCAAATGTATCCTTAGGCAAAGGCTTTGTAAATATATCTACAATCTTCTCTTTTGTGCTTATATACTCTAGTCTAACTTCTTTCTCTCCCACTACATGATAATTTATTTCTATATTCTTTGTCTTAGAATGTAGTACAGGATTCTTAGACATACTAATTGTACTAGTGTTATCACAATGTATAACATCAAGCTCAACAAGTTTTATTCCAATATCCTTTAGCATTTTTTTCATCTAAATTATCTTATTAAAATTGTTTATTGCTACCACATATTCTACTTCTATTGTGCTTTGTGAAATATAATTCTTCTTCTTGCTTAGCCAAGAAACTAATCTTCCTCCAAGGAAAAATGCTCCACCACTTGTGCTCTTTTTGTCATCAACACTACCTCCCCAATCTACATCTGTATATGCATATAAGTTAAAGTCATCAAATTTTTCATACCACAATCCATATTCAATTGTGACTCTTAAATACCTCAGTATCCTCTTTACTGTTGCATAATGTGATTCTCTAGGTTTAGTTTGAAATCTTGCTACAATTCCAACTACATGTGATATATCTACCCTTGTATGAGTTAAATATTGCAATCCTCCAATCATGGATCTACATTTTTTTTGATCTACTACAGGAGTCTCATCTATGCTAGATAACTTGTGTCCAGCTACCATATGTGTTCCAACTGGTTTATAGTTCTCCATTCCAAATCTCTTCAATAAATCATTCAAGTACTTTGTCTGACTTACAAAGATACCATCACTATTCTTTGTTATCTGCAATCCTAAAAAGTATTTCATTTCACCAATCATACTCATTTCAAATTCAATCTTCATTTCATTTGCAAATTTATCACTAGCTTCATCTTCTCCTCCAAAGATAATATCATCAACAAAAATAACTACAACCAAAAAACCATTTTCAATTTCTTTTGTGTATAGGTTGTTGTCTTCTGTGCCTTTAGTAAATCCTAATTTTATCAAATACTTATCCAATCTTGCATACCAAGTTCTAGGTGCTTGTTTCAATCCATATAAAGCTTTCTTTAGTTTACATACCATATCTCCTTCATAATTTAAAGGAAAACCTTGAGGCTGCTCAATGTAGAGCTCTTCTTCCAATTCTCCATTCAAAAATGCTGACTTCACATCCATCTAATACACTTTGAATCTCTTATAGGCTACATAAGCCAAGAACATTCTTACTACTTCAATTCTTTCTACTGATACAAAAGTTTCTTCATAGTCAATTCCTTCTTGCTATGAGTATCCTTTACATACCAATCTTGCTTTATTCCTTACAAATTCTCCTTGTTCATTCATCTTGTTTTTGAATACCCATTTAGTTCCTATAACATTCTTATCTTTAGGCCTAGGGACCAATTCCCAAGTCTTTTTGTTTTCTATTTGATCTAGTTCTTCCTTCACAACTTTAATACAATGTTCCTCTTCACAAGCTTCACTAGTAGATTTAGGTTCAATTTGAGAAATTAAACATAACTATTCTTGTATCTTATTTTGTGTCAGAACTCCTCTATCTATTCTTCCAATAATCTAATCAAAAGGATGATTCCTTGATAGATTCCTATTAGGTGTCATTGTCATTGTTCACACTTTAGCTGTAGGTTCTTCAATGATTTCTTCAACATAGCTTTCATTATGTAATTCATTGTCAATTTCATAGAATAATTTAGTGTTCTCTGGATTAGTTCTAAGATGAGTTCCTTCATTTGATTCATAATCAAGCATTCTTTCTTGAATTTTGAACTTTTCATCAACTTTAACATTTGCACTCTCAACAATAGTCTTAGTTATTTTATTATAACATCTATAAGCTTTTCTCTTCAATGAATATCCAAGAAATATACCTTCATCACTTCTAAGGTCAAACTTTCCAATGTCATCATCTCTTTTAATATAACATTTCCTTCAAAAAATGCTAAAATACTTAATTGATGGTGCATGTCCAAACCATAGTTCATAAGGTGTCTTGTTTGTATCTTCTCTGATTTGTACTCTATTCATTGTATACACTATTGTGTTTACTGCTTCTCTCTAGAATATCTTCACCAAGTCATTTTCAAATAGCATGGCTCCTGCTACTTCAGTCACTGATCTGTTCCTTCTTTCTACAATACCATTTTGTTCAAGTGTTCTAGGGGCTAAAAATTGTCACTTAATACCATTCACTTCACAAAAAATGTTAAATTCTTTTGAAGTAAATTCTCCACCTCTATCTGATCTCAAACATTTAATCTGCATTCTAGATTCATTTTCAAATTTATTCTTAATAATCTTAAACTTATCAAATGCTTCATACTTCTCTTTAAGAAATGCAATCCACATCATTCTTGTAAAATCATCAACAAGAATCATAAAATACCTTTCTCCATAGAATCCTCTAGTCCTTGTGGGACCGCTCAAATCTGTATGAACAATTTCCAACTTCTTTGCTATTGTGAACTTCTTGCTAGGAATGAGCTTCTCTTCTATTTAGCCATCACACATTCCCTGCAAATCATGTTAGTAGGCTTCATAATTTTAGGAAAATCTCTTACTGCAAGTGTATTACTCACTTTCACAATGTTATCAAAGTTTATATGATAAAATCTTATGTGCCATAACCAACTATCATCTTAGTAGTATTCAACTGAAATACATTACCTCTGGTTCTAGATCTAGTACTAATCAAATTACCATCCTTGTCTTTGATTACAAAAGTTTTCTCAGTAAACCAAACTTGATATCCCTTATCAACTAGCTATCCAACACTCAAAATATTATGTTTCAAACCAACCACAAAGTAAACATCATCAGTATTAGTTTTTCCATCAAGAGTAATAGATCGTATACCTTTTATCAAACAAGGTGCATTATTTCCAACTCTAACAACTCCTCCATCATAATTGTTAAACTTTATGAATTTCTTCATGTCTCCAGTCATATTATGTGAACAACCATTGTATATAATCCAATCATTTTTCTTTTCTACTTGAGAAACTAAAGATTTTCCTTCCTTAACTTCTGTTTTGGGATTTTCTTCTTTTATAGCTACAAATCCTATATCATCATTCTCAGTATCACTTTCATTTAAAGATTTCTCCATACTAGCTTCAAATTATTCATCATTAGCATAATAACATTCTTTAGATCTTCTAGGTTTAAAGTTCTTTCTATACTTCTTAACTCTCCTAGGACATTTAGATGCAAAATGACCATATTCTAGACAAGTCCAACATTTAAAATTTTTATTACCATTTGGTTCTCTTTTCACAAGAAAGGATATACCTTCTTCAATCTTCCTATCTTCATCATTTCTAGATCTAATACTGATAGCATAATCTCCACTTACACTAATGCTTCTTGAAAAAGTAGGGTGAACACTAAGAGCACTAAATGTTGTCCCCATTCTAGGTACATCTCCTAATTATCTCAAGTTCATTTCTTCTACTTCTAATCTTCCAAGAAGAGTTTCTCTGTTGAAGTTCTTAGTATAAGGTATAACTTGTTCAATCATCTATGTTGTCTACTTAAATGTAGGATTCAATGTCCTCAAAATTTTCCAAATCACTTCTATTAATATGATTTAGAACAAGAGAGAGGGGGGGTGAATCAGTTGTTCTTGGGTCCTGATGTATAAAATAACTTCAAAAACTTTTCCTTAAATCAGATCAAGCAACCAAAACAAATTCGGTCATCATTGATTCAATAATAGAAACATATAACACTGCAGTCCACTACCTAGCTATAACTAACTTGTAAAACACAAAAATGTTCAAACCAAAACATTCACACAAGTATTGACACCGGGATTTATAGTGGAAACCCAATATGGGAAAAATCACTTTGTAACATGCTACTATTATTTTCACTCTTCTGAAGTGACCTTGATTAAAAATGAACACTGTCAAAGGTTACAATACACACTATCAAGTGTGACCTGGTTAAAGGATTTCAATCACCCTATTAAAACTGAGCCTTGTTATAGGACTTACATACACTCCATTAGAATGTAACCTTGTTCAAAGGATTTAACATATGACTGTTCTAGGTCAACCTCTTTTAAATGGATTTTGACAAAAAGGATTTTGACTGTTACAATGGTTAGAAAGTAGTAGCAGTATTGATCTGAAAAACATACAACTCACTTTGCAAATATCAAATCCAATTTCATACACAAATGTTGGTTTACTTAGTTTGAAACTTTTCCATCTGCATCGATGATCTGCTTAGAACTTTTATTCAAGCAATCACCACACTTCTCCTTTCAGCCTTTTCGCTTATACAGTCAATAAAACTTACTATTCTTCCAACATCTACTTCACCCATGCATACACATAGCTAATGTTTAGGTTCCCTTAATACTTTTCTCTGTTAGGTTAACTTATCTTTTGCCACTTAATCTCCTTCATAGATCTTAGGGGTAGGTCAGATTCATTGAATCTACCCACTTCATGTTCTTCATCTCCTCTTCTAGAATCATCTCAAATCTCATAAAGATTTACAATAAAACATTTTACAAAGCATTAAATGCTTCCATACAATCAATAAATAAAGTCAACACATTTTACATAATCCAAAAATTCAATAATGTTGGCTCCAAATCTGAATTCTCTTCAAATATAAAAATGTTGATGCTTAGTCAATACTGTGATCATCCACTCGGTCTTCATTTAAAACACTCGGTCACTACTAAAACTATTTCCTCAGCATATACTATCTTCCTCGGCAATTAACTGACACTCGGTTGACACTAGATTTTTGCTTGGCATACACTAACTCAGTTGACACTAACATAACTTAGCTTAAAGATAATTTCTTCATTTTTGCTTAGTTAAGCCTACTAGTTTAGTCTTCAATCTTACTAAGATAAATAATGCATTGTCCCATCATTGTACAATATAGTCAAGTACACTTTGCAGCATCAAGATAACTCAACCTTTCCCTAGGTACTATTGTTACCATCCTTTCTTTCCCTTCTCACAATAGATATAGTACTTTCCTAAGTAGCAATAGTCTTACTAGTTAAGGTTTGACATCAATGACAATACAACAATTGCTTCAATTGCAGTTTCCAACAATCTCCCTCTTTGGCATTGATGGAAACACCATATGATATCACTTGAATAACACATGGATTACCAACCAATCTAAAAACTTATTTGTCCATCAGAAAATTTATAATATCCTTAGCTTCATTCTGATTCAAAATTTGTAAATCTCACTTCTGTGACCATTAGAAGTATCTAGATCTCTCTCTATGCTGATCTTTCATTTCTATTCATCATCTCTACTCTTCAGTTCCTGTGTTATAGTATCATTTCAATTCAATCTCCCTCTTTGAAAAAAATGCCAAAGCCACAACTAAAACTTACATCCAATATATGTAGATATATCTATGTAGCTCAGTGTTTCTCCCTTTGTCATCTTGCTTATGACTGATTTGTTGTCTTTGCTTCTTCACAACTCTAGGACAGTCCTAAAGTGTGACAATCTTCTGCATCAATTTGTAAATTATTCTATTGTAGCATATTTGATGCAGTGCTCCTAGCTTGACTAGGTAGCCTCAGTTAGGGAAAGGACCCCTAATTGACTTCTCAAATACTCATGAGCTTCTTTAGGTAAAGCTTTAGTGAATATGTCTACCAATTGTTCTTTAGTATTCACATATTCCATTTGGACTTCCTTGTCTTGTACTAATTCCCTCAAATAGTGATACTTGATTGCTATATGCTTAGTCTTAGTGTGCATCATTGGCTTCTTAGAAATATTGATGGCACTTGTGTTGTCATAGAAAATAACAACAGGTTCAGTGATTTCTTCTTTCATGCCTATCAACAACTATTTTATCCATATCAAATTTGAACAGTTTACTATAGCAACAACATACTCAGCCTCAATAGTAGATTGGGAAATGCAATTTTGTTTCTTGCTTGTCCAAGAGACTAATCTCTGTCCAAGAAAGAAAGCTCCACCACTAGTGCTCTTTCTATCATCTACATCTGCTACCCAATCAGCATCAGTGTATACTCTAAGTTCAAATTTTTCATTCTTCTTGTAGTATAACCCATAGTCAACAATTCCTTTCAAGTATCTCATGATTCTTTTCACTACCATCATGTGTGTTTCCTTAGGATTGGTAGAGAATCTTGCCACAATCCCAACAGCTAGTGCAATATCTGGTCTACTATGTACAACATACTATAATTTTCCAATCATGGATCTATACAAAGTCTGGTTAACTTCTACAGCATCATCATTCTTAGATAACTTTTGTCTAGTAACCATAGGATTTCCCACTGATCTAGCATCTTCCATTCCAAAAGTTTTTAGTATTTCATTAACATACTTAGACTGTGTAATGAAAATTCCTATCTTCATCTAATATACTTGTAAACCAACAAAGAATTTGATCTCACCAAACATACTCATTTCAAATTCAGTTTGCATTTCTTTTGAAAACCTTTTACACAATGCATCTTGTCCACCAAAAATAATGTCATCAACAAAAAATTTGGCCAATAGAATACCTTTACCTTCTTCATCCTTCAAGTACAGATTGCTTGTGTCATTTGTTTTGGAAAATCCAATCTGCATCAGATAGTTATGAAACCTCTCATACCATGCTCTAGGAGCTTGTTTCAATCCATACAATGCTTGGTTCAGTTTGCATACCATGTGTCTTCTGTTTGGATCAATAAAACCTTTTGGTTGTTCTATGTAAAATTCTTCTTCCAGTACACCATTTAAAAATGTAGACTTGACATCCATTTGATATACCTTGAAATATTTATAAGAAGCATATGAAAGTAGAGTTCTTACTCCTTCCAAGGTATGTGCAAGATCATGAGGGGCCAAACTATACCCTTAAGTGGCAATGAAAAATTAGCAAATCAGGGTTAGTCAACTTGACGTGAAAATTTCAACTAGCTATGAACCTAATATCAAAAAGTTGTAAGAATAGAATCTATAGAAAATTGAATTTAGTTTCTAAAATACTAGGCCTTTTTTGAGAATAAGTTAGTATGATTGGTGAAAAGTATAGATTTGAATGCAGTAGTACACAAATTTTAGGAAAAAAATAAGAAGTAGGTGTATGTCTAACCGCCTTAATCATAATCAAATGATAATATTTTATTATAAGATTTTATATATAAGTAGTAGACTCATGCTCAGATGTGACACATTGTTTTTTAATTTTATTCCAAAAAAATAATTAATTATGAATTTTTTGCTACAACATTTTCAGAATAAAAAAACTCCTGTGTCTGACCACCTTAACTCATTCAAAACTTTACAAAATTCAAATTTTATTTATTTTTCCTTATAGTAGGCAAACAATAGAATGTGACGCATTTTTTGGATTTCAAAAATGTTATACCATCTAAAAGTTATAGTCATTTTTCAATTAGTATATAAATTAGCACTTTAGAGGTAGCTCAATTAGAAAATAACTAATAATTACTTACTGAATTCAAAATTTGACAGCAATTATATCGATAGAAAGCTGATAATCTCCTTAAGATACCCTTTTCATTTTATCAAATTCAGGTGAAAAAAAAGTTGTCAACTACATTGTCAAAGTTTTGAACTGACATCACCACTTTTTGATCCCTCATGATCTTGCACGTACCCTCCAATCTAACTACAGGGGAAAATGTCTCCCCATAATCTATTCCTTCTTCTTGTGCATAGACTTTTCATACTAGCCTAGCTTTGTTCCTAGTGATTTCACCTTTTTCATTCAAATTGTTTCAAAACACCCACTTTGTTCATATAACATTCTTATCTGCAGGTCTTAGCACTAGAGTCCAGGTTTCATTCTTCTCAATCTGGTCAATCTCTTCATTCATTGCTTGTATCCAGTGTTCTTTTTCTAATGCCTCTTTAGTTGTCTTAGGTTCAAACTCACATAGTAAGCATGTTGGATCCTTGGTCTTCCTTCTGGTCTAAATTCCTATGTCTTTATCTCCAATTATCTGTTTAGGCTTGTGATATCTTCTTACATATTTTTCAAAAATAGGTTCAGCATTTTTCTCCTCTATTTCATCAGGTTCCCCAACAAGATTGTTAGATTCAGCTTCTGAATGCTTGGCAACCTCTTCCTGATACTCGGCAAAATTATCTTGTAGCACAACATGTTCTTGTTCTCCCTTGGCACTATTTTCCTGACACTCGACAATCATTTTCTGTCGCTTGGCATTACTTTCCTAAAACTCGGCATTAGGTGCAAGTCTGTTACTTGCCTCTTCTCTTTCCTTAATGTACACAAAAGATTTGTAATCTTCTAGTTCTCTTTTGTTGTCGGCTTCATTTCTTTCTTCATACTCATCAATTTTTACATTCACACTTTCCAAAATTTTGTTAGTGTTAGAGTTCAAACACTTATAAGCTTTACTTTTTGTGGAGTAGCCTAGGAATATGCCTTCATCACTTTTGGCATCAAACTTTCCATTCCTATTGTCTTTCAATATGTAACACTTTCTTCCAAAGATTCTAAAGTATTTAACACTCAGTGCATGCCCATACCATAATTCATAGGGTGTCAAATTTGTACCTTTCTTGATCTGTACCTGGTTACAAGTGTAAATAGTTGTACTTATAGCTTCTTTCCAGTATTTTTGTGCCAAATTATTTTCAATCAATAATGTCCTTGCATAGTCCAAAATAGATCTATTCCTTCTTTCTACTATACCATTTTGTGGAGGTGTCCTAGGTGCAGACATCTATCTTTTGATTCCTCTATCATTACAAAACATATTGAATTCATTTGATGTAAATTCTCCACCTCTGTCAGATCTAAGACATTTCAGGTTCCTACCTATCTCCTTCTCAACCTTAGCCAAATACCACTTAAAAAATTGAAAAGCATCATATTTTTCTTTTAGAAACATTACATACATCATCCTGGTATGATCATTAATAAACAAGATAAAATATCTAGCACCACAGTAACTTTGTATACCCATAGGTCCACAAAGGTCAGTATGAACCAAATCTAAAATGTGTTCAGAAGTAAAGGTTTTTCTCTTAAAACTTGACTTAGTCATTTTTCCTAACTGGCATTCTTTGCACATCACATTCTTAGGTTTCTTCAATCTAGGTAGGTCTCTTACTTTCTTCTTCTTACTTATCTCTACTAGATTGTCAAAGTTAACATGACATAGCCTCTTATGCCATAACCAAATGTCATCAAGTTGTGTAATCATACATATTTCTTCAGATAGGTCAAGATAGAACAAATTACCTCTAGTCTACTCACCACTTCCAATCAGTTCACTAGTAGCATCAAATATCTTAGCTTTCTTGTGATGAAATTCCACTTGGTAACCAGTTCTATTGAGCTAAGAAACACTTAGCAAATTATAATTCAATCCTTCAACTCAATAAGCATTTTTACAAGAGATTTTATCAGTTAGTTTAATCAATCCTTTTCCTCTAATAGGACATGGTGCATTATTACCAAATGTTACACTTTTACCTTTATAATGATGTAAGGTCTCAAACTTACTTTTGTCACCAGTCATGTGATATTAACAACCACTGTCTATAATCCATTTTTCATTCTTGTTCACATAGGAAATCAATGCAGTTTTCTCATCCTCATCAGATTCATCTTTCATTGCAACATAGACTACCTCAATTTCAAAATCATCACTGTTAGTGTCAGTCTCTTCTTCAGTAATGTAACAAGATTTCTTACCTTTTCCTTTGTAGTCTTTGTACCTTTGGTAGCCTTTTTCATCTCTTCTATCTTTTTGTCTATTGTTTCTTTCTTCATCTTTATCCTTCCTATCAGGACATCTAGTAGCTATATGACTGACTTTGTTACATGCAAAACATATAATAGGGAGTTTACCTTTATATTTTCCTTTTCCTCTTCTCAGTCTTCTAGCCATAAGAGCTTCTAGATCTTCAAGATCTTCATCAGAAGTGTCACTATCACTTTGACTTTCACTTTCACTTTCACTGGTGCATCTTTCTTTTTCTTTCTTAGGCTTGTTTAGAACTAACTATGACGTAAAATTAGATTCAACATTTCCAATACTACCAACAATGAAATTATCATAATTAGATAGTTCAAAAGTAGTCAGTTTGCCAATCAAAATTTCCAAGGTAAGCACATTTCCAAAGTTACATCTAGATTCCTGAATAGCTAAGATCTTAATAGCATATATAAGATGCAGAGTTCTTAGCACTTTTCCAATTATGGTCACATCATCAATAGTTCCATTTTCTCCTTTAATAGCATTCACAACTTCTTTTATTCTACCACAATATTGTGCAATGTTTTCATCTTCATTCATTCTCATTTCATCAAACTTACCTCTGAAACTCTCAACTTTAGCTTTGAGGACATATAGATCACCACCATAGATCTTTGCAAGAGTGTCCCACATATCTTTAGCAGTTCTGTAATCCTTAATATCCTCAAATTATAGATAGCTTAGGGCAGATGCAATTTCTAGCATTGCCTAATTATGTTCTTTCTTAGCTCTCATTTCCTCAATAATGATAGGTGCAATAGGTGTGACATAGTCATGCTCAATGTAGTACTTTGCAGAATCACCAATACCAGCCAGGTGCAGCTTCATCAAGCTTTGCCATGCAAGGAGGTTTTCCTTGTTCAGCTTCCATACCTCCTTCTTATACATCTCGATCATTTGCTTCAAGTCCCTTTAAATGTTTTTTCTATAGACACCAATAAGAAACATAGCTCTGATACCAATTGCTAATATAATTTAGAACAATAGAGAGGTGGGGTGAATCAGTTGTTCTCAAGTCCTAATGTATAAAATAACTTCAAAAACTTTTTCTTAAAGCAGATCAAGCAACCAAAACAAACTCGATCATCAGTGATTCAATAATAGAAACATATAACATTGGAGTCCACTACCCAGCTATAACTAACTTGTAAAATAAAAAAATGTTCAAACCAAAACATTCACACAAGTATTGACACCAGGATTTATAGTGGAAACCCAATATGGGAAAAACCACTTTGTAACATGCTACTATTATTTTCACTCTTCCAAAGTGAATTTGGTTAAAAGCCAACCCTATCAAAGGTTACAATACACACTATCAAGTGTGACCCGGTTAAAAGATTTCAATCACCCTATTAAAAGTAAGCCTTGTTACAGGACTTACATAACTTCCATTAGAATGCAACCTTGTTCAAAGGATTTAACATATGGCTATTAGGTCAACCTATGTTAAAAGGATTTTGACTATTACAATGGTTAGAAAGTAGTAGCAGTATTGATCTAAAAATCATACAACTCACTTTGCAAATATTAGATCCAATTCTGTACACAAATGCTAGTTTACTAACTTTGAAACTTTTCCATCTCTATCTCTGATCTGCTCAAAACTTTTCTTCAAGCAATCACCACACTTCTCCTTCAGCCTTTTTGCTTATACAGTCAATAAAACTTACTGTTCTTCCAGCACCTACTTCACCCATGCATACACATACCTAATGTTTAGGTTCCCTTAATACTTTTCTTTGTTAGGTTAACTTATCTTTTTCCACTTAATCTCCTTCATAGATCTTAGGGTTAGGTCAGATTCATTGAATCTAACCACTTCATGTTCTTCATCTCCTCTTCTAGAATCATCTCAAATCTCATAAAGATTTACAATAAAACATTTTACAAAGCATTAAATGCTTCCATACAATCAATAAATAAAGTCAACATGTTTTACATAATCCAAGAATTCAACAATGTCAGCTCCAAATCTGAATTCTCTTCAAATATAAAAATGTTGATGCTCATTCAATACTGTGATCATCCACTCGGTCTTCATGTAGAATGCTCGGTCACTACTAAAATTGTTTCCTCGGCATATACTGTATTCCTTGACAATTAGTTGATACTCGGTCGACACTAGATTTTTGCTTAGCATACACTAACTTGGTCAACACTAACATAACTTGGCTTAAACATGATTTCTTCATTTTTTCTTGGTTAAGCCTACCAATATAGTCTTCAATCTTACTAAGATAAACAATACATTGTCCCATCATTGTACAAGATAGTCAAGTACACTTTGTAGTATCAAGATAACTCAACCTTTCCCTAGGTGCTATTGTTACCATCCTTTCTTTCCCTTCTCACAATAGATATAGTACTTTCCTAAGTAGCAACAGTCTTATCAGTTAAGGTTTGACATCAATAAAAATACAACAATTGCTTCAATTGCAGTTTCCAACAACTTCATTCTTTGTCTTGATTCCTTCACAAGATTTTATACCTGCAACAATCTCTAATAGTCTACCAATATAGCTTCTAATAGATTCAGCTTCCATCATTCTTATATATTCAAAGGCACATATCCAATTATGTAATCTAACTTTCTTGGTATGTTCATCACCTTCAAAAGTAGATTGTAAATCTAACCAAATTTCATGAGATGTTTTTAGATATTTTGCCTGACTGTACTCATTTTCTAGAAGGGCTGACAAAAGTTCTTCTCTGGCAAGTATGTTACACATTAATAGATCTATTTCCTCATTAGTACATTCTTCAAACTCATCTTCATCAATGATAGTCTTATGATTCTTTATGATTAACCAATAACTTGGTCCTAAGCAAAGTAAATGTGTCTTCATATTTTCTTTCTAGCTGTCAAAATTTACTCCATCAAACTTAAGGATTTCTTTCCTAAAATGACTCACCATGGATCTCCTTAAGCTGTTAAACTTTTCCTTCAAGGACCAGCTACTCTAATACTAATTATTAGAAAGTAAATTCCACCAAGATAACTAAGAGGGGAGGGTGAATCAATTATTAGATAAATAAAAATTTTATCTTCTTCAATAGATTTTAACCATGTAAGAAATGTAATCAACAACCATAGAAATATATACATACACAATAACACAATGACACAAGATATGTTAACTAGGGAACCTCTTAATCAAAGAGTAAACCCTAGTGGGAATGATGCCCACAAAATGTGCACTAATATGAAAATTCCTTGTGAGAGGATGGACTCTTTTAGAAGTATTATGAAATAGATTTAGTACATATCAGTCCCTGCTAGGAGACTTTGAATCCCTACTAAAAGATTCTAACTCTGTTAGGAGTTATGGAAGACAGAAGGACCCACTGTCCAAATAACTTCAATGTAAAGATCACTGAACACACTATCCAACTGACTTCTATATTATTCAATAGAATAATATCAGATTATTAATCTCAACAAATCATTCCTTCTCTTCTGACTATGCCAAACCACACCAACTACTTCATCAGATCTCAATACTAGATCTCTATACTTCTCATATCCTCTTTCAACAAGTATTGCACAATTCCGTAATTCTCTTTCACAATATTATAATTCACATCCACATTCTCATCTTGCAATAAGGAAAAAATTTCTTCCTTTATACCACACTCAAGTAATTATAAATGAGTTGGCATACATATTACAAAATAAAAGTTTCCACACATTAGATAAAAATTTCATAATTACACAAAACTGTTGGCTTCCAATTAAGATAATTCTTCACTCATGTGACCTCAGACCTTGCGATCACGTCTAGATCACTATCATCATGTCTTCAACTTTTTTTCAATTTCACATCATTAGCTTCAATCTGGATTAGTAGATATCATCTGATTTCCACAAACTGCTACTCAGGAACACTACCTGAATACTACTTCCACGGATTTCCACATAACTATCATGAATAGATGAATTTCTATATGTTCTCTTAAACACAACCTTATAAAACATCATAGAGTAATTCCTCAACTCTGTATAGCAAGATCTTCAATATCCCATGTGCGCTAACTCAAACATTGTCTTCTTCTCTAGTAATCTTTAGTAGATCACTATGTTGACATCAATGACAATCATAGTCATGAATGTAACAACAACTGCTATAGAATGGCTATGAATACTCCCCCATAGGATATATTTAGCATTTATTCCTAACAATATTATGTAATACTGGGGGGCGGTGAATTAGTATTATAGCACTTTATTTTAAACTTCAACCAATTGGAAATAAACCATATTAATGCTGAAATGAAAAGAACATAAATACACAACACATAACTCATAACACCATGATTTTATTTTGAGGAAACCCTGGCCAAGGGAAAACCTCGGTAGGGATGGTACCCACAACTATGCACTAAAATATAGTATCCCTGTTAGGAGATCTAGCCATGTTAGGAGTTTAGTATTACATAGTATGTTTCCTTGTTAGAGAATGATGAAGGGTGCTCCCCTTAATACCACAAACACTTAACAGAAATAGAGAAACAACAACAAGAATATGCAAGAATAGAAAATTGGCTTCTTATTATCTCCACAAATGTGGAATTACAAACTTTTAGAATTACAATATGCAAAGCCACATGGGCATTCCCTTACAATATTCTGTAGGACAAAGCCTCGAATCAATACCTAGATCTACTACCCAAAACTGCCCTAGACAACACTACGAGCCTTCTTTATATAGGCAATTTCCACCACCTGGGAAGGTTCTAGAAATTTAGCCCTTAGGGCTGACCAAACTTAGAATTATTTTATTTTACAATTTATTACATCAAAGTCAGCTCAAAATGAGTTTTGAAACCCAAACAAAAATTTTGAAGAAAAATTATTTTCCACCATTTCAGGTGACCCAACTTCCGAAGACCATAAGTCATCACCCACTGACCTGATTGGCTATTATAACCCCATTCTAGAAATGGCACGAAGCACTCTACATGCTTGACCAGTGCAAAGCACCCATCACCCAAATTTTCAACCTCATCTGGGGCCTCTAAAGCCTTCAAAACTGAGTTCGAAGTTTCTGTACCCTGCTGCCAATACTGAAAATCTTCAATATCTTCAAAACTAGACCTGATCTAGCCATGAAACTTTGCTGGCAGGCTGATATGACTAAGATGAACCTCCATATGTAAAATTAGAACATTCTGAGATCGTAAGACCAACTTACTAAAAATAGAAAGTTTCCATAAATAACAACTCTGCACAAGATAGCCCTTATTGAATACAAAAACATAAATATTTTTGGGTGATGAAAGATTGCTCTTACACCCAGGATGCTCCTGCATCAGAGGAATAGAAAACTCTATTATGGGTATACAAAAACCCTGTTAAAGGTGGTGAGCTTATAACTCTTACAATCAGAATACTATCACAAAAGTGTTCTTCAAAAGGTGTGTTAGGAATAGTACCAAGAGATAACTAAGAGGGGGGGGGGGGTGAATCAATTATCTACAAGATTTAATTCTTTATCGAATTAAGTATAGAAGAACATTAAGCATAAACACAATAGGATAACACTTAACACAACACCATAATTGTGGTTATGGGGAAACCCAAATAGGTAAAAACCCTGGTGGGAATCAACACCCACTATAAACTACACTAGAGTATTATGATCCATGTTAGAAGATCTTAAAAACCTATTAGGAGTTGATCTTTACAATGCATTAAGTATAGTGACCTAGTCAAGGGTTGGACCCTATTAGGAGTCTTTTACAATTAACCCTATTAGGGGTGAGGACATAGTGTCTGGGAGCACACTGCTCAAAGGGGTTAAGGCTGTAACCTTCTATTTAATAGATACACACTATATCTGGATCTTGGTGAACTGTGAGTTAGACCTACTATATGAATCAGTTCCAATGAATAGCATACACTCTCTTCTTTTTAAAATATACCTTCTACTAATGGCTCATAACTTTTCACCTTCTGCTCTACTCTTCTCCTTCAACAATCTGCCATACTTAACAATCACAAATGACTGCCTATAAATATCTTCCTCTAAATGATATAATCAATTCATCTTGTTAGAACTACCTTGACATCATATTAGAGAAACAATAAAACTCTTCAATAACATCTCAATCAGCTATACTAAGCACGCAACATAAATTAGGACCATGCAACTCCATATGAGTAGATGCATTGCTTCACACTATCTGATCCACCAAATTAACTGATACTTTCTTCTCATGTTGAATTATTTCATGTAATCTTAACCAAACATTCTTAAATCTTCTCCAAACACTAATCTAAGCATGCATATCCCAGTAATAGGTGCAACTACTACAACAACAAAAATTATGTCGGCTCCATCTGATAAACTCTGGAAACTATAACTGGCAACTGGAGACTTCATAACTCAACAGGTACTACACAAATGACTCTACACCCATGAACATAGCTTCAGTAACATCTATACAACATAAATATAAAAACACAAGGCTACATTACTATATGCACCCTAAAATGGTCGCCTTGACTATGGGCCCCCATTCTAAAATTTATCAAATGATGGAACCAATTTATCAATTTCTTGAATCAATGCCTTGCAATATTTTCAATTCAAATCAATTTCCTTGATCAAATCATAATTAATTCAATTATTTAAATATTTCCTAAGGTTTGATCATTTATCCTAAGTCTCATTTAATTAAAATAACATGCTCCCTTTTAATTAAATCAAAATCCCTTTTTAAATAAATAAAAAAATCTTTTAATTAAATAATGGAAATCACTTTGCTAAAAATAATAAAATAAAAATAAAAAGAAAAGTGCACTTTCCAATGAGATATAATATTTTGACTTTTTGAAAAAAAAAATTTCCTCTTTATCTCAACCATTCATTATTTTGCCTCTTAATCATGTACATTGATTTTGCCTCTTGAGAATATTGAGCACATGGATCAACCAATATTTAATCTCCACCATTGCTCATTTCTTTTTGCCTCTTAATCTTGATTGTCCATTGATTTCTATATTCTTGCACACATGAGTTTTCTGGATTCTATATTCTTTAAAAGGAACCCGCTCCTTCTCAATTGAGGCATCAAAATTTTAGAGATCCAATATTTTATGTTATTATTATGCTGCAAGTTTAGAGAGTGATTTTGGAGGAGAATTTGAGCAGTTGAGCTTGAAAATTGCAACTTCTATTTTCTTGTCTTCTTCTCTCATGCCTCCATGGAAATCCATTTAGATTAATTTTGCACTTTCATGTTAGATTAGATCCATATTTCATTTCATAGAATAATCTTGCATGCATATTTCCTTTCATAGATTAGTTTTCTTTCATGCATTGTTATCATATAGAATAGCTTTCATTTTCATTTGCATGATGTTGGCAAGTTGTCTATACTAAAGTATATGACTAGATATAGTGTTGGCATTATGGAAACAAATTCATATAGTAGTTTGGAGTCAATGCACTAAGTGTAAAGATTAGAAATTAGTTAAGTGTTGAAGACTAGACAGCATACAGAGTTCTTGCAACTTAGAGCACTTGCGCCCATGTGTACAGATGAATTAAGGTATGCACCCTAGAAGTTAAGATTTTTAGGGTATACTTATGCTTAGTCTAAGAGAGCATAAGTAGATATGCAAAGATGTGAAAGTTATAGTCAGTTGAAGTTGCACAGCCAGTGTGTGCCAGCAGAGAACAGAGCATAGAGCCGATAGTGACTATTTTGGTTTGTGATTGTAAATTAATGTTGTAGAGGCTATGTGCCCATTGTATTTTGGTTGTGAACATATGCATATGTATAATTGTAAGCACACTTAAGCCAATTAATTTGTAAGCATTATTTGTAATTAGTTATAGGACCGACCTAATTGTATAATTGCTATGAGTGCATAAATATAAGGTGCGCCCATTGTATTTGGCATGGAAGTTGTGAGAGAGTTGTGAGAAGTAGAGAAGAGGTATGAAAATAGAGCATATGATGTATTAGAGCTTTGCAAGTGGTCAAAGTATCAACACACCAAAGGAACTGATCTGACAAGCAGTGGCATAGTAACAGTTCACCTGTAGATATAGTGTGTATCTAATTCAGAAGGTTGTAGCCTTCATCATTTGAGCAGTGAGCTCTAGGATAGTGAGTCCACTCCCCTAACAGGGATCATTGTAAAAGAATCCTAACAAGGCTTGACCCTTAACAAGGTCTACTATACTAAAAGCATTGTAAAGCTACTCCTAATAGGGTAAATGATATTATAACAAGGATCACAAAACACTAATGTAGATTATTAGTGGGTATCAAGTCCCATCAGGGTTTTTACCTATTTGGGTTTCCCTGTAACCATATTCATGTCATGTGTTGATTTCATGTTTCATGTTTATGTGAATGTTTAATTTAGTACTTAAGCATTTATAATTTAGTATTGAGATTAAAGTGAAAAGTTAAAATATAGTGAACATTGATTCACCCCCCACTCTTAGTGTTCCCATTCCCAACAATTGGTATCAGAGCTCTGGTCCTTAGTACATAAGTTTAACCACTTGAGGAGATAATGGAAAAAGTATATATGAAACATTTGAAGAAGAATCTTGAAGCAGCTCTTGAAGACCTGGACAATTCATAAAGAGAAATTGATGAACTAAAAGAAAAAGTCAGCGATACTCAATTAGTTATCAAAAGAATAAGAAAAGATTTGAAAGGACACTCTAATAGTGAACTTGAAGAAAAAGTCAAAAAAGTGAGTGAAGAAAATGCATCTCTATTGAGTCAGCTTGAAGAATTAGATGACAAACTAATGAACAATCAAGATGTCTACAATGAACAAGTCAAGGAGAACCTTCAACTAAATGAAGAACTAAGAGAGACTAACATAGAAATATCAGAGCTAAAGAATATCAAAGAAATCTTGGAATCTAAATTGAAGAAGTCAAAGGATCATATTGACAAATTACACACCAGTGTTGAATTGGTAGAATCATAGTTTTATGCAAGAAGAATCAAAGGAGACACTAGTTGTATTGGGTACAATGAGGCACATAATCAGATTGATAGTATGTGAGAAAGAAAGGATTCACAAAAGGACTCTACTGATACTAGGAAGATTGATGATCAAACCAAAGACAATAGTGGTCCTCCTAGGAATGAGTGCAAGCCAGTAGAATGCACCTATTTTGCATGTAACAAGCATGGACACATTGCAAGGAACTGTATAGAGGTAAAACCTTTTAATGGTTACTATTATACATGTAATAGATTTGGTCATAAAGTAATAAATTGCAAGACTAGTAAGAAGAGCGGGATTCAACATGATCAAAGAAATCAGAATCAGACAAATATTAGAAGTTCTTAGAATGTTACATGTCAGATATGTAACTATAATGGTCACTCAACTAGAACATGCAGAATGGTGACCCATGTCAATGCGTTAAGGAATAATAGACCTCCCATGATTTGTCACACTTGTAACAAGGCTAGACATATCTCAAAGTTTTGTAGATCAAGGACGCAAGGTCAGGAAAGCCCTAAAAAGACCGAAGAACCAGTTTTGGATCCTGGAGTAGAAGTTAAGTTTTTTAAGGCCTCAAAAGATGCAAGCTTAATTTGGTCAAAAGTAAAGAAGGACAATGATGTTGAGATTGTATTGGATGCATCCCAAGTGGACGCACCCTCTACATTTGCATAAATGGCCCTCAGGGTCATAGGGGGAGCTAATTTAGCTCTAGACCCCTACGTGGCTAGTATACTCATCCTCAGAGTATGCAACTTTGGACTTAAAATTTTGGACTATATAGAAACCTTTGTGCAAGAGCACACATGCTGATTGTTAGCAAATCTCAAGTTTTAAAATTTGAAGTGACAGCCTAGTTTACATGAGTTACATTAATGGAAAATTTCTTACTTTAAGTACACAAAAAGTTGTTTGTTCACTCATTGCATTCATATTTATACCGATTGGAGAATAGATTGATCCTTGGAAGTTGTTGTGAAGATTTGAGATTGAGCTATCAATAATTGCAGTGCATTTGATCGGTTGCAAGAAACCCTAGCATGTTGTGCTGATTCAGAAGCCATCAGAACATCTCAGAGATCATTTGGAAAGTGAATATCAAGTAAGTCATGGCCACTCCTATTATTTTTGATGTTTCTAAGAAGAAGAGGTATGTTTTCAAGAGGCACCTATTTAAATCAACCCTAGATGATTTAGAGGGAGCATTCTCCCACACATCGATGGGCGTCATGCATGTAGAAGACATAAGGGCTTACATCTATTGTAAGAAGGAACCTATTGGACTAGATAGGTTAAGGGAGCACATGGACACAATGTTGAAACCAAAAAAATGTTCATGGATGAATACACCAAATGGATTGAACACCCCATTTTTGAGTATGCCACGGCATATGAATTCTATGAAGCAGAATGGATTAAAATATTGTTGAGTAGAATCCAAGATGACTTGTTCTAGATTGGAGATGTACCAGTAAGAATAACAGGAGACCTAATTCATGAGATGAAAAAACTTTCTAAGATAGGCATCATCCTTCCTATGGGTAAGGATGTCAGGAAAATGGTGGAGCAAGTGTGTAAATCTAGAAGTGATAAGTGAACATGACCATTAAGCCTATAGAGCAACCAGACATCAAGTTGATATCAATGATATTGGATTACAGATTTCATCACACCAACAAGGTGAATAGTGTGTCTGTAGGCACTATTCTAGCAGCCATCCATCTTGTGCAAGAAGATGGAGAGTTCAACTTGTGTGAGATCTTGTGTGCATAGTCGATAGACAATATCAAAGCTATAAAACATGACAA
The DNA here is from genome assembly GCA_027943335.1 of Chamaecyparis obtusa. Lineage (NCBI taxonomy): Eukaryota > Viridiplantae > Streptophyta > Pinopsida > Cupressales > Cupressaceae > Chamaecyparis > Chamaecyparis obtusa. The sequence goes on from BSBK01001816.1 coordinate 1,146,969, forward strand.
GACTGAGGTATTCAGGTTTGGGTCCCTAATCATCTATATGTACCTTCATATAGTTGGTAAAGTGTCAGACTTGTATCTAGACAAGTCCATTCCTACCATGCCATAGATATCTAACAAGGAATCCACAAAAAGCACACTTAGAGATTACATTACTTTGGAATTGAAGACCTTTAGAGAAAGGATGCAGATGAGGTACATGATTCTTGAGAATATTGTAGAGAAGTATAAGGATACAATATACTTCATGGTGGAGATTGATACTACATGTATGGAAGCTGTGGAACCTAGAATGAAGTGGATTCATCCACTTGGATATGAATTTGAAGAACAAGTTCTTGAAGCTTATGCACAGGTACTACTATCAGCCCCTAAGAATGACAATGAACCTAGGTGGGGAACCTATGAAGAGAAAACTAGAGAAGTTGATGCTAAGCTAAACAATGCTACAAAAAAAAGAAAGGTTGCAAAAGTCACATCAGAGATCCTAAGAATTCATGGTGTATCACAAGCAGACCTTGATAAAAAAAGGGATGAGAATATTTCTCTAGACTTAAAGAGCATAGTGGAAGAACAAGAAGATCCTAAGGTGAAGAAGATAAAAATTGAGAAAGATGACAGTCAGAAGGATAAAGAAGATAGTACTCCTTCTGCACCCAAAGATACTCCTCTAGAGTATAAACCTTTATTAAAGAGGAAGAAAGAACCAAGCACTAGTCATCAATCCTCGTGAGCATTAAGGAGCAATAAAAACACTCAAGCACCTCCTTAGGTAGGATTCAAACCTAGCCTCAAAGTTCTAAATACAAGAATTGTTGATGAGGGAAGAATTGATCAAATAGGTAAATTCTATGAATCATATAGTGAAATTGATAAGTTTGAAATTCATGGTATTATTATCAAACATCTGATAAAGTTCAAGAAGATAGTTCTTGAATTGAAAATAGAAATTCTAGATAATGTATGGGACATTCTAGAAAACCTTAAAAGACAAGAAAATGAAGAAGACCTAAGGATCAGGGAAAAAGTGCTAGAAGAAACTCTACCTGTATGTTCTAAAGAAGAATTGGATCTAATATTGAATTTGGTGAAGCCACACCTTAGAACAAAGATGAGAACTCTTCACATTATGAACAAATATTATGAGTTGATTAGGAAGGAAATAGAGAAGACCCTGTGAAAAGGTGTTATTGGAGCAATAGATCAAACCACCCACTATGCCCATCACTCATGCACCCATTAAGGAAGATAAAGTGGCAAAGCCCACTAATGTACCAATGACAGGTCCTTAGGACTTAGCACCCATAGCAGAAACTCAAATAGAAGTAGATCAGTCTACAACTATGATACAATCACCCAAAGACAACACAATTATCATAAATAATGTGTAAATAGCCATGGCGGCTACTAATAAGGAGTTGGACAAGTTTGAGGAAGCATTTGTCAGCACTAAGGAAGAAAAAATCTTATGTAGCAATACCCCTCCCACTCAGCAAGAAGTAATTATAGAAAATATATCTGATGAGAAAGAAGAAGAAAAGAAAGGAGTAGAGGTAGAAAAGAAAGATGAATCTTCTATTTATTTGGTCAAGGTGAAGCAAGAGGTGATGGATAGCACTCCCATCACTCCCTCTGTTGGTGTTCAAAATGGACGCTTATGCTCTTAGGTTGCCAGTATACCCTTAGGTTGATTTTAGGATTGGTTAGTTCCAAAATGTATAAAAATCTTAGGGTAACTAGACCAACTATAGGGACAAGACTTCCCTCTTCACTTTTGGCTCTGCAAAACCAAGGTGGGTGCACCTAACCTAGTGAAAACTATACTTCACACACCAAAGACCCAGTCTAAACAATAGATTGAATAGTGAGAAAGTGATAAATGCTAACCTCACATTCATTGACTATCCATTACTATAGGGTATTACTACTATCAACCAAATATAATTAAAACTTGAAAGGTGTTGATATCTAAAGATGGAAAGAAGTAAGCAAGGACCAATCCAGCATTGAACTCGACTGAATATACTAATCCCTGAACAATGCCATTATCCATTGGGCAAACCTCAAATATAGACATTGAAACATGAACCAACTATTGTCAAAGACTCATAGCCATAAAAACAAGTATTTCAGCCCATCTACTACTTATAATATCCTTCTGTAGAAAAATCAAAGTGAATCTATGTCCTATCCAAAGTATATTTCACTTGATCCTAGATCAAGAACTAAAGAATAGAACATATACAAAGGTAACCCTATGCAATAGATCAAAAAATATAGAATTCACAAGATTGACACCAAGGAGAGACTTGAAAGCTTGAAATAATTATATTAAGTATAATGAATCATGTACATGTTCAAAGCAGAGAAGAGAGAAAATCACTTCAATAACCTACAAAAGAATACAAGGAAATTCTATTCAATCTAATACAATATGATACCACCTACTACAACTCCCTAGAACTAATCAAAATCAGAACACTTTCAAAATAAAACATCTTTCTTCTTATACTACTAGTCACCTTGGAATCCTCAAAAAGGATGCATCAAGCTTCAGGTGACTAGGGTTAGGGTTTCAACAACTCAACTAACCAAACTGCATTAGAATTTATTGCAGGGGAAGAAACATAAGTAACCTAGAGAAAATGAATCTTAGATGGATCTGTAATCATCAAAATCCGTGAGGACAGTACAAAACAACCAAGAATTTCTATGAAAACTAGTCAAATCGGCCACCTGCAAACATATCTAGAGCACAAAACCATACTTCTCCTAGTACAAAAACATCATGCCACCTACCATAGGGACCCTCAGACTAGTCTACAACAACCAATGCCACCAAATCAATCAAAACTGGCTGTTAAAACCATAAATTTTGGTACCTTCTATCACTTCTAAACCTCTGCAAATTCAAATTTGAACTTCAACAGTCATTTTATGGCTTTAACAACAAATCGGTGGTCAACATTTGAATCTCCATCAATCTTTAAGTTGTGACCATCCGATCTCTTTATTTCGCGGGCCTTAAGTCTTTAATTCAACTACTACCCTAGGTTTACCCTCTAGCGACCATGTGATAATGCATTTCCAATTCGTGAAAATAAAACTTAACCCATCACTTAACTCCATGACTTGGTGACCCAAAGAAAATTCTAACCTTGGTTCCACATTTAGTGAACTAGCAACCAAAGGACATTTCCAGTTCATGAAACACTTTATAAAACTGCCAGAAAGTTTAGCGATTCCATGAATGCTTGTTTGCTAAACCACTAAAACACTTAGGGAACCACCACTATTTCATGTGAATGAGTGAAGCCTTGGAAATTTTTCAAACCCCCAAAACATTTTTCAAAACCACTAAGCCTTCACCTAGAAGATCAATGGCCATCTAAAGTTCACATACCCATCTGAGATTCTATCAGATTACATGCCCACCATTAGATCAAGAATCTCCTCCCATCTCTGAAAACCCTCTAACACAAAACAAAATTAGTGGTCATCACAAGATCTTAAGCTTTTGACAAAACCCATAAGATCATATGTCATCCACTGATTCACTAACAGGATCAGGACCCTTTGACACATCTAGAAACTAGGTCTCACTGACAGGATGCCAACATGTTACTACATGGACCAACCAAAAGTTGCCAACTATAAATACATGTCAATAGATCCACCTACTGTCTTAAAGAGAATCAATGGTTGTCGCTATACTATTGCAATAAAAATCAAGCATGTTATATCAATGGTATAATGATAGCCACAAGATCAGATCAAACTTTAACCTGCCTGAATCCTAAGAGGACCAGTCCCACTGACAGGATTTTGAATCATAATAGGTGGACCAATGAGATACTGCCAAGTCAACTTACCTGGCAGTGGACCCGCTCAAAAAGAAAGGCTACGTCACAAAAATGAATCAATAGTGGGTGTAGCTTCACATACCTTTGACAAAAACCTTGCACTTTAGCGACAACCATTAGATGGAGATGATGTCAAAGATGGGCCTAGGAAAATATTAAAGCTGAACATAGGAAAAATTAAACATTGAGACTTAGGCTTTTGGGAAAAAATTTAGGTGCTGAAGACTTTAGGAAATATTAAATTTGTTGGGGGTAGAAACTTAGGAAAAGTTAACACTGGGGCTGACCAAAATATAAAGCACATGCATTTAAAAGTTTTTAAATGACCCAAAAAGGTAACATGAAATTAGAAAAGGGCTAGGATTTTTCAAAGGGTTTTTGTATGCAACAGCTAGTTTTTTAAATATTTGAACCAGGGCTAAAGGCAGAGACCTAAAAATAACTGCAGAGACCAGAACAAAAGTGCCAGAGCCATGAAATTTTTTTACAAGTGCTAATAGTGGCTCATACTCAGGGATGTGTATCTCTTGCAGATACAACAAGCAAGCTAGAATCTCTTGGAAGAGCAGACCAACTCAAAACTTTGACACACAAAAAGCAAAAACAAATGAATGGACAAGTAAAAACCTAAACTACTACTCATGGAAAAGATACTCCAGGAGAAGTACAACTTTAGGAATTATCCATGAATGGGCAATTCCAAAGTACCACCAGTTAAATCTTTCAGAACATAAGAATCTATACCTCATTTGCTTTCAATAAGATAAGGTCCCAACCAAATTGGATCAAACTTTCCATGCTTCCCCTTATCTTCCAACCTTGCATTCCAACTTTTATTATTGGACTTAGCCTGGCCATTTCCTTGTGGATGATATGGAGAAGAAAATGAAATCTGTATCCCATAATGCTAACAAAAATCACTAAATTCCTATGATCTAAAACACATTGCATTATCAACCACAATTACTTATGGGAAACCAAACCTAGTAAGGATGTTTTTCATCATAAAATATGTCACCACTGTGCTAGTAGCCTTTCTAGTGGGGATAGCTTCAACCCACTTAGTAAAATAGTCTATTGCCACTAGTATGTAAGAATGTCCACCACTAGACTTATTTGGAATTTACCCAATGAAGTCAATACCCCACTTCTAGAATGGAGCCTGAACTACAATAGGTCTGAGTGGTAAATTCCCATTAAACTTCAACTTTCCAGCAAATCTCTAACATGCATCACATTTTCTTACAAACTAATGGGTATACTTAAAAATTGTAGGCCACCAAAATCTAGACCTAAGGATCTTGTGGGTTGTGGTCTTTTCCATATAATGTCCTCCACACACACCTTGGTGCATTTCCTTTAATAGAGCCTCAGACCTCTCATGGTCTATGCATTTTAGCAATACTCCTTCATTTCTTCTCCACCACAACTTACCATGTATAATGGTATACCTTGCAAATTGCAACTTGATAGTTCTCCTTCTATTTTCATCCATCTCAGGGGGAAGGACCAATTTTTGCAAGTAGCCAATAACATCTTTGTACCAATCACAATAATCCATATCACAAATGTATGGCCTTTGTGCTTCTTCTAACACATTCACATGATTTGCAACTAAATTGCTTTGCGCCATCAACTTTGCAAGACCTAAGCCTCTTACCAATTTTGTAATCTAGATATCAATATTAAATTCTTGGATCCTATTGATCCATCTACATCTTTTTCCTGAAACTTCTTGTTGCACCAATATATCCTTAACTGCAGCACTAGGAACATAAGCAACCACCTTAGCTCCTACAATATAACATCTAAAAACCTTGGCTGCTTTGACCAAGGCATAAGCCTATTTCTTAGTAATATCATATTTCAATTCTACTACTTGTAATAATTTACTAAAAAATGATATGGGTTGTTCATATCCATCTGAACTCTTTTGTAATAAAACTGCTGCAACTGTATGATAAGAAGCAAAAGAAAATATGTGCATGGGCTTACCATAATTAGGTGTCCTTAAAACTAGAGCATCATTGATGGCCCCTTTGATACTTATAAAAGATTCATCTTCTTCTTCATTCCACTCAATCTTTGCCTCCTTTTTCAACATCCTAGAGATAGGGATACTGATTTCTGCAAAACTTGTAACAAATCTCCTTAGGAAATTTACCTGCCCAAAGAAAGACTGTATTGCTTTAACATTTCTAGGTTGTGAAAGTTTATCTATAGCCATAACCCTTTCAAGGTCAATTCTCACTCTATCCTTGGACACAATATGTCCTAAGAGCTTTCCTTCCACAACACCAAAAGAACACTTCTTTGGATTCAAAGAGATCCCATACTCCAAGGCCCTAATAAATTTTTTCTCAAGATGTTCACAATTTTGACTTTCCTTATCTGAATATGCTATGAGATCATCGTGATACACCACTAGAAATTTTTTTATAAAGTCTACAAAGGCTACATCCATAGCTCTCTAAAAAGTAGCTCCTGCATTTGTTAGACCAAAGGGAATTCTAACATAAATGTATGTTCCCCAAGGGCTAGTGAATGTAGTCTTAAATTGTTCTGATTCCTTGACCATGACTTGATTATATCCAGAGAAACCATCCATCATGGACATTAACTCTGATCCAATAACCTTCTACAACATATTCTCCATATTTGGAAAACCATAATTATCCTTCAAAGAATTGACATTCAAATTCCTAAAATCAACACATAATCTAATGTCACCATTCTTCTTCTTGACTGGAACCAAGTTTGACACCCAAGTAGAATGTCTGATAGGCTTGATAATGCTAGCATCCATCATCTTTTTGAGTTCATCTTCCATTTTTGGTGCCAAAGTAGGGTTCACAAGCCTTAGCTTTTGCCTAAAAGGTTTTTTTCCTTCCTTCAATGCTATTTCATGCTGGAAGAAATCTTCTCTATATGCTTTCAAATCATCATAAGACCATGCAAAGACATGTCTAAATCTTTTGAGAAGATCAATCAGATTATTCCTAGTTCTTTGTGACAAACATTTACCTATGTAAACAATTTTGGGTATTTGACTTGTTCCTAAATTTATTTCCTCCAAATCATTTATCTTATCAACAAAATTTGGAAAACAAGTCCTTTCTTTATCATCAAATGCCCTCTCAAGAGAAACCATTCCCCTTGGGATCCTATTTGATTTTAATTGCAAAACTTCCTTCCCAAGAACATTCTCTTTTCCATTTCTGATGTTAACAAAAGTGCTGAAATCCATCTCCTGACCATCAAAATGAGATTCACATTGAAAAAACCTTAGTATATCCTGATCATCAAAAAATACCTACCAATTCTCAACATTGTTTGGGATAGAAGGCCAAAATTTGCGCTCAATCCTGGATATCCCTACAAAGGTAATATCCTCTAGCCTTAATGCTAGGTTTTCTAGTAAGTCAACCATCTTGTTTTGGCTTCTATCCACCCAATCAATACCAAAAGCACTGAAACCTTCAATTTCATCCCAAACAACATTTCTATATTGTTTCAGCCTTTGATTCTTTGATGCATACTTTGATCTAATCTGAGAAACTATTAACTCAGAGTCACCAATCACCCTAAGATGTTTGATCCCATGTTTCAATGCTTGTCTCAAACTAATCAGTAGGGCCTCATATTCAACAACATTATTTGTGCAAGGGAACAAGAGAGTGAAAGAAAACTTAAAAGTCTTACCACTTGGGGATATCAATAGCACTCCTACTCCAGCACCTTCCTTTGAACTTGCTTCATCAAAATATAGGGTCCATAATACATTACCTTCTGTCATGTTACTTTTATCATTAGCCAAAAAGATAGGCTTGACCCTTTCTTGCATCTCTCTCCCCTAAACTTGGAAAGAACCAATGTTAATGTCCACAAAACAATTCATATTTTCCTCTTCATCCTCCTCAATCATATGTGGAGTTCTAGCTTCCCTTGAAACTTTCACACTTTCACCTTCAATGCTAAAAGTGGAAAATGACAAGTCACATTGAATACTTCCTCCCATGGAGGCAGTCCACTTTCTAGATAACAACATTCCATATTGAGGGGGAATGTCGACTACAAGAACACTCATAATTAATTATTTGTCAAGAAATGCTACTAATTTATAAGGCAAAGCCTTAATGGTACCAATAACTAGCACTTCCCTTGAGTCCATAGCTTGGCATCTCCCATGAGGTGTATCAAACTTTAGTCCTAGTGACTTCCTGATCTCTGCAGGCATGACAATGTTTGATGCTCCTAAATCAATCATGAAATTCTTCAATAATTTTCCATTTATCATAAGGGACAAGAAAAAAGGATCAACTGTCCCTGATGCAGTATTTACAATGTTTGCATCCAAATACCTTTGACGAATCTCAGAGATAATTTCTTCATTTTTACTGTCAGGTGTGTCATCTAAAGTAGCCACATGCTTGTCACCTTTGTTCATTTCTTGGACCTTTATGGAAGAGGAACCATTTACCCAATCCAAGGCCTTGACCTTGTGCTCTTCTATTCTCATTATTTCTAACAATGGAACCTTGACAGTGATTTAAGAAAGCAATTTAGTCATATCAATGGGAACATAAGAATGGTTGCCCATATCTTCCTTAATCTAAGAGATATCTTTATCCTCTTTTTGGACAATCAAGTCAGAGTTACTCTTTTATACAAATTCATCTTCCTTTTGAGGTATGGGGATAGCTACTTCTAATGTCTTTACTTTACCCTTAGGTATTGTAGTAGGCCCACTCTTCTTTTTTATTTTAACTTGACTAACAACACCAGCACCCTTTTCCTTTTCCTCATGTTGTTGTGTGTTCCTTTCAGAATTCTTGATAAACATGCTACCTAGTTTACCACATGTGCCTCTAATTGTCTTTCTTCTCAAATTGTAATTACTCTTAGCTTGAGTGGCCATGTCTGCAGTGATTTGTGCAATTTCCTCATCAGAGGATCTCCTTAAGGAAACATGTTCCTCACACTTCATTGCACCACATCCAACATCATCAAATTCTTCCTCCTCATCATTAGTAGAGTCAACCTCATCCCATGCATGTGAAGAAGTCATTCCACAACCAATCTTATCATACTGCTCATCTTGTTCTTGGTTATCAGGTAAATTCAAAGCAATAACACAATGCTCTAGACTATGAGGAGATTGAAAAATAGTACACCATGGGATATCATCATTCATGTTAACTAAATTTCTTTGCAAAGGATTTGGAATTATATCATCAGGCCTATCCCTTTTAACTTGAAAGATGGGCTTGCCATCCTTCCATTGAGTATTGTATGGGTAATTCTGCATTCTTGGTTGCCTGCTAAAATTACTTGAAGCTTGCCTGTCATTTGTTGCAACATTATTGTTTCTTTTTTCATCAAGCTTTAGACTCTCTAAAGCACTTAGAATCTTCTTTAGATTGTCCTCCTCCTTGGGCTTAAAATTATCAAACCTTCCCATTTCTTTCTTATTTTTCACTTGAGGCCTATAATCATCTCTTCTCCCTAATTTTCTTGATATTCTTCTATTACTTTCTATATTGATAGCCAACTTGTAAGCCTCCCCAAGGTTTCTAGGGTTCTTATCCCTTAAGAGGTAATTCATCTTTGCATCAAAAGCATTTAAGTATGTCACAAGACACACCCTATCATCTAATTTGATAACTTGCAGTAGCCTATGCATAGCCTTTTGGAATCTTATATTAAATTCAAGGACCTCTTCGTTCTAATTTTTTTTTTATGTTATTGAATTCATTCAAAATAAAACCCTCATTTGTTTTATCTCCATAATGATCTTTGAAACGATTCTTAAATTCATTCCAAGATCCTATACTAGTATGGGGTAATCCTCTAAACCAATCCCTAGCATCCTTAGTCAGAGATTGTATAAATAACTTCATTACAACATCATCAGGCTCAACATTATAATCATCTATTACATCCATAAAAAAATTTAGATGTTCTTCACATGTAATGACATTGTTTCCAGTAAACTTAGGGAGTTTCTTTCTAATTTCATCAAGAATAACATTAGGATAACCAAGAATACCAAAAAAAATAAGTTGTTTATACCTTTCATGAATAGGAACTCTATGTGGCAGATCCATTCCTTGAGATGTAGATGTCCTTGTTTTTGAACCATTAGGAATTTTAGCAGTACCCAGAATGCCATTTGTTTGAGCTATAAGGTTACCATGATTTCCACCTTGTCCCAAAAAAGAAGTAGCAACATTTGAAGGTCCTGAGGAATGCTTGAGAAAATCAATCTTCTTCCTCATTTCTATAGCATTAGCCTCCAACTCTACCTTCTCTAGTTCTTTAGCCCACATTTCTTTCTCTTTTCTAGCCCTCTCAAGGTTTGCATCTAATCTCAACCCTTGATCTAATGGGTTTTCCACATGAATCTATTCACTAATATGCATTCCAATAGTTTTTTGTTTTCCCTTATCTCTAGGCCTAGTTATCTCATGTGTTTTATACACAATAGGCTATTCCTCTACTCTTTTTGGCTCTGGGACAAAATTAATTGCCTCCAAATCTAACAACTACCTCTTTAGCTGATCAGCCCTTATCATTGCTTGTCTTACTCTGTCCTCTTTGTCCTTTTCTCTTTGTTTCCTGATAGCAACTTGTTCTTGGACTCTTCTTTCCAATTCATAGACCTCCTCGAAGATCTCATCTGATTCAGGGAGAGTAGTCTCAGACTCATCATCTTCCACTTGAAATTCATCCTCATGCTAGTTCAATCCCAAATCAGTAGCCTCTTCATATTCTAAAATATTTTCTTCTTGACTAGGCTTGGTTTGAGTTTCTTGTCTTGTATCCTTTTTATTTGTCCAAGTATGAGAAATATTTCCTTTCTTCTTTCTTCCCCTTGTCTGAATAGGCCTGGAAGTGCTTGGAATACCTTCTTCCATTAAGCTTTCAGGATGCTCCTTTCTCTGGGACCTATTACCTCTATAACTCATTTGATAAAAATCTACTGACTAGCACTATTGTAGACATGTTTAAGTCATCACCCAAGTATATTGGGAATCTTACAATACCACTTTACAAATATCCAAATGAGACTAGAAGACAAGGGACAAGAATAACCCTATTTTTCAATGATGACCTACTAGTTACTATAGACTTATGTAACACTTCCCTAGCAGAGTCACCATCTTGTTGGTGACTTAGACGGGTAAATCAATTTGGTCAACAAAAGATTTTGATATTAACAATATAGTCCCAACCAAAGATCCTAACAGATACATTTCTTCATTATTGTTCTCCCCAATAGAGTCACCATCTTGTTGGTGTTCAAAATGGACACTTATGCTCTTAGGCTGCTAGTATACCCTCAGTTTGATTTTAGGATTGGTTAGTTCCAAAATGTATAAAAATCTTAGGGTAACTAGACCAACTATAGGGACAAGACTTCCCTCTTCACTTCTAGCTCTCCAAAACCAAGGTGGGTGCACCTAACCCAGTGAAAACTTTACTTCACACACCAAAGACTGGGTCCTAACAATAGATTGAATAGTAAGAAAGTGCTAAATGCTAAAATCACATTCGTTGACTCTCCATTACTATAGGGTATTACTACTATCAACCAAATATAATTAAAACTTGAAAGGTGTTGATATCTAAAGATGGAAAGAAGTAAGAAAGGACCAATCTAGCATTGAACTTGACTAAATATACTAACCCTAAAGAGTGCCATTATCCATTAGGAAAATCTCAAATAAAAACATTGAAACATGAACCAACTATTGTCAAAGACTCATAGCCATAAACACAAGTATTTTAGCCCATCTACTACTTATAATATCCTTCTGTAGACAAATCAAAGTGAATCTATGTCCTATCCAAAGTATATTTCACTTGATCCTAGATCAAGAACTAAAGACTAGAACATATACAAAGGTAACCCTATGCAATAGATCAAAAAATCTAGAATTCACAAGATTGACACCAAGGAGAGGCTTGAAAGCTTGAAATAATTGTATTAAGTATAATGAATCATGTACATGTTCAAAGCAGAGAAGAGAGAAAACCACTTCAATAACCTACAAAATACTACAAGGAAATTCTATTCAAGCTAATACAATATGATACCACCTACTACAACTCCCTGGAACTAATCAAAATCAGAACACTTTAAAAATAAAACATCTTTCTTCTTATACCCCTAGTCACCTTGGAATCCTCAAAAAGGATGCATCATGCTTCAAGTGACTAGGGTTAGGGTTTCAACAACTCAACCAACCAAACTACATCAAAATTTATTACAAGGGAAGAAACATAAGCAACCTAGAGAAAATGAATCTCAGATGGATCTACAATCATTAAAATCTATGAGGATAGTACAAAACAACTAGGAATTTCCATGAAAACCAGTCAACTCAGCCACCTGTGAACATATCTTGAGCACAAAACCATACTTCTCTTGGTACAAAAACATCATGCCACCTACCACAAGGACCCTCGAACTAGTCTGCAACAACCAGCACCACCAAATCAATCGAAACCGGCCATTAAAACCATAAATTTTGGTACCTTCTATCACTTGAAACCCTCTGCAAATTCAAATTTGAACTTCAACGGTCATTTTATGGCTTTAACAACAAATCAATGGTCAACATTTGAATCTCCGTCAATCTTTAAGTCATGACCATCTGATCTCTTTATTTCATGGGCCTTAAGTCTTTAACTCAACTGCCACCATGGGTTTACCCTCTAGCAACCATGTGACAATGCATTTCCAATTCGTGAAAAGAAAACTTAACCCATCACTTAACTCTGTGATTTGGTGACCCAAAGAAAATTCTAACGTTGGTTCCACATTTAGGAAACTAGCGACCAAAGGACATCGCCAGTTCGTGAAACACTTTATAAAATCACCAGAAAGTTTAGCGATTCCATGAATGCTTGTTTGCTAAACCACTAAAACACTTAGGGAATGACCACTATTTTAGGTGAAAGGGTGAAGCCTTGGAAATTTGTCAGACCACCAAAACATTTATCAGAACCACTAAGCCTTTGCCTAGAAGATCAACAGTCGTCTAAAGTTCACATACCCATCTGAGATTCTATCAGATTACACGCCCACCATTAGATCAAGAATCTCCTCCCATCTCTAACAACCCTCTAACACAAAACAAAATCAACAGTCATCGCAAGATCTTAAGCTTCTGACAAAACCCATAAGATCATACACCATCCACCAATTCACTGACAGGATCAAGACCCTCTTACACATCTGAAAACTAGGTCCCACTGACAGCATGCCAATGTGTTACTACATGGACCAATGAGAAGCCGCCAACTATGCATACGTGTCAACGGACCCACCTGCCATCTTAAAGAGAATCAACGGTTGTCACTATACCGCTGCAATAAAAATCAAGCATTTTATATCAACAGTATAATGACAACCACAAGATTAGATCAAAATTTAACCTACCTAAATGCTGAGAGGACTGGTCCCACTGATAGGATTCTGAATCATAATAGGTGGACCAATGAGATACTACCAAGTAGCTTACCTAGTAGTGGACCTACTTGAAAATAAAGGCTACATCATGGAAATGAATCAATGGCAAGTGCAACTTTGCATACCTCTGACAAAACCCTTGTGCTTTAGCGACAACCATTAGATGGAGATGGTGTTAGAGATGGGCCCAAGAAAATATTAAAGCTGAACATAGGAAAAATTAAACACTGAGAATTAGGCTTTCAGGGAAAAATGTAGGCGCTAAAGACTTTAGGAAATATTAAATTAGCTGGGGGTAGAAACTTAAGAAAATTTAACACTAGGGCTGACCAAAATATAAAGCACGTGCATTTAAAAGTTTTTAAATGACCTGAAAAGGTAACACAAAATTAGAAAAGGGCCAAGATTTTTCAAAGCGTTTTTGTATGCAATGGCTAGTTTTTTGAATATTTGAACTAGGGCTAAAGGTAGAGACCTAAAAATAACTACAGAGACCAGAACAAAAGTGCCAGAGCCATGAAATTTTTTTACAAGTGCTAACACCCTCCTCAACATTGTTGTCAAGTTTCACACCTAACACTAGTAGTTTGGACTCCTAGAAGGAAGAAGACTTGATTAAGTTCAACGTCCTAGCTATGGAGAAGGAAAAGGAGAAGAAAGTAATGAGGAATCCTCTCCTGGTGGAATGAGTAAATATTTTGAATATTTTTCTACCAGAGGATAAGAAAATGGTAAATGTACATTTAGTTGATGATGTGAGCACAATCATCTCTCAATTCAAAGTAAATTTTTCAAGCCTAGAAGAATCTATAGCCATAGTGGCAGAGGAGAAATACTTAAAAAAGAGACTCAATGAACTAATTAGTAATTTTGCACTAGACTTAAACTCTCTTAAGTCTAGTCAGGCATCATTGAAGGATTTTGCAGATCAAGGAAGGAAAGTCATTGTAGAATCCATGGATTAGGATAAGTTCACCGATGCCCATCTTAAGAAGATAAAAAATGTAGAGGCAATGATTGAGAAGGTGAAGATTTTAGTGCTAGACATAGCCACTGATGAAAACATGTGCAAAAATGTCTATCAAGGTCAGTTGGACATAATTGAGAAGGCAGAGAAAGAAATGGAGAAGATAAGTTCTAGACAGACTCAATTGAGGAATGCTCTTGCACCCTCACTAGACATTCTTAGTCAAAACATAAAGGAGATTGATGTGACAATGATAACCTATGATCAAGGTCAGAGCACAAAATTGAAGAAGATGGAGAAGATTCAATATGAATTAGGCACCCATCAATAGATAGTCAATTCTCTAATAACCTTTTGGAAGGAGATCCAGAAACTCAAGATTGCATATCTGGATGTTTTCCCTTAGTGAGTGTATGTAGATAAAATTTTTTGATGAACCTTTGTCATTAATGTCAAAGGGGGAGTTTTATATAATATGGATTATATAAGATGTATAGGGAGATATAGAATTTGTATAAAATGTATAGAAGACAAAAAAAATTTGTGTAAAGGAATAGTTAGAGACTTGGCCATCTTCCTTTGTTGCCATCAATGAAAAAGGGGGAGATTGTTGGAAACTTGTCTATATAGAAGTATATGACTAGATATAGTGTTGTAATTATGGAAACAAAGTCATATAGCAGTTTGGAGTCAGCACACTAAGTGTAAAGATCAGAAATCAGTTAAGTGTTGAAGACTGGACATCATACAGAGTTCCTGTAGCTCAGAGCACTTGCACCCATGTGTACTGATGAATTAAGGTATGTTCCCTAGAAGTTAAGATTTTTAGACTATACTTATGCTTAGTATAAAAGCACATAAGTAGATATCCAAAGATGTGAAAGTTACAATCTGTTGAAGTTGCACAACCAGTGTGTGCCAGCAGAGAATAGAGCATAGAGCCGACAGTGACCATTTTGGTTTGCAATTATAAATTAATGTTGTAGAGGCTATGTGCCCATTTTATTTAGGTTTCCAACATATCTATATGTATAATTTTAAGCATACTTAAGCCAATTCATTTGGAAGCATTATTTGTAATTAGTTATAGGGCCGACCTAATTGTATAATTGGTATGAGCACATAAATATAAGGTGCGCCCATTGTATTCGGCATGGAAGTTGTGAGAGAGTTGTGAGAAGTAGAGAAGAGGTATGTGAAGAGAGCATATGATGTATTAGATCTTTTCAAGAGGTCAAAGAATCAATTCACCAAAGGAACTGATCTGACAAGAAGTGTCACAGTAATAGTTCACCTATAGATATAGTGTGTATCTGATTCAGAAGGTTGTAGCCTTCATCATTTGAGCAGTGAGCTCTAGGATAGTGAGTCCACTCCCCTAATAGGGATCATTGTAAAAGACTCCTGATAGGGTCTGACCCTTAACAAGGTCTACTATACTAAAAGCATTGTAACGCTACTCCTAACAGGGTAAAGGATCTTCTAACAAGGATCACAAAACACTAGTGGAGATTATTAGTGGGTATCAAGTTCGACCGAGGTTTTTACCTATTTGGGTTTCCCCATAACCATATTGGTGTCATGTGTTGATTTCATGTTTCATGTTTATGTGAATTTTTAATTCAGTACTTAAGTATTTATAATTCAGTATTCAGATTAAAGTGAAAAGTTAAAATACAATGAACACTAATTCACCCCCCCCCCCTCTCAGTGTTCTCATTCCTAACACATGCATATTTTATGATCATGGAGACTAGAACTCTTTCTTTTCCTCTTTGAATCTCTCATTTTATGGTGTACTTGCATGGGCACAAACTAGGTCTAAACTGAGGGCCTCCATTATAAACCCTTGCACTCCATGAATAAACTCATAGAAGTGTGTCAACATTTTAGCACACATTTTAGCAACTAGAGACTTCATAACTCAACCTGTACTACACAAATGACTTTGCATCTATGAACATAGCTTCACTAACATATCTAAAACATAAATATAAATGCACAAGGCTCCATTAAAACCATATAGAAAATCACATACATAACTCTTCATGGGACCTCTTAGTAACACTCACTGATACAAACAACTGTATTACTATCTTCACTCATAATCAACCTCTGCATCTATGATATCATGCTGATAACATATCTGGGAAACATATACTCAAGGCTCTCTCTATTAGGCTTCCATGCACATTTCTTACCATATGTTTTCATTAATGAAAACTATACAGTCAGCACTAGCTTGCTAGAAAATCTCCAACAATCTCCCCCTTTGGCATTGATGGCAACATTTGAATGAAAAACACCACCAATCCAAATGTACAATTATTTTATAATATTCTCCATTTCCTCAACAAAACTCCCCCAAGGATGAATCCTCCATCTCTTACTATTTTTTTTCTTCTTGCTAAATACTCACTCCCCCTTTCTATAATTCTTTTATAACATTCTCCATTTCCTCAACAAAACTTCCTCAAGGATGAATCCTCCATTTACTATTGAATTCTTTGAATATCAACTGATGTATCCTCTTAATGTTTTTTTGCATGAATATATACTTACTCCCCCTTTGAAATCAATGGAAAGGGTGCCAATCAATTAAGAACTAGTACTACTCCTAAAGTATAGTAGTCAACCATTCATCAGTCATTGAGGACTGATGTACTCCTGCAAACTCTAATCATATTTAGGGAAGGTAATTACTCCCATCTTCTCCTTGAGATACTCAAATGTATCCTTAGGTAAAGGCTTTGTGAATATGTCTACTAGCTAATCTTTTGTACTCACATAGTCAAATTTTACTTCTTTCTCTGCAACTTTCTCTCTTAGGAAGTGATATTTTATCTCAATGTGTTTAGTCGTTGCATGCATCATAGGGTTCTTTGACATATTGATAGTGCTAGTGTTATCACAATGAATAAAAATAGGATAAAAAATTTGAATTCCAAAATCCTTTATCATCTACTTGATCCAAACAATTGTTAGGAATGAATTTTGAAGCCTTTGGCAGTCATTTTCTAGCAGTGGTTGTTGCATTCATGACTATGATTGTCATTGATGTCAACACAGTGATATTCTAGAGTTTAGCAGAGAAGCAAACATAGTTTTGTTTTGCACACATGTTATATTGAAAATTGAGTTATGCATAGTTGATGGTATGTTCTTTTGTGTCTTATTAACCTATGGTTAGGAGCACAAAAAGAAATTCATTTATTCATGAAAGTTATAAGCATTTTGGTGGAAGCAATATTCTGGCAGTGTTCTAGAGTAGCGGTTTTTGGTAATCAGAGGATATCTCCTAACTGGGATGGAATCTAATTTTGTGTAGTTAAAGGGAAGTTTGAGACTCATTGGTGGTGACATGGTTCATAGTGAAAACTTTGAGGTCACATGATTGGAAAGTTATTGTATCTGGAAGCTGACAGTTTTTATGTAATTTTGATGTAGCGTGTTGAAATTATTATTTTATATTTGCATGCCAAATCATTTGTAATTATTTGAGTGTGGTATAAAGGAAGGAATGTTTTCCTTTTTGTGATGGGATTGGTAATAGTTTTGATATGAAATTGTGAAAGTTGTGATGCGAATGTATGCATGAAGAGAAGAAAAGAGCTAATTTAGTGATGAAGGAAGACTTATGAAGTACAGAGATCTGGATTTGTGATCTTGTGTACCAGAGAGTGTAGTTTTGGTAGAGTGTGAAGGAGGTAACATATTTCATATTATTCTATTGAATAATCCTAAGATTTTTTGGATAGTGAGTTCAAAGATCTTGCCTTGAAGTTGTTTGGGCAGTGGGTCCTTCTGTCTTCCATAACTCCTAACAGGTTTAGAATCTTTTAACAGGGATTCAAAATCTCCTAACAAAGATTCATATGTACTAAATGTATTTCATAAGACTCCAAATAGGGTCCATCCTTTCACAAGGAACTTTCATATTAGTACATCATTTTTTGGGCATCATTCCCACCGAGGTTTACTCTTTGATCAAGAGGTTCCCTAGTTAACATATCTTGTGTTATTGTGTCATTGTGTATGATTATCTTTTTATGGTTGGTTATTGCATTGATTATATGGTTTAAAGCTATTGAAGTTGATATTGAAGTTGACAAATGGTTTAATTATTAGATAACTAATTCACCCCCCCTCTCAGTTATCTTGGGGATATTTACTTTCTAACAATTGGTATTAGAGCGACAGGTCCTTAAAAGAGAAGTTTAACAACTTAAGGAGATCTATGGAAAATTTCAAGAAAGAAAGCCCTAAGTTTGATTGAGTAAATTTTGACAGCTGGAAAGAAAAGATGAAGACACATCTCTTGTGTTTAGGACCAAGTTATTAGTTGATTACAAAGAATGAAAGGACTATAATTGAAGTTGATGTTAGGTACCTTTGCAAGATCCTAACAACTAAATTCTGTGGTAGTTCAAGGCAAGATGACATGGCTGTAGGAATGGTTCATGTAGCTTATCTTATGTGTATTGAGAAGAAACAAGTAGACCTATGTGAAATTTTGAAAATTCAGTTATTTGAGAACTTAGAAAAGATTAAGAAGGCTAAGTACACATAGTTTAGGTTTTCATCTCTGATAACCTATATGTTTTTCCATATTTTGAGAAGATTTCCTTACATAGTTGATTGGAGTGACAATGTGAACACAATGGAAAGAATAAACTCAGTCTACATGAAGCACCTAATTGGTAAAGTCAATGACAGTGTGAAGCTTTTATTGAAGACTTTTCAGAATATTGTTAAGAAAAAATCAAGGATTCCTCAATCCTTAGTTGAAAAGCATAAAGATGACATTTGTTTTATGGTAGACACTGATTTCACCTACATTGAAGCAATTGAGCCTACAATGGAATTCATAGACCCTCTTGGCTATGAAGTATCTGAAGTAGAAATAGTAGGATATGTGAATAGACTATTAAAGTGTGAGTTGGATGGTCATGCAAATAGGTTTGGAACCTATGAAGAGAATTTCAACTCTGCAATAAGTTTGAGAGAAAAGAAGCAATCTAGTAGGAGAGTTGAACCTACTATGAAGAAAATACTGAAAGAATTAGGTATGTCAAGTCATGAGTTTGACATAGCTAATAAGACTACAGAAGCCTTGAAGCAAAGTGAAAATCTTGTAATTCAACCTATGGCATCTAGTGCAGACCCTATTGATCCTATTGTAGTAAAGGTAAAAGTTGAAGTACCTAAAAAAGATGAAGGAGATAAATCTTTTTCTCCTATTCCTAGCAAAAGAGTAAAAGTGAGTGCAACAGGACCTGGTAAGAGATAGAAAGTGATTGTACCACCTGTACCTAGAAAAATAGCAGAAATTAAAGATGATGATGAAGTTTCAATCAAGAAGAAAAATTGGAAACCAAGAATTGAAAGAGTTAATGAAGATATATTGAAGCATGGAGACTTCACTAAGATAAATAAATTCTATGATCTATATGGATCATTTGACAGATTGAATTTTGAAAATGCAATGATTACACATATGATTGTGACAGATAAGAAACTTAGCACTATTCATGGTAAGATCCTAGAGGATTTGTATAACAGACTTGTGAATAGAAAACAAAGAGCACAAGAAGAGGACATAAAGATGAGAGAACATGTAATGAGATAGTTCTCTAAAGTTGAGGATGAAGATCATTTGAAGAGATTCTTGAAGTCTCTTGGAACTTTATTGAGAACTAAGAGAATAACAATCCTTATAATGGGAGGCAAAAAGGAGGAAGTATAGAAAGAGATTGAGCAAGTAGTAATGCAAGTTCTTGTCAATATAGTTGTAGGAAAGCATGTTGAATTAGATCCTCAGCAGAAGCAATCAAAGGAACCGCATGCATAGGAAGTTGGTATTGAAGAAGTCCCATCTTCACATATCAATATTGGCAAAGAATCAATGGACATTGAAGGAACCAAAGTGACACTAGAGTCAGATGATGTAGTATTTCATGATCTAGGAAACATTTTTGACAATTTGGCTTTAGAAGAGCAAGAGAAGATTACAGAATTAGAAAAGGATACAGAGGCAGTGGAAGCACCAGCTATATCAGAATTAGTTCCAGTAGAGTAGACAGTTAAAGGTAAACAAATTTTGACAGAGGTCACTACCCCTAGTGCACCTGACAGTAAGAAGAGACAAATTGGTTCAATTTTTGAAGACCTTGGAAAAGAGGTTGAAGATGATGATCAGCTTGAGTTCATCACATCTCTTAATAAAATTATTGGAAAGAATAAGAAGGTGAAGGACCTTGAAGGAAAAGTTAGAGTTTTGATAGAGAAACTTGAGAGTGTGATCAGCACTAAGGTATTTGAATCGGATCCACTTGAGAAAGCTAAAATAGTAATAAACTCTTTGGATTCTGAATTTTCTAACTTAAAGGATATTGCTAGAAGAAAAGTTCAGGAAGCCTTTGAAGCAGAAATGCAACAAAATTTAAGTGTAAATATTCAAAATGATATTGGTAATTTGGATGTATGCATAAAGAATTTGAGGAAACATTTTGAGACTGGAAAGAGTTTGTATATACAATGCACAAAATCAAAAATCCTAATAGTTGAAGAAGATAAGAAGATCAGAGAGAAGATAGATGAAATTACAGCTGAAACAAACACCTTGACAAGCCCAAATGTAAAGATAAGTTCTATAGAGAAGAACATAAGGAAGTTAAATGATGAAATTAGAATGTTAGCAGAGGAGAAGAACAGAAAGATGATCAAGATTAACATCTTAAGAGAGAATATCTCAATCAAGACCTCAATTGTTGAAGACCAAATTGAGCAATGTCTTTTAGCAAAGACATCTTTTCAGAAGTTTAGCTTTAATTCCCTGCAAGCTTGTCAGACAGCAGCATATAGATTGAGTACTCTACTCAATGTTGCTGAATCCATCAAGAAGATATGGGAGAAATATTTTGAATCATGGAAGTCAGATTTTGGTGACTGTGTTGCAAGCCTACCGGGTTTGCAATAGCTGATAACAAGGTATCAAGTTTTTTTTTTGAAATTTTTGTACACCATATCTTTGTCATTGTTGTCAAAGGTGGAGAGATAGCAAAAAATTGATAATATGTTAAGGAAGGATACTCATAGGGGGAGCTATTCTATAGAGTACAATATTGTATATGTGTAGTATAACATTTGGCCACAATTTTGTGTAAATACTTTAAAGTTTTGTTTGCACACTTAGCCAATTTTCCCATATGTTGCCACCAATGACAAATGGGGAGATTGTTGGAAATTTGGCTAATGTGGATGCATAGATGTTGTCATTATGGAAACATATGATCTCTATTGAGAGCATAGAATCTAGAATGCAAATATGGCAAGTTGAAGGAGGAAATTGTCTAACTATGGACACAGTGATCTTGACAAAGCACCCGATGAAGATTTAGTTGGCGACGTCCACTGGAGCAATATTTTTGTTTGCATAGTTAACTAAAGCTTCTATAGAGTATGAGGATACCCCATCTCAATGCACATAAAGTTTGGAGCATTACAGATGAAGTTATTCGAAGTTTACCGAAGATAGTTTTTGCAGATAGAACAGTTTTGGAGACAGTATTAGTGAAAGAGTTAAGGGATTATTTTTGCTTGTCAAAATAATGACTTAACATTATGAAGAGATGAAATCCTAGATGTTTACTCTTGGATAAATATTTTGGAAGCTGACCATATAAAGTTATTAGCTCTAATAACTCATATATTAGGCATACTTGAAATGTAATGAAAAAGTGTGTGTGATGTGTAAAAAGAAAGAAAAGGATAACTTGCGATAATTGTATATTGTGATAGTAGCAAAGGCTATTGATGCGAAGTTGTAAGTAGTACCATACTATAGTTAGAAACATTTTGTATTACCTATTTGGGCAGTGCGCTCAGCTGGTGGTCAGGTTTTGTAATCTAACTCCTAATAGGGTTAAGGCTTCTAACAAGGCCTAAAGTCCTTTAACCAGGATAGATCTACTATATATTGTAAACTAACTCTTAATAGGGTCCAATATCCCTAACAAGATACTTTTGATTAGTGATCTTTGTGGGTACCATCCCCATTGGGGTTTTCCCTTGGCCAGGGTTTCCTCGAGAACATATTATGTGTTATGAGTTCTTTCTATTTACTACTATGTTTGTTAATCAGCTTGATAATCTTTGTATGCACTAAAGTAATCTGTTATATCCATAAGTGGGAAAAAGAAAAAGTTTGTGAAATACTGATTCACCCCCCCCTCTTAGTATTTCATATTTCTAACACTCTTGTGTTTAGGACCAGGTTATTAGTTGATTAAAAAGAATGAAAGGACTATAATTGAAGAAGATAATGTTGAAACAAGTACTAAAGATGAGGTAGATCTATTCATGTGTAACATACTTTCAAGAGAAGCACTTTTATCAGCACTTCCAGAGAATGAATACAGTCAAGTAAAAGGTTTAACTAGATCTCATGATATTTGGAAAGCTTTACATTCTGCTTTTGAAGGTGATGAACATGCAAAGAAAGCTAGGTTACATAATTGGATTTGTGCATTTGAAGACATAAGAATGATGGAAGATGAATTTTTTAGAAGCTATATTGGTAGGATGTCAGAAATTGATGTAGGAATAAAGTCTTGTGGAGGTGAAAAGATAGAGAATTAAGTAATATGGAAGATTTTGAGAACATTGACACTGGTATTTAGGTAGACTACACAAATGATTGAACAAGTGATACCTTATACACCAAATTTTTCAAGAGAGACTCTTCTTGGAACATTGGAAGCAATAGAGATGAATTTGAGATTATCAGGAGAACTACCTAGAGTGGAGACAACATTCACTTCTCTTAGCATCAGACCTACTTTGTCTAGAAGTACAAGTGTGAATGGAGATTATGCCAGTAGTAGTAGATCCAAATTTGATGAAGATAAGAAGATTGAAGAAGGTATTTCCTTTCTTGTGAAAAGAGAACCAGATGGTAAGAAAATCTTTAAATGTTGGACATGTCAAGAATATTGTCATTTTTCAGCTAAGTGTCCTAAGAGAGTTAAGAAGTATAGAAACAATTTTAATAATAGAAGATCTAAAGAATGTTATTATGCAAATGATGAAGAAATTGAAGTAGGAATTGAAAGACATTTGAGTGATAGTGATAATGATAACTTTGATGACATAGGATTTCTAGCAATTAAGAAAGAAAATTTTGAATCTAATATTAAAGAAGAGAAAGCCTTAGTTTCCCAAGTTGAAAATAAAGTTGATTGGATTATAGATAGCGGTTGTTCACATCAGATGACTGGTGATAAAGGAAAGTTCATAAAGTTTAAGAATTATGATGGAGGAGTTGTTAGAGTTGGTAACAATGCACCTTGTTTGATTAAAGGTATAGGATCTATTACTCTTGATGGAAAGAGTAATACTGATGATGTTTACTTTGTTGATGGATTGAAACATAATATTTTTGAGTGTTGGACAGTTAGTGGATAAAGGATATCAAGTTTGGTTCACTCAGAAAACTTCTGTGATAAAGGATAAAGATGGAAATCTAATTGGAACTGGATCTAGAACTAGAAGTAATGTATTTCAGTTGAACCCTACTGAGATAACATGTTTGATGACTAAGATTGATGATAGTTGGTTATGGCATAGAAGTTTTTGTCATATAAACTTTGATAATATTGTGAAAGTAAGTTCTACACTTGCAGTAAGAGATTTACCTAAGATTATGAAGCCTACTAACATAATTTGCAAGGAATGTGTGATGGCTAAGTAGAAAAGGAGTTCATTTCCTAGCAAGAAGTTCACATCTACAAAAAATTTGGAGATTGTTCATATAGACTTGAGCTGTGCTACTAGGACTAGAGGATTCTATGGAGAAAGGTATTTTATGATTCTTGTTGATGATTTTACAAGAATGATGTGGATTGCATTTTTGAAAGAAAAATCTGAAGCATTTGATAAGTTTAAGGTCATGAAGAATAAAGTTAAAAATGAATCAGGAATGAGGATTAAATGTTTGAGATCTAATAGAGGTGGAGAATTTACATCTAAATATTTTAACATTTTTTGTGAAGTGAATGGTATTAAGAGACAATTTTCAGCCCCTAGAACACCTAAACAAAATGGTATTGTAGAAAGAAGGAAAAAATTAGTGAATGAAGTAGCTAGAGCTATGTTGTTTGAAGGTGATTTGGCAAAGACATTTTGGAGAGAAGTAGTGAATACAACAATATATACAATGAACAAAGTACAAATCATAGTAGACACAGACAAGACACCTTATGAATGGTGGTTTGGACATGCACCCTCAGTTAAGTATTTTAGAATTTTTGGAAGCAAATGTTATATTAAGATAGATGATGATATAGGAAAGTTTGATCCTAGAAGTGATGAAGGAATTTTTCTTGGATATTCTTTGAAAAGAAAAGAATATAGATGTTACAATAAGAGAACTAAGACTATTGTTGAAAGTGAAAATGTAAAAGTTGATGAGAAGTTTAAAATTCAAGAAAGAATTCTTGATTATGAATCTGATGAAGGAACTAACCCTCAACCTAACATTGAAACTATTGAACAATTTTTTGAGACTGACAGTGAATTGTTGAATGAAAGTCATGTTGAAGAAAATAGAGAAGAATCTAGAGAAGAATCTATAGTTGAAGAAAGATTAGTGAATATAACACCTAACAGGTATATATCAAGACATCATCCTGTTGAACAAGTGATTGGAAGTTTGGACAGAGGAGTTATGACTAGAAAGAAGGTACATTTATGTTTGATTTCTCAAATTGAACCTAAGTCTACTAATGAAGCTTTTGAAGATAAACATTAGATTAAAGCTAT
The DNA here is from genome assembly GCA_027943335.1 of Chamaecyparis obtusa. Classification (NCBI taxonomy): domain Eukaryota; kingdom Viridiplantae; phylum Streptophyta; class Pinopsida; order Cupressales; family Cupressaceae; genus Chamaecyparis; species Chamaecyparis obtusa. The sequence continues at coordinate 1,172,095 of BSBK01001816.1, forward strand.
GAAAGAAGAATTGGATTAGATTGAAAAGAACAAGACATGGGAATTGGTCCCTACACCTAAAGATTAAAATGTAATTGGAACTAAATGGCTATTTAGGAACAAGATGAATGAACAAGGAGAAGTAATTAGAAACAAAGAAAGATTGGTATGTAAGGGATACTCACAAAAAGAAGGAATTGACTATGAAGAGACTTTTTCCCCTGTGGCAAGACTTGAAGCAGTAAGAATATTTTTGGCTTATGCAGCATTTAAGAAATTCAAAGTGTATCAAATGGATGTGAAGTCAGCATTTCTGAATGGTGAATTAGAAGAAGTCTACATTGAGTAGCCTAAAGGTTTTCCTTTGACTCAAGAAGGAGACATGGTGTGTAAACTAAAAAAAGCATTGTATGGACTAAAGCAAGAACATAGAACTTGGTATGCTAGATTGGATAAGTATTTGTTAAAATTGGGATTTACAAAAGGAACAGTTGATAGTAACTTATATACAAAAGAAATTGAGAATGGATTGTTAGTTTTGGTTATTTTTGTTGATGACATTATTTCTGGAGGAGAAGATGAAGCTAGTGACAAATTTGATGATGAAATGAAGACAAAATTTGAAATGAGTATGATTGGAGAAATGAAATACTTTTTGGGATTACAGATAACAAAAAATAAAGATGGTATCTTTGTAAGTCAGACAAAGTACTTGAATGATTTGTTGAAAAGATTTGGTATAGAGAATTGTAAACCAGTTGGAACACCTATGGTTACAGGACATAAACTTTCTAGTAAAGATGAAACACCAGTAGTTGAGAAAAAGAAATATAGATCCATGATTAGTGGATTGCAATACTTGACACACACTAGACTAGATATACAACATTTAGTTGGAATGGTAGAAATATTTCAAGCTGAACCTAGGGAGTCACACTGTGTAGCAGTAAAGAGGATATTGAGATATCTTAAATGCAAAATGGACTATGGATTGTGGTATGAAACTTCTGATGATTTTACCCTATGTGCATATACTAATGCTGATTGGGGAGGTAACATTGATGATAAGAAAAGCACCAGTGGTGGAGCCTTTTTTTTTGGAGGAAGATTAGTTTCTTGGTTGAGAAAAAAGAAGAATTATATCTCATAGAGTATAGTAGAAGTAGAATATGTGGCAGCAGCAAACAATTGTAATCAAATAATTTGGATGAAGCAGATGTTGATGGACATTGGAATCAAGTTTGATGAGCCTATTGTCATACATTGTGACAATACAAGTACATTTAGTATGTCTAAGAATCATGTATTACATTCTAAAACTAAGCATATAGAGATCAAGTATCATGTTGTAAGAGAGAAAGTAGCTAAGAAAGAAGTCAAACTAGAGTACATAAGCACAAAGGAGTAGATAGTAGACATATTTACTAATCCTTTGCCTAAGGATACATTTGAGTATCTAAGAGGTATGCTTGGGGTTATGACCCAACCTACTCTTGAGTAAAGATGCAGATGGTTGCATCCGTCCAGTGGAATATGGCCCTATCTATTTTTTGGATTGGATGTTGGTACTTCCTCTATGGGGGAGTATGTGTATCTGAGCTGAGTCATGAGGACTCATGAATGTATTTTTTGAATAGTGTCTTTTGACATTGAGCTATTGTTTGACATAGTGATGGAATTTCTATCATTGATGTCAATGGGGGAGAGAATCATGAAAAACATTGAGGAACTACATTTGTTGAAGAGATTGAATAGGATAACAAAGCAACATTTGATTGATGAAGAGCAGCAGAGCAGTTGAACAACAGTGATTAGATTTTTGGAACATTGGATGTTTTTCATCTATGTTTCCATCAATGCCAATGGGGGATATTGTTAGGAATGAATTTTGAAGCCTTTGGTAGTCATTTTGTAGAAGTGGTTGTTGCATTCATGACTATGATTGTCATTGATGTCAACACAATGATATTCTAGAGTTTAGCAGAGAAGTAGACATAGTTTTGTTTTGCACACATGTTATATTGAAAATTAAGTTATGCATAGTTGATGGTATGTTTTTTGGTGTGTTATTAACCTATGGTTAAGAGTGCAAAAAGAAATTCATTTATTCATGAAATTTATAAGCATTTTGCTGGAAGCAGTATTATGGCAGTGTTCCAGAGTAGCGGTTTTTGGTAATTAGAGGATATCTCCTAAGCGGGATGGAATCTGATTCTATGAAGTTAAAGGGAAGTTTGAGACTCATTAGTGGTGACATGGTTCATAGCACAAACTTTGAGGTCACATGATTAGAAAGTTATTGTATCTAGACGCTGACAGTTTTTATGTAATTTTGATGTAGAAATTATTATTTTATATTTGTATGCCGACTCATTTGTAATTATTTGAGTGTGGTATAAAGGAAGAAATTTTTTCCTATTTTTGATGGGATTGGTAATAGTTGTGATATGAAATTGTGAAAGTTGTGATGTGAATGTATGCATGAAGAGAAGAAAAGAGCTAATTCAGTGATGAAAGAAGACTTGTGAAGTACAGAGATCTGGATTTGTGATATTGTGTAGCAGAGAGTGTGGTTTAGGCATAGTGTGAAGGAGGTAACATATTTCATATTATTCTATTGAATAATCCTAAGATCTGTTGGACAGTGAGTTCAAAGATCTTGCCTTGAAGCTGTTTGGGCAGTGGGTCCTTCTATCTTCCATAACTCCTAATAGGGTTAGAATCTTTTAATAGGGATTCAAAATCTCCTAATAGAGATTCATATGTACTAAATTTATTTCATAAGACTCCTAATAGGGTCCATCCTTTCACAAGGAACTTTCATATTAGTACATCATTTTGTGGGCATCATTCCCACTAGGGTTTACTCTTTGATCAAGAGGTTCCCTAGTTAACATATCTTGTGTTATTGTGTCATTGTGTATGATTATCTTTCTATGGTTGGTTACTACATTTATTATATCATTTAAATCTATTGAAGTTGATAAATGGTTTAATTATCAGATAACTGATTCACCCCCCCCCCCTCTCAGTTATCTTGGGGATCTTTACTTTCTAACAACAATAGTAGAATAATTCAAAGCTATTGCAACATACTCTGCTTCTACTATTGACTGAGAAATATAATTATGCTTCTTTCTTGTCCAAGTGACTATTCTATCACCAAGAAATACTACTCCTCTAGATGTACTCTTTCTATCATCCATGCATCCTTCCCAGTCTGCATCTGTATATACATGAAGCTCAACATTCTCTGAATTAGGATACCATAGAACATAATATATAGCACCCTGCAAATATTTGAATATTCTCTTTACTACCATGAGGTGATTTTTTTTAGGCTCTATTGAAAATCTTCCAACTATGCCAACTGCATTAGAAATATCAGGTCTAGTTTGTGTAAGATATATGAGTTTACCAATGATAGAGTTGTACAATGTTATATCTACTACTAGAGAGTCATCTTCTTTTGTAACCTTGCATCCTATTATCATTGTTGTACCCATTGGATTGCAATCATCCATCTTGAACTTCTTCGATATCTCTTTCACATACTTAGATTGATTAATGAAAATACCTTTCTTTGTCTACTGCACATTTAATCCGAAAAATTATTTGATAGTTCCAATCATGCTCATCTCAAACTTGCTCTACATCTCCTTAGCAAATTTTGCACTAAGTTTTTCATTACCCCCAAAGATAATGTCATCAAAAAATATAGCTATAATTAGTAAGCCTTCGAATGTCTCTCTTATAAATAGATTACAATCTATTGCTCCTTTCTTGAATCCAATTTTTGTTAGATATCCATCAAGTTTCTCACACCAAGATCTAGGGGCTTGCTTAAGTCCATAGAGGGATTTCTTCAATCTGCATACCATATCAAGCCTATTTGATAAGGTGAATCCTTCTAGCTACTCAATGTATACTTCTTCCTTTAACTCCCCATTCAAGAATGCTGACTTAACATCCATCTAATAAACTTTGAAGTTTTTGAATGTTGCATAAGCTAGAAATAACTTAATGTATTCTAATCTTCTCACAGGTACAAATTTGGTTGAATAATCAATACCTTCTCTTTATGCATATCCCTTGCATACTAACCTTGCTTTATTCCTTACTATTGTACCATATTCATTCATCTAGTTTTTGAATATCCATTTGGTTCCAATCACATTCTTATCACTAGGTCTTGGGACCAGTTCCCAAGTATCATTCATAATAATCTGATCTAGTTCTTCTTTCATAGCGTCATGTCAATCTTAATCATTACATTCATCTTCAACACTTAAAGGATCAATCTGATATAGTAAACATACTACTTCATTACCTGCTAAACTCTTTGCTTTTGATCTTGTTGTCACTTTGTCTCTCTGATCTCTAATGATGTCATCCTTAGAGTGATATCTAGATGTAAACTTTGGAGCTTTAGGTGATATTGTCTCATCTTCCTTCTGAGTTTCTTCTTCACTTGTTTCAGGGTCATTGAATAATACATCAATAATGTCAAACATCTCTTCAACAACTGTCTCACTAGTGGAAGGACTGGGCTCTTCTTCAATCCTAGGTGCATAATCATGATATCCTTCTTGAATCATAAACTTTTCATCAATCTTAACATGAGCACTTTCAATGATCTTCTTGAATCTCAAATTTAAAAACCTATAAGCTTTTCTTTTAGTAGAGTAACTAAGGAAAATACCTTCATCACTTCTTGCATCAAACTTGCCTATTTATTCATCCCTCTTAATGTAGCACTTACTTCCAAAGATTCTAAAGTATTTTACTATGGGAACATTATTAAACCATAGCTCATAAGATGTCTTGTATGCGCTAAGCCTCAATTGTATTCTATTGATGGTGTAGACTATTGTATTGACCACATCTCTCCAATAGGTGTGTGCAAATTTTCCTTCAATCATGATGGTGCACATTGTATCAAGGATGATCCTATTCCTTCTCTCTGCAATCCCATTTTTCTGAGGGGTTCTAGTTTCACTCAATTGTCTCTTTATGCCATGTTCTTCATAGTACTCATAGAATCTATCAGAGGTGAATTCTCCTCCTCTATCCAATCTTAGACACTTTATCTTTAGTCCAAATTCATTCTCAACCTTTTTGAATATTTTTAACTTCTCAAATGTTTCTTACTTATCTTTCAAGAATGCAACCCACATCATTCTAGAATAATCATCAAAAAACAAAATGAAATATCTTTCACCATAGTATGATCTTGTTTGAGTTGGTCCACATAGGTCTATATGAATCAGATCCAATTTGTTCTTTGCTAAATTATGCTTGCTTTTGAATGAATTCCTCACATGCTTTCCCATCAAACATTCTCTGCAAATAGTATCAATTAGCTTTGCTATGCTAGGTAGATCTCTTACTACCTTTACATTTCTTATCTTTACTATATTATCAAAATTGATATGACATAGTCTTTTATGCCACAGCCAACTATCATCTACTTTAGCAACAAAAGAACTTGCTTCTGAATTAAGATGAAAAACATTACCTTTAGTATTTGAACCTGATGCAATCATTACACCATCCTTGTTGTTAATGATGCACTTTTTGTCTTTGAACTCCAATCTATAACCTTTTTCAAGAAACTATCCAACACTCGAAGGTTATGCTACAAACCATCTACATAAAGAACATCACCAGTGTTGTTCTTTCCATCCAATGTGATAGCTCCTCTTCCAATGATAGGTTTAGGAGTGTTATCTCCAAATCTAACCATTCCACCTTTGTATTTGTCTAGATGAACAAATCTATCTTTATCACCTGTCATGTGATGTGAACAATCACTATCTATAATCCAATCTATCCTTATATCTACTTGTGAAATCATTGCTAACTCTTGTTCCTTTTTCTCATTTTCACGATCCATCTCATCAAAAATCTTCTCCATAATAGCAATGAATCCAATTTCATCTTCAATTGAATCATTATCAAAAACTCCATCACCAACATAGTAACATTCTTTTTTATACTTAGGCTTGTAGTTAGTTCTGAATTTCTTAACTCTTGTAGGACACTTAGATGCAAAGTGACCAATCTTATTACATGAGAAACATTTGAAGGGTAATTGACCTTCATACTTTCATTTTCTTTTTCTTTCTTTCTTAGCAATCATAGAAATAATATCATCTATCTCCTTATCTTCATCTTCATCATCAAAATTACCATAAGTGTTTAAGGATTTCTTACCATGGACCGATGCTTTGAAGGTTGTCTCACTTTTAGGTTCTGTCTTCAATCTTGAAATCTCAAAAGCTGAAATTTTTCTTATCAAGGTCTCTCTCTTGAAATTTTTTGTAAGCTAAATAGTCTCATCAAGGATGTTGATCTTGTTTTCATACTCTATTGTAAGAGTAGTCATCAACTTATCTACAATGTCTTCCTCTGAGATCTCTCCACCATTATTCCTGATTCCAGTAACTGATTCATTGATCCTTTTCTTGTAAACTCTAATGTCTTATTCAGGTAGAATCTCTAATGCATTGTATCATTTCTTCCATGTCTTTATGCATGCATTCTTTTCTTGTGAATCTCCTTCAAACATGTCTTCTAGGTGCTTCCATATCTTGTAGGTTGTATCTATTTTCTTTATCTTTGAAAAATCACTATCAGATAAGGTGCTGATAAGGGCTTCTTTGGCTATTGCATTCTAATGGAAAAAATCCTTTTTCTTGCTAATAGCATCTTCCTTTGCAAGATCTTGTAGAGAGGGGATCTTAACTTCTTTGATAGCCACTTAAAAAACTTCAAAAGTAATGCACTGCAAATGTGTCACCATCTTGTTCTTCCAATTAGGATAGTTCTCTCCATCAAACTTAGGACTATCTTTTCTAAAGAATGCCATCTGATCAACCTCAAGATGTTAAACTTTCTCTCTAAAGCACTTGTCTCTGATACCAATTGTTAGGAATAGTCCCAAGAGATAACTAGGAGGGGAGGGTGAATCAGTTATCTACAAGTTTCAATTATTTATCCAATTAAGTATACTTAAACTTTAAGCATAAAAAAAATGAAAGAACACTTGAACACAACACTAATATTTTGGCTACGAGAAACCCAAATAGCTAAAAACCCCAGTGGAAATTAACACCCACTAATAAACTACACTAGTGTATAATGATCCTTGTTAGAAGATCTTACAACCCTATTAGGATTTGATCTTTACAATGTAATAAGTATAGTGACTTGGTCAAAGGTTGGACCCTATTAGGAGTCTTTTATGATTGACCTTGTTAGGGGTGAGGACACACTATCCAAGAGCTCACTGCTCAAAGGGGTGAAGACTACAACCTTCTGAATAACAGATACACACTATATCTGGATCTTGGTGAACTGCGAGGTACACCTACTATCTTGATTAGTTCCAATGAATAGCACACCATATCTTTACTATCACATAGACCTATTCTTGATGATACAATACTTTGCACTCTCTGCTCTTCTCTAATCTTTCATCTCTATGCCATACTCCTAGTGATCACAAATGACTAGCTATAAGTATCTTTCCTATAAATGATATAATCAAGTTGACCTATTAGAACCACCTTGAAATCATATTAGAGAAACAATCACACTCTCTAATAACATCTTTGTTGGCTCTACTAAGAATGCAGCACAAATTGGGACCTATTCAAATCAATAAGTGTAGACGCACACTACACACTGTCAGCTCTACCAAATTAACTGATACTTTCTCCTCAAGCTGAATTACATTGTGTGCTCTTAACCAAACATTCTTAGCTCTTCTCCAATCACTAATCCAAGCATGCATACCAAAATTATAGGTGCAACTCATGTACCAATATAATCTCTGTCAGCTCTTCTAGATAAACACATGAAATTGCAACTGGTGAATAGCAACTACATAACTTCGCTTCTATTACACATCAAACTCCACATCCATGAATGGAGTAATACTAACATGTCTCCATCACATTTCCAAACGTGCAAGGCTCCATGATAACTATATGGACAATTACTCACAGAACACTATCTGTAACTCTATTAGGAACACTACTGACACAAGCTACTACATAACCGTATGTACTAAAAATTAACCTCTATGTCCATGATATCATGTTGATAACATGTCCATGCTACATATATGTTAGAAAGTAAAGTCCACCAAGATAATTAATAGGGGGGGGTGAATTAGTTATCAGATAATTATAACTTTTAACATCTTCAACAACATTTAACCATGTAAGAAATGCAATTACAAACCATAAAAAGATATTCATATACAATGAAACAATAACACAAGATATGTTGACTAGGGAACCTCTTGATCAAGGAGTAAACCCTGCTAGGAATGATGCCCATAAAAGATGCACTAATATGAATATTTCTTGTGAGAGGATGGACTCTATTAGGAGTCTTATGAAATACATTTAGTACATATAAATCCCTATTAGGAGATTTTGAATCCCTGTTAAAAGATTCTAACCCCGTTAAGAGTTATGGAAGACAGAAGGACCCACTGCCCAAACAACTTTAGGGTAAGATCACTGAACACACTATCCAAATAACCTTAATATTATTTAGTAAAATAATATGAAATATGTTACCTCCTTTCTATGCCAAACTGCACTCACTGCTACATCAGATCTCAATTCCAAATCTTTGAACTTCGCATGTCTGCCTTCACAATCTCTTAGGCTCTTTTCTTCACTTCATGCTTACATTCACATGAAACCAAACCATGCTCACACTTCTTTCATATTTCAACTACATAAAATAAGGAAAAACATTCCTTCCTTTATACCACACTCAAATAATTACAAATGAGTTGGCACACAATTACAAAATAAAAGTTTCCATATGCTACATCAAAATTACACAAAACTATCAGCTTCCAAATGCAATATCTCTTCACTCGTGCAACCTCAAATTTTTTTCTATGAACCACATCACCATAAATGTGTCTCAAACTTCCCTTTAACTACACAAAACCAAATTTCATCCCAATTAGGAGATATCATCTGATTTCCACAAACTGCTACTCAGGAACACTACCTGAATACTACTTTTACCAAAGTACTCATAACTTTCATGAATCAATGAATTGTTTTCTGTTCTCTTAACCATAGATATATAACATATCAAAGAGTATAACTTCAACATTACATAGCTCCAACTACAATATCCCATGTGCATTAATCAAAATACTATCTACTTCTTTGCTAGTCTTCAGAAGCTCACTATGTTGACAACAATGACAATCATAGTCATGAATGCAACAAAAACTACTACAGAATGATTGCAAACATCCAACATTCATTGCTAACAATCTCCCCCATTGGCATTGATGGAAACATAGATGAAAAATATCCAATGTTCCAAAAATCCAACACTACTACACTGATGCTCTGAAAATTCTTCAAATCCTCTTCATCAGTCAAATCTTGCTTTGTTATCCTATTAAGTTCTCTCCAATAGATGGTACATAGGGTTTTTCATGTACACTTCTCCCCCATCGACATCAATGAAATAAATTTCATCACTATGTCAGCAATAACTCAATGTCAAAAGACACTATTTCAGAAAATACATTCACAAGAGTCCTCATGACTCAGCTCAGATACACATACTTCCCCAGAGAGGAAGTACCAACATCCAATCCAGAAAAAAAGATAGGGATCATATACCACTGGACAGATGCAATCAACTGCATCATTATTCAAAAGTAGGTTGGGGCATAACCCCAAGCATACCTCTCAGATACTCAAATCTATCCTTAGGCAAAGGCTTTGTAAATATGTCTGCTATTTGTTCCTTTGTGCTTATGCACTCTAGTCTGACTTCTTTCTCAACAAATTTCTCTCTTACAACATGATACTTGATCTCTATATGCTTAGATTTAGAATGCAATATAGGATTCTTAGACATATTGACTGTGTTGGTGTTGTCACAATGTATGACAATAGGCTCAACAAACTTAATTCCAATATCCTTTAGCATCTACTTCATCCAAATTATCTGGTTACAATTTTTTGTTGCTACTACATATTTTGCTTCTACTGTACTCTGTGAAATACAATTTTGCTTCTTGCTCAACAAGGAAACCAATCTTCCTCCAAGAAAAAAGGCTCCACCACTGGTGATTTTCTTATCATCAACATTACCTCCCCAATCAACATCTATATATGCACATACGGTAAAATCATCATATTTTTCATACCACAATCCATAGTCCATTGTGCCTCTTAAATATCTCAATATTCTCTTTATTGCTGCATAATGTGATTCTCTAGGTTCAGCTTGAAATCTTTCTACCATTCCAACTAAATGTTGTATATCTGGTCTAGTGTGTGTTAAGTACTACAATCCTCCAATCATGGATCTGTATTTCTTCTTCTCAATTGCTAGTGTTTCATCTTTTCTCAATAGTTTGTGTCCTATAACCATAGGTGTTCCAACTAGTTTACAGTTCTCCATTCCAAATCTTTTCAAGAAATCATTCAAGTACTTTGTCTGGCTAACAAAGATACCATCATTGTTTTGTGTTATCTATAATCCCAAAAAGTATTTCATCTCACCAATCATGCTCATTTCAAATTTAGTCTTCATTTCATCAGCAAATTTGTCACTAGCTTCATCTTCTCCTGCAAAGATAATGTCATCAACAAAAATAACTATAACTAACAATCAATTTTCAATTTATTTTGCGTACAAATTACTATCTATTGTTCCTTTAGTAAATCCCAATTTCAACAAATATTTATCCAATCTAGCATACCAAGTTCTATGTGCTTGCTTTAGTCCATATAATGCTTTCTTTAGTTTACATACCATATCTCCTTCTTGAGTCAAAGGAAAACCTTCAAGTTGCTCAATGTAGACTTCTTCCAATTCACCATTCAGAAATGCAGACTTCACATCCATATGATACACTTTGAATTTCTCAAAGCTACATAAGCCAAAAACATTCTTATTACTTCAAGTCTTTCTACTAGTGCAAAGGTTTCTTCAAAGTCAATTCCTTCTTGATGCGAGTATCCTTTACATACTAATCTTTCTTTGTTTCTTACTACTTCTCCTTGTTCATTCATCTTGTTTCTGAATACCCATTTAGTTCCAATCACATTCTTGTCTTTAGGTCTAGGAACCAATTCCCATCTCTTGTTCTTTTCAATTTGATCTAGTTCTTCTTTCATAGCATTAATCCAATGTTCATCTTCACAAGCTTCATTAGTAGATTTAGGTTCAATTTGAGAAATCAAACATAAATGTACCTTATTTCTAGTCATAAATCCTCTATGCAAACTTCCAATAACTTGTTCAACAGGATGATATCTAGATAGATACATGTTTGGTGTCATAGTCATTGATCTTTCTTCAATTGTAGATTCTTCTCTAGATTCTTCTCTGGTTTCTTCTTTGGTTTCTTCTCTAGTATGATTCTCATTCAACAATTCACTGTTAGTCTCATAGAATAATTTAGTAGTTTCAATGTTAGGTTGAGGATTAGCTTCTTCATCAGATTCATAATCAAGCATTCTTTCCTAAATTTTAAACTTCTCATCAAATTTAACATTTGCACTCTCAACAATACTTTTAGTTCTCTTATTGTAACATCTATATGCTTTTCTCTTCAAAGAATATCCAAGAAAAATTTCTTCATCACTTCTAGGATCAAACTTTCCAATATCATCATCTCTCTTTATATAACATTTGCTTCCAAAAATTCTAAAATACTTAATTGAGAGTGCATGTCCAAACCATAATTCATAAGGTGTCTTATCTGTGTCTACTTTGATTTGTACTCTGTTCATTGTATATACTGTTGTATTAACTGCTTCTCTCCAAAATGTCTTTGCCAAGTCATTCTCAAATAACATAGCTCTTGCTACTTCAGTTACTAACCTATTTCTTCTTTTTGCAATACCATTTTGTTCAGGTGTTCTAGGGGTTAAAAACTATCTCTTAATACCATTTACTTCACAAAAGGTGTTAAACTCTCTAGAAGTAAATTCTCCACCTCTATCCGATCTCAAACATTTAATCTTCATTCCAGATTCATTCTCAACTTTATTCTTAATGATCTTAAACTTATCAAATGCTTCAGATTTTTCTTTTAGAAATGCAATCCACATCATTCTTGTAAAATCATCGACAAGAATCATAAAATACCTTTCTCCATAGAATCCTCTAGTCCTAGTAGGACCGCTCAAGTCTATATGAACAATCTCCAACTTCTTTGCCAATGTGAACTTCTTACTAGGAAACGAACTCTTTTACTTAGCCATCACACATTCTTTGCAAATCATGTTAGTAGGCTTCATAATTTTAGGCAAATCCCTTACTACAAGTGTAGTACTCACTTTCACAATGTTATCAAAGTTTATATGACAAAACCTTCTATGCCATAACCAATTGTCATCAATTTTAGTAATCAAGCATGTCATCTTAGTAGGATTCAACTAAAATACATTACCTCTGGTTCTAGATCCAGTTCCAATGAGATTTCCATCTTTATCCTTTCTCACACAAGTTTTCTCAGTAAACCAAACTTGATATCCCTTATCCACTAACTATCCAACACTTAAAATATTATGTTTCAATCCATCAACAAAGTAAACATCATCAGTATTAGTCTTTCCATCAAGAGTAATAGATCCTATACCTTTAATCAAACAAGGTGCATTGTTACCAACTCTAACAACTCCTCCATCATAATTGTTAAACTTTATGAACTTCTTCACATCTCTAGTCATATGATGTGAACAACCACTATCTATAATCCAATCAGCTTTCTTTTCAACTTGGGAAACTAATGCTTTTTCTTCTTAAACATTAGATTTAGAATTTTCTTCTTTAATTGCTACAAATCCTATTTCATCATTATTCTCAGTATCACTTTCACTCAAAGCTCTTTCTATACTAGCTTTAAGATCTTCATCATTAGCATAATAACATTCCTTAGATCTTCTAGGCTTGAAATTATTTCTATACTTCTTAACTCTCTTAGGGCATTAAGATGAAAAATGACCATATTCTTGACAAGTCCAACATTTAAAAATTTTCTCACTATCTGGTTCTCTTTTCACAAGAAAGGAAATACCTTCTTCAATCTTCTTATCTTCTTCATTTCTAGATCTTTTGCTGCTGGCATAATCTCCACTCACATTGGTACTTCTTGACAAAGTAGGACAAATACTAAGAGCACTGAATGTTGTCTCCATTCTAAGTAAGTCTCCTGATAACCTCAGGTTCATCTTTGCTACTTCCAATCTTCCAAGAAGAGTCTCTCCTATAAAGTTTGTAGTACAAGGTATAACTTGTTCAATCATCCATGTTGTCTACTTAAATATAGGAGTCAATGTCCTCAGAATTTTCCATGTCACTTCATTCTCTATCTTTGATCCTCCACAAGATTTTATTCCTGCAACAATTTCTAACATTCTACCAATATAGCTTCTAACAAATTCATCTTCCATCATTCTAATATCTTCAAATGCACATGTCCAATTATGTAATCTAGCTCTTTTTGCATGTTCATCACCTTCAAAAGGAGAGTGTAAAGCTTTCCAAATTTCATTAGATTTCTTAAAACATTTTACCTAACTATATTCATTCTCTGGAAGTGCTATCAAGAGTGCTTCTCTTGCAAGTATGTTACACATGAATAGATCTACCTCATCTTTAGAACTTGTTTCAAGATTGTCTTCTTCAATTATAGTCCTTTCATTCTTTGTAATCAACCAATAGCCTAGTCCTAAACACAATAGATGTGTCTTCATCTTTTCTTTCCAACTATCAAAATTTACTCCATCAAACTTAGAGATTTCTTTCCTAAAATTTTCTATGGATCTCCTTAAGCCATTAACCTTTCCTTTCAAGGACCTGCCACTATGATACCAATTGTTAGAAAGTAAAGTCCATGAAGATAACTAAGAGGGGGGGGGGGGTGAATTAGTTATCAGATAATTATAAATTTTAGCATCTTCAATAGCATTTAACCATGTAAAAAATTCAATTACAAACCATACAAAGATATTCATACACAATGACACAATAACACGATATGTTGACTAGGGAACCTCTTGATCAAAGACTAAACCTTGGTGGGAATGATGCCCACAAAAGATGCACTAATATGAATATTTCTTGTCAGAGGATGGACTCTATTAGGAGTCTTATGAAATACAATTAGTACATATAAATCCCTCTTAGGAGATTTTGAATCCCTGTTAAAAGATTCTAACCCTGTTAAGAGTTATGGAAGACAGAAGGACCCACTGCCCAAACAACTTCAGGGTAAGATCACTGAACACACTGTCCAAATAACCTTAATATTATTCAAAAAAATAATATGAAATATGTTACCTCCTTACTATGCCAAACCACACTCACTACTACATTAGATCTCAATTCCAGATCTCTGAACTTCACATGTCTTCCTTCACAATTTCACTTTCACAATCTCTTAGGCTCTTTTCTTCACTTCATTCTTACATTTGCATGCAACCAAACCATGCTCACACTTCTTTCATATTTCAACTACATACAATAAGGAAAAAAATTCCTTCCTTTATACCACACTCAAATAATTACAAATGAGTTGGCACACAATTACAAAATAAAAGTTTCCATACGTTACATCAAAATTACACAAAATTGTTGGCTTCCAAATGCAATATCTCTTCACTCATACGACCTCAAAGTTTGCACTATGAACCATGTCACCATCAATGTGTCTCAAACTTCTCTTTAACTACGTAAAACTAGATTCCATCTTGATTAGGAGATATCATCTGATTTCCACAAACTGTTACTCAGGAACACTACCTGAATACTGCTTTTACCAAAATGCTCATAACTTTCATGAATCAATGAATTACTATCTATGCTCTTAACCAGAGACATATAACATATCAAAGAGTATAACCTCAACATTGCATAGCTCCAACTACAATATCCCACATGCACTAATCAAAATACTATCCACTTCTTTGCTAGTCTTTAGAAGATCACTATGTTGACATCAATGACAATCATAGTCATGAATGCAACAACAACTACTACAAGATGACTGCCAACATTTAGCATTCATTCCTAACAATATACTCAAATCTTACTACATAAGTCTTCCATGCATGCTACTTACCATATATTGTCATCAATGACAAACATACAGTCAACACTAGCTTGCTAGAAAATATCCAACAAGTTAGAGCTATTTCAATCTATGATCTCACATCTTCTATTCACATCCATCATATCATCCTCTCATACATATATATCACTTCCACAAAACACTCTATACTCATACTAATTTTTTCATCCATTCAACTCCCAAATACAATACAAAACATTATAAATAATTATGCAAATGATAAATATTGAGTTGGCGATCTTATATTACCAAATTTTGGGCAATATAAAACTTTCATCTTACTTAGCACTTTACCATTCCATCAGATCTTCCTTCAATCATCATGACTATTCATATACCCTGTTTCACTGATTCTTTATCTTTGCATACCTTCACAATACTATATCTTACTAATATCAACACCAAAACATGTGCAACCTTAACAGAAGGTCCTACATATCACATACTATCTTCCTATAACTTCATAATCCATAATACATCATATACCATCTTGGCTAACCAAAATTGTACTACAAAATGCTGTTATTCTAATTCTGTACTTAGTCATTTTCATGACTAAGTCTCCAATACCTATAATCACTTCATTCAATCACTCTATCAAAATTTTTTCCATAAATTAAAACCCTTAAGTGATCCATAGTGCTCCCAAAACATCACTTGCTAACAATCTCTCCCTTTGGTATTGATGGCAACACTTAGCAAAAAATGACTAAGTGTCAAAACACTATCTTCCTTCTACTTCTTTTCACACATACATATATATATTCTTTTATTTACAATTTTCTCTTTCTTTTCATTCTCTTTATTTTTTTCTTCTCTTCCTCTAATTATCTTTTTCTCATTTTTCTCCTCTTCCTCTCCCTTTGACATCAATGGAAAAGGTGCTTACAAAAATTCAAAATTTTAAAATCTTAAGCACAAAAGACTTAGTGCTTACTCACCAGATTTAGAATGTCTTGGAAAGAGTCTTCCAATATCTTCACTTCATTAGTCCATGAATTACTCAGAAGCTCACTAACATGGATCAGTCCATTCAGTACGTAAGATGTTGTTTCAACTACCTTCAGCTTAGTGGCTATAGGATTTGTCATTGATCCTTCTATTTTCCCCATCTCTGTGAGATGAGATTCAATAATTGATAGCTTAGGAGTGATTAAAATCTTTAACAAAACAAATCTTTCCACTACTCTCCATGTCTCTATATTCAAAACACTTATCTTAGCCAAAATCTTGGATGTCTATTTGTCCATTTCCACCATAGATTGTGAAGAGGTTTCACAACTATCCATTAAGTTGTCTAATGTAGCCCTATCCTTGGCTATAATGTCTTCAATATTCCTAACATGTCTAATAGGATTTATGCAATAGCTTCATATATTTCTTCCTTGTGCCACACAACTCTTAGCCTTGATTGTAGTTTCTTTTAGAATGTTAAAGTCCCATGAGATGGACTGACAAACTTCCTTCAACTTCTTTTCTAGGAATCTCCTTTCAGCCATATCTTATGTGGTCCACAACAATGACTCAAAATGAATTTCAACGTTGTCTAGTGCCATGTTCAAATTATCTGCATCATCCTTTCCTTGAAAAATAAGAGGTATAGGGAATATTTTTTTCACTATCTCCACTGCCCTAGTGATCACATTTACCTTCTTGTCCACCTTTTGTACTGACCTCTCCTTTTCCTTAGAAAAATCAATGAAGGATAACATCATGAGTTCATCCTCATTCATGCTTTCTACATCTATGCTTACTAGTTTTCCCATACTTTCCAACAATAAAGTGGAGGTATCTAAATCCTGTTTGAGCTCAACTCTTACCTCTTCTACTTTTTATGTTGCTATCTCATCTTCCTAATTTTCTTCTTGTTGTTTCTCCTTCTCTTGTTGTTTCTCTTCTTGTTTTTCTATTGTTTATTCTTCCTATTTCTATCCTTCTTCTAATATCATTACATTGTCCAGATTGTCTTGAAATGGGTCACTTGTATCAAGTAAAGTGTCTAATGATATAGGCCTACCAAAAATGAAGAAGTCTGGTTGCATGTCAACTTCGCTATCTTTCTCACTCTCTTCTATTGTCTTGGAACTTTCTCCCATTACTAAGGGTGTAGGCTTGGTAACCTTGGGAGGTGAGGTCTTCTTGGGCATGTTGTACATAAGAATTTGGTCGAGTGCCTTTTATGTATCTTCTATTACCTCATCATACTTTCTTGCCATTATTTTCACAAGTCTATCCTTTGTTCTCAGTAGGGGTTTCAACTCTTTGAAGATTATCTCCCTCTCTTGTATGGAAACTATGAGTAGCATGTCTTCAATAGCCTTATTTATTATATTCTCATCCTTGAACTGTGATAACTATTTTCTTATTTCTAACTTTCTGTACAAGTCCTTAGGAATACTTCCTTCTATTTCTAGAATTTTTTCTTAAAAATTAATAAGTGATCAATTATTTCTTGATTATCTGAATCATACCTTTCATAGTATCTATTTATTTTTTTCATATTTCCATCTCTTATCACTCTCTTTTGTAACATTTGAATATTTGGCTTCCACAACTCTTGTAGCCTCTTTTGTACTTATTTTTCCTCTTTTTTCTCAAACACATTTTCTTCTTTCTTCTTTTCTTTAGCTTCTACCTTTTTCTTCTTAAGGATTCTTGGTTTATTAGATCTTGTAGATCTCCTAGGTGTGTTCACAGGTGCAACCACTTCTACAATTTTCTCATGTGTAACTAATAAATCAATTATGTCTAGAGTAGGACTTACTACCTTTTTAGATATAGAAGGAGGTGCCTCAATTTCCAATCTAGAGGATCCTTCTATCATCTTTGTCTTTACTTCTCTTAGGTCCTCCTTTGTAATTCCTGCCTTTATAGCAAAGTCATCAACTATTTTCTCTATTCTTCTCTTCCTTGTTCCCTTGTCATGTTTCTCTCTTACTTTTTCTGACTTCTCCCAATAAGTTCCCCATCTCTCTTTAGATGTATCTATCTTAGCTACTATTACATGTTCAACTTGCATTGTTAGTATGATGCAAGAGAGGATGGGAAAGGGGCAAAAGGTACACCCTAACTAGATCCACCTTGCAAAGATCACACGCAAAAGTAAAAACACACAATAATGAAAGAGAAAATGCATATACTTTTATATATTACTTCAATTTGATTCATACATGTTAGGCTATAAGGCCTTCTTGGTTGAGGCCAGATATTACAATCAAGTACCAAAGTCCTCTAACATGCAAGGATCTACCAAAAATCTCTAATTTTCTATCTTCTATCTTCTATCCCAAAAATTGACTCTCAAACTCTAACTAAACAACTAGATTTATACAAGAGGCTACAAAATCAATTTGACCTTTAGATCCACCATCAATAGAAGGAACAACCAAATCTAGGTCCACATGCTTCCCAATGATAGATACCAACATTAAATCCATGAACCAAATTAAATGCACAAGTCAGCCTCAATAGAAATCCAAATTACAACTCAGTAAACAATGAAACTGAGCACCAAACAAGCATCATCGAGTGCCAAAGAGATAACTGACCAACACTAGTAAACAAAGGAAATCGAGCAACATCAAACCAACTCGGTCAAAGAAGGAACTAAGTAACACAAAAAACTTCAAACATCTTTTTTGGTGACATGGGATTGCCAAGGACCCAAGACACTCCTACATCAGACACCTGAGGTTATTTTAAATGATTCTCCAAATCATAAAATAGGTCTAATCTAAGGTGTACCCAACTTAGACTATGAAATCCATGCACTTTCTTCAATCGGTCTATTCTTCCACTTTACCAGATATTCCATATATTATTTTCCTCTTGTACTTCTTCCAATGCTTTGTTCTAAAATCTTCTCAACTTCTTCCATCTATTTCTTATGATAATCCATCGATACTGTCATGTCTTCATTAGGTTCATGATTGTTGGAGATTTGCTAGTAGGCCAATACTGACTGTATGTTTTTCATTGATGACAACATATGGAAATTAGCATGCATGGAAGTCTTATGTAGTAAGCTTTTAGTATATGTAGCATGGAAATGATATCAACATGATATCATGGGCATAGAGGTTAACTATTAGTATAGATAGTTATATAGTAGTTGGTGTCAGCAATGTTCCTGACATAGTAATAGACAATGTTCTTTGTATGGTTGTCCATACAGTTATCATGGAGCCTTGTGTGCTTGGATATATGTTGAAGATATGTTAGTGATGTTTTAATTATGGATGCATAGTTTGACGATGAACACAAGTGAAGTTATGCAGTTGCTATTCACCAGTAGCAATTTCCTATGTTTGTTTAGAAGAGTCGACAGAGATCTTATTGGTTCTTGAGTTGCACCTATCTTGAGGGCATGCACCCTTGGAGTTAAGCTTGGAGAAGTGTTATTGATGTTTGGTTAAGACTGTATGAGTTAATTCAACTTAAAGAGAAAGTTCCAGTTGTTTTGGTAGAGCCGACAGTGTGTAGTGTGCATCTACATTTATTTTATTATACAAGTCCCAGAATGAGTTGCGTGCATAGTAGAGAAGACATAATATTTGTTGGAGTTTATTATGGTTTCTCTAATATCATTTCAAGGTGGTTCTAATAGGCTAACTTGATTATATCATTTGGAGGAAAGATATTTATAGGTAGTCATTTGTGATTGCTGGTGTATTGTTCATGGTTGATGAAGCAGAGAAAAGAAGAGTGTGTGAAGTGTTGAACCATCAGAAGAAGGTCTATGTGACCAAATAAAGTACTTGTGCTATTCATTGGAACTAATCCGGATAGCAAGTTAAAGTGCAGTTCACTAAGATCTAGATATAGTGTATATTTGTTAATCAAAAGGTTGTAGCCTTCACCCATTCAAGTAGTGAGCTCTCAAACAGTGCATCCTCTCCCCTAATAGAGACAATTGTAAAAGAATCCTAATAGGATCTGACCCTTAACTAGGTCTACTGTACTTGATATATTTTAAAGCTGCTCCTAACAGGGTAAAGGATGTTCTAACAAGGATCATTATACACTAGTACAAAATATTAGTGGGTATCAAGTCCCATCAGGGTTTTTACCTATTTGGGTTTCCCTATAACCGAAATATTGGTGTTTTGTTCAAGTGTTCTTGCATTGTGTTTATGTTTTATTTTTAAGTATACTTAATTGGATAAAGAATTGAATCTTTTAGATAATTGTTTCATCCCCCCCCCCTCTCAGTTATCTCTTGGGACTATTCCTAACAATTGGTATCAAAGCCAAGTGCCTCGAAGAGAAAGTTTAACATCTTGAGGTTGATCAGATGGCATACTTCAAGAAAGAAAGTCCTAAGTTCGATGGAGAGAATTATCTTGATTGGAAGAATAAAATGGTAATCCATTTGCAATGCATTGCTTATGAAATTTTTAATGTAACAATCAAAGCAGCCAAGATTCCTACCTTAGAAGACCTTGGAAAAGATGATGCTACTAACACACAAAAGGAATTGTTTCATTATAATGCTATTGCTAAAGAATCCCTTATCAGCACCCTATCTGATGGTGAATTTTCAAAAGTAAAAAAGGTAGATACAACCCACAAAATATGGAAGCACCTAGAAGACACATTTAAAGGAGAAACAAGAAAAGGATGCATGTAGAAAGACATGGAAGAAAAGATACAATGCATTAGAGATGTTGCCTGAAGAAAATATCAGAGCTTACAATCAGAGGATTACTAAAGTAGTTGCTGGAATTAGGAACAATGGTGGAGAAATATTAGAAGAGGACATTATGGATAAAGTGATGACTACTCTTACTCCAAAATATGAAAGAAAGATCAACATCCTTGATGAGACTATGCAGATTACATCAAATTTCAAGAGAGAGACCTTGATCAGCAAGATCTCAACTTTTGAGATATCAAGATTGAAGACAAAACCAAAGAGTGAGATAACTTTCAAAGCAACAGTTCATGGTAAAAAATCTATAAACACTTCTAGTAATTTTGATAATGATGATGAAGATAAAAAACTAGATGATTTTATTGCTATGGTTTCCAAAAGAGAAAAGAAAGGAAAAGGAAAATATGAAGTTCAATTACCATTTAAGTGCTTTTCATGTAATAATATTGGTCACTTTGCATCTAAGTGTCCCACTAGAGCTAAAAGGTTCAAAAAGGATTACAAGCCTAAGTATTTTAAGGAATGCTATTATGCTAGAGATGGAGTTTCAGATAAAGAATCAGGTGAAGAAGAAATTGGATTCATTGCTATTGTAGAAAAGGTGAATAGTAAGTCAATTCCTAAAGATGAGAAAGTAAATCAAGAGCTAGCATTGATTTCACAAGCTGACATAAGGACATACTGGATTATAGATAGTGGTTCTTCACATCACATGATAGGTGATAAAGGTAGGTTTGTTCATTTAGACAAATACAATGGAGGTATAGTCAGATTTGGAGACAACATTCCTAAACCTAGAGTTGGTTGAGGAGCCATGACATTGGATGGAAAGAAGAGTACTGGTGATGTTCTTCATGTTGATGGTTTGAAACATAACCTTCTTAGTGTTGGATAGTTACTTGGTAAAGGCTATTAGTTGGAGTTCAAAGATGAAAAATGAATAATTAACAACAAAGATGGTGTTATGATTGCATCAAGCAAAAAGACAAGAGGTAATGTTTTTCAACTCAATTCAGAAGAAAGTTGTTTTATTGCTAAAGTTGATGACAGTTGGTTATGGCATAAAAGACTGTTGGAAATTTTTTTGAAGTGAGTACATAGATTTTGTCATTATGGAAACATATGATTCTCATGAAGATCACACAAGTTAGAATGCAAGTATAGCAGAGCGCATCACAAATTTGTCTAAGTGTGAGACAATGTTTTCACAGTGTACCAGGACATAGTTTTTGTTTGTGACATTGACTAGAGTGAGTTCAATGCTTGTGCACTTTAACATAGACTCTATGATGGATAATGATGAACCATCTCAGAGTACAAGTCATTATGGCATGTATGGAATTAGTTATGATAGTTTTACCGAAGATAGTGTGAAGTCGACAAGATAGAATATGAAGGCAGAATTGATAAAGACTTAAGGGATTATTTTGTTTATCAAAATAATGACTTAAAAAATATAAAGGGATGACATCCTAGATGTTGACTCTTAGATAAAGATATATGGAAGCCGACCATGTAAAGTTATTATCTTTAATAAATTATATATATGTAGTATGTAATTGCAAGAAGTGTAATGAGATGTCTAATATTGTAATGATATGATGCAGATGTAAGAGTAGAAAAAAGATACAGATGCAAGAAACATAAGGTTATGTACCTTAATCTATTTTTTTAATTAGTATACATTGTATATTACTTGTTTGGGCAGTGGGCTCATCTGGTAATTAGATTTTCTATTGACAACTCCTAATAGGGTTAAGGCTTCTAACAAGGCCTATAGTCCCTTAATTAGGATTGATACACTATATGCTTGTAATAGACTCCTAATAGGGTCAATATCCTTAAAAAGATACTTTTGATTAGTGGATCTTTGTGGGTACCACCCCCACCAGGGTTTTCCCTTGGCCAGGGTTTCCTCAAGAAAAAATAATATGTTATGAGTTCTTTGATGTTATTGCTATGCATGTTATTTACTTTCTTATGTTATGCATGTGTGAAGAAAATTTGTTATATCCATATTTGGGCAAAAGATAAAATTTTTAGAATACTGATTCACCCCCCCATCTCAATATTCCCTATTTCTAACAATTGGTATCAAAGCTTAGTTAGTCAAAGAGGAATCATTCAAGGAAAGCCTAGTAGCTTGAGTAAGATCTATATGGATATGGATCATCTACAAAAGAATCTTGATGAAGCTCTTGAATAGATTGATATGCTTACTAATGAAAGAAACACTCTAAAAAGGAAATATGATGATGCAAAGAACCTTATTAAGAAATTGAAAAACAAGGTAGAAGATCTGAAATCTGAAAAAGCAATCCGAAGTTCTTATTGAAGATTGTGATGACAATTTAGAAAAATAAAATGTGATCCTTAAGCATGAACTGAGGATAGAAAAACTAAAAATAAGTTTGAAAGATAGAAATGACAAAAATGAAGCAAATCTGAGATCTGAGAATGAAACACTGAAGATTGAAAATGAAGAATTAAGATGTAAACTTGGTAAAGTAACATCTGAATTTGAGAAAGTAAATTTTTTGTTGGAAATATAGATGTAGTAACTGAGAGGGGGGGTGAATCAGTTAACCACAAAATATTACCACTGATCCCTTAAATATCTTAACAAATTATTTACTGTGCCACTCGGTAAATATACAGAGAAATGTTAAAAACTTGATTCTTGAAATGTGTAATAATTAAATTGTTCTTAAGCATTCATCACTGATTAAATAAAGAAAATAACATGAACACAAGAGACACTAGATTTACTGTGGAAATCCAATATGGGAAAAACCACCAATGTCACTAGTTACTATTTTTCACTCTTTTGAAGTGATGCCCGATTAGAAGCCAACCCGGTAAAAGGTTACAAAGCACACTGTTAGGTGTGACCTTGTTAGAGGATTTAATCACCCTGCTAGGAGTGGCCTTGTAAGAGGTCTTGAAAACAATTCAATAGAACTGTTACCTTGTTAGAGGATTTACAAAATGGTTGTTAAACCAACTCGGTTAAGAGATTTTGATATCACTGCTACAATTACTAGAGAGTAACAATGAAATAACCTGCAACTGAATTGCTGAATATAGATCTCTATTATGTTTCACTAGATCCTTACTGATCAATTAAATCTTTGCTGCTCCTCAAAGATATCTGACCATCCTTTAGAATTCACACACACCTTTCTTCAAAATGATTTATGCATGCTGTATCTCTCTTATTCACCATTTGACCTTCTATATATATATATGCCATTTCATAATCATGTAGATTGTCAAGTCAGCACTAAAAATTATTATAACAGTCGACTGGGATAAACAAACTATAATATCAAAATTCTTTGAAAGGGTCGACCTTTCTCGGTAAATAATAATCTTGAAAAGATTTCCTTCGGTGACTGAGAGAACTCGGTAACTACAGTGAATTCTGCAACATCCTTTGGAGACCAAGAGAGCTCGATAACCACTAATTTTCCTTTGATAACCGAGGAGGCTCGGTTAACACTGTTACCCTATCATGTTTCCTTTAGACACCCGAGAGAACTTGGTAGACATTAAAAACTACCTAGTTGACCGACTGAGCTCAGTAGATACTAAGAACTGCTTAGCTGACCGACTGAACTCGGTAGATACTAAGAACAATAATTGATATGACATTTGTGTGACATCAAAGACAACACATAGATAATCCAACAATGTCCTTCAAACAATTGTATCCAACAATCTCCCTCTTTGGCATTGATGGCAACACAACATGTCATAGCACAATGAAATTTCACAGAGAAACCAAGAGTAAGAAACATATCCTTAGCTTCATTCTGATTCCCATCATCTTCAACCTTCTTTCTCTGACTGAGAACTCTCCCTCTTAACTTCTCAAATTATTCTTCTTAGAAATTTCTTGAAATGACAGCAAACTCTCCCTCTTTGACAACACATGCCAAAGACAACTTACACAGTTTTGGTAAATATCAATGTACCTTGTGTACTAATTCATATGCAATGATTCCCTAACTATGCTGCATCAACTGATTGATCTTCAACATGTTCTAGTTGATGCATCACTAAAACTTTATTTAGTGAACCTCAGACAGGGGAGTGACCCCTAACTTGCCTCTTAGATACAAGAATGCATCCTTAGGTAGTGGTTTGGTGAAGATATCTGCAATTTGTTCTTTTGTATGAATATATTCCAATCTGATTTCCTTGTCCTACACCAATTCTCTGACAAAGTGATATTTAATTGCAATGTGCTTGGTTTTGGAATGCATTACTAGATTCTTTGAAATATTTATTGCACTTGTATTATCACAAAACATAACAACTAGTTCTTTGATCTCAACCTTCATGCCTTCCAAAAACTATTTAAACCATATAATATTAGAGTAGTTTACTGCTGCAACAACATATTCTACTTGTGCTATGGATTGGGATGTGTAGTTTTTCTTTTTACTAGTCCAAGATACTAACCTCTTGCCAAGAAAGAATGCTCCACCACTTGTACTCTTTCTTTCATCAATGTTTCCTGCCCAATCAGCATCAGTATTAACTTTTAAATCTAGATTGCCTCCAAATTTATACCACAAGCCATAATCTTCAGTTCCCCTTAAATACCTCAAGATTTTTTTGATTGCCATCATGTGATTTTCTCTGTGTTTAGCCAAGAATCTTGCCACTATTCCAACTGCTAAGGCAATATCAGGCCTTGTGTGTACTACATACTGTAATTTTCCAATCATTGATCTGTATAAGGTCTGATCTAGTTCTTTTGAATCATCATCTTTGGTAAGCTTCAGTCCAATACACATGGGTGTACCAACTAGTTTTGAATCTTCCATACCAAATTTTTTAAGTATTTCCCTGATATATTTAGACTGAGTAATGTAGATACCATTTTTGTTTTGCTGAATCTAAAGTCCAACAAAGAATTTTATCTGACCAAACATAGACATCTCAAATTCTTTATTCATAAGCTCTAAAAATTCTTTACACTGATTATCATTTCCTGTAAACACAGTATCATCCACAAATATTTTTGCCAAAACAATTTTGTTATCTGATCCTTCTTTGATGTATAAATTGTTGTTGTCATTAGCCCTTTTGAAATCAATTTGAGTAAGATAGTTATGTAATCTTTCATACCATGCTCTAGGAGCTTGTTTCAGACCATACAATGCTTTGTGTAATTTGCAGACCATATCCCTTTTGTCTGGATCAATAAAACCTTTAGGTTTCTCAATGTAGACTTCTTCCTCAAGAATACCATTGAGAAAAGCAGTTTTGATATCCATCTGATATACCTTAAATCATTTATGTGCTACATATGAAAGTAAAGTCCTCACACCTTCTAATCTTGGAATAGGAGCAAAAGTCTCTCCATAATCTATTCCTTCTTCTTGAGAATATCCTTTACATACCAATCTTTCTTTGTTTCTTGATACTTGACCATCTTCATTCAATTTATTTCTGAATACCCATTTTGTCCCAATTACATTTTTATCTTTAGGCCTAGGTACAAGAGTCCATGTCTTATTTTTCTCTATTTTCTCTATTTCTTCATTCATAGCCTCAATCCAACTTTCATTTTCTAATGCATCTTTGACATTTTTAGGTTCAAAATCAACAAATAAACATGTACCTTTTAGTTTACTTCTTGTCATAGTACCATCTGATTTGTTTCCAATAATCTGATCTGGTTTATGATGCTTTCTGATGTACTTGGCTAATATAGGTTCCTTGCTTCCTGAATGAGTTACATTGTCATCTTCTTCATCTTCAGGTTCAGATTGCTCGGGCTTGGTAGATACTTGCTTGGTAGCTTTAGAATGAGACTCAGTACTTTGTGACTCAGTTATTGTACTCGGCTCGGTAGATGTAGTCTCCTTACATGTGTCTGGCAATGTATCAGGTTTGATGTAAACAAATTTTCTATAGTCCTCTTGTTCCTTTTTTCTTTCTTCTTCAATCTTTTCTACAAACTCATCAATTCTTACATGTGCACTTTCTATGATTTTGTGAGTAGAAAAATTTAGACATCTATATGCCTTACTTTTGCAAGAATATCCCAAAAATATTCCTTCATCACTTTTTACATCAAATTTTCCTTTTCTAGATTCTTTCAAGATGTAACATTTACTACCAAATACTTTTAGGTAACTTACATTTGGTTTGTAGCCA
The DNA here is from genome assembly GCA_027943335.1 of Chamaecyparis obtusa. NCBI lineage: Eukaryota > Viridiplantae > Streptophyta > Pinopsida > Cupressales > Cupressaceae > Chamaecyparis > Chamaecyparis obtusa. Next base: position 1,199,046 of record BSBK01001816.1, read on the forward strand.
TACCATAGCTCATATGGAGTCTTGAATGTGTCTTTTCTCAGCTGTACTCGATTCAAGGTATGAACTACAGTGCTGATAGCTTCCTTCCAGTATTTCATAGCAATGTTCTTTTCAATCATTAGAGTCCTTGCACAGTCCATGATAGATCTATTCCTTCTTTTAGCTATTCCATTCTATTGAAGAGTTCTTGGGGTTGATACCTATCTTTTGATTCCTCTTTCAATGCAGAAATTATTGAATTCATGGGAGATGAATTCACCACCTCTGTCTGATCTCAAGCATTTTATTCTTTTTCCTATTTCCTTTTCTACTCTTGCTAAATACCATTTGAACTTCTCAAATGCTTCAGACTTTTCTCTTAAATACATAACAGACATCATTCTAGAATAATCATCAACAAAGAGAATAAAGAAATTTTCTCCGGTATAGCTCTCAATTCCACATAAATCAGTATGCACAATTTCCAAAATATCTTCAGACTAATACTTTTTACTTTTGAAACTAGACTTTCCCATTTTACCAATTTGACAATTCTTGCATAGACCAACATCAATTTTCTTCAAAGTAGGAATGCCTCTTACTTTCTTGAATTTTCTTATTTTCATCATGTTGTCAAAATTTACATGACATAACCTTTTGTGCCATAACCAAATTTCTTCAATTTGAGCAATAAAACATGAGTAATCACCAAGATCAAGATAAAATAGGTTACCTTTGGTCTGTTTGCCTGATCCTATCAGTTTTCCTTTGTCATCCAGCAGTCTCGCTTTGCCATTCATGAATTCAACCTTGAATCCAATGTTGATTAGCTATGCTACACTTAGAAGATTATGCTTTAGTCCTTTGACCCAATATGCATTATCACATATAAGTTCTTTGGTTAATGAAAATCATCCCTTTCCTTTTATACAATAGGGTTCATTATTTCCAAACCTTACATTACCACCATCAAAGTTTTCAAAGTGTTCAAACTTGGTGATGTGAACATCCACTGTCTATAATCCATGTATCATTCTTGCTTATATGAGAGATAAGTGCCATCTCATCTTCATCATTATCATATTCATCTTTTACAGCAATGAAAATAATTTCTTCTACACTATCATCCGAATCTTTAGCTAAAAAGCATGTTTTCTTACTTTTATCCTTGAATGATTTGAAATTTTTCTTGCCATTGTACTTGTAATTTTTCTTCTCATCTTTTCTTTGCTTGTTTGGACACCTAACTACAATATGACCAATTTCTTCACATGAAAAATAGATTAAGGGAGTTTTACCTCTATATTTTCCTCTGCCTCTTGAATAATTCTTTGCAAGTAATGCTTCAATAAATTCAAGATCACTATCAGAACTTTCCTCTGATTCTTCTTCACTTTCTGATTGGATTTTCTTCCCTTTCTTGAGTGAAAGTTTCACCTCAAAAGTTGATTCAATATTTTTAGAAGTTGGAACATAGTTGTCATAGTTATCCAGTTCAAAGGCTGTGAATCTTCCAACTAAGGCGTCCAAAGTTATATTGTGATTTTCTTCACATCTTTCTTGAATAGCAGAAACTTTTATTGCATAAATAGGGATTAATGTTCTAAGAACCTTACTTATAACCATTTCATCATCAATTTTTCCTCCAGAAGCTCTGATTGCACTAACACTTGTCTTGATCCTTTCAACATATTTTGCAATGTTTTCTTCTTCTCTCATTTTCATTTGATCAAACTGTCCTCTTAGGCTCTCTGCTTTGGCTCTCTTCACATTGTCATCACTGCCATAGATTTTCTTCAGCTTGTTCCACATTTCATGAGTAGTTGTGTTGTCTTTGATTTCATTAAATTATTCATAGCTAAGAGCTAATGCAATGTCTATCATCATAGTGTTATGGTTCTTTTTCTCTGCAATGTCTTCAACAGTCAATGTGCCAATAGGAATTGTATATTCTTGATCAATATATTTGCATCCTGAATCACCAATGGAAGCCAGATGTAGTCTCATGAGACCTTGCCATGCTAAAAATTTATTTCTGTTAAGCCTTGGAATTTCTCTTTTGTAAGACATCCTGATCTTTAGCTTAGGTCCTTGAAACCCTTCCTGCAAGGACCAAAAGCTCTGATACCAATTGTTGGAAATATAGATGCAGTAACTAAGAGGGGGGGTGAATCAGTTAACTATAAAATATTACCACTAATCCCTTAAATATCTTAACAAATTATTTACTGTGCCACTCGGTAAATATACAGAGAAATGCTAAAAACTTGATTCTTGAAATCTATAATAATTAAACTGTTCTTAAGCATTCATCACTGATTAAATAAAGAAAATAACATGAACACAAGAGATACTAGATTTACCGTGGAAACCCAATATGGGAAAAACCACCAATGTAACTAGTTACTATTTTTCACTCTTTTGAAGTGATGCCTGGTTAGAAGCCAACCTGGTAAAAGGTTACAAAACACACTGTTAGGTGTGACCTTGTTAGAGGATTTAATCACCCTGCTAGGAGTGGCCTTGTAAGAGGTCTTGAAAACAATTCAATAGAACTGTTACCTTGTTAGAGGATTTACAAAATGGTTGTTAAACCAACTCGGTTAAGAGATTTTGTTATCACTGCTACAATTGCTAGAGAGTAACAATGAAATAACTTGCAACTAAATTGCTAAATATAGATCTCTATTCTATTTCACTAGATCCTTACTAATCAATTAAATCTTTGCTGCTCCTCAAGGATATCTCACCATCCTTCAGAATTCACACACACCTTTCTTCAAAATGATTTCTGCATGTTGTATCTCTCTTATTCACCATTTGACCTTCTATATATATATGCCATTTCATAATCATTTAGATTGTCAAGTCGGCACTAAAAATTATTATAACAGTCAGCTGGGATAAACAAACTATAATAAAAAAATTCTTTGAAAGGGCTGACCTTGCTTGGTAAACATTAATCCTAAAAAGATTTCCTTTGGTGACTGAGAGAACTCAGTAACCACAATGAATTCTACAACATCCTTTGGAGACCAAGAGAGTTCGGTAACCACTAATTTTCCTTCGATAACCAAGGAGGCTCGGTTAACACTGTTACCCTATCATGTTTCCTTTAGACACCTGAGAGAACTTGGTAGACACTAAAAACCACCTAGCTGACCGACTGAGCTCGGTAGATACTGAGAACCACTTAGCTGACCGACTAAACTCGGTAGATACTAAGAATGATAATTGATATGACATTTCTATGACATCAAAGACAACACATAGCTAATCCAACAATGTCCTTCAGACAATTGTATCCAACATTTGTAGCATACAGAACTTGACAAATATAATAAGATTGTGAAAGGTGAATTGACTCAATCCAAACAACAACTTGAAAGGCTATATTCAAATAGTGATTATATTAATGAACAAGTATCTTTTGGGAAACCATCCTATGATAAGATTGGACTTGGATTTAATATATTCAGAATAAATGATGAAAGAAAAGAACCAGATCTAAAAGTATGTAAAAGCATTAATGAAAAGAAGTCAAATGAGATCAACAAATCTAAAGATGCACCTAAAGAAGAAGAATCACCAAAGGAAGAAGAATCACCCAAAGGTATGAATGTAGAATTCAAAGGTAGATGTTTTGGTTGCAAACTATTGGTCACATAAAGAGAGATTTCACAGGTAAACAATTTAAACCTCTTAATGGTTATTGTTATAATTGTCATGGTTTTGGACATAGAGCTATTGAATGTATAAAATCTAAAGTTATTGAGAATAATTATGGTACTAGAATGTTTAGCAATACTAAAAATGCAGATAAGAGACCTACTGAAGATATGAATAGAAGAAATGGGGTAGTATGTTATAGATGCAAAAAGGTTGGACATATTGCTAGAAATTGCGAGTCATAGATCAATCAGCAAGGATCGAGATATGGGAACAATGGAATTGTTTGTCAGATATGTAACAAGATTGGACATATAGCAAGATTTTTTAGAATGAACAATGGAACTTATCATCCTAACCCTAACCCTAGGAATCATGCAAGAAGAAATGAAAGTATAGGAAACAGTCAGAAAGGTTGCTACAGTAATGAAGATGAAGTAAAGTTTTTTAAAGGCACAAATCAAGGAGACATATTCAACATTGAAGGTAATTAGAAAGGTGAAGTATCAAGTGATAAGAGTGAATCCTTACCTGACCTATTAGTACCTATGAAAAATTTCATGGCTATAGATTTTTTTCTTCTGTTCCCTGCAATTATTTTCATGTCTCTGGCTAAAACCCTTGTCAAAATTTTCAAAAAATATAGCCGTTATAGTGAGAAAACCCTAAGTCTACCCTGGCCCTATTCTAATTTTAAGTTACTTTTTGGGGCCACTTAAATCTCTTATAACGCACATGCTTTATATTTTTGGTCACCCCACATAGGTTTTCTTTCTTTAATATTTCCTAAGTCTATGTGCCTGGCGAAATAAATTTTCTTAAGTCTTGCACCTTATTTTTCCTAATGTTTTGGCCTTAATATTTATTGGGCCCAATCTCCTGACACCATCTCAATCTAATGATTGTCATGAAAGCACATTGAGTGTGTCAGAGGCATGCATTTTTGTGATGGTTGTTGATTCTCATTTATGACATGATGCTTTAGATAGGTAGGTCCACTGCCACATAAGCACAAATGGCATTTCCCTATTGGCTGAACAAATCAATAAAGTGGCAGGGTTGTCAGATTGACCTGTGAATGAAGAAAAAATTGTGTCTACTTGTCAGATTTTGTGATGTGGTGGTCTCTCATTCATCAAAGTATCCTATGCAGCATGGTGGGGTCACGCTTTGTGATATTGGCTAAGATTCCAGATCGACGGTTGGCATGTATTCTTATAGAATCTTTTGAGCCCTTCAGAACATGTGCCAACCATCCATTTCTCTAGGTGTTTAGTTCAGTAATAAATGATGGGTCCAAAATGACACACAAGCATAATTGGCAATTTGTGATTGGTCCACGAAACAATACGTTGGTAGTTGTTAGTGGGACCGAGTTTCTGACTTGTCAAAGGGTCTTGACATCTACAGAGAATCAATGGTGAATGTAAGTTCTTAAGGAATGTGTCAGACACATGAGATCTTCAGACAACCATCAATTTCACCTTGTTCAAAAGTGGTAAAGTTTGGCGGGTCCACTGCTATGTGTACTCATTTGGTAGTCATTGATTGGTTAAGGAAGGATGATGTGGAGCTTGTTAGTGGGGTTGATGTCAGAAAGATTGATTGATGATTGGCACGTGATCTCATGGAATATTCTTCATCTTTCAGATCATGTGCTAGCCATCCATTTTGATGTTGGAGGATTAGTGGGTCCTATGTCAAAAGTGATTGGGTGGTAAGCAACGAATGGTATAGTGACAAGTGGCACAAAGTAGGCCCAAGTAGGGGTCTAAAGTCTAGCAGTCTAAATAAAAAGGTTAGCAGCTCTGACAAAGTTGAAGGGATTCATTCATTCACACAATAAAATGGATGTGCTCCAAATTGACTGGCAATTCAGCAAACAAGTGTTCGCATAGTCGCTAAATAAAATGGTAGAGACATAAAGTGTTTTTTGAATGGGTGATTCCCTTTAGTCACTGATTCACTAAATGTGACTAGAGTGAGTTTCATTTCTTTTTTTTGCTAAGTCACTGGGTTAAAGGTGGGTTAAGGATTTCACTTCATGAATAAGGAAAAGCCTTGTCATGTAGTCGCTAAGTGTTAACCCAAGGATCTATGTTGAGTTAAAACATAAAGCCTATGAAAGAAGGGATTTGATGGTCATGACATAAAGTTGAGCTCAGATTTAAATATGGACCACCGATATGCTATTGGCACCATGGATATAGCTGTTTTCCTGCAAATTCAAATGGTTTGAGGGTTTAGTGATAGGAAGGATGAAAATTAATTGTTTTAGTGGCTGGAGTTGGTGGAGAATGATCTGGCTGACTATTGTAGAGTGGTCCAGAGAGTTTGATGATTGATTGTAGAGGTTTGTGCTGTAAAGGAATGGGTTTTCTTACTCTAGGCAGGTTGCAGGGGACTGATATGACTGATTGGCATGACAAATTCATGGTCCTTGGTACATTTCTCAGAAAATTCTCATGAATGGGGATCTTTCTTTGGATTTGATCGTCTGGGTTTTCATCCCTGTAATAAATTCTTGCCTCATTTGGTTGTTCTAGTGGGTGGAAACCCTAACCCTAATCATATGTAGCTTGTTGCATCTTATTCTGGGATCCCAAGATGATTAGTGGTATAAATAGTTGAAATTTTGACTTAGTAAGGGTTTGAGTTTTCTTCTGAGAGCTAGTTCCATGAATGTTCTTCCTTGTATATATTGCCTTCTTCTCTACATATAGGGTTCCCTCTTTCCTCTCTGGTTTTGGAGAATATAATACAAATTGTAATAGCTTGTCTTATGTATGAGATTCAATATATTTGTACTATTATCAGATTGTTTCCATTTGAGTTTTAGACTTATTGATTGAAGCATCAAGGATGTTTCAGCCTTTCTATTTGTATTTCCTTTGTGTCTGCAATAGAGTTGTTTTCATAGAAGAAACTAGGTCTAGGACTAGTTTTCAAATGTGTATGAGCTGGGGTATCAAGGGTATTTCATGCTTGTCTTTTAGTGGATGCTGATCAATGTATCACTAGTTTATAGGCTCTTCTAAGGGGAGGGTTAAAATCCTTTAAATGAGTGATAGCACATTGGGATACACAAGTGGTTTGGTAATGCATGATCTGATCAGTGGTGTATGTTGATGTAAGGCATCAATATATTTGAATGTATTGTTTTCTTTTTTCATAGTTCTCTATTGCAATGAGGTATTTGACTCTGCTGCCCATTAGATAAGGCACTGGTCTATGAGAGCCTAAGGGTATTTTAGGGGTCCATTCAACCCAACATCAATCATTCAAATCAAATACCTTTCCCTTTTATGTTGGTGGTAGTGGTAATAGAAGATCCATTCTAGTCTTCAGACTCATTCTATGAAAATAGGGCTATTTCATAAGAATTGGCTTCATTGGTGTAGAGGATACCTAAAAGGGTTTGAAGACTATTCCACAATAATGTATCTACAGGCCTATTATTTATCATGAGGTGTCTTGAGTGTGTAGATAAGGTAATACCCACCTAAGTGATGTGGAGCTCAAAGAAGAAGGAGGATTCCTTTGAATCCTCATCAATTGGACTATTTTCTTGTCAAACTTGAGTGCCTACCCTAACAATCAAGCCCATATATTGATTCAAGTTTGATCCTATAAGGAAAAGAACCAACAAACTGGCAACTCTACTGAGGATTAAAATAAGTTCACCAATTAGAGTATCCTAGAGTCTTGCTATATTCATTTTGGGGAAGATCTCATAAATGTCATAATCTGAAAGTTGTTTTCAAATCTACAAATGTATTACCTAGATTTGTTGTTGTAAACTTTTAAAATTATTATATGTGACTTTGTTGTGAGGAATGCCCAGAATCTATTGGTGTTTCAAAGGAGATCAGTGAAAATTTGTGTCCTTTGAAAGGGGGTGGTGACTCTGTACTAGAACAAACCTAAGGTGTGTAGCCTTGTTCCAGTTTTCAATCAAATGTGAAGAGGATAAGAACAATCAACAAAGGCTTCCATGTATTCTCCATTCAACATTTTGTGTATTTTCATGGTCCTTATCAAATGGTTTTGTCATTAAAGAAAGGACGTATAAGTGTGAAGTATGTAGGAGGGGTTCAATGACAAAAGAGGGTTAGTTTCAAGTATAGATTTCCTATCCTAAAGATTTTCAAGTAGTTGTGCAAGAGCTATAGTTAGTGATGGATGTTCACAAAGTTTCTTTTGTCAAGGGGTATATACCATTATTTTATGATGGCATACCTGGTTTCCCTAATAAGATCCTTGATGAAATCAAGGGATATTTAACAAAGTTTGATAGGGATGAGTCTTAGTTAGCAAGGAAACATGTTCAATGCTTTCCTGATGTGATGTGTGATTTTGATGTTTACCATGAAGACCTATGGATGAAATTGTTTGTTCAAACTCTACAAGGTGATGCTAGAGACTAGTTTTCTTTTCTACCAGCATGTTCTATTTCATCTTGGAGTGAGATGCATTCGGCCTTCATGGAGAAATTTGGAGAAAGGGTAAGCGTATCTGATTCTTATGATAAGTTTTTAAAGATTCACATTGAGAGTGATGAACTTGTCCCTCAATTCAATATGAGATTTGCAAAAGTATTGAATGAAATCCTTGAAGGTTATAAACCCAATGATCAAGTGTGTGTGAATGTCTACTTTGATGCATTTGATAAGAAAATGAACTACTTATTGAGGGATAAAGAACCTAAGTCATTATATCAGGCATTTATAACTGCAATGGATATTGAAAATAATTTGAAGTATGGATTGACTAGAGGACATTTTTCCATGAATGTATGCTGGTATAATGAATATGAAAGAAAAGAATATTGTAGTATTGATACCACATTTCCAAATCAATGTATCAACACTTCTATTGTAGTTTGTAATCAAGTTGGAATGTCAAATCAAGATATGTGTATAAATGTTGTTGAGTCTTTTGCTACTAATGAGACATGTGTTTGGGATGCTACAATAGTAACATATTTTCTAGACCTTGATAGAATTGAGCAGTGTGCTAGTGTTCTTAGTTGTGAATTAGCTACTACAGTCAATTCTTGTAATTTTGATTATGAGCATGATTTTGCTAATGTTCCTAGACATGAGGTTGATGATTCTATATCTCAGTATTATACAAATGAAGAGGCTGAAAGTTATGTCTCTACTCATGAATTTGAAGTTGTTGTACAAGATGAGGAATGTGATTCATAGGCATATCAGTCATAGTCAAGGGAACATAGTGCTAAAAGTGGTTATTCAAGTGAGAATGATGAAGGAAATGATGTAGAGGTGTCTTCATATGAGTCAGATGCAACATGGGAGGAAGAAAGTAATGATGGAAGTGAACACTCCTTTGATAGTGAAGCTATGATTTCTTTTTCTAAATCTGAAAATGAGAATGCATCTCAGCTTTTGCATTATACAAATCAGTTTGAATGTGAAGATGTTGAGAGTGATTTGTCCTCAAAGTATGGAGATAAGGAAATGGTAATTCAATGTGATATTAGTGAGGATGAACATGAAGTTTTGAGTAAAAGGTTATCTAATGGTCCTGCATTAGATAAAGAGGTTGCAGCATAAGTAGAGAGTTTAGGAGTGAACCATGGTTTTGCTATAATGGTCTTCCTAAATAGGATAATGAAGAGGATGTAATTATGGACACTATATGCTTGGTAGGTGATATTGACTGTGAATCTTCATATAGTTCTGATTTTTCTTTATATGCTAAGAGTCTCCATGGAAATGAAATGGGTAGTGAATTTAAGGTGTTTACTAATACTTTATATGATGAGGACTATGATGATGATCAGCCCATTTTTTGTCATAATGTTCAACAAGGTGTATTACATGGAGTTATCAATCCATTTTTTGAAGAACACATGGAGGTTTCAGGTGTAGTTGAATTAGATGTAAATGATGACATATTGTCATACTACTGTGAGGAACCAGGATGTTCTTTTTCCATGAGTGATAGAGTTTTATGGGATGGTGTTGCATTTTGTTCTGGAGTGGTTACAAAATTTGATGATGATGACATGTGTAACTACAAATCTGATTATTCATTTGAACTCCAACCAGCTACACCTAAGGATATGGAAAGTCAAGGTATGAATGAAGATTTTTATCAAATAAAGTATGTGACTTTTGCATTTCAAATTGATGGCATACATGAATCAGTAGATAAGGATCAGTTTCAGTTTGATGATAATATTCATGAGCATGCTGAGTCTTACTTTCATAGTGAGCAAGATGATGAAAATGCTTCAGGTTTTTACATGCACTATGAGGATGAAGACAAAATTTGTTTTGCCTAATGGATTGATTGAAAGTGTTGATATGCTTGGTGAAAAAAATGGGAATAAAATATATAGCTTACCTCAAGAAGAAAGAAATGAAAATTAGGTATATGATAGAGGTAAGAAGTTTTGAAAATTTCTAGTGATTCAGGGCCATCATTTTTACATAGTAGGAGTAGTTTTCTTGCTTTCAATAAAGTTGTTTGAGAAAGGTTTTGTGGGGTGGTTTGCTTCTCCCAGAGATCTGAATTCTTGCCATGCCTGCAAGAGGCATACATCCCTAAATAGAGCCACTATTAGTACCTATGAAAAATTTCATGGCTGTAGCTTTTTTTTCTTCTATTCCCTGCAATTATTTTCATGTCTCTAGCTAAAACCCTTGTCAAAATTTTCAAAAAATCTAGCCGTTATAGTGAGAAAACCCTAAGTCTACCCCAACCCTATTCTAATTTTAAGTTACTTTTTGGGGCCACTTAAATATCCTATAATGCACATGCTTTATATTTTTGGTGGCCCCGCAGAGGTTTTCTTTCTTTAATATTTCCTAAGTCTATGTGCGCGGTGAAATAAATTTTCTTAAGTCTTGCACCTTATTTTTCCTAATGTTTCAGCCTTAATATTTCCTGGGCCCGGTCTCCTGACACCATCTTAATCTAACGGTTGTCATGAAAGTGCATTGAGTGTGTCAAAGGCATGTGTTTTCATGATGGCCATTGATTCTCATTTATGACATGACACTTCAGACAAGCGGGTCCACTACCACATAAGCACAAATGGTGTTTCCCTATTGGCCAAATGAATCAATGAAGTGGCAGGGTTGTCAAATTGACCTATGAATGAAGAAAAAATTGTGTTTCCACTTGCCAAATTTTGTGATATGGCGGTCTCTCATTCATCAAAGTATCCTATGCAGCATGGTGGGGTCATGCTCTGTGATATTGGCTAAGATTCCAGATCGACGATTGGTGCGTATTCTCATAGAATCTTTTGAGCCCTTCAGAACATGTGCCAACCGTCCATTTCTCCAAGTGTTTAGGTTAGTAATAAATGGTGGGTCCAAAATGACACGCAAACATAGTTGGTAATTTGTGATTGGTCCACAAAATAATACATTGGCAGTTGTCAGTGAGACCCAGTTTCTAACTTGTCAGAGGGTCCTAACATCTACAAAGAATCAATGGTGGGCCTAAGTTCTTAAGGAATGTGTCAGATGCATGAGATCTTCAAACAACCATTGATTTCACCTTTTTCAAAAGTGATAAAGTTTGACGGGTCCATTGCTACATGTACTCATTTGGCAATCATTGATTGGTCAAGGAAGGATAATGTGGAGGTTGTCAGTGGGGCCGATGTTAGAAAGATTGATCGATGATTGGCATGTGATCTCATGGAATATTCTTCATCTTTCAGATCATGCACTAGCCATCCATTTTGATGTTGGAAGGTCAGTGGGTCCTCTGTCAGAAGTGATTGGGTGGTAAGCAATGAATGGTATAGTGACAAGTGGCACAAAGTGGGCCCAAGTAGGGCTCTAATGTCTAGCAATCCAGATAAAAAGGTTAGTGGCTCCGACAAAGTTTAAGGGGTTCATTCATTCATGCAATAAAATGGAGGTGCTCCAAATTGACTGGTGATTCAACAAACAAGTGTTCACGTAGTCGCTAAATAAAATGGTAGAGACATAAAGTGTTTTGCGAATAGGTGATTCCCTTTAGTCGATGATTCACTAAATGTGACTAGGGTGAGTTTCATTTCTTTTGTTCGCTAAGTTGTTGGGTTAAAGGTGGGTTAAGGATTTCACTTCACAAATAAGGAAAAGCCTTGTCACGTAGTCACTAAGTGTTAACCTAAGGATATCTATTGAGTTAAAAAATAAAGCCCAGGAAAGAAGGGATCTGATGGTCACGACATAAAGTAGAGCTCAAATTTAAATATGGACCACCGATATGCTGTTGGCACCATGGATATAGTCCTTTTCCTACAAATTGAATTGTTTTGAGGGTTTTAGCGATAGGAAGGACCAAAATTAATTGTTTTAGCGACTAGAGTTGGTGGAGAATGATCTGGCTAACTATTGTAGAGTGGTCCAAAGAGTTTGATGATCAATTGTAGAGGTTTGTATGGTAAAGGAATGGGTTTTCTTACTCCAAGTAGGTTACAGGTGACTGATATGACTAATTGGCATGACAAATTCCTGGTCCTTGGTACATTTCTCAAAAAATTCTCATGAATGGGGATCTTTCTTTGGATTTGATCACCTGGGTTTTTATCCCTGTAATAAATTCTTAACTAATTTGGTTGTTTTAGTGGGTGGAAACCCTAACCCTAATCATCTATAGCTTGTTGCATCCTATTCAGGGATCCCAAGATGATTAGTGGTATAAATGTTGTCACTAGGGATTGCACCCGTGATGGCTAAGTATAAAACTCAGCAATCCCATGAAACATGGGAATACTCTCAAGATGTGGGACTGCTTCTTGAGAATAGACCTCCAGATTAAGGGTCAGCTTCCCCGTTTGTATCACCTAAACTGTATTAACTTTGAAAGGAAAGGGATAGAGGGATTGCATAAAATTGAGAGAACTAAATCTAACTTAGGTGATTAACCAAACTGAGTAGATCCACAATCTAAAACCAAATCACAATATAACTCTAGTACATAACAAGAACTCCACAACTCTTCCAAATCTGATTTTCTTTTTAGAAAAAACAATCAGGTGCTGAATGTGAATGAGAAGGAAAGATAATTTTCACAACTCAACATAGTTAGATGCACACAGATTTGAAAACCTCCAATGAAACCAATGCTTGCAAAATAATCAAATGAACATACTATCATGTAAAGGATCAGAATCAATCACAATACATAAAAACTAAGTTCATCAACCAACTCACAAACTATAGAAAAAGAAGGAACAAATTTGCTATTAGCTGGAATAAAAGGAGCTACAATATTAGATTGCTTCACAAGAGCTACAAAATTCACCTCCTGAGAATGAGGGAATGAAGAACCCCACCTTCTACCACCTAAGTGAGAGGCATATATAGGAAATCTAGAGAATCTACAATAAAGACCACTCCTCGCCAAGAATAGAAAAGTCTCAGCCATGATCTCATCACTCTGAATTTCAGATGCCCAATTCCTAAGAATCTAGGGGGATGGGAAAAGTGGGGGCCCTAAAAATAGATGGTCAAAAGAAGACTATCCCACCACTAAGTCATGCAAAGTAAATGATATTTTGACAAGGCTTATAAAACACCACATGTCAAATATCTTACAATGAGGCTCTTGCATTGACTTATAACATTAAAAAAATATTCCCCCTAAAATCAAGTGGATTTTAAATATATTTCGAGATATTCTCAACTCAAAAATTGAGGAAAATATCTAAAATATTTACACTTTAATTTAATCCACATGACATAACCATTTTGAACATAATAGCCCCCCCATGCTAAAATACATGATTTTGATATAATACTTATCTCTTGAGCACCTATCAAAATAATTAATATATTTATCTCTAAAAGAGATAACTATATTAACATCTTTACATTAAAATGACCCATGCCTGAGAAAATATAGCAAAGGGAGTTGAATAATTCTCAACCCTAGGGAAAAGGGGAGAAAAAAGAATGTTATGTGTCATTATGGAAATGCTCAAATGAAAATGGCATCTTTTCTATTTACACAACCACTACAACTCGACACCTAGCATCTATTGAACTTCACTGCAACTCGGATAGTAACTTTCCTCTTTTTGAAATAGAAACATCCATAGCATCATCGGCAACTTGATATTGAGGTAGGCACTATCATGATACATTTCATTTTATTGCATTTCTTTGTATTCTGAAATGGCACTAGTTATTACATGGCATAGCACTATTTTTCTTCATTATTGATTGCATTTGTTGATAATGTTATATTCTTAGGTCACTATTACAAACCCGGGCACTGTGATTGCAATCATGCATTTTTTTTTCAATATTACTAGTCTTGAATCCATTATTATGGCTATGTGTTACTATTTGAAGCCTGTCAAACCTGGGCTAGGGCACTATCAAATTTCCATTCTCTACATTGTTTTAATAGGCCCGATGATCCAAATGCTAGGGCACATTTTTGAATCACTCTTGTTTGAATAAGCCCGAGAAACTAGGGCATCAAGACCATTGTATATTGGTACTTCTAAATTATTTGTTTATCCTTCTTTGTGACTGATGGCACTAGGGGCACAACAATGGTTCATTTGATTTCTCTATTACTATATATATTGTTGCTCCTCTGTAGCATCGATACACTATTCATTTCATATCCTTTCACGGTTTTCTTTACACATTCACTGAACTAGGGCATCATCATTGCCGATACTATATTTACTAAAAGGTTGATATTCAATGAAACCCATGAAAACCTTGGCATGGTTGTCTCTATTTTCAATGAAGGCATTTGATATTTCTTTTGCTATTTTTATTGAGAGTATCATGCTCACTATTTACACATGAGCCTGATGTCACTTTACTAGTGTGCTCAATATTTATACAGCCCGAGAAACTAGCTAGGGCATCATATTATGTTGTTTATTAATGCCTATAGTTGTGGGTTATTCATGGCCTAAGATCACATACTCAACATTTTTGCATTAATGCATTGCTTTATTATCTTGTTGCCACTGTTATGCTATATTCTCAAGGTCAATGATTTGAATTTAGGCTCCATTGCATATTAACATGAACATTGTTATTTTGATAACCCATGAGCAAGGCTAGGGTTTTCTACATTATCATACTCTTGTAATATAACAAGATGCTCCGCTATCTAAGGCTTAGTTGCTATAATAGCACTGTCGTGTATATGAGAGGCTTGAGCATTAAAGTGATGTTGTTTATGTACTGTATACATGTTCACTTTTCAATGTTTACTACCACAACACCCATGAATGTATCAAGGCCGAGAGGCTATCTTGGGCATTGTATCAATTTAACCTGTATCTGTAACATTGAGATTGGAAATGTTCTTCATTCATATTCTATTGTTATTTGTTGGAAGCTAAGAGCATCCCTGAACTGATGTTGATGTTGATGTTGATGTCCTAGTGTTATTGATAGTTGATGTACTATTTTATTGAAATCTATGAGATATGGCTTTGCTACTGTATAAAAACATTTAGGTGCTTACTGCCATTAATGGCACCATGTAGAGACTTGATGTCCCATGAGCCATTGCTAGGACCTCAATTGATACACATTCCTTACTATTGTATACCCAACACTCATGGCCATTTGGCACTAATTTGATTTGATGTATATATATAGCCTGAGAAAACATAGCAATATATATATGTTCATTGTTTCCATATTGATGCTTCTATGCATACTATTTGTGCTGGCACTATGTTAGGCATGTATATTCATCCTCTACATTCTTATCGATGTTAGCATTATCACTGAGTCTTGAACCTGAGGGTATGTTCAATCACTTTTCATTCATATGATACCATGCTCACATGTTTTACATATTCATGATGTGTTGAATAGATTTGTTCTAGGAAGGATGATGGCCATAATGCAGATTATAATTTTCATGTCATAGCATCATAGAATGTAGTTATGAAACATATTTACACCCTAAATGAAGCTTATGTTGAGCATCATCTATTGTACTTATCTGATTATGAGGATATGTGCTTTTGATATATGTGCCATCTGAACACCTATGAAACAAAGTGCCATGTCTGATCTATAAACTTATGTACTCTACTAATGGCTTTGTTTTGTTCTTGATGCCATAAAGCCCTCTATTTCATTTCTTTATTGATTGATGCTGGATCATCTGACTATTCCCCATATGTATATAGTGTGTGCTCTTGGCCCTTGATGCAATCACCTGATAGGAAACCTGGATTTTTCCTATCATGATCTGCATCAAGGCCCTAGGTCATTCATAGAATCGTTATGGATCAGCTCCCCTATATCTGCACATGAAACAAACATGTCAGTGAAAACATGGTGCCTCTTTTGGTTCTTTGGATTTCTCTCATGCACATGCCCTGAGCACAACCTTTGTTAGAGGTGCATGACTAAGTGTGTGTATGCATTATTGTATTATGATATCCAGCATTGTTTAGATCCATTGGATCTAACCCAAATACTTCTTCTTCTTCTTTTGCAGGTTCTGGATCATGGGAGCACACTGGGCAAACAATAGAATCAACACCTCATTACTAGGCAATGTTTGGTACCCCGATACCACCTCTTAATTAATGTATATTTACACTTATTCATTTATTTCTGGTAAAGGCTATGCTCGCAACCTGTGTGAGCCTAGATAGATGCTCTTTCCTTTTTAGCTCCTTTTACTTTTCTGCTTAGAACAAAAATGATACAGATAGATGTATGTGTAGATGTAGATGCAATTCATTTTCTTTTCTTTTCCATGTATTACAATTAAATGAACACAAAATTAATCCAGACCACATAATAATGCAAACTAGGTTACTATAGCTCATCTAGTAATTAGTCTCTTAAAATTTATGAAAATATGACAACATTCTAGTGACCTCTTTGGAGTGCTTTCCTACTAAGCATCTGATCATCTACCTTGTAAAAATCCATTGGGCACAGAGTCATTAACAACTGAACAAACCCCAACCAAAATAGAACTCCTTCTTCTAACAAAAGAACTGACTGCTTGACACTATTCAAGCTTATTGCTAACCAAAACTCAACTAGCTACAAGCTGAAAGTAAAAATCAAACTGGAACAACCTGTGCTAAGAACTTAGGGAAAATTGAAAGCCAAAACCATCTAACACTACTAGAATACAGGGTAGAAAGAACCTCAGAAGCAAGCTTTGAGGTGAATCCCATTCATTGGAATGGGTAGTTTCTCTGCATCCATGCTAGCCAGCTGATAAGCATTGTGGGCCTTGCATCCAATTACCACAAAAGGTCTAGTCCAGATTGCATCAAATTTGGTGTGTTTTCCTGGCTTGTGTTTGGCTTCATCCCACCTGAGAACTAGATCTCCTTCCTTAAAGACTTTGGATGTTGCTTTCTTGTCAAAAATCTTCTTAACCTAGGCATGATGAGCCTCTAGGCCTCCAAATGCCATCTTTCTTATCTCTTCTAATTCAATAAGTTCTACCAACCTAACTTGCATAGCATCCTCCTGTATGAGATCAATCTCCTTAATCAGACTCAGGGTAGGTAGCTTAGTAGATAGAGGAATCCTAGCCTCCTTTCCATTTACCAATGTGTAAGGAAAATTACCAGTAGCCCTCTTAGGAGTTATCCTGTCAGCCCACAAGGATAATTTTAACTTGCTATGCCAGTCTCTCTGGTTTCCTTCTATGACTCTTCTGATTATTCTGAGAAAGTTCTTATTAGTTGACTCTGCTTGGCCATTACCCTGAGGGTAATAATTAGAAGAAGTACTCAAAAAGATTCCATGCTTGAGTGCCCATTCTGAAACCCTGGTTCCTAGGAAAGCCATAGCATTATCTAATATAATTGAATCAGGAGTACCAAATCTAGATATAATATCTTGATAAAAGTTCAACACAGAGGTCTCATTAGCTTCCTTTAGTGCTACTACTTCTATCCACTTAGTAAAGTAGTCTATTGTGGTGAGTATCAATTTGTGCCCAGCACTGGATGGTGGGTTGATAGGTCCAATAAAGTCCAGACCCCACTTTGAAAAAGGTTGCTCAACTTCAACAGGATGAAGGGGAAGTGCAGCCAGCTTTTGTTTTCCAGTAAACAAGGCATAATTTTTGCACTTTCTAACCCAATCAAAAGCATCTTGATACAAACTAGGCCAGTAATATCCAGCTCTTAGAATCTTAAGAGCAATGGTTCTGGCAGCAAAGTGCTCAACAAAACTCCCATCATGAAATTCCTCTAGTATTTTCTCAATTTGATCATTTTCAACACATCTTAATAAAACACCATCATGATCTCTTCTATAAAGGACATTATCAATAACAACAAAAAGAAATAGCCTGGAGTCTATAGTACCTTCTTTTACTTCTCCCAAGGTTTTGAGGAAACTGGCCAGTGGCAAGATAGCACTTCATTTCTGTTATCCAGCTTGAGTTTTGTCTAGCTTCCCGACTCATCAAAACAACATCTTCCTCCTACTAGTTTGCATCTAAAACTTTCTCATTAAGTTCTTCACATAGTCCTTTTCCTCTAACTAGTTTGGTCACCTTGATCTATACATCATATTCCATAACTTTGGTGACCCAGCCAGCTCTCTTATGACTTAGGTCTTTGTTCAATAGAAAGTCCTTTATGCAAGGATGTGCAACCATCAGGTGCACTGTATTGTTAGACAAAAAATGTCTAAAATTCTTTAGACTTCTCATAATGGCCAATACATGCTTTTCTACAGGCAAATAATTTAGCTCATAGCCATATAGGCCCTGAATATAAAAAGCTACTGGTTGTTCTTGATTCTCAACATTATGTTGAACTAAAATGGTAGAAATGCTATCTTTATCCCCAAAAGCATATAATATAAAATCTCTAGAGAAGTCAGGATTTACCAATGTGGGAGCAGATGCAATTGCTTCCTTGATTTCTTCAAAGCTCCTTTTCCCTTCACTGGTCAAATGAAAGCTTGCATTCTTTTTGAGCATCTGAGTCATAGGCTTCAAGAGTGCAGCAACATTTGGGATAAATCTTCTTAAAAAGTTGATCCTTCCCAAGAAACTCTACAATCCCTTCTTGTGAGCTGGTAGGGGGAGAACTAGAATGGCCTTCACCCTCTCAGGATCAATAGTTGTTCCCCTTTTGGAGACAATGTGTCCCAGTAATCTTCCCTCGTGAATAGAAAAAACACATTTCTTTGGATTCAATGAGACCCCAAACTCTCTGCATCTTTCAAAAATATATCTAAGGTGCATCAAGTGGTCCTTTGTGTTGTTTGAAAAGATAGTTATATCATCCAGATATACCAGAACAAATCTATTCATTAAGCTAGCGAAAGCCATCTCCATGGCTTTTTGGAATGTGGCACCAGCATTTGATAACCCAAATGGCATCTTTCTGTATGCCATGGTGCCCCATTTGGTAGTGAAAGCTATCTTGTATTGATCTTCTTCTCTTACCAAGACCTAGTTATAACCAAAAAAGCCATCTAACAGAGAAAACCTATTAGATCTAGAAACATACTATAAAATCTACTCCATAGATGGTAATGGGTGATGGTCCTTTAGGGAAGCCCTATTAAGATCTCTAAAATCTACACATAGTCAGATCTCACCATTCTTCTTCCTAACTGGCACTAAGTTTGAGACCTAGGAGGTATGTTTAATAGGAAAGATAATATTAGCTTGAATCATTTTTATCAACTCTTCTTTCATTAGGACCTCTAACTTGGGATTAATAGGCCTTTGTTTCTACCTTACAGGCCTGGCTTGGGGCTCTAGTTCAATGGTGTGTTGGGCTAGATGAGGATCAAATCCCTTCAAATCATAGTATTCCCAAGCAAATACATCACTAAACTCCTGGCATAATGAAACAAAGGCTTGTGTTTCAGAATGAGTGCATACCTTTCCTAACTTGAGAAATTTTTTTTTGAGGACCTCCACAGATTGGTAGTGCTCCTCTTTAACTGTCATAATAGCCTTGTCACCTTTGAGTTGATCATCTAAATTGAATACAGACTCAAGTGTGACCAATCCTTTAGGCAATCTATTTCTTTTCAGCTGTAACATTTGATCATCATATTGATGAGCATGCTTGTTTTGGTTCACTCTAGAAAATTCAGCTTCTTTAATAAGAAAATTAACAATCTATTCATCATTCTCAAAAACTTTCCAGCTTACTTGATTATCTGGTATAGATGGTCTTACCAAGACCTTCACATGCTGAGAGCTAGGATCAGAGACACCCTTTGGAATATCATATTCTACTCCTATGGCAGCCAACTTGTCTGCTTGTGTATTCTGATTTCTAGGGATAGCAACTATATTAAAGGTGCAAAAACCTTCTATCAGGTCCCAAACTCTATGTTTATACATCTTCAATGTGTCATTCTTTGTGAGATTAGTGCCATGGATCTCATTGACCACTAACTCATTGTCACCAGTCACTTTCAAGTTCTTGATTCCTCTTTGTCTTGCCCATTCCAAACCATGTATCGATGTCTCATACTCTATTATTGGTACAGCTAAAAGAAAAATGTACAACAGAATAATATTTTTCTACCTCTGGAGAAATTAGGATAGCACCTCTACCTGAGCCCACTTTACTTCTAGCCCCATCAAAAGAAAGTTGCCACAAATCATCATCATGGTTGGTAGAATTTTTGTTCTCCTTTTTAATCAATTCTGGCATCACAATATCTCCTTCATGAATGATAAATGCTCCAATGCCAGCCACATCTATATTTTTAAAAGGATCCTCATTTTTTAAATTGTTTTCAGCCCACTCATCTAGTGCTATGTTAGGAAACTTTCTATCACTGATCTCAGGCTTAGAATCAATTGATTCTTGATCATGATACATCAAATTAGCATTTACAGGGCTTGGGGTATATGGTTCAACATGGGTTTTTGCAAAATTCTCAGATCTAATCCTGACCTTAGCTCCATACCTTGTCTTAAAATATAAGTGAGACCAATCAGCAGAGAGATATCACTATTGAGGGCTCTCAAATAATATAGGAAGGCATGTTGACTAGATGGCCTAATAGTAGCTCGTATTCTTTGCCAAGTTCTTTGAAATCTAATGTTAAAATCCATCATATATTCCTAAGGTTCCCTTTTGATAGTAGTTAGGTGCTCAACTAATGATAGATGGTCTGATTTATCTTCAAATTGATTGGTCAAGGATTGACTTAATGCATCCCAATCAGCAATAGAGCCAACCGGCAAAATTCTAAACCATTGCAATGCCTTGCCTCTAAAAGAGGCTGCCAACAATCTCACAGCAATGTTATCTTGAGTAATACGATGTAGGCCACAAAGGGATGCCACATCTCTTATGTGCTCAATGGCTGATGTTTGATCTTCTCTTGTAAAGGTAGGTAGACTTTTAAGGGCTGAGATAGGTATATCATCATGCTGCTACAAATGTAAAGCGCTACCTTGATTAAAAGCTACAAAAGGATGTACTCTAGGCTGGGCCATTAGTGGATTTAAGGGAGCTTGATATATTGGAACTTGAAAGACTGGAGTTTGGGTTACTGATATTTGAGGTGCTATTGAAACACTTGTAGGCTTATGAATAGGCTTAGGAGCAGATTTAGGGGTTTTAGATGTACCAGCTTGAGTTGCTTTAGGCTTCTTTTTGACAGGTGGTAGCTCTACATACACGAAAGGATTCTTACTCTGTCTGGTTGGAATTCCACTCATAAGCTTTTATATTGATCTGCATAAAACACCATTAGAGTCACCAAGTATGACTTCAAAACACTATCACTACTCATAGCAAACAATAACTTGCAATGTACTTCCTAGGAAATCAGACTCATTGAGTCTCTAGTACCACCGGGCATGCCAAAAAATGTTGTCATTGGGGATTGTACCCGTGATGGCTAAGTATAAAACTCAGCAATCCTATGAAACATGGGAATACACTCAAGATGTGGGACTACTTCTTGAGAATAGACCTCTAGATTAAGGGTCAGCTTCCCCATTTGTATCACCTGAACTGTACTAACTTTGAAAGGAAAGGGATAGAGGGATTGCATAAAATTGAGAGAACTAAATCTAACTTAGGTGATTCACCAAACTGAGTAGATCCACAATCTGAAACCAACTCACAATATAACTCCAGTACATAACAAGAACTCCACAACTCTTCCATATCTGATTTTCTTTTTAGAAAAAACAATCAGGTGCTGAATGTGAATGAGAAGGAAAGATAATTTTCACAACTCAACATAGTTAGATGCACATAGATTTGAAAACCTCCAAGGAAACCAATGCTTGCAAAATAATCAAATGAACATACTATCATGTAAAGGATCAGAATCAATCACATCACATAAAAACTAAGTTCATCAACCAACTCACAAACTATAGAAAAAGAAGGGAACAAATTTGCTATTAGCTAGAATAAAAGGAGCTACAATATCAGATTGCTTCACAAGAGCTACAAAATTCACCTCCTGAGAATGAGGGAATGAAGAACCCCACCTTCTATCACCTAAGTGAGAGGCATATATAGAAAATCTGGAGAATCTACAATAAACACCACCCCTCACCAAGAATAGAAAAGTCTCAGCCATGATCTCATCACTCTGAATTTTAGATGCCTAATTCCTGAGAATCTAGGGGGATGGGAAAAGTGGGGGCCCTAAAAATAGATGGTCAAAAGAAGACTATCCCACCACTAAGTCATGCAAAGTAAATGATATTTTGACAAGGCTTATAAAATGCCACATGTCAAATATCTTACAATGAGGCTCTTGCATTGACTTATAACATTAAAAAAATATTCCCCCTAAAATCAAGTGGATTTTAAATATATTTTGAGATATTCTCAACTCAAAAATTGAGGAAAATATCTAAAATATTTACACTTTAATTTAATCCACATGACATAAACATTTTGAGGATAATAGCCCCCCCATGCTAAAATACATGATTTTGATATAATACTTATGTCTTGAGCACCTATCAAAATAATTAAATATTTATCTCTAAAAGAGATAACTATATTAACATCTTTACATTAAAATGACCCATGCCCGGGAAAATCTAGCAAAGGGAGTTGAATAATTCTCAACCCTAGGGAAAAGGGAAGACAAAAGAATGGTATGTATCATTATGGAAATGCTTGAATGAAAATGACATCTTTTCTATTTACACAACCACTACAACTCAGCACCTGGCATCTACTAAACTTCACTACAAGCCGGATAGCAACTTTCCTCTTTTTGAAATAGAAACATCCACAACATCATCAACAACTTGATATCGAGGTAGGCACTATCATGATACATTTCATTTTACTGCATTTCTTTGTATTCTGAAATGGCACTGGTTATTACGTGGCATAGCACTATTTTTCTTCATCATTGATTGCATTTGTTGATAATGTTATATTCTTTGGTCACTGTTACAAACCCAGGCACTATGATTACAATCATGCATTTTCTTTTCAATATTGCTAGTCTTGAGTCTGCTATTATGGCTATGTGTTACTGTTTGAATCCTGTCAAACCTGGGCTAGGGCACTATCAAATTGCCATTCTCTACATTGTTTTAATAGGCCCAATGATCCAAATGCTAGGGCACATTTTTGAATCACTCTTGTTTGAATAAGCTCGAGAAACTAGGGCATCAACAACATTGTATATTGGTACTTCTAAATTATTTATTTATCCTTCTTTGTGACTGATGGCATTAGGGGCACAACACTAGTTCATTTGATTTCTCTATTAGTGTATATATTGTTGCTCCTCTATAGCATTGATACACTATTCATTTCATATCCTTTCACAATTTTCTTTACACATTCGCTGAACTAGGGCATCATCATTGTCGATACTGTATTTCCTAAAAGGTTGATATTGAATGAAACCCATGAAAACTTGGGCACGGTTGTCTCTATTTTCGATGAAGGAATTTGATATTGATTTTTCTATTTGTATTGAGAGTATCATGTTCATTGTTTACACATGAGCCTGATGCCGCTTTACTAGTGTGATCAATACTTATACAGCTTGAGAAACTGGCTAGGGCATCATATTATGTTGTTTGTTAATGCCTGTAGTTGTGGTTGATTCAAGGCCTGAGATCACATGCTTAAAATTTTTGTGTTAATGCATTTCTTTATTATCTTGTTGCCACTGTTAAGCTATATTCTCAAGGTCACTGGTTTGAATTTAGGCTCCATTGCATATTAACATGAACATTGTTATTTTGATAACCCGTGAGCAAGGCTAGGGTTTTCTACATTATCATACTCTTGTAATATAACAAGATGCTCTACTATCTAAGGCTTAGTTGCTATAATAGCATTGTTGTGTATATGAGAGGCTCGAGCATTGAAGTGATGTTGTTTATGTACTATATACATGTTCACTTTTCAATGTTTACTACCATGACACCCATGAATGTATCAGGGCCAAGAGGCTATCTTGGGCACTGTATCAATTTAACCTGTATTTATAACATTATGATTGCAAATGTTCTTCATTCATATTCTAATATTATTTGTTGGAAGCTGAGAGCATCCCTAAACTGATGTTGCTATTGATGTCCTAGTGTTATTGACAGTTGATGTACTATTTTATTGAAATCTATGAGATATGGCTTTGCTACTGTATAAAAACATTTAGGTGCTTACTATCATTAATGGCACCATGTAGAGACTTGAAGTCCCGTGAGCCATTTCTTGGACCTCAATTGATACACATTCCTTATGTTGTATACCCTAACACTCATGGCCATTTGGCACTAATTTGATTTGATGTATATATACACCCTAAGAAAACATTGCAATATATATATGTTCACTGTTTCCTTATTGATGCTTCTATGCATACTGTCTATGCTAGCACTATGTCAGGCATGTATATTCATCCTCTGCATTCTTATCAATGTTGGCATTATCACTGAGTCTTGAACCCGAGGGCTTGTTCAATCACTTTTCATTCATATGATACCATGCTCAGATGTTTTACATATTCATGATGTGTTGAGCTTTCCATTAGCTCACAATGCAGATTACAATTTTCATGTCATAGCATCATAGAATGCAGACATGAAACATATTTATGCCCTAAATGAAGCTTATGTCGAGCATCATCTATTGTACTTATCTGATTATGAGGATGTGTGGTTTTGATATATGTGCAATCTGAACACCTATGAAATAGAGTGCCCTATCTGATCCATAGACTCATGTACTTTTCTAATGGCTCTATTTTGTTCTTGATGTCATAAAGCCCTCTATTTCATTTCTTTATTGATTGATGTTGGATCATCTGACTATTCCCCATATGTATATAGTGTGTGCTCTTGGCCGTTGATGCAATCACCTGATAGGAAACTTGGATTTTTCCTATCATGATCTGCATCAAGGGCCCAGGTCATTCATGAAATCATTATGGATCAGCTCCCCTATATCTGCACATGAAACAAACATGTTAGTGAAAACATGGTTCCTCTTTTGGTTCTTTGGATTGCTCTCATGCACATGCCCTAAGCACAGCCTTTGTTAGAGGTGCATGACTGAGTGTGTGTATGCATTATTGTATTGTGATGTCAGGCATTGTTTAGATCCATTAGATCTAACCCAAAAAATTCTTCTTCTTCTTTTGCAAGTTCTGGATCACGGGAGCACACTAGGCATATAGAAGAATCAACACCTCATTACCAGGCAATGTCTGGTACCCCAATACAACCTCTTAATTAATGTATATTTACACTTATTCATTTATTTCTGGTAAAGGCTATGCTCATGGCCTGTGTGAGCCTAGATAGATGCTCTTTCCTTTTTAGCTCCTTTTACTTTTCTACTTAGAACAAAAATGATATAGATAGATGTATGTGTAGATGCAGATGCAATTCATTTCCTTTTCTTTTCCATGTATTGCAAAGAAATGAACACAAAATTAATCCAGACCACATAATAATGCAAACTAGGTTATTGTAGCTCATCTAGTAATTAGGCTCTTAAAATGTGTCAAAAATATGACAACCATAAATAGTTGAAATTTTGACTTAGTAAGGGTTCAAGTTTTCTTCTGAGAGCTAGTTCCATGAATGTTTTTCCTTGTATATATTGCCTTCTTCTCTACATATAGGGTTCCCTCTTTCCTCTTTGGTTTTGGAGAATATAATAAAAATTGTAATAGCTTGTCTTATGTATGAGATTCAATAAATTTGTACTATTATCAGATTGTTTCCATTTGAGTTTTAGACTTATTGATTGAAGAATCAAGGGTGTTTCAGCTTTTCTATTTGCATTTCCTTTGTGTCTACAATAGAGTTGTTTTCATAGAAGCAACTAGGTCTAGGACTATTTTTTAGATGTGTATGAGCTGGGGTATCAAGGGTATTTCATGCTTGTCTTTCAGTGGATGTTGATCAATGTATCACTAGTTTATAGTTCTCTTCTAAGGGGAGGGTTAAAATCCTTTGAATGAGTGATAGCACATTGGGATACACAAGTGGTTTGGTAATGTGTGATCTGATCAGTGGTGTATGTTGATGTCAGGCATCAATATATTTGAATGTATTGTTTTCTTGTTTCATAGATCTCTTTTGCAATGAGGTATTTTACTCTATTGCCCATTGGATAAAGCACTAGTCTATGAGAGACTAAGGGTATTTTAGGGGTCCATTCAACCCAACATCAATCATTCAAATCAAATACCTTTCCCTTTTATGTTGGTGGTAGTGGTAATAGAAGATCCATTCTAGGCTTTAGACTCATTCTATGCAAATAGGGCTATTGCATAAGAATTGGCTTCATTGGGGTATAGTATACCTAAAAGGGTTTGAATACTATTCCGCAATAATGTATCTGTAGGCCTATTGTTTATCATGAGGTGTCTTGAGTGTGCAGATAAGGTAATACCCACCTGAGTGATGTGGAGCTCAAAGAAGAAGGAGGATTCCTTTCAATCCTAATCAATTGGACTATTTTCTTGTCAAACTTGAGTGCATACCCTAAGAATGAAGCCAATATATTGATTCAAGTTTGGTCTTGCAAGGAAAAGAACCAACATGACCTATCTTTAAGCACTTAAATTATGTAAATTATAGTAGTTTAGGAACTTAGTGTAATACCCCAAAAATGGGCTATAAGTTCATTAACCTCCTACATCTACAAATTGAACGAAATCAACATCGAAGTCCTAATCTAAGGCACATCTACACATCATCAAATCCTAATTGATTATCTTAAATTCTGCATCGGGGAATATTCCTAATAATATTCCTAATCATCATAATTATCTTTAATTTTATAATTATTTGGCAATAAATCACATTTATCCTAAGTTTGATTAATTGAATATTTTCATATTTAATTAATTAGATTTAATATCTTGCCACTTAATTATGTAATTAAATTTAATTCTATCTATTATTAATTGTATTATTTAATTTTGACAATAAATCTAATATCTTATGAATAATTGATTAAATTCTTTGTGAGATCAATCTTTTTTTTTGCATATCATTCTTAGATAGTTTCATATCAAGTTTTTCATATAGATTAGTTTCATATAAGTTTTTCAATCTTATTACATAGAAAAATCTAAAAAAATAGATTAATTACATTCAATTCACATCTAGATCAATTGCATTCAAATCCTTCATTTAGGTGTCGTCTAGGTCACTGATCTTGATAACAATCTGAGAACATTAATCTCACACCTACTAGAAGGTAGTAAATCACTTGGTTAGATTAGATTTCAATTTTGCACGATTTTGATTATCACTAACCTCTAATGTTTTACTGAGTGTTGTGTCTACAGATCAGGTACAATTTTCACACACACATTTCTGGTGCCCACCATGGGGCCCTGAAATGGGTTTCCCTTCATTTCTATCAATTTTCTATCTTTTGAGGATAAGGGTTTCAAGGGTCCTGGTATACTCTGTAGGACGTTATTTTTCATTTCTTTTTTACCTGCAAAAAATAAAAATAAAATTTTTTAGCACTTTTTCTATCAAAACTATGATTTTTATCATTCTATCTGTACTTTCATACATCTCTGTATGAATTATCGTACGAGATTTCACACTGTGTCACACGAGATTTCTTTCTGTGCCGCGCGAAATTTCACTAGTATCATTATTTTTGTGCATGAAAAATAACTTTCTCACGCGAGACTGTACTTCCTCGTGTGAGATTTCATCCTTTGTCACATGAAATAGTGTTTCCTCACGTGGGACCGCATCCTGACTCGCGCGAGATTTCATCCTTTGTCACGTGAAATAGTGTTTCCTCGAATGGGACCGCATCTTGACTCATGCGAGATTTCATCCTTTGTCACACAAAATAGTGTTTCCTCGCACGAGACTGCATCCTGCCTCGCATGAGATTTTTCTACAAAGGCACAAAATTCACATATTTGTACTTTCAGATTATTGATTTCTAACGCTTACAGTTTTCTGTTGATTTGTCTTGATTTTGTACTTTTGGACATGTGCTAAATTCTAGATTGTAGAGCGTTGGACCTAAGGTATTCTCCTTCATCTATTAATATTTCAATTTGGACTTAAAATAAATCTCTTATGTGTCTGGCTTGTGTGCACCTTTTCATTCTTTTATCTATTTCTACACACTTGCATAATTGATACTAGGTTGTGACCCCTTAAGGATTCATTAAGTAGTCTTAGAATACTTGTGATTGATCTTGATTGCTATCTTGGGTTATTGGACTTGTTAATCTACCAGCCCCTCATTTCCGCCCCATGGTTGCAATCTCAGCGCCATAAAGGGGAGGGGTCAATAGGACAGAAGCGTTAAGTGTTCCACTTGGCAACCCTTTTATGCTTTTAGGAACTCACTTGTTTTCTAAGTTGGGGACTCATTTTCAGCTTGTGTGAGGTGTTAAGTGTTCCACCTTGTGGACTCATCTCATATTTTCCTTAAGCGTTAAATGTTCCTCTTTCTACTTTTTGGGTACTTTTGGTAGATTTGCTTTCGGGAATATATCTGTGCTCACATAGTAATTAGGCCCTATGAACACTATTTGTGATTCTTGAGAGATTGGATTCCTAGCGAAATCTTTCTTGATGACAAAATCCTTGTAGGTAGGGAGGATACTTAGTGCATTTCACATTCAACTTGGTTAGTGTGTCTTCTCTTATTGATCGATACATTCTCTCCTAGGAGAGGTTGATAGATCATGTGGGGTTGACATCACGAGCTTTGGTGAATCAAAATTGGTTAGTGCACCTTCTCTTATTGATTGATACATTCTCTCCCTAGAGAGGTTGATAGATCACGTGGATTTGGCATCATAGACCTTGGTGAAGCAAAACTTTGTCTTAGCGTGTCAGATTAATCTGCTTGCTTTGTTTGGGTTAAAAGTGAAAAGGTGTCAAAAACCTTGGATCTAGAGCCAAGTCCCCTTGTGATATACTATTGTGAGTCATCTTTAGAGAGGGTTAACCGTAGCAGACAATCCCTTCATAGGGAAAATTGCATTGATGGAACCTCAAGTGGTAATAGCCATTTTCACCATGGTAGTGACAGCCACTATATAAATGTCCTTGTGGAAGAAATCTCCATGGGTATGGTTCATTGTTGGGTTGTCAGATCTCCCTAGCTCCTCCTGAAGATTAAGTTCTTGGATGATGTCAAAACCCTGGTGCACTGGGATTGGAGTTCACCCCTTTGGATCATAAAATTTGTAGAGTCAAACCATTACTAAAAACCTTAGTGAGGCCAAATTTTCATTTTATAGGGTATATGTGCGTTATTGCAAAACATTTTTGGAATGTACACAATTAGCACTTTTGAGGATTAGAATGAATAAGTCACTTGATTTTTCATGTGCAAGGTTGCTTTTTCCCTTGTTCATTATTTTTAGACATGCTTTAAATCACTTGATTGCTATTTGGCATGCTTTTTTATCTATCTAGTTACTAAAAATGAACAAATCTGTTACAATCTTCAAATCTGGACATTGAAATTTGCAAATAATTCAAATCTGAAAACTCAAAATTTGCAAAATCTGAAGTCAAATTATTTTCTGGAGTCAAAAGTCATCTCAGGAAGTCAAAAGTCATATGATTTTTTCCAAGTGTCATTTTAGTACAGCCCATCTGCCGTATGATTGAGTACCCAGTGTCGTATGAGTTTTCATGCCAGCAAATTCTCAAAGTCAAAGTCTTGTAACTATCGTATGATATTTTCAACTATCATTTCATTGCTACCCAAAAGTCATATGAGTTTTCTCAAAGTGTCATTTCATTATTTCCCATCTACCATATGAGTCTACAAAGTGTCATTTGGAAAAATTTAGAAAAAGTGTCAGAAAGTTGTTAGAATTGCCAGATACCCAGCTTTTTCAGCCTATTTTCAAAATCTATCAAACAAATCACTATGTCAAGAATAGAGCAATAGCTATTGAGAATCAGTACACAAGAGGAAGAAGCTCTAATCACCGCTATGATGAAGCAGCTACAAGCTATGCAAGTCCAGCTTGACAAACTTGAGAAAGAAAAGGAACCTAAAGAGTTCTCCATGGAAACTCTATGCTCTTTTCCATTTGATAAAGAATTGTACATGTCACCATGCCCTTAGACAAAATGTGAGCAATGTGACAACCCTTATGATACTTCTTCCATAGAGAGTGACACATCAACCTTTGAAGACTATGATGACTATGATGATAGACAATATAATGATACCTATGACACCTCTGTTCCTAAGAATCCTCCTCATCGTTCATTCTTGCTTACTACAAATGGGCCATCACATTGGATAGATCATGATGGTGATCCATATGATTCTAATTTTGAAAGAGACTTTGATGGCTTTTGTGGACAATACCTTGATTGTGATCCATCTACTACTGCTGAGGACTATAAAATGCATCGTGCTATCTTGAAACATCAATATTATAAGGATCTCTCCTCTAAGAACTCTCAAACTAAAAATAAAGATTACACTCTCAAGAAAGATCATGTTAATGTTGGACCTTTGTCTTGTGATGGTTCCCTTCCATCCCCTACTTCCTCCAATACCCATACATTTCCTAAAGCTTCCGAGTCTTTCAAATCTTTCACAAAACCTTCATCCGACACAAGCCCTGATACTTTTCATGCGGTTCCCTATAGTTATCCTCCAAGGCTACCTCTTAAAGAAACTCAAGTTAACCTTCACTTGGCTGCAAATACTTTCAATAATGATAAACCTAAAGAGCCTATGCCTTCATATGCTATAATGCCTACTTTAGCTAGTCCTTCACCATCTTTGCAACAGTCTTCCATACAATCCCAACATGCTTCCTTGTCCTTAGAAGTGGCTCCATGTCAAGAGGACTCCAGAAATGATGAAGAAAAGAACATAAAGAAATATCAAGATCAAGAACCCTCCATGTCATCCAATCCCTTTCATGATGTCTCTTATCTTCCTCAGGGTTCTTTTGATCCTATAGACCCTTTTTCATGCATTTCACCATGTCTTAAGTCTTTTCCTAAGCAAGATCACACTACTACTTACACCATTGAGCTTACTGAAAATCAAAATAACCTTACTACACTTTCTCTTTTCAAAGATGATACTTCCATTAAGGTTGGTAAAAATGGTGTTGTCACTTCCAATGTTAAGCCTATTGAAAATCAAGAGAAAAATTATGCGCTTATGCTATCCAAAGATCCTTGTCAAGATCAAAGTATTTCATCTTCTTGTTCTACCACTCCATGTTCATTTCCACTTTCTACTCTTCCTAAGTCTTTGCAAGCTTTGAACAATCCTATCAAAGAAGGTTCTCATATTCAAGATGTCCATGATTCTATTGAAAATCCTAATGCTCACTCTAAAGATGTTGATATCCTTGGTTGTCATATAGATGTTGATGAACTTATTAATTATCCTTTTGCATATTCCACTTCCATCCTTGGACCTCTCCACCACTACTAAGGGCTTCACACCTTCCTTCCATCTTGGATCCTTATGTCCCTTCACTTTCCCCTCCTAATTCACCATCCATCTTGGGTCCTTACATCCCTCCATCTCCCATCTTTCCTCAAGATCAACATAGATGCATACCCTTGAAACCTTTTCATCCACCCACCCATCTAAACCGGTCATATCCTCCTTCCACAAGTCCCAAGTCTTTTGGAAGTAACTTGAATGTTCAATACAAGAAAAAGAAGCAATAAAAGAATCCATCAAAAAGATAAGATCACCATGTCTCCTCTAAACGACATGGAAGCATAAAGTCCAAAGAGATATCTAAGAAAAAAACTACAAGACAAGTATGGGTTCCAAAATTCATAATTAAAGATATTCTCTCCAAATTACCAAAAAGAAATGAAAAGCCTATGGCTATATGGATTCCAAAGTCTCTCTTGAAAGAGTCTGGTGTTGAGCAAAAAGTTAAGTTGACATTCAAGCTTCCAAAGGCTTCCACTTCATCTCCTTCCAAAAATATTTTTCCATTCCATGTGCCTAAACCACAACCTCTACTATCCATTCACCATATTCCTTCACGTATTCCTTCATTCACATTTCCTCCACCCTCTCGCCACCCTTCAAGGTGTGTGTTTACATTGATCTTGCCTTCCTTTCCATCTACCCTTTCACAATCCTTCCATTCATTATCCTTCTACCTTCTATCATTTTTCCTCATTTGCCTATTCCTTCTATCTTCCAACCTCACTCACTTTATATAAAACCTTATCCTCCATTTTTCTCTTCTATCTTCTTTTCCCTATCAGCATCTTTGAGCATATCATTTTTAATCCTTGGCATATCATGGTTTATCCTTTCAAGGAGCATTATCTAAAAGTTTGCCTTCTTCCAAAAATTCAAAAAGAAATTAAAAAAAAATAAAAATTGAAAATGTGCCTTGGTGAAAACCTAGAAACAAACACCTTGGTAGCAAAAGTAAAGAGAAATAAATTTATCCTATGGTGAAAACCACTCCCTTGTGGTGCCTTGGATAAGTACCATGATGAAAACCTGGCAAACAGGCATCATGTGTAGTTTTTCTACATATTTCATCCATTCCATCTTCTCTCTTTGATCTTGACAATGTTGATCTATACACGAACACTTGGCTATTTTGTGAGCTATCTTACGATGATCTTGTTTTCATTCCCTTCCTATTTAGCCTTCATGTCTATTTTGCTCGATTCATTTTCACCTATCGCTATCCTTTTCCCCTTTGGTCTTGATCTAATAAAAAAAGAGAAAAGAGAGTGAAACACGATGCTATGAAGTCTCTTGACATGTCTACTCTTTTGGACTACATCCTTTCCATCTTTGGCATTACGCTATTGTGACTTATCCTCTGATGGTCTTTCATTGCTTGTCCAAATGTGCTTTACATGACAATTTTTCCCTAGCTTGAGTATTCTTGAGGAGTTTTCCCTTGAGGATTTCTTCCCTTCATTAGCTTTCATTCTCTTATCTTCCATCTCTTCCACCAACTTGCCAATCCCTCTTGTTCTCCACCTTGCTAGACATTGGGACTACACGATATAATCTTGTTTGGGAGTTTGCAATGGAAAAAGATGCTATCAAGTATACCAAGTATCAGAACCAATATTGAAACCAATGTCAGAACCGCTATCAAAATGAGTATCAGAATAAGTATCAAAACAAGTATCAAAATTAGTATTAGAACCAATATCAAAACTAGTATCAAAATAAGTATCAGAACCAATATCAGAACTAGTATCAAAACAAGTATCAGAACAAGTATTAGAACCAGTATCACAACAAGTATCAGAACAAGTATCAAAACCAGTATCAGAACAAGTATCAGAACAAGTATCAGAACCAATATCAGAACAAGTATTTGAACAAGTATTAGAACACCTACTGTGGCAACACCTTTCACTTTAAATTATGGTTTTGAAGTGGTACTGTCTATTGAGGTTGAAATCCCATCACTAAGAATCAGAATGCATGGTCTAGTAACTGATGATGACTACAGAGTGTCTAGGTTACAAGAATTGGAACTACTAGATGAGCGCAGACAAGCATTGTATGATCATCTCAGAGCGTATCAGAAAAGAATGTCTAGAGGCTACAATAAGAAAGTCAGACATAGAGAATTTCAAGTTGGTGATCGAGTCTTGAGAGAAAATCCTAAAAATCAATCCCATCGAGAATGCAAGGGGAAGTTCAAACCCAACTGGCTGGGTCCCTTTGTCATCACTGTTACTTTTGGCTCTGGTGCTTATCAAATCTCAATGACTGAAGAAGAATAGCTTAGAGAACCAATCAACGTTCTCCATCTGATGAAATTCTACGCCTAAGGCATTTAGTCTATGGTAAAATATCCTGAAAAAATCTTAAAAATTTGAAAAAGTCCTGAAAAAATGAACATCTTAGTGAAAACCTAGCAATAGGCGCCTTGATGATTCACAAAAAAATAAAAAAATAAAAAAATACAAAGAAAAAAAAAAAAGAAAAAAAGTGCCTTGGTGAAAACCTGGAAACAGGCACTTTGGTAGCAAAAATAGAATCTCTGCCAAGATGGTGAAAACCTAGCAAATGGGTGCCACTTGTTCCAAATACTCCATCTATCAATGCAATCTTGGTCTTTCCCAGCTTTCAGTCTTGCTTTAGTTTTTACATATCTCCTAGTTTGTTTCTGCATTTTTAGTTTTCAATAAGTTGATCTGTACACCAATCAGCTCAAGCGTCTGTATCCTATCAATGCCTAAAACTTGGGGGCAATCAATGTCATATCCTATGGCCTCCAGTATATCTTAGATGTCTCATATCCAGTCAGAGTCCTTTGAAGCTTCATTTGAGTTAGTCAAGTCTGTCTTGTCTCCAAAAAGGATTTTGCATCTACAACAACGCAATCAAACGTCAAAATTCAACTGAAAACAATCTATGCTTTTTACATGCTTTTATCTCCTTGTATACTTACTGATTCGCATTGATATTTTTGCATATTGTGTCCCTTCGAGCTCTTCGATGATGTCCTTTATAGGATTTAGAGAGTGATGACTGGGGGCATAATCTTTTCTTTATTTTCTTCTTGTATGTGAAAATCTAACAACTTTGGAAATTTTGGATTGAAATGGTGTCCGACTATAGGAGCCTCTATCTCGAATTGGATGGCCATGCGTACCTCGACCATTGATACCCAGAAAATTCAAGGAAGTTTGATCTAACTATTGTCTTTTTGAGTAAGTTCTTTCTCCTACTATGGAACGCGATCTTGCCTAAGGATATGAACAATAAAGGGTCACTACGGGTAATTCACATTGGATTTATAATGATCTCTTGACTATTTGATGTGTTTACAATGCAAGGTGTATTTAGGTCATCATGATGTTTATGTTTTGATGCTAATACGAATTGCTATATCAAAATGGACATGATATTCAGGTCATCTTGGCATTTATGCTTTGATGCTTATATCTAATCCAACATTCTAAAAACAAAATCAATATTCATATGTCCATGGTTGCCTAGCCAGTGGATGTTGTATTGATTCTTGCACATACAAATCGATATTCATATGTCTATGGTTTCATAGCTAGTGGGCATTGTATTGATTTATCTGGTTACCTAAAAGTTCAATGATGATAACCAATCGACATATGATCAGTGAGTAGGTCCTAGGTCTTAGGTTGCATTTCATTTTGCATGTTGCATGATCTCACAATGGCTAAATGAACTTCAATGCTTAAATGATTCTTCAAATTGCATCTTCAAATCTAACAAGAGCTGAGTCTTACACGAAGGTTCCTCCAATGAAATAGCAAGTAGAATCCTTTTTCGGGATCAAAATCAAAATCTAAGATTGTTTATATTATTAACTAGCATATTCGACCTTCGATCATCACAAAAATCTAGTATTCAACTTAATTGATTATCTAACATCAAACTATCAAAATTTCAACTTGGTCAACCATGGTCAAACCTAGTCAAACTTGGTCTTTTGGGACCTTCCAACGATGCAGAATGCATTCTTCAATGTGTTTAACCACTTTTCCAATCAATTAACATGCTTCTGAACTCTCAACGCTGACTTTTCTTGTCAGATTTCAATTTTAATCCCAAAGGGGGCATGGTATTGCATATCATTCAAAGTCTGTAATCAAATTTGAAATCATATCTTTATGGAAATCATATCTTCCTTAGTAAACAAGATAACAATCACATCTAGTTACTAATTCATCAAAAGTCCTCATCGCTCGGGGCAAATCTATCATCACTTGGGGCATATCAGATTCATCAAGATCCATATCAATCTGGTATTCTCCTAATCTTGTAAACTATATCAATTTTTGCAACCATCAGATCATAGTGTTCTTTCCTTGGTTCTTCGGCAATTGAAGGGTTTGGATGTGATACCTGCTAGTTCTGCTAAGACAATCAAGTCTAGAATAGGTCACTCACTTCTTTGCAATCCTAAGGTTTGGAATCAGATGTTTTGACACTTTTTCGCAATCATAGGTTCATTTTCTATTATAGTGAACATTATCTTTGGTCATTCAGGACCTATTATCTCCATATCAAATCAATATCAATCAGCTTCTGTCTCATATCAATTATCAATTTCAAACATCAGTTTCATATCTTTATCAAACACAGACTTTCTTTGAACCACTGCGCTTCGCACAGTAATTCAAAGAGGGGCAAAATGTAATATCCCAAAAAATGGGCTATAAGTTCATTAACATCCTACATCTACAAATTGAATGAAATCAACATCAAAGTCCTAATCTAAGGCATATCTGCACATCATCAAATCCTAATTGATTATCTTAAATTCTACATCGGGGAATATTCCTAGTAATATTCTTAATCATCATAATTATCTTTAATTTTATAATTATTTGGCAATAAATTACATTTATCCTAAGTTTGATTAATTGAACATTTTCATATTTAGTTAATTAGATTTAATATCTTGCCACTTAATTGTGTAATTAAATTTAATTCTATCTAATATTAATTGTATTATTTAATTTTGACAATAAATCTAATATCTTATGAATAATTGATTAAATTCTTATTTAATTGATTAAAGGAAGTTGTCATTATTTAATAATATAATTTTTAATAAAAGTTTGGTAAAATAGTTAATTAACCCATAAATTAATTATTTTATTTCAAAAAGTAGTTAAGTTGAGAATAAATCACTTTATTTATTTATTAAATCATAATTATCCATGTGCACATTCAAGGACGAGTTAAACTCAAATTGGAAAATCAATGGAAGTTGTTAGCTTTTTGAAACTCAACATCTTTTTGAGTTTTAAAGTGGATCGAAACTTCTAATTCGAGTTGAACTATGCTTTTGCATGATTTTTGTGACTTAATTATCTTTATTTAAAAATAACTCAAAAATCAAGCTGAGTTATTTGAGTGATTTATGACTTTTTCCATGCACCTCCAAAGCCCTAGATTTCTATAAAATAAGGCTTAGCTCTGTTGGCATTAAGCAGGATTGCCACTAGTGACAACACTTATTTGCATTCTGAGTGCAAACCGAGCAGAACAGTGCAAACCGAGCAGGACAGTGCAAACCCAGTAACATTATGTCTACCGAGTCACAGGTATTTACCAAGTTCGAAACCTACCGAGTGGTTAGCATGAACCGAGCCTTCACTTCTACTGAGTGCATGACGATGCTGAGTAATGCAGTGGACGCCGAGTATCAGAAAGTCACTGAGTTAGTTTGCAGGAACCGTGTAACCATACTTGGGCTGACTTAGTAGCACTTATGTTTATTTGTCAAGCTGACTTTGTAATTGTAATTAATTGTTTAGACTTGTATATAAACAATATTGTAAAAATACCAAGATGTATGAATGTGAAATGAAAAAGAGAGAAAGGCAGAGATAAGCGAATTACAAAGGGCTACAGTAGTATAAGAAGTAGCAAAGATCTATCCATCACAGAAGGTGATCAGTACATCATCGAATCTCAATCAGCAAGTCTAGTTACAAGTAAGAAATCTACTGTTTCATCCTAACAGGTGAATCAGCTTGAAATCCTTTAACCGGGTAGACTTAACAGTCTTTGTAAAATCTCTTAACCGAGTGCATACTTCATTGTATGTTTGTAAAACCTCTAACAAGGTGGACCTAGCAGTCCTTATTCCTCCTAGCAGGGTAGATCATTAGAAGTGATCAATGTAAGCCTTAACCGGCCAACTTTATACTGTAGTATTAAAGCTTTGTGGGTTTCATCCCCACCCCAATTTTACTTTCTTTTGGAAGGTTTCTGGGTAACCAAATCTATGTGTCATTGTTGTGAATGCTTTTATGTTTCATGCTTTCTATATGCAAAAGGATAAAGTGAACTATATGTTAATACATTTGAAAGAAAATTTGAAGTTACTGATTCACCCCTCCCCTCTCAGTAACTTGGTTAATTCTTGAATATTTCCAACAATTGGTATCAGAGCTGAATTGGTTCTCAAGATAAAACTTAACTAGCTTGAGCAAAGATCCAGGATAATGGAGGTATTCAAACTGAACAAGGTGATTGAAAATGAAAAGCTAGATCTGGAAATGGCCATAGCTAAACTTAAAGAAGCAAAAGAACATCTTTCCCAATCCCTAAGAAGAAGGAAGGAACTTGAAAATCAGAAGAATGATCATAATTACATTGAAGAAAAGATTGAAGATCTTTTTCCCTCAGATAGCTCAGATGAAGCAAACAATGTTGTCAAAGAACTCCTAGAAAAGAATGGGTCTCTGCAGGAAGAAGTGAGAAAATTAAAAAGAGAACAAGAACTACACTCAATAAGATTTTGTGAGATCTTAGAACAAAGAAACAAGTTGAAAGATGAATTAGATGGAAGGAAAAATGAAGTCCAAAATAAAACCCTTCAGCTAGAAAACTTAATTGATCAGATCTCCCATACAAATGAGGAAATTCTGACTCTAAGATCAGAAATAGAAAGCACAAGAGAAGAACTAAGATTTGAAAAGCAAATTAATCTAAGATTTGTGGATGACCTAAACACTGAAAAACAAATCAATGAAAGAATGCTAAAGAGCCAAGAAGACTTAAATCAGCTGTATGATTGAAATCTTCATAGGCAAAAAGGAAAAGCAGGACTTGGATACAAAGGAGAAGGTGAATCTTCTAAGCAAGGTACTCAAAGAAATTAGAAACCTACTTGTAATCATTGTGGAAAAATAGGACATACTTCAAATAAATGTTGGAGCAATGAAAAAGCAGATTTCAATGGAAAATGCTACAACTGCAATCAGCATGGTCACAAAGCAAATGAATGCAGGGAAAAACCAAGATTCAAAGGTAATTGTCACAAATGCAACAAAAAAGGTCACAAGGCATCCGAGTGTAGATCCAAAACATTCAATCCAGCAGAAAAAATTATGAAAGCAATGTTTGGATGAGATTACAACACTTGGTGTAGATGTCATTACTATGGAGAATATGGACACATTGGCATGAACTGCATAAAACATCATCTAAGGAAAAGAGATATTACCATAAGATGTTTCAAATGCACTAAACTCGGTCATATAGCCAAAAATTGCATGAATGATAGTGAAGTTGAAGATGGAAAGAAGAATGAAGCAACTAAGGTCAGGAAATAGATGAGACAACAGTGGGTTCCTAAATCTACCGAGCAAACCAGTCCAAGTAATGGAATGGGTGGCTCTACCGACTCAAACTAAATTCCCAAGAAAGCACTGGAACTGTATTCTCATAGACAAATTTCAAGCAGTTCCAGAACTGAATTAAAAGAAAGAACTAAATCAGCATACAAGATGCAATAAGATCATAGGAAGGTCGGTATCAATTTTCACTAAGCAAGGTTGGGAGTGATCTAATATGATTACCGAGTGAGGTTAGAGCAATATGAATTCTCAAGTTCACCGAGTTGCGAAGTCTTTACCAAGAAATTAATTCATAGTGGGTGACAGTCTGTCAGAATTCATACCCTAATTTCTACCATGCATTAATGACAGAGTTGTAAACAAAAGGCAAGAAATCAAACTCATTCTTCACCGCGAACTTTAGCATTTTGAGAGAAGAAAATTTCCAAAGCAATCCAGCGATTCAAACACTTTTTTGAAAAGAATTCTCTGTGAGCTACCATGGCATCATCCAACACTTCAGCGAAGAAAGGATCATAAATGATAATCCAAGGGGAATGGAGAGCACCAGATTTGAAACTCGTGCCAGCAATTGCAGTAGCCCTAGACCCGAACGGAGCTCAATCTCAGATTCCTCCTAAGGTACTACTTGTTAACAATATTCGCAATCATTTCAATTATGCAATTCAAGAGATGGGAAACCTAGAGCTAGATATTGTGTGTGAGGAACTGTGTGTGAATGGTGTTCTAAAACCTGAGCACAAACATCTAGAAGACAAGGGATTAGTTCACATTGCACATTTACCTTGAAAATTTTGGGAGAAATGGGTTAGATACATTCTCAACCGTGTACATGAAGACAAGATTTGGCTTGAGCAACCCATAGAGATCACCAAGAAGATGATTCACCAAATCACCGGTCTTCCCATGTTAAACAAAGTTAAAACTACCAAAACCCTAGGTCGGCTGGAACTGGAGAAGAAAACCCTAGCCGAGTGGGACGGTAGAGGCATGAAAGTAAGTAGCATTACTGATGCTGAACTAAAGTTTGGAACACACATCATTGCCCATAAAATATACAGTTCAAGTCGACAAAATAGTGTTTCTTGCGAAGCCATAGACCTAGCATACAAAGTGGTCAAGAATAATTTATCATTTGACCTTGCAGATTTGTTGTTAAAATAGTTTAACAAGAACATGGAAAGCATTCAAACTTCCAAAAACAATCCATGTAAGTTTGGATCTCTACTGGTCTGTTTATTTTTCTATGTTCAAAAATTCTTCCCTTCCAAAGGAAAAGTAGTATGGAGAAAGGATGTGCCAGTTCTTTATGAGATAAATGAATATATTTCAGAAATGGGTGAAAATTTTGAGAACATCATGGATAGTTATTTTAAGTCTTTCAAGGAGAAAATGAATGATAGATTCTGGATTCCACAGAAGTTGGTGGAGGATTATAAGGATGATATTTGTTTTATGGTGGACTATGATAGAGTATACATTCAAGCAGCTAAACTGAGGATTGTACATGTAAAACCTCTTCCTTATGAGGTAAACATTGATGAAACAAAGAATATCATTGAAGCCCTCCTTAATCAGCCTGTTAATCCCAAAGCTCCATATTTTGGGACATATGAAGAAGAAAAAGTGAGAATTGAATTAAGTATAAAGCTTCCACAGGCAGTAAATAAAGGGAAAAAGAGGATAGCCAAAATGAAAATGCTAACCGAGGATAGAGGAGAAGACACTGAAGAAGAAGAGGAAAAGGATGAGAAAATAGAGGAACCAGAACCTGCAAAGAAGAAAGGAAAGGTATTCATTACCAAGGCACCTAAGCCTCCCACTACCATATTTACAAGGAGAAGTGCAAGGGGTAAGGCAGACAAAAAGGACAAAAATATAATATTCAAAAAGCCTCCTCTAACCCTTCAAGAGAAGATCAAACTTTTGAGAGAAGGATCAGGATCTGGAGTAAGTAATATAAAATCTTTAAAATATGAAACAAGATCAGAAACAGAACAAAAGGAGATTGAAGATGCTATCATTGAAAAGATGGGACAGTGGAAATACTCTCCTGATGAAATAGCCCCGCAGATTCCGGGAGCTTTATTAGATCCAATAAAAATGAGATGGGCCAATGCAAAGCAAACTGTAAAAGACATATTTGATCAAACCCTGAGACAGTTAATGCCCAGCTTGAAAAATGATGAAATAAAGAAGGCATTGAAGGAGAATGAAAATAAGATGACACTGAAGTTCAATACTTGTTTAATTCTGATTAACAATATTGAATCGGTTGTGAAGAGTGAAAATGTCACATGGAAGAACATATACCATCTTCACCAACTGAGTACTGAAATAGTTATAATAAAAGACATTAAAGATGACAGTGATGAACAGGAAGAAGCCACTGAGGTAGATGATACTATGAGGATAGCGGTAGAAGTCATTGCATCACTTCCTACCTCTCCAGCAAAAATTGCTACATCTAGCCTAGAGACATATTCAAGCATGGTTGTGACAACTTCAACATTTGTCCAATCACCTATAGCAACAATAGAAGTAACTACCATTTCTTCTACTGAGTTGCAGTCTCCTATTTCATCAAGTTTTCCAGTAGTAAGTATTCTA
The DNA here is from genome assembly GCA_027943335.1 of Chamaecyparis obtusa. Lineage (NCBI taxonomy): Eukaryota > Viridiplantae > Streptophyta > Pinopsida > Cupressales > Cupressaceae > Chamaecyparis > Chamaecyparis obtusa. The sequence goes on from BSBK01001816.1 coordinate 1,240,833, forward strand.
GTTTTTGATTCTACAAGTATAAATACTTTAAGTTCTCTAGTAGATAGTATACCATTCTCTATAGCCAGTCCTACTATGTCTACTGTCACTACTACTAAGGCATTAAGTATAGATAAGCCTAAGGCTCAATCGAGTATAAGATTTTTGGGCAAGAATATAGTAGAGGATATAGACCTAGATGAGGAAATAGAGATTCCAACATTGGATTTTGCAAATCTATCAGTGGATCAAATGCAAAATATAGGTGAAATCCTCCAAAGGAAAGTGAATCAAAAGAAGCTTAAAGAAGAGAGAGACAAGGAATATAAAATCATTAAGGATGCTAAGGACATTTTGTCAGAAGCATTAGGTATTGAAGTAGACTCCTCTCAACATGTTTTGTTACAATTAGCAGAAGCGGTAAATAAGTACAATGAGGATTCATCTGGGATAGACAAGTTAGTTGAAAAAGCCGAGAAGAAATTCAACAATAAAGTGCTTGGACACATTGCTCAGCATATAGCTATTAATCAAGTAGAATTGTCTTCAGTTTTGACAAACATTGAATCTTCCTATTCGAATGTTACCTCTCTTTTGGTCAAACTGTTCAATGTTGCCGAATTCACCAAGGATGTCAAGGATAAAATGAATAAAATTGATGAGGATTTGAAGATTAGCATATAGAAGCTGCAACTTGAACCAAGTTCAAACTTTGCTCATCACATGAAAATCTCATTCCTATTAAATATGCGGTCAGAACTACTAAAAGAAGACACAAGGATCCGGTCCACACTGCTAGACATTCAGAACATGATCCTTCCCATCATGAATACAATGTATAAGCACATTGAACATTCCAAAACATTAATTCATGACAATTAGTTCTCAATAGCAGATCACATGATTGAACTCTCTGTAGAAGTCTAAATTGCAATCCAAACATGCAAGATTATGCAAGAAAATTGGGACAGAACCCTGGCACTGATAATGAAAGTACATTCTATTTTTCTATCAAATTTTGGATCTCTCTTGTAAAACACTTGTATATACACCTTTGGTATTATCGCCAAAAAGGGGGAGATATGTATAGAAGAAAAAGTTAGTGCATTGAAAGGGGGAGACAATTTATAAAGCCCTATGACAAAGACAAATTTTGAAAAATCAAAATAAATCTCAGCATGGTTCATGTATATAAGTTTTGGGCAATAAGTGTTTTTGTCACTAATGTCAAAGGGGGAGATTGTTGGCATTAAGCATGATTGCCACTAGTGACAACACTTATTTTCATTCTGAGTGCAAACTGAGCAGAATAGTGCAAACTAAGTAGAACAGTGCAAACTAAGCAGAACAGTGCAAATCGAGCAGAACAGTGCAAATCGAGCAGAATAGTGCAAACCAAGCAGGATAGTGCAAACTGAGCAGGACAATGTAAACCGAGTAACATTATGTCTACTGAGTCACAAGTATTTACCGAGTTCAAAACCTACCAAGTGGTTAGTATGAACCAGGCCTTCACTTCTACCGAGTGCATGATGATGCCGAGTAATGCAGTGGACGCCGAGTATCAGAAAGTCACTGAGTTAGTTTACAGGAACCGTGTAACCATACTTGGGCTGACTTAGTAGCACTTATGTTTATTTGTCGAGCTGACTTTGTAATTGTAATTAATTGTTTAGACTTGTATATAAACAATATTGTAAAAATACCAAGATGTATGAATGTGAAATGAAAAAGAGAGAAAGGTAGAGATAAGCGAATTACAAAGGGCTACAGTAGTATAAGAAGTAGCAAAGATCTATCCATCATAGAAGGTGATCAGTACATCAATGAATCTCAATCAGCAAGTCTAGTTGCAAGTAAGAGATCTACTGTTTCATCCTAACAGGTGAATCAGCTTGAAATCCTTTAACTGGGTAGACTTAACAGTCTTTGTAAAATCTCTTAACCGAGTGCATACTTCATTGTATGTTTGTAAAACCTCTAACAAGGTGGACCTAGCAGTCCTTATTGCTCCTAGCAGGGCAGATCATCAGAAGTGATCAATGTAAGCCTTAACCGGCCAACTTTATACTGCAGTATTAAAGCTTTGTGGGTTTCATCCCCACCCCAGTTTTACTTTCTTTTGGAAGGTTTCTGGGTAACCAAATCTATGTGTCATTGTTGTGAATGCTTTTATGTTTCATGCTTTCTATATGCAAAAGGACAAAGTGAACTATATGTTAATACATCTGAAAGAAAATTTGAAGTTACTGATTCACCCCTCCCCTCTCAGTAACTTAGTTAATTCTTGAATATTTCCAACAAGCTCTTCATAATTCATCCACAAATTTGCACAATCACGCTGGAGAATTAAAATTTGGAGAATCAAAGCTCTTGCGAATCAACATCTTTGTGAGATCAATCTTTTTTTTTGCATATCATTCTTAGATAGTTTCATATCAAGTTTTTCATATAGATTAGTTTCATATCAGTTTTTCATTCTTATTGCATAGAAAAATCCAAAAAAATAGATTAATTGCATTCAATTCACATCTAGATAGATTGCATTCAAATCCTTCATTTAGGTGTCATCTAGGTCACTGATCTTGATAACAATCTGAGAACATTAATCTCGCACCTACTAGAAGGTAGTAAATCGCTTGGTTAGATTAGATTTCAATTTTGCATGATTTTGATTATCACTAACCTGTAATGTTTTACTGAGTGTTGTGTCTACAGATCAGGTACAATTTTCACACACACACTTAGCATTAGTGTAGAAGTAAATTTATGATGAATTAAGTCTTGCGCAGTTAATGTAAGGTAGTTTATGATGTACTAATGCTATGGTTAAGAGTGCAAAAGGAAATATTATGTTTTACGAGATTGCAAGAAGTTTTTGTTAGAAAGTAAAGATCCCCAAGATAACTGAGAGGGGGGGGTGAATTAGTTATCTGATAATTTATCCATTCAATAGCTTTAAACAATATAATCAATGTATTGATCAACCATAGAAAGATAATCATACACAATTGCACAATAACACAAGATATGTTAACTAGGGAACGTCTTGAAAAGAGTAAACCCCGGTGGGAGTGATGCCCACAAAATGATGCACTAATATGAAAGTTCCTTGTTAGAGGATGGACCCTGTTAGGAGTCTTATGAAATAAATTCAGTACATATAAATCCCTATTAGGAGATTTTGAATCCATGTTAAAAGATTCTATCCCGGTTAAGAGTTTATGGAAGACAGAAGGACCCACTGCTCAAACAGCTTCAAGGCAAGATCTCTGAACCCACTGTCCAAAAGATCTTAGAATTATTCAATAGAATAATATGAAATATATTACCTCCTTCACACTATTCCAAAATTGCACTCTCTGCTACACAAGATCACAATTCCAGATCTCTATACTCACAAGTCTTCCTTCATCACCGAATTAGCTCTTTTCTTCACTTCATGCATATATTCACATCTCACTCTTTATAGCACAAATTAAAATAAGGAAAAAATTCTTTCTTATATACCAAACTCAAATAATTAAAAATGAGTCAATCCTCAATTACAAAATAATAAATTCTACACGCTACACATAAAATTCACATAAAACTATCGACTTCCAGTTACGGTAACTTTCTCCAAACATATCCTCAAAGTTTGCACTATGAACCACATCATCATTAATGAGTCTCCAATATCCCTTTAACTACACAAAATCAGATTCCATCCCAGCTAAGAGATATCCTCTAATTTTTGAACATCGCTACATAGAAATACTGTCTAAACACTGCTTTCACCAAAATGCTCATAACTCTTACAAATGAATGAATTTCATTTTGTGCTATTAACCATAGGTTAATAACACACCAAAGAACAAACCATCAACTGTGCAAAATCCAATCTTCAATACAACATGTGTGCAAAACAAAACTATACCTACTTTCCTACTAATATCTAGAATATCACTGTGTTGACATCAATGACAATCCAAGTCATGAATGCAACAACAACTGCTACAGAATGACTACCAAAATAGTTTGCATTCATTCCTAATAGTTTTAAGTTTTGCAAGTTAACAAAAAAAACTTTTTGGAAAGAAGCGGCAAAAGAATTGAATGCGATGTCAGACTTAAGTGAGATTCAAGTGATAAAAGGTTATGATCAAAGTTATTTGTCTATCAAGCGAATTGAAGTGTTTAGAAGAGTAGAAAGCAGTGATTGGAAGCATTTTTTAGTGATTTGGTGAAAGATTGAAGCATTGAATCTACAGAAGCTCTAAAATCATGAATTTGAGATATTTATCTTGATAAATCTTTGAATTGGTATAAGAGATTAGAAGCAATCATAGATGTATCCTTAATTCACAATGTTAGAGATAAGAATAAACCTAGATTGAAGAAAGAACGAGTAGAACCCTTGGAAGATGATCCTAAGTTAGCACTATCATCCGTACCAGATGGAGTTTTTCATTTGGAAAATGTAAGAAGTTATCTTGGATGTAAGATTGAAACCCTAAGTGACAGTGACTTTACCAGTGAGTATCAAAAGATTTACAATCAAGATATGTCTTTGAAAAAAGGATATGAACATTTGAAAGACAATGAGATTGTTTGGTATTCATTGAAATATGATTTTGACAATGAAGAATGCACTAAGATCATTTTGAGTAGAATTCATAATGGGAAATTTTGGCTAGAGGATAGAGTAATGGACATTATTGTTGATTTGATTCATGATGCAATTGGATTATCTAAATCTGGTGCTATTCCCTTAAATGAGAAGAATATGAGGAAAATAGTTATTGATAATAGAGGTTCATCCTATAATGGTAGAGGAATTGTAATCAGTAAAATCAAGCAAGATGATGTGAGATATTTGTGCAAAATCCTAACCACTAAGTTTTGTGCAAATTCTAGAGAAGATGATATGGTAGCTGGTATGGTACATATAGCATATTTGATGTGTGTTGACAAGGTACCATTAGATATGTGTGAAATCCTAAGAATTCAATTATTTGAATACTTGGAGAAGATTAAGAAGACCAAGTATGCACAATTTAGATTTTCTTCTTTGATCACTTATATGTTTTTCCACCTATTAAGAAGATTTCCTTACACATTTACAGATGATTGGAATAATGGACAAAGCACTATGGAAAGAATCAATAAAGTATATTTGAAACATTTTATTGATCAAGTGAATGAAAGTACTATGTTGGTATTGAAGACATTTAAGAGATTGGTATCTAGCAGATCAAGGATTCCATAGTCTGTTGTGGAGAAATATAAAAATGATATATGTTTCATGGTTGACACTGACTTTACCTATATTGAAGTAGTGGAACCTAGAATTGAGTTCATAGACACTCTTTGCTATGAGATATCTGAGGCAGAGATAGAAGGATATGTTGGCAGGTTACTTAAGAGTAAGTTGGAAACCCAATGCAAGAGATTTGGAACATTTGAAGAAAACTTCAACCTTGCAAAAGCTATAATGGAAGAAAAGTAGTCTAAGAAGAGAGTGGACAACACTATAAAGAAAATATTAAAGAATTCTAGCATGACAAAGCATGAATTTGATATTGCAAAGAAGATAGCAGCAACAATTAGAGGTATTGAGTAGAAAGAAATCTTGTCTGTACCTCCCTTGTCATCAAGTGCAGTTGAGCATGAACCTACACAAGTAAAGGTGAAAGTTGAGGAACCTAAAGAAGAAAAAGAAACAAGGAAATCCACTAGATCCTCTTCTTCCACACCTAGCAAGAGAGTGAAGGAAAGTGCTATAGGATCTAGTAAGAGGCATAAAGTTTTGATGCCACCAATCCCTAGGAAAATGTATTAATTAAAGATGATGACACTATTGTGAAGAAGAAAGCATGGAAACCCAGAATTGAGAGAGTGAATGAAGAAATCATACAAGATGGACACTTTACTAAGATGAATAAGTACTATGATCTTTATGACTATTCTAAGAGATTGAATCTTGAAAATTATATTATTAAGTACATGATTCTGGCTAACAACAAGTTTGATACTATTCAGGGCAAGATTCCTGATGACCTATTCAAGAAGCTTGTTAACAAGAAAATGAGAGTACAAGAAGAAGATAAAACTATGAGAGAAAATATGGTGAAGAAACTATGTGTTGTGAAAGATGATGAGCATCTTAAATAGATTTTGAAGTCCCTTGGCACTCTTTTGAGGAGTAAGAGGAGAACAATTTTTTTAGTATAGTGTGGATACTGATCAGTCACCAAGTGGGAGATTGTTAGCTTATGGTGACTAATCAAGAAAGTACTATACACTTTTCCTCCGGACCTCGCCGGGGTTCAGGGCCGGGCCAGGCCCCGAGTGGGGGTTTGGGGGCGGCAGCCCCCAAGAGCAGGGGTTTGGGGGTGCAGCACCCGAGGAAATTTTTTTTTGAGGCCGACTACTTTTCGGTTATTTGGGCCGACTACTTATAACTCATTCTAACCCTAAAGCAGGAAAATATTGTATAATATGGCTTAGGGTTAGGGATTTTTCATGATGTATGATTTTAGTACTTGCGACAGAATTGGGCTGTAAGGGATTATGGATTGTAATCAGGTTGTAATCATTGGATAATAATAATATTGGACTCGCTGTTGGTGGACGTAGCCCAGGGATTGGGTGAACCTTGTTAAATCTGTGTGTCTTGTGTTCTATTCTATGTGGTTTATTATTTTTTGATATTAGTTATATTTGCACATAATTGTTATTTCTGCCTTGTTAATCCTAACAAGTGGTATTAGAGCCAGGTTATTTCATTCATTCTTTCATCTATTCTCTGAATCAGGTCTCACAAGTTAGTGGGAGAGTCTCTCGGTTAAGTGGGAGAAATGGCAGACGAGGGTAGGCTAAAGGTTGATAAGTTTAATGGGCAAAACTTCAAGTTATGGAAGATGCAAATGCAGGATTATCTCTATCAGAAGGATCTATGGCAGCCATTAGAGGGAGTAGCCAAGAAAGAGAAATCAATGTCTCAGGATGATTGGGATATTTTGGATAGGAAGGCACTAGGGAGTATTCATCTATGTCTGGCACAATTGGTGGCATTCAATATTACTGAAGCAAAGATAGCTAAAGATTTGATGGAAACCCTAGCGAAGTTGTATGAAAAGCCTTCAGCTTCAAACAAGGTATTTCTTATGAAGCATTTATTTAATATGAAAATGGTAGAAGGTGGATCAGTTACTGATCATTTGAATGAGTTTAATATAGTTACAAGTCAATTAACCTCAGTTAAAATTACTTTTGATGAAGAGGTTAGGGCTCTCTTGATTTTGTGTTCTTTGCTAGAAAGCTGGAATGGCTGTTAGTAATTCTGTTTCTGGTTCTAATACCCTAAATTATGATGATGTTATTGGTGTTATATTGAGTGAAGAAATTCATAGGAAAAGCTCAGGGGCATCCACATCGGGTAGTGTATTGAACACAGAAAGTAGAGGCAGAACAAGAGATAGAGGAAACAACTCTGGAAATCATGGGAAATCAAGAGGAAAATCAAAGGGAAAGAGGTCTGAATCTAAAGGGCCAAATGATTGTTGGTACTGTGGAAAACCAGGTCATAAGAAGAAAGATTGTTGGTCTCGAAAGAAAGATCAAGGAGACAAAAATGATGGAAACAAGGAGGCAAATGTGGTAAGTAACAAATCCGAGGAGGATGCTTTGCTCTTGTCCTTAAAAAGTATTGATGATTCATGGGTTTTAGATTCTGGGGCTTCATTTCATGCTACACCCCATAGAAGTTATTTTATTGATTATGTCCAAGGGGATTTTGGGCTAGTTTATTTGGGAGATAATGAACCCTGTCAAATTGTTGGAAAGGGAAAAATTAAGATTAAGTTGCAGAATGGGAATCATTGGCTACTACAAGAGGTAAGACATGTTCCAAGGCTGAGTAGGAATTTAATTTCAGCAGGGCAACTGGGTGATGAGGGTTGCACAGTTACTTTTAATGATAAAAATTGGAAGGTTTCAAAAGGTTCCTTAGTAGTAGCAAAAGGTGTGAAAGTAGGGACCTTATATCTTTGTACAGGTCATACTGTTCCTTCTACTTTAATTGTTTCAGAAGATAATGAATGTTCAGGAACAGTGGCTGCAGTTGAGCAGGAAGAACATCAAACTATTGCTGTAGATTCTGACACAGCACTGTGGCACAATAGACTCAGGCACATGAGTGAAAAAGGTATGAAATTACTTCATTCAAAGAAAGTTTTACCTGGTCTGAAATGTGTCAATATGGATTTCTATGAAAGTTGTGTTTATGGAAAACAAAAGAGAGTTAGTTTTGTGAAGAGTGGGAAGGAAAAGAAAAATGAGAGATTAGAGCTTGTGCATACAGATGTATGGGGACCAGCTCAGGTATCTTCCCTTGGTGGCTCTCTATATTATGTTACATTTATAGATGATGCAACAAGAAAAGTATGGATTTATTTCTTTAGACAGAAATCTGATGTATTTCAAACTTTTAAGAAATGGAAATGCTTGGTTGAGAATGAGACAGGTAAAAAGTTAAAATGTCTCAGATCTGATAATGGTGGTGAGTATTGCAGCACAGAATTTGAAGAATATTGTTCCTCTAATGGTATTCGTAGGTAGAAAACTGTACCAAGGACTCCACAAAAAAATGGAGTGGCTGAATGCATGAACAGGACAATAATGGAGCGTGCAAGGAGTATGAGGTTGCATGCTAGGCTGCCCAAAAATATGTGGGTAGAGGTAGTGAACACTGCTGTTTATTTAATCAATAGAGGCCCCTCTACTCCTTTGGACTGTGGTATTCCAGAGGAAGCATGGAGTGGTAAGAAGGTGAGTTATTCTTTTCTCAAAACCTTTGGTTGTGAAGCTTTTGCACTTATAGATTCTGAAAATAGAACCAAGCTGGAAGCTAAGTCAAAGAAATGTGTATTTGTTGGGTATGGCATTGATGAATTTGGTTATAGGCTTTGGGATTTTGAAAATCATAAAATTGTAAGAAGCAAGGATGTCATATTCAATGAGAAAGTATTGTACAAAGATCTGTTGCTGCAGCATGAGAAGAAAGAAAATGACTATGTAGTACTGGATGATACTCCACAAGTTCATGTTCCAGTAGTTCCTTATGCTCCACAACAACAGCAACAACAAATACCACACACCCCAGTGAGTGTTAGATGGTCAACAAGGCTAAGTAGACCTCCAGAAAGATTTTCTCCATCTTTGTATTCTATTCTATTAACAGATGCTGGTGAACCTGAATATTATAATGAAGCTGTACAGGTGGATACAAAGCTTCAGTGGGAGTCTGCAATGACAGATGAAATGGACTCTTTGCTGAAAAATCAGACATGGGATTTATGTAAGTTACCTGTAGATAAAAGGGCTTTACAGAATAAATGGGTTTACAGGATCAAAGAAGAGGATGGAGGTACCAAAAGATTTAAAGCCAGATTAGTCGTAAAAGGATTTGCACAGAAACATGGTATTGATTTTGATGAGATATTTTCTCCAGTTGTTAAAATGACTTCTATTCGTACTGTTTTAAGTATTGTGGCTACTGAAGATTTGCATTTAGAGCAACTTGATGTTAAAATAGCCTTTCTTCATGGTGATTTGGATGAAGAAATATATATGGTTTAGCCACAAGGATTTGAGGTCAAGGGTAAGGAGAATTTGGTGTGCAGATTGCAGAAAAGTTTATATGGCTTGAAGCAAGCACCTCGGCAATGGTATATTAAATTTGACACTTTTATGAATGGGCATGGATATAGTCGGTGTCATTCTGACCATTGTGTTTATTTTAAGAGGTTGGATGATGATAGCTACATTATTTTATGTTTATATGTTGATGATATGCTTGTAGCTGGGTCTAACATGGATCACATTAAGGGGTTGAAACAATAGTTAGCAAAATCTTTTGCTATGAAGGATTTGGGGGCAGAAAAACAAATCCTTGGTATGAAAATTTGTAGAGATAGGAAAAATAAGAAATTGTCTCTATCTCAGGCTGATTATATTGAGAAGGTGTTGCAACGTTTCTCTATGGAAAATGCCAAAGCTGTCAGCATACCTTTGCCTAGTCATTTGAAATTGACTAAGGATATGTGTCCCAAGACACCAGAAGAAGAGACTAAAATGTCTAAGGTACCTTATGCTTCAGCTGTAGGGAGCTTAATGTATGCTATGGTATGTACTAGGCCAGTTATTGCACACGCAGTGGGAGTCGTTAGCCGTTATATGAGTAACCCTAGTCTTGAGCATTGGAATGCAGTCAAATGGATTCTCAGATATTTGAGAGGCACATCCAGTAAGTGTTTACACTTTGGGGGTTCTACTACTACTGTACAAGGCTATGTTGACTCAGATTTGGTAGGAGATATAGATAGCAAGCGGAGTACTACAGGTTATATATTTACTGTTGGTGGGACAACAGTGAGTTGGATTTCTCGACTACAAAAGGTGGTTGCTTTATCCACTATAGAGGCAGAGTATGTTGCTGCTACAGAGGCAGCCAAGGAGATGATATGGCTTCAATTCTTCATGGAAGAATTGGGACATCCACAAAAGGATAATTTTCTACATATAGATAGCCAAAGTGCCATTCATCTTGCAAAGAATTCTGCTTTGCACTCAAAGACAAAACACATATAGTTGCGGTACCATTTCATTCGATTAGTTTTGGATGATGGACAGTTAAGGCTGGAAAAGATTCATACTGATGATAATCTAGTAGATATGTTTACAAAGGTAGTAACAAGGGAGAAGTTGAACTCATGTTCAGCTTCAGTTGGTCTTCTAGACTGAACAAAATAAAGGAACAGCTGATTCCACGGTGGTTCAATTCATGTGGGTAGCGGTATTGCTACAGGATTAGTCTCCAAGTGGGAGGTTTTTTAGTATAGTGTGGATACTGATCAGTCACCAAGTGGGAGATTGTTAGCTTATGGTGACTAATCAAGAAAGTACTATCCAGGAAAGTACTATACACTTTTCCTCCTGACCTCGCTGGGGTTCGGGGTCGGGCTAGGCCCCGAGCGGGGGTTTGGGGGTGGCAGCCCCCAAGAGCAGGGGTTTGGGGGTGCAGCCCCCGAGGAAATTTTTTTTTGAGGCTGACTACTTTTCGGTTATTTGGGCCGACTACTTATAACTCATTCTAACCCTAAAGCGGGAAAATATTGTATAATATGGCTTAGGGTTAGGGATTTTTCATGATGTATGATTTTAGTACTTGTGGAAGAATTGGGCTATAAGGGATTATGGATTGTAATCAGGTTGTAATCATTGGATAATAATAATATTGGACTCGCTGTTGGTGGACGTAGCCCAGGGATTGGGTGAACCACGTTAAATTTGTGTGTCTTGTGTTCTATTCTGTGTGGTTTATTATTTTCTGATATTAGTTATATTTGCACATAATTGTTATTTCTGCCTTGTTAATCCTAACACAATTTAGATCATGGCAGGACAGTATGAGCAACTGAGAATAGAAACCAAACAAGATATAATTAAAGTTATGGTAGAAATTGTTGGAGAGACTTAAGTTGCAATAGAGAAAGACAAAGAAGCAGAACAGGAGGATATTCCTTCTCCACCTTCTATAAATATTGAAGAAGAATCTATGAATTTTGAAGGTACAAATATTACTTTGGACATTGAAGAAAATGTATTTCAGAACTTAGAAAACATTGTTGACAATTCAACTCTTGATGAACCAGATAGAACTAAACAAGCAGAAAAAACCCAATTTATGAATGAAGAACCTAAAGAAACTAAGGTTGTAGTACCCCTTCCTACAAAAGATGACATCAGTCTTACTCCTAAGACTGAAAAGAAGAAAGAAGTTGGATCTTTATTTGAAGATTTAGGAAAGGAATTTGATGATGATGATCAGTTAGAATTGATCACTTCCCTGAATAAAATTATTGGTAAAAACAAGAAGGTAAAGAATCTTGAAGGTTTTCTGAAGGACTTAACTGAAAAGTTACAAGGTGTTGTAACCACACAGATTGTAGATGCAAACCCTTGAGAGAAAGAAAAGAAACTGATGACAACCTTTGATGATGAGTTTACAAATCTATTTGAGATTGTAAAGGTAAAGGCACAAGAAAAATATGAGGATGGAATGCTTTTGAATATCAGTCAAAATATCAGAAATGATGTCAATAGTCTTGATATCTATATCAAGGATTTGAGGAGACATTTGGGAATAGGAAAGCCTTTGTACATACAGTGTACAACACTAGATATTTTGGTAGTAGAAGAAGATAAGAAGATCAAGCTGAAGGAAGCAAAGATTCAAAATGAATCAAATGTTCTTTCTAATCCTAATGTGAAGATTAGTCATGTTGAGAAGAAAGTTCGGAAGCTGTATGATGAAATAAGAATTTTGTAAGATGAGAGGAATAGAAAAATGAGGAGACTCACTCTTCTGAGAGAACATACTTCCATGAAGATAAGTGTTATTGAAGAGAAGCTGGAAGAATGTCTTACAACTAGGATATCATTTCAGAAATTTAACTTTGAGACCCTTCAAGCATGTCAAATTGCAGTTTATGGACTGAGCACACTACTTAATGTGGTAGATTCCATCAAGAAGTCATGGGAAAAGGAGTTAGAAGCTATAAAAGTTGATTTTTTAGATTGTGTTGCAAGCCTACCGACTTTGCAATAAGACATTTAAGTTATAATATTTTGTGTTACAATTTTGTTAGCCTCCCTACTTTATTTTGTCATTGTTGTCAAAGGGGGAGAGATATATAGAAAATTGAGAATTATACAGAGTAGAAGATTGATAGTATTATGTATACTCTTAGGGTGAGTATTGCAATATATAATAATTATTTTTGAGGAGATATAAGGATAGTATATATCTCATACTATGGCCAATTTTGAGACAATTTTGAAATTTTGTTATTGTACACTTAGCCAATTTTCTCATACATTGCCACCAATGACAAAGGGGGAGATTGTTGGAAATTTAGCTAAAGTGAGTACATAGATGTTTTCATTATCACAACATATTATCCTCATGAAGATTGCACAAGTCATAAAGCAAGTATAGTAGAGCGCATCACAAATTTGTCTAACTATGAGACATTATTTTCACAGTGTACCAGGACACAATTTTTTTTTGCAACATTGACTGGAGTGAGTTTAGTGCTTTCACACTTGAACATAGACTCTATGATGGCTAATGATGACCCATCTTAGAGTGCAAGTCAGTATGGCATGTACAAAATTAGTTATGATAGTTTTACTGAAGACAATGTGAAGCTGACAGGACATAATTGGTAGAGTTAAGGGATTATTTTTTTTATCAAAATAATGACTTAACAATATAAAGGGATGACATCCTAGATGTTAACTCTTAGATAAAGATATATGGAAGCCAACCATGTAAATTTATTATCTTTAATAACTTGTATATATGTAGTATGTAATAGCAAGAAGAAGTGTAATGAGATGTGTAATATTGTAATGATATGATGTGACTGTAAGAGTAGTGAAAAGATAAAGATGCAAGAAGCATAAGGTTATGTACCTTAATCCATTTTTATAATTAGTATACATTGTATATTACTTGTTTGGGAAGTGGGCTCATCTGGTAATTAGGTTTTGTATTGACAACTCCTAACAGGGTTGAGGCTTCTAACAAGGCCTATAGTCCCTTAATCGGGACTGATACACTATATTCTTGTAATAGACTCTTAACAGGGTCAATATCCTTAATAGGATACTTTTGATTAGTGGATTTTTGTGGGTACCATCCCCACTGGGGTTTTCCATTGGCCAAGGTTTCCTCGAGAACAAATAATGTGTTATGAGTTCTTTGATGTTATTGCTATGCATGTTATTTAGTTTCTTATGTTATGCATGTGTGAAGAAAATATGTTATATCCATATTTGGGAAAAATATAAAATTTGTAGAATACTGATTCACCCCCCCCTCTCAATATTACCTATTTCTAACAAAGACTATGTCATATAAATTTTGATAACATAGTAAAGATAAGAAATTTAAAGGCAGTAAGAGATCTACCTAGCATAGCAAAGCTAGTTGATACTATATTCAGGGAATGTGTGATGGGGAATCATGTGATAAATTCATTCAGGAGTAAGCATTATTTAGTAGAGAACAATTTGGATCTGATTCATATAGACCTATGTGGTCCAACTCAAACAAGATCATACTATGGTGAAAGGTATTTCATTTTGTTTGTTGATGATTATACTAGGATGATATGGGTTGCACTCTTAATAGATAAGTCAAAAGCTTTTAAGAAGTTCAAAATATTCAAAGCTAAGGTTGAAAATGAATCTAGACTAAAGATAAAATGTTTTAGATTGGATAGAGGAGGAGAATTCACCTCTGATAGATTTTATGAGTACTGAGAAGAACATGGCATAAAGAGATAGTTAAGTGCACCTAGAACCCCTTAGTAGAATGGAATTGCAAAAAGAAGGAATAGGATCATTCTTGATACAGTGTGCACTATTATGATAAAAGGAAAAGTTGCACACACCTATTGGATAGATGTGTTCAATACAGTAGTCTATACCATCAATAGAATTCAATTAAGGCTTGGTTCAGACAAAACACCTTATGAGCTATGGTATGGTAATGTTCCCATAGTAAAATACTTTAGAATATTTGGAAGCAAGTGCTACATCAAGAGGGATGAAGCAGTAGGCAAGTTTGATGCAAGAAGTGATGAAGGTATTTTTCTTGGTTACTCTACTAAAAGTAAAGCTTATAGATGTTTATATTTAAGATTGAAAAAGATCATTGAAAGTACTCATGTAAAGATTGATGAAACATTTATGATTCAAGAAAGATGTCATGATTACTCACCCATCATTGAAGAAGAACCTAGACACTCTAATAGTGAGATAGTTATTGAAGAAATGTTTGATAGTATTAATGTGTTATTCAATGACCCTGAGACAAGTGAAGAAAATACTCCAAAGGCTGATGAGTTAGCATCACCTAAAGTTCCAATGTTTACATCAAGAAATCATTACAAGGAAGACATCATTGGAGATCAGAGCAGCAAAGTGTTAACAAGATCACAAGAAAAGAACTCAGCTAGAAATGAAGCGGTATGTTTACTATCTCAGATTGAACCTTTAAGTGTTAAAGATGCATGTAATAATTTAGATTGGCATGATGCTATGAAAGAAGAACTTGATCAAATTGTTAAGAATGACACTTGGGAATTGGTCCCTAGACCTAGTGATAAAAATGTGATTGGAACAAAGTAGATATTCAAAAACAAGATGAATGAAGATGGTACAATAGTAAGAAACAAAGAAAGATTAGTATGTAAAGGATATGCACAAAGAGAAGGCATTGATTATTTAGACACATTTTCACCCGTGAGTAGATTAGAAGCTATTAAGTTGTTGCTAGCCTATGCTATAGTTAAAAACTTCAAATTTTATCAGATGGATGTCAAATCAGCATTCTTGAATGGAGACTTGAAAGAAGAAGTATACATTGAGTAGCCTGAAGGATTCATCTTATCAGATAGACCTGATATGGTATGCAGATTGAAGAAGGCCCCCTATGGACTTAAGCAAGCCCCTGAAGCATGGTATGATAGACTAGATGGATATTTAACAAAGATTGGATTCAAGAAAGGAGCAGCAGATTGTAATCTATTCATTAAAGAGACATCTGAAGGTTTGCTACTTGTAGCTATATTTGTTGATGACATTATCTTTGGAGGTAATGACAAACTCAGTGCTGAATTTTCCAAAGAAATGTAGAATGAGTTCGAGATGAGTATGATTGGTCCTATCAAATAATTTTTGGAACTAAATGTGTAGCAGATAGAAAAATGAATTTTCATTAATCAATCAAAGTATGTGAAAGAGATACTAAAGAAATTCAAGATGGATGATTGCAAGATAGTAGGAACTCCTATGATCACTGGATGCAAGCTTACAAAGGAAGATGACTCACCAATAGTAGATATAACATTGTATAAGTCTATGATTGGTAAACTCATATATCTTACTCAGACTACACCTGATATTTCCAATGTAGTTGGCATAGTTGGAAGATTTGTAGTAGAGCCTACACAAAGTCACCTCATGGTAGTAAAGAGAATATTCAGATACTTGTAGGGCACTATAGATTATGGTCTATGGTATCCTAATTTAGAAAATTTTGAGCTTCATCTATAAACTAATGCAAATTGGGTTGGATGTGTTGATGATAGAAAGAGTACTTCAGGTGGAGAAGTGTTTCTTGGTGATAGACTTGTCACTTGTACAAGCAAGAAATAAAATTGTATTTCTCAGTCAACAACAAAAGTGGAGTATGTTGCAGCAGCCTTGAATTTATCTACAATAGTTTGGATCAAACAAATGATAAAAGATTTTGGAATTCAGATTGATTATCCTATTGTTATTCACTATCATAACACTAGCACTATAAATATGTCAAAGAACCTTGTGATGCATGAAAAGACAAAACACATTGAGATCAAGTATCACTTCCTAAGAGAAAAAGTGGCAAAAAAAGAAGTCAAGTTGAACTATGTGAGTGCTAAAGAATAGTTGGTAGATATATTCACAAATCCATTTCCTAAGGATACTTTTAAGTATCTCAAGGAGAAGTTGGGAGTCATTCCCTTCCTTGTTTCTACTTAGAAGAAAGAAGGAAAGGCATCAATCCTCAGGGACTGGTGGAAGCTTGACTACTCTACCTCTAGAGTAGTATCGGTGCTTAAAATAGATGACGACCTTTTCCATTGATTTCAAAGGGGGAGTATATATAGAGTCATGAAAATAGAAGTAAAAAATAGGAGTTATATACTAAGGGGGAGCAGCATTCAGTTATAATAGCAACACAGTTGAGGAAATGGAGAATATTAGAAAATATTGTAGCAGATGGAGGATTCATCTTTGGGGGATTTTTGAAGAGGAATGGAGAATGTTATAAAATAAATTTTCATTTGGGTTGGTGGTGGTTTTTCATTCCACATGTTGCCATCAATGCCAAAGGGGGAGATTGTTGGAGATTTGCCAACAGGCTAGTACTAACTATATGTTTGTCATTGATGACAACATATGGAAAGTAGCATGTGTGGAAGTCTTATGTAGTAAGATTTTAGTATATGTAGCATGAAAATGATATCAACATGATATCATGGGCACAGAGGTTAACTATTAGTACAGATAGTTATATAGCAGTTGGTGTCAGTAGTGTTCCTGATAGAGTAACAGATAGTGTTCTATGTATGGTTGTCCATATAGTTATCATGGAGCCTTGCATGCTTGGATATATGTTGAAGACATGTTATTGATGTTTTAATAATGGATGCCTAGTCTGATGATGAACGCAAGTGAAGTTATGTAGTCGCTATTGGCCAGTAGCAGTTTCCTGTGTTTGTTTAGAAGAGCCGATAGAGATTTTATTGGTTCTTGAGTTGCACCTATCTTGAGGGTATGCACCCTTGGATTTAAGCTTGGAAAAGTGTTATTTATGTTTATTTAAGAGTGCATGAGTTAATTCAGCTTACAGAGAAAGTTCCAATTGTTTTGGTAGAGCCGACAGTGTGTAGCGTGCGTCTACATTTATTTTATTAGACAGGTCCCATAATGAGTTGCATGCATAGTAGAGCTGAAAAAATGTTTTTTGGAGTCTATTATTATTTCTCTAATATGATTTCAAGGTGGTTCTAATAGGCTCACTTGATTATATCATTTAGAGGAAAGATATTTATAGGAAATCATTTGTGATTGCTAGTGTGTGGTTCATGGTTGATGAAGCAGAGTAGAGTAGAGTAGAGTGTGCAAAGTGTTGAACCATCAAAAGAAGGTCTATGTGACCAAGTAAAGTACTTGTGCTATTCATTAGAACTAATCCAGATAGCAGGTCAAAGCATAGTTCACCAAGATCTAGATATAATGTATATCTATTAATCAAAAGGTTGTAGCCTTCTCCCATTTGAGTAGTGAGCTCTCGGATAGCTTGTCCTCTCCCCTAATAGGGACAATTGTAAAAGACTCCTAATAGGGTCTGACCCTTAACTAGGTCTATTGTACTTAATATATTTTAAAGCTACTCCTAAAAGGGTAAATGATCTTCTAACAAGGATCATTATACACTAGTACATAATATTAGTGGGTATCAAGTCCCATTAGGGTTTTTACCTATTTGAGTTTCCCCGTAACCAAAATATTGTTGTTGTGTTCAAGTTTTCTTTAATTGTGTTTATGCTTTATTTTTAAGTATAATTAATTGGATAAAGAATTAAATCTTGTAAATAACTGATTCACCCCCCCCCCCCCCCTCTTAGTTATCTCTTGGGACTATTCCTAACACATGATACTCATACAAATCAGTAATGTTAAATATAGGTGATATATCCATGTCATCAGGCAACTCAATCTCATATGCATTTCCACTATCAAGTTTCCTTAGTATCTTGCAATGTCCAAACATCTTCATTTTTAGCTTTCCATATGTTCCAATAGGAAATCAACCTTTCTTCAAATGAGCCATTACTTTATCACCGACTATAAAAGTCTTATGTATTCTTGATCTATCAGCTCTTTCTTTTTATTTTTGATTACTTACTTCCAAATTTTGTTTCACATATTCATGCAATGTGTTCATGTACTCAGAAAACTTTACTCCTTCAACACTTCTCTTTCTTTCATCAACAATATCACTCAAATCATATATACCTCTCAGTTGTATGCCATTTACAATCTCAAAAGGTGTTTTTCCAGAACTCCTATTCACTAAATTATTGTATGCAAACTCTTCTTGTGCCAACAAATAATCTCAATTACTTGGTGTGTCTCCAACTAAACATTTGAAAAGATTTCCCAAACTTCTATTCACAACTTCTATCTATCCATCAGTTTGTGGGTGAAATGTAGAACTATATTTGAACTCGGTGCCAAACTTTCTCCAAAGGGTCTTCCAAAAGCATCCAACAAATTTACTATCTCGATTAGAGATAATACTCCTTGTTAATTCATGCAATCTAAAAATTTCCTTAAAGAAAAGATCTACTATATGTACTACATTCAATGTCTTTCTACAAGGTATAAAATGTGCCATTTTAGAAAATCTATCCACAATAACAAATACAAAATCATTACCTCTTATTGTCTTTGGTAAGGCAAGAACAAAATCCATACTAATGTCACTCCAAGGTTTCTCAGCAATAGAAATCTATGTATATGATCTAATATTCTGACTTGCTCCTTTTGCAACTTAACAAATTCCACAACTTTTCACAAATTTTTGAATATCTTTATACATCTATGGCCAAAAGTATTTATCCTTTAGCAAATTCAATGTCTTATCAACACCAAAATGTCCAGCCAAACCACTACTATGTTTCTCCTTTATCAAATTAGTTCTCATTGCTCCTCTCAGTATACACAACTGAATACCCTTAAACAACATACCTCCTTGAATAAAATATTCATCCCATTTAGTACTCAATTGATCTTGAATAGGTGCTCTACACTTTCTCCATGACTCAAAAAAATCAGGATCAAATTCATAAGAATCTTTCATATCATCAAAGCCAAGAACTTCAATTTTCATCTCAGTCATCAAAGATCTCCTTCTACTTAATGCATCAACAACTCGGTTAGTGACTCCACTCTTATGCTTTATCAAAAATGTATAACTCTACAAATACTCAACCCATTTCATATGTCTCTGATTCAACTTATTCTAACTACCCAAATACTATAAGGCCTTATGATTAGTATACAACACAAATTCACTCGGTATAAAATAATGTCTCCATTTCTTCAGTTCTTGAACAATAGCATAGAATTCTTGATCATACATAGAATATTTCCTTTTTTACATCATTCAACTTTTCACCAAATAAAGAAATTGGTTTACCTTCTTGATTCAATACAGCTCCTATTGCACTACCACTTGCGTCACATTCCACTTGAAATACCTTATTGAAATCAGGAAATGCCAAAAATTGCCAAACCATGAAATGATCTTACCTCACTAGCATTCTTAGTTGTAGGCCAATTCAAAATAGCTTCAACCTTTTCAAGATCCATTTTCAAACCATTAGCTGAAATCAAAAATCCCAAATACACAGTCTCCTCTTTCATGAATGAACACTTTTTTAGATTTATCAGAAACTTTTCTTCTTTCAATCTCTATAATACTTGTTTAACATCAAACAAATGTTCTTCTCTGGTCTTACTGAATATCAAAATATCATCAAGATATACAATCACAAACTTACCCAAGAATTTCTTCAAAAGCTCATTCATTAATCTCATAAAAGTACTTGGTGCATTAGTTAAACCAAAAGGCATAACCAACCACTTATACAAACCTTGTTTTATTTTGAAGGTAGTCTTCCATTCATCACCTTCTCTGATTTTAATCTGATGATATCCACTTTTCAAATCAATTTTGGTAAAATACTTTTCTCTAGTCAAACTATCTATTATGTCATCCATTATGGGTATAGGAAACCTATATTTCACTGTTATCTTGTTAATTACTCTAGAATCAATACACATTCACCATTATCCATTCTTCTTAGGTGCCTATACAGTAGGTACTAGACAAGGACTCAAAATTTCTCCAATCAAACCTTTTTGCAACAATTCTTGAATCTGTTGGTTCAATTCCTAATTCTTGATAGGTGTCAACTAATGTGATGCCTTATTCAGTAAACTAGCTCTAGGGATAAGATCCATGCAATGATCAATGCTTATCTTCAGTGGAAAACCATCAGGTACATTATCATAAATGATTTCACTATACTTGGTGAGTAACTTATCAATCTCATTAGGGACACTACCCTATGTTTTCTTACTCACTTTGTTAGGAATCACAGTAGAACATACATCATTCTTCTTTAAATCCTTAAAAAAATTTCTTCCTTCTATCAAGAAAACTCTCATAGATGTGAAAACATTACTAACAGGTTCCTCAATCAAAGGTAACAATATTTGTCTTTGCCCATCAGCCCAAATAGTATATTTATGCAATCTCCCATCATATATAGCATGTCTATCATATTGCCAAGGTCTACCCAATAAAATATGACAACAATCCATACGCATGATATCACATAATACCTTATCATAGTACTTTCCAATTTTCAAATTCACATAATATTGTTCACTTACCAAGAGTGTATGCTCATCTTTGATCCATGAAATCTGATAAGGCTTTGGATGTTCTAACTTTTTCAACTGCAATTTTGTGACCATTTCCTTAGATGTTAGATTCTCCGAGCTACCACTGTCAATGATTACCTTCCAAAATTTATCAAAAAATCTACATCTGGTCTTGAAAAAACTTTTCCTTACTGAAACTTCCTTATTACTTTAACTCCAAAGTTCTCTCCTTACCATCAAGTTATTTTCCTTCTCAGGTTCATCCGGTGACTCTTCTTGCACCAAAACATTTCTACTGTTACTGACCTTCTTACTTGCATGTGTACACTCAAATGATCTATGTCCTTCTTCTCCACAATTGTAACAAGTTCCTCAGAAATCACCTCTATTATATCTACCTTGGTAGTTACTGCCTCTACCTCTAGATGAATTTTCACATTTCCACTCAGTATTTCCTTTATCTAGAGTTGTCTTTTCAGGTTTAGATCTACTATTTTCACCATAAGATCTACCTCTTCCTCTAGGGAATCTACCACCTCTACCTCTTTGTCTTTTCTCATGTCTCTTATTCAATTTCTCCTCAACTTTCAATGTAAATTGATAAGCCTCTTCAATATTCTCCAATTTGACCAAAATAATTTCTTCTTGGATAGAAAATCTCAAACCATTCAGGTATATAGAAATTTTTTCCACCTCATCTTCATCATGTCTAGATCTGATATCTAATCTATAGAATTCCTTAGTATATTCTTTTACTAAGCTATCTTTCTTCCTCAAACTTTGCATTCATCTAACTAGGTTAATCTGATAATCACAAGGTAAGAACTTCCCTTTCAACTTATTCACCATTTTACTCCATACCTTGATTTTTTCTTTTCCTTTCCTCTTTCTATCTAGCTAAAGATGTCCCCACCATAAGGATACATGACTCTTCAACTTTGTGCTTGCAATTTTCACCTTCTTTTCCTCAGGTACATTTTCATATTCAAAATACTTTTCCATCTCACTGATCCAATCCACCAATTCATCAGAATCCAATTTTCCACTATACTCGGGAGGATTAAAGTGTGGTGTAGACTTTAGATTTGTCAAAGCCTTCAACAATATTTCCTCACCTTGATCCATCACTAGTGCAGGTTATACATCACCTTGTTCTTCCTCAATTTCATCATCACTAACATCTTCAAGATGTCTTCCTCTTCTCTTGGATGTTTCAACAGCTTCTAATCCAGTGAAAACTTGTCTCAACATGTCTACCAATCCTAGATCCACATCTCACCTCCCATGAACCATCTTGAAACCCTCTACAATTACAAGCCAGATCGCAATCTACTACCCCACAAAAATTCAACTAGGGTTCTACAAGAAGTAACCCTCAAACCTAGATTTGCAAACCTAGATCTAGATATCACCTCACTCTGATACCAAATGACACAAGGGAGGATGGGGAGAGGGGCCAAAGGTACACCCTAACTAGATCCACCTTGGAAAGATCACACATGAAAGAAACGACACACAATAGTGAGAGAGAGAGAATGAAGATACTTTCATATATTACTTCAATTTGATTCATACATGTCAGGTAGTAAGGCCTTCCCAGTTGAGGCTAGATATTACAATCAATTATTGAAGTCCTCCAACATGCGAGGATCTACCAACAATATCTAGTTTTCTATCTTCTATCCCAAAAATTGAGTCTCAAACTCTAACCAAAAAACTACATTTATACAAGAGGCTACCAAATCAAGTCAGCCTTCAGATCCACCATCAATGGAAGGAACAACCAGATCTAAGTCCACACACTTCCCAATGATAGATACCAACATTAAATCTGCAACCCAAATTAAATGCACAAGTTGGCCTCAATAGAAATCCAAAATAAATGACTCGATAAGAAAGGAAACTGAGTGCTAGGGATATTTATCAAGTGCTAAAGAGATAACCGACCAACACTGGTAAACAAAGGAAACTAGACAATACTGAACCAACTCGGTCAAAGAAGGAACCAAGCAACATAGAAAACTTCAAACATTTTTTTGGTGACATAGGATTTCCAAGGACCCAAGATGCTCCTACATCATAGTACCTCAGAACTGACCTCATACTCCATAGGGTAGCATGATTTCTTCCTAGCTCAACTACTTCAAAGCATACATAGTCAGTTTCAACCAAGAAACAAATTGTGTCTTTGTATTTCTCAACTATCTCCTTAGGTATCATGTACCTATCTTTCATTTTCCTTTGAATAATTTTGGTCATTGCAAATAATTCACCATCTAACCATTTCTTATCTTGTCTTCATTATCTTTTTGAGATTGATATACCAGTAGGTACATTGTCCTTCCATGCTCTAGGGTGAATTCCAGGAAAAATTTTGTGTAATGTGGATGTACATGTGAACCAAAAGTGATCCAAACTTGAATGCCTTTGACTTGTCCTTGTTTATAATCTTTACATTTTACAAGAACTATTGTGCTAGGATCTTGCAAAGGTTATATTTTTTGTTTTCCTTAACCATTTTGTATGCCATCATTATTACTCCTATTGACACAGAAGTAGGTCTGTTGTTGTAGAACAATTTGTAACCTAGTAGCATTGGTACCAATCTCATGTCTTATAGATAGATTTAATTCACTGTCATCACTCTCTTATCCCACTTAGAATGTTTTAGGTTTGTTGGAGCTCAAAAATTCTAAATGTTTTTTGAGTCTATATTTTGCAAAATTTGTCTAAGTGTCAGAATTCCACCTCTGAAATTCATTTAAAGATTCCCGGTTTGAGTGCATAGATTATAGGACCTGCTGTTCTTCATGATGAGTCACTTAGATAGTGTTTTCATCACCCATAATTTGACATATTTAATAGGTTTGAGGTCCTATTTTTCAGTTTTGACATGTTTTAAAAGTGGTCATTTGAAGGTGTTCCCGAAAATCTGCATAAAGTGTGTTTCCTGATTTTCACTAAATAGCCCACTTTGGAAGAATGTATCTTTTTCCAAATGATTATTGATAACATACGGGTTGTTTCATCATGCTATAGGCATGAGAAAGAGTGTTCATATCCATTTTTATCCCCCCATGTGCCTATTTGACCTGTTTACCAAAGCCATTTAATTTGCAGATTGTTATGTTTTATTAAGTGTGCATTGTCTAGTTTTCTAAGTGGTCTTCTTTGAGGCTTTGTAGTTTGCACCCGGTTCTTGGTCAAGTATAATTGAGAGTTTTTCTACATTGTAAACCTGGAAGTGTACTTTCTTGAAGAATTTTGAGCCTCTTCCAATCCATTTAGTCACTTTCCTTGGCCATTTCTAAATTAGTTTTCAACATATTTCACTAGGTTCACCCTGAATCTTTATAACAAGTTGACTTTGGTGTTTATTGGTTTTTCACCACTTGATATTTTGGGCATGTTAATAATGGATTCATTACCATTATGTGGGAGTGATTTGGTCTCCAAGTTATCATTTTGTGAAGGTTTCTATGGGTGAGATTCTGAGACCAGTTCTGGAGGTGACTTATGCAGTTTGATGGTGCAGACTGAACTAGTTTTTTCAAGTGCTATGTTTGATCATTAAAATATTTGGGCTCAAATATTTCTGAGCAATCTCCTTTGGTGAGTCTTCTTACATTTTGGAGGCCAATATGAGTTTTGAATGTCATGCTCTAGTAAGGTCCTTTGGTTAGATTTCAAGGAAAATCTTGGGGGTCAGTTAGTGTTACTTGTTAGCTTTTTAGACATAGACTGAATTGGATAATGTTATCAAAATTTTAATGCACCATGGTCTTGTCTTCATCGTATGTTTGCACTTTGGATGTGTGAGATAAAAGTTGAGGTTTAAAGGTAGTTGATCCTTTTTTCAAGTTCTTCTAGGTCATTATTGATGCAAGAGCATCCTGGGTGTAAGAGCAATCTTGCATCACCCAAAAATATTTCTGGTTTCTTTTTCAATAAGGGCTATCTTATGCAAAGATTCTATTTATGGAAACTTACTATTTTTAGTAAGTTGGTCAAACGATCTCAGAATGTTCTGATTTCATAGTTGGAGGTTCATCTCAGTCATTTCAGCCTACCAGTTGAGTTTCATTGCCACATCATCAGTATCGGTGAAGTTATTGAGGCTTTTGGGTATGAAATCTTTCAGGTAAATTTTGAAGGCCTTAGAGGCTCCGGATCGCAATCGACCCCTGACTAACTAGCGCTAGCACATGTCAGGCACTATAGATCTCATCATGGAATTTTTGCAAAGTGGTTACAATAGAAAAATAGAGTTACAGTTAAAAAGTTATGGCCTTCAGAAGTTGGGTTACCTAAAATCATATTTTGTATTTCTTTTGAGCTGACCCTATTGTAATAATTGTGAAAAATAAATAATTCTATGTTTAGTCAGCCTAAAGGGCTAAATTTCTAGAACCTTCTCGGGTGGTGGAAATTGCCTATATAAGAAAGGTCTGTAGTGTTGTCTTAGGTAGTTCAGAGCAGTTCAAAGTAGTTCTAGGTAATCATTTGAGGCTTTGTCCCTCAGAATATTGTAAGGAAGATGCCCATGTGGCTTTGCATATTGTAATTCTAAAATTTTGTAATTCCACATTTGTGGAGATAATAAGAAGCCCATTTTATGTTCTTGCAAATTATTGTTGCTCTCTATTTTTGTTGCCTATTTGTGGTATTAAGGGGAGCACCCTTCATCAAGTGGTATTAGAGTAGGAGTTCCTGAGTGTAAATAGATCACCGAATGTGAGGTAGTTTGTACCAGGACCATAGGTTAGGGTTTTTGTGTAAACAAATCATTAACTATGAGGAAGTTTGCAGTAGGACTGTGGTTAGGGTTTCAGCGATATGCATGAAAATACCTGCATGAAGGGAATGTGGCAAAAGAGTTGGTGCTGTCACACTTGAGGTTAGAGAGCTCTAGAGACAAGTGCGAGCATTGCAAGAAGAGATTCATAGGGGAATGAATCTTAATGTTAGAGATGAAAGTGAGGACAAAGCTAAAGAAGGAATTGATGATCAAGAAGTAGAAGTCAAAGTTTTGAATCAAGAGAAAGAAAGGCTTTTCCAGGCCATTTCCAAGATCGGGAAAAGACCTAAGATCAAGGTTCCTACATTTTTAGGGAATCTTAACCCAGAGGAATTGATCGACTAGATCAATGAATTTGAAGAATATTTTGGGTATGAAGATATTAAGGATCTTGATCGGGTCAAGTTTGTGAAGGCTAGACTGAAGGGTCATGCGAAGATCTCATGGCAAGAGATTCAATTGGAGTGAAATAGAAGAGGAAAGGATAAAATCACAAGATGGGATTGGATGGTGGATAAATTGAAGTGAGAGTTCATTCTTGTTGATTATGAAGTTGACCTACTAAAGAAAATATAAAGTTTGAAGCAAGCAGGAAGAGCTGTTCAAGAGTATACGGAGGATTTCTATTGAATCCTCATTAGAACAAGCCATGCAGAAGCTAACAAGGAGAAATTTTCCCGTTACCTTAATGGGTTAAGGCTAAGCATTCAGGAGGAGTTGAATCTAGTTTGAATGAACAGTATTGAAGAGGCATACCAGTTTTCCCTTAAGGTAGAGGAAAAGTTGAGCAAGAAATTTGAAAGAAGACAAAGCGAAAGAGGTCATGATGGAAGATCTGGTGGATAGTCATATGGAGATTGAAATGAAGATCCGAAAAAGTAGGATGAGGCCAGTAATAGTCAAAATTAGAGAGGAGATAATTTCAATCATTTCCATGATCAGAAAAATAGAGATCAGAGAGGAAGAGGAAGAGGACAAGGATCTGGAGAGGAGTCTTTCATGGAACATGTTTTCACTATGGGGAAGAAGGTCATAGGGCATTTGAGTGTCCTCAATGCCAAGGAAGGATAGATAGGAGGAATGAAAGCCAAACCAGAGTTGAACATGCAGATGAAGATGCCAGATTATCACATTCTAAAGATGATGAAAGAGGAGAAATGCTAATTAACAGGAGGGTCCTGCTGATTGGGGAGAATGAACATGAGCAAAGAAGAAGCCTGTTTTGCATCAGGTGCAAGTGTGAAGGTAAATGTTGTGATGTGATTATTGATAGCGAAAGCACTAAAAATTTGGTGTCAGAAGAGATGGTGAAAAAGTTGAAGCTCAAGAGAGAGAAACACCCACATCCATATCAGATTTCCTAGGTGCAGGATGACGACAAGGTCATGGTCAGTGAACATTGCCTAGTGAAGTTCAAGATTGGTAGATACGATGATGAGGTACTATGTGATATCATACCTATGGATGCATGTCATATGTTTATGGGTAGACCATGGTAGTTTGACAGGCATGTTGTACATGATGGTCATGAAAATACCTATTCCCTAACAAAGGATGGAGTATGACATAAGCTAAAACCATTGAAGAAAACTAAAGAAAATGTATGTGGTAATGCAAGAATAACTTTTGTTGATAGAGGAAATTTCTTTGATGCTATGCAGCATGAGCATGTGTGTTTTACCTTAATTCCAAAGGCTAGGGAAGAGGAAGTAGAAGGTGTACCTATAGAAGTTGCAGAATTATTGAATGAGTTTCAGGATATTGTATTCGATGTGTCTGATGGATTACCACTAGTAAGAAAGATCAGTCATTAGATGAACTTGATTCCAGGAGCTAGTTTGCCAAATAAGGTAGCACACAGAACAACACTAGCAAAAAGTGAAGAGTTGAAGATAGATTTGAAGTTTGGTTCATCACATCATCCATAGATTGTATATCAAAGTAGTCCTAGAAATACATCTGAGTTGAGAAAGATGGATAAAGGAGAGATAAGTAGTGCTGAAGCTGAGGATTTTGTAGAACATTTGAAAAACATCCATGAGGAGGTGAGGAAGCACATTTCCAAGATGAATGCGTGGTATAAGGCTAAGGTAGATGAGAAAAGAAGACATAAGGAATTTCAGGTTAGAGATGAAGTCATGGTTCATTTGAGGAAGGAGAGATTTCCAGTTGGTACATATAACAAGTTAAAAGGGAAGAAGTTTGGGCCATGTAAGATACTGAAGAAGCATGATTCTGGAAATGCCTATGAGGTCAAGTTTCCTATAGAGCTGAATATTTCACAAGTATTTAACATTTCAAATTTGAATGAGTATCATGATTAAAGATGAGATCACAACAGAACAGTGGAGTATTCCAGCAACTAGTTCAGATACCAAGGAGATTGAGGATATACTCTATAGTCATGTTGGCAGAAACACAAGGAACATGACATATGAAGAATATATGGTCAAATGGAAATGATGACCTATTGAAGATTCATCATGGCTGACAAGGGAGTGGGTTAACCATCTTGGTTTTCCTCTTCACATCTAAGTCGTGATAGTGTCACTTCTCAAATTACCTTGGGTGTCTGATGCAGGAGCATCCTGGGTGTAAGACAAATCTTGCATCACCCAAAAATATTTCTAGTTTCTTTTTCAATAAAGGTTATCTTATACAGAGCTTCTATTTATGGAAACTTACTATTTTTAGTAAGTTCATCATACAATCTCAGAATGTTCTGATTTCACAGTTGGAGGTTCATCTCAGTCATTTCAGCCTACTAGTTGAGTTTCATTGCCACATCATCAGTATTGGTGAATTTATTAAGGTTTTTGGGTACAAAATATTTTAGGTCAATTTTGAAGGCCTTAGAGGCTCTGGATCATGATCAACCCCCAGCTAACAAGCGCTAGCACGTGTCAGGCACTATAGATCTCGTCATGGCATTTTTGAAAAATGGCTACAATAGAAAAATAGAGTTACGATTAAAAATTTATGGCCTCCGAAAGTTGGGTTACCTAAAATCATAGTTTGTATTTCTTTTGAGCCAACCCTATTGTAATAATTGTGAAAAATAAATAATTCTATGTTTAGTCAGCCTAAAGGGCTAAATTTATGGAACCTTCTCAGGTGGTGGAAATTGCCTATATAAGAAAGGTTTGTAGTGTTGTCTTAGGTAGTTCAAAGTAGTTCAAAGTAGTTTTGGGTAATCATTTAAGGCTTTTTCCCTTAGAATATTCTAGGGAAAATGTCCATGTGGCTTTGCATATTGTAATTCTAAAAGTTTGTAATTCCACATTTGTGGAGATAATAAGAAGCCCATTTTCTATTCTTGCAAATTGTTTTTGTTCTTTGTTTCTGTTGTGTGTTTGCAGTATTAAGGGGAGCACCCTTCATCAAGTGGTATCAAAGTAGGAGTTCCTGAGTGTAAACAGATCACCGACTGTGAGGTAGTTTGCTCCAGGACCGTGGGTTAGGGTTTCTATGTAAATAGATCAGTGACTATGAGGTAGTTTGCACCAGGACCATGGTTAGGGTTTTAGCAATACATATGAAAATTCCTCCATAAAAGGAACATGGTGGAAGAGTTGGTGTTGTGACACCTGAGGTTAGAGAGCTCTAGAAACAAGTGCAAGAATTGTAAGAAGAGATTCATAGAGGAATGAATCTTAATGTTAGAGATGAAAGTGAGGATGGAGCCGAAGAAGGAATTGATGATCAAGAAGTAGAAGTAGAAGTTTTGAATCAAGAGGAAGAAAGGCATTTTCAGACAATTTCCAAGATCGAGAAAAGACCTAAGATCGAGGATCCTATGGTTTCATGGAATCTTAACCCAGAGGAATTGATCGACTAGATCAATGAATGTGAAGAATATTTTGAGTATGAAGATATTGAGGATCCTGATTGGGTCAAGTTTGCGAAGGCCAGAATGAAGGGTCATGCAAAGATCTAGTGGCAAGAAATTCAATTAGAGTGAAATAGAAGAGGAAATGATAAAATCACAAGATGGGATCAGATGGTGGATAAATTGAACTGATAGTTCATTCCTGTTGATTATGAACTTGACCTACTAAAGAAAATACAAGTTTTGAAGCAAGCAGGAAGATCTATTCAGGAGTATATAGAGGAGTTCTATCAAATCCTCATTAGAATAGGCCATGCAAAAGCTGACAAGGAGAAAGTTGCCTGTTACCTTAATGGATTAAGATCGAGCATTCAGGAGGAGTTGAATTTTGTTCAAATGAATAGTATTGAAGAGGCATACCAGTTTTCCCTTAAAGTAGAGGAAAAGTTGAGCAAGAAATTTAAAAGAAGACAAAGCAGAAGAGGTGGTGATGGAAGATCTGGTGGATGGTCATATGGAGATCGAAATGAAGATCTGAAAAAGTAGGATGAGGCTAGTAATAGTCAAAATTAGAGAGGAGATAATTTCAATCATTTTGCATGATTAGAATAATAGAGATTAGAGAGGAAGAGGAAGAGGACAAGGATCTGGAAGAGGAGGCTTTTGTGTAACATGTTTTCATTGTGGGGAAGAAGGTCATAGGGAATTTGAATATCCTCAACACCAAGGAAGGACAAATAGGAGGAATGATAGTTAGACCAGATTTGCACATGTAGATGAAGATGCTAGATCATCACATTCTGAAGATACTGAAAGAGGAGAAATGCTAATTAATAGGAGGGTCCTACTGACTGGGGAGAATGAACCTGAGAAAAGAAGAAGCCTATTTCACACCAGGTGTAAGAGTGAAGTTAAATGTTGTGATGTGATTATCAATAGTGGAAGCACTAAAAATTTGGTGTCAGAAGAGATGGTGAAAAAGTTGAAGCTCAAGAGAAATAAATACCCACATCCATATCAGATTGTCTAGGTGCAAGATGACCACAAGGTCATGGTTAGTGAACATTGCCCAGTGAAGTTCAAGATTGGCGAATACCATGATGAGGTACTATGTGATATCATACCTATGGATGCATGTCATATGTTGTTGGGTAGACCATTGTAGTTTGACAGGCATGTTGTACATGATGGTCATGAGAATACCTATTCCCTAACAAAGGATGGATTGCAACATAAGCTAAAACCATTGAAGGAAACAGAAGAAAATGTATGTGGTAATGCAAGAATAACTTTTGTTAATAGAGGAAATTTCTTAGATGGTATGCGACATGAGAATATGTGTTTTACCGTAATTCCAAAGGCTATGAAAGAGGAAGTAGAAGGTGTACCTGTAGAAGTTGCAAAATTATTGAATGAGTTTCAGGATATTGTATCCGATAATGTGTCTGATGGATTACCAACAGTAAGAAAGATCAGTCATTAGATGGACTTGATTCCAGGAGCTAGTTTGCCAAATAAGGTAGCACACAGAACAACACTAGCAAAAAGTGAAGAGTTGAAGATAGATTTGAAGTTTGGTTCATCACATCATTCGTAGATTGTATATGGAAGTAATCCAAGAAATGCATCTGAGTTGAGAAAGATAGATAAAGGAGAGATAAGTAGTGGTGAAGCTGGGGATTTTGTAGAACATTTAAAGAACATCCATGAGGAGGTGAGGAAGCACATTACCAAGATGAATGCATAGTATAAGGCTAAGGAAGATGATAAAAGAAGGCATAAGGAATTTCAGGTTGGAGATGAAGTCATAGTTCATTTGCGGAAGGAGAGATTTCTAGTTGGTGCATATAACAAGTTGAAAGTGAAAAAGTTTGGGCCATGTAAGATACTAAAGAAGCATGATTCTGGAAATGCCTATGAGGTTGAGTTTCCTACAGAGTTGAATATTTCACCAGTATTTAACATTTTAGATTTGACTGAGTATCATGAAGGGGGTTTTGAAGATGAGATCACAACAAAACAGTGGAGTATTCTAGCAACTAGTTTAGATACCAAGGAGATTGAGGATATACTAGATAGTCATGTTGGTAGAAGCACAAGGAATGAGACATATGAAGAATATCTAGTTAAATGGAAAGGATGACTTGTTGAAGATTCATCATGGCTAACAAGGGAGGGGGTTAATTGTCTTGGTTTTCCTCTTCACACCTGAGTCGTGAAAGGGTCAGTTCTCAAATTACCCCGAGTGTCTGATGCAGGAGCATCCTGGGTGTAAGAGCAATCTTGCATCACCCAAAAATATTTCTGGTTTCTTTTTCAATAAGGGCTATCTTATACAAAGCTTCTATTTATGGAAACTTACTATTTTTAGTAAGTTGGTCATATGATCTCGAAATGTTCTAATTTCATATTTGGAGGTTCATCTCAGTCATTTCAGCCTACCAGTTGAGTTTCATTATCACATCATCAGTATTGGTGAAGTTATTAAGGTTTTTGGGTACAAAGTCTTTCAGGTCAATTTTGAAGGTGTTGGAGGCTCTGGATCATGATCGACCCCCGATTGAATAGCATTAGTACATGTCAGGCATTGTAGATCTTGTCATGGCATTTCTGAAAAATGGTTACAATAGAAAAATGGAGTTACAGTTAAAAAGTTATGGCCTCTGGAAGTTGGGTTACCTAAAATCATATTTTGTATTTCTTTTGAGCTGACCCTATTGTAATAATTGTGAAAAATAAATAATTCTATGTTTAGTCTATTGGAAACAATTGTCTGAAGAAAATTGCTACTCAAATTATGTATTGTATTTGATGTCACACAATGTCATAATCCGCAACATTCAGTACCTACCGAGCTCAGTCTGTCTGCCTGGAAGTAAATTTAGTGCCTACCGAGTCCACTCAGTTATCAAAGAAAAATCAGCATGTACAGAGTTCACTCAGTTATCAAAGAAAAATCAGCATGTACCGAGTTCACTCAGCTATCAAAGAAAAATCAGTAGTGTTTACCGAGTTCAGTCGGTCGTCAAAGGATTGTCAGTGTTTACCGAGTTCCCTCAATCTCCGAAAGATTGTAGAAAGTTATGGTCACCAAGCACTGTCGGCCCTTGAAGGATTTTTGCAAATAAAGTTTGCTTAATTCAGCCGACTGTTATACTAAGTAATGTCGATTTGACAAATCTAAAATCATATAAATAAAAGGTCAAATGTGAAAAATAAACAAGAAACACAACATAAGATATATAGAAGAAAGACAAGAAAGGTGTGTGTGAATTTTTTAAGCATGATCAGATATCCTTAAGGAGTAGCAGAGATATATTCGATCAGGAAGGATCACACTTATACAGAACAGAGATCTATAATCAGCAAGGTAGTTGCATTATTATACAGGTCATTTTCATTGTTACCTTTTTATCATTGTAACAATGAATTCTAAATCTCTTAACCAAGTTGGTTTAACAACCATATTGTAAATCCTCTAACAAGGTGACAATTCCATTGAATTGTTCTCAAGACCTCTTACCAGGCCACTCCTAGCAAGGTGTTTAAATCCTCTAACAAGGTCACACCTAACAATGTGTTTTGTAACCTTTTATCGGGTTGGCTTCTAACCGGGCATCACTTCAGAAAAGTGAAAATCAGTATCTAGATACATTGGTGGTTTTTCCCATATTGGGTTTCCACATTAAATCTTGTGTCTCTTGTGTTCTTAATTGCTATCTTAATCATATACAAGTGCTGATGAATATCTAAAAGATAATTTTGCTAATACTTTCTGCATCTTCAAAGTTACTGCAATCTATTTTACCGAGTGTTAAATAGATAATATTCATTAAGATATCCTAAGGGATCTGGAAAGAATTAATTGGGAAGTGATTTATGGTTGATTGATTCACCCCCCCCTCTCAGTCACTTCATCCATATTCCATCAATTGGTATCAGAGCTTGTGGTGCTTGTAGGAAGGGTTTCAAGGACCTAAGCTAAAGATCAGGATGTCTTACAAGAGAAATTCCAAAGCTCAACAGAGATAACTTTTCAGCATGGCAAGGTCTCATGCAACTTCGTCTGGCTTCCATTGGTGATTCAAGATGCAAATACATTGATGAAGAATACACATTTCCTACTGGCGCATTAACTATTGAAGACATTGCAGAGAAAAAGACTCATAACACCATGATGATAGACATTGCATCTGCTCTCAGCTATGAAGAATTTGATGATATTAAAGAATGCACTACTACATATGAAATGTGGATCGCACTGAAGAAAATATATGGTGGTGATGTAAATGTGAAAAGAGCCAAAGCAGAAAGCCTAAGAGGATAGTTTGACAAGATGAATATGAAAGAAGATGAAAACATTGCAAAATATGTTGAAAGAATCAAAGCAAGTGTAAGTGCAATTAGAGCTTCTTTAGGAACAATCTCTGATGAAACTATTATAAGTAAGGTACTCAGAATACTACTCCTTATCTATGCAATAAGAGTATCAGCTATTCAAGAAAGAAGATGTGAAACAAACCACAATATAACTTTGGATGCTTTAGGTGGAAGATTGACAGCCTTTGAATTAGACAACTATGACAACTATGTTCCAAATTCCAAAAATATTGAGTCAGCATTTGAGGCCAAGGTTTCACTAAGGAAGAACAAGAAACTTAAAGAAGTTCAGTCAGAAAGTGAAGAAGTATCAGAAGAAAGTTCTGATAGTGATCTTGAAATTGTAGAAGCATTACTTGCAAAGAAGTACTCTAAAGGGAAAGGTAAATATAAAGGTAAAACTCCTTTAATCTATTTTTCATGTGAAGAAATTGGACATATTGCAGCTAGGTGCCCAAACAAGCAAGTCAAGGAAGAGAAGAAAGGTCACAAGTACTATGGCAAAAAGAATTTCAAATCATTCAAGGATAAAGGTAAGAAAACATGTTTTATAGCTAAAGATTTTGATGATAGTGAAGAAGAAATTGTCTTTATTGCTATAAAAGATGAATCTGATGATGATGAAGATAAGATGGCACTTATTTCTCATATAAGCAAAGATGATATATGGATAATAGATAGTGGATGTTCACACCACATGACTGGTGACAAGACAAAATTTGAATACCTAGAAGACTGTGATAGTGGCAATGTAAGATTTGGAAACAATGAACCTTGTTGTATAAAAGGAAAAGGAAGAATCTCATTAACCAAAGAACTCATATGTGATAATGCTTATTGGGTTTAAGGACTAAAACATAATCTTCTAAGTGTAGCACAGCTAATCAACACTGGTTTCAAGGTTGAATTCATGAATGGTCAAGCAAGACTGCTGGATGAAAAAGGAAAACTCATTGGATCAGGAAAACAAACAAAAGGTAACTTATTTTATCTTGATCTTAGTGAATATTCATGTTTTATTGCTCAAATTGAAGAAATTTGGCTATGGCACAAAAGGTTATGTCATATGAATTTTGATAACATGATAAAAATAAGCAAATTCAAGAAGGTTAGAGGCATTCCTACTTTGAAGAAACCTGATACTGGTCTATGTAAGAATTGTCAGATTGGCAAAATGAGTAAAACTAGTTTTAAGAGTAAGAACTATCAGTCTAAAGAAATTTTGGAAATTGTGCATACTGATTTATGTGGACCTATTGGAATACAAAGCTATACTGGAGATAAATTTTTTATTCTTTTCGTTGATGATTATTCTAGAATGATGACTGTTATGTATTTAAGAGAAAAGTCAGAAGCATTTGAAAAATTCAAATGGTACTTGGCAAGAGTGGAAAAGGAAACAGGGAAAAGATTGAAATGCTTAAGATCAGACAGAGGTGGTGAATTCATCTCCCATGATTTTAACAACTTTTGCATTGAAAGAGGAATCAAAAGGTAGGTATCAACTCCTAGAACTTCTGAGCAGAATGGAATAGCAGAAAGAAGAAACAGATCTATTATGGATTGTGCAAGGACTCTAATGATAGAAAAGAACATCACTATAAAGTACTGGAAGGAAGCTATCAGCACTACAGTTCATACCTTGAACCAAGTACAATTGAAGAAAGACACATTCAAAACTCCTTATGAATTATGGTATGGCTATAAACCCAATGTAAGTTACATGAAAGTATTTGGTAGCAAATGTTATATCTTAAAAGAATCCAAAAGAAATAAATTTGATGTGAAAAGTGATGAAGGAATATTCCTTGGATATTCTAGCAAAAGCAAGGCATACAAATGTCTGAATTTGTCTACTCATAAAGTCATAGAAAGTATACATGTAAAATTTGATGAGTTTGTAGAAAAGACTGAAGAAGAAAGCAAAAGGGAACTTGAAAACTACAGAAAATTCATTTACATTGAACCTAAAACATTGGCAGACACAACTATCAATGAGGAAACTATATCTACCGAGCCGAGCACAGTAACCGAGTCACAGGAAGAAGTTCAAACTGAGTCACAGGAAGAAGTTCAAACCAAGTCACAGGAAGAAATTCAAACTAAGTCTCATCCTAAAGTTACCGAGCAAATATCTACCGAGCCCGAGCAACCTGAAGAAGAAATCCTAGAAGACAACAACATGACTCATTCAAAAAGAAAGGAACCTACACTAGCCAAATATGTTAGAAGACATCATACACCAGATCAAATTATTGGAAACAAATCAGATGGTACTATGACAAGAAGCAAGCTAAAAGGTACATGTCTGCTTACTGATTTTGAACCTAGAAATATCAAAGATGCATTGAATCATGAAAGTTAGATTGAAGCAATGAATGAAGAATTAGAAAAAATACAAAAGAACAAAACATGGACTCTTGTACCTAGACCTAAAGATAAGAATGTAATTGGAACAAAATGGGTATTCAGGAATAAGCTGAATGAAGATGGTCAAGTATCTAGAAACAAAGCTAGATTGGTATGTAAAGGTTATTCTCAAGAAGAAGGTATAGATTATGGTGAAACTTTTGCTCCTATTGCAAGATTAGAAGGTGTAAGAACTCTACTTGCCTATGCAGCACATAAAGGATTTAAGGTATATCAGATGGATATAAAATCTGCATTTCTCAATGGAATTCTTGATGAAGAAGTCTACATTGAACAACCTGAAGGTTTTGTTGATCCAGATAAAAAGGACATGGTTTGCAGGTTACACAAAGCATTGTATGGATTGAAACAAGCTCCTAGAGCATGGTATGAAAGACTCCATAACTATTTGATTTAGATTAATTTCAAAAGAGCCAATGATAATAGCAATCTGTATATTAAAGAAGGACCAGATGACAAAATTGTATTGGCAGAAATATTTGTAGATGATACCATATTTACAGGGAATGATGATCAGTGCAAAGAATTTTCAAAGTAGATGAACAAAGAATTTGAAATGTCTATGTTTGGTTTAATAAAATTCTTTGTTGGTCTTCAAATTCAGCAAAGCAAGAATGGTATATACATTACTCAATCTAAATACATTAAGGAAATACTTAAGAAGTTTGGTATGGAAGATTCAAAACCAGTTGGTACACCCATGTGTACTGGACTGAAACTTACCAAAAATGATGATTCAAAAGATGTAGATCAGACCTTATACCGATCTATGATTGGAAAATTATAGTATGTAGTACATACAAGACCTGATATTGCCTTAGCAGTTGGTATAGTAGCTAGATTCTCAGCAAAACCTAAGGAAAATCATATGATGGCAATCAAAAGAATCTTAAGATACTTAAGAGGAACTGAAGAATATGGTTTGTGGTATAAATTTGGAGGCAATGTAGACTTAAAAGTGTTTACTGATGCTGATTGGGTAGGGAACATTGATGAGAGAAAAAGTACAAGTGGTGGAGCATTTTTTCTTGGAAAAAGACTGGTATCCTGGACCAATAAAAAGCAAAATTGCACATCTCAATCCACAGCTGAAGCAGAATATGTTGCTGCTGTAGTAAATTGTTCAAATATTGTTTGGTTTAAATAGTTATTACAAGGTATGAAGGTTGAAATCAAAGAACCAGTTGTTATATTTTGTGACAATACTAGTGCAATAAACATTTCGAAGAATCCAGTAATGCATTCCAAAACCAAGCACATTGCTATTAAATATCACTTTGTCAGAGAATTGGTGTAGGAAAAGGAAATCAGATTAGAATATATTCATACTAAAGAGAAGATTGTAGACATTTTCACCAAACCATTACCTAAGGATGCATTTGTGTATCTAAGAGGTAAGTTAGGGGTCATTCCCCTATCAGAGGCTCACTAAATATAGTTTTAGTGATGCATCAACCAGAACATGATTGAAAATCAACATGTTGATGTAGCATATTCAAGGAATCATTGCATATGAACCAGTACTTGAGGTACATTAGTTTACACTGGTAATATGTGAATTGTCTTTGGCATGTGTTGTCAAAGAGGGAGTGTTTGCTATGTCTTTGCTATTACTTCAAGAAATTTTCAATAGTCAGAAGGAAGAGTTTTTAAGGAAAAGGAAGTTTGCTGACAGAGGGAGATTTGAATCTGAACCGAGCTAATTCTTTCAAATTTCTTATGCTATGACATATTGTGTTGCCATCAATGCCAAAGAGGGAGATTGTTGGAAACAATTGTCTGAAGAAAATTGCTACTCAAATTATGTATTGTCTTTGATGTCACACAATGTCATAATCCACAACATTCAGTACCTACCGAGCTCAGTCGGTCTACCTGGAAGTAAATTTAGTGCCTACCGAGTCCACTTGGTTATCAAAGAAAAATCAGCATGTACCGAGTTCACTCAGTTATCAAAGAAAAATCAGCATGTACCAAGTTCACTTGGTTATCAAAGAAAAATCAGCAGTGTTTACCGAGTTCAGTCGGTCGTCAAAGGATTGTCAATGTTTACCGAGTTCCCTCGGTCTCCAAAAGATTGTAGAAAGTTATGGTCACCGAGCACTATCGGCCCTTGAAGGATTTTTGCAAATAAAGTTTTCTTAATTCAGCTGACTGTTATACTAAGTAATGTCTATTTGACAAATCTAAAATCATATAAATAAAAGGTCAAATGTGAAAAATAAACAAGAAACACAGCAAAAGATATATAGAAGAAAGACAGGAAAGGTGTGTGCAAATTTGTGAAGGATGATCAGATATCCTTGAGGAGCAGCAGAGATATATTCGATCAGGAAGGATCACACTTATGCAGAACATAGATCTATAATCAGCAAGTCAGTTGCATTATTATACAGGTCATTTTCATTGTTACCTTTTTATCATTGTAACAGTGAATTCTAAATCTCTTAACCGAGTTGGTTTAACAACCATATTGTAAATCCTCTAACAAGGTGACAATTCCATTGAATTATTCTCAAGACCTCTTACCAGGCCACTCCTAGTAGGGTGTTTAAATCCTCTAACAAGGTCACACCTAACAGTGT
Source organism: Chamaecyparis obtusa (assembly GCA_027943335.1). Lineage (NCBI taxonomy): Eukaryota > Viridiplantae > Streptophyta > Pinopsida > Cupressales > Cupressaceae > Chamaecyparis > Chamaecyparis obtusa. The sequence continues at coordinate 1,279,957 of BSBK01001816.1, forward strand.
GTTTTGTAACCTTTTACCAGGTTGGCTTCTAACCAGGCATCACTTCAGAAAAGTGAAAATCAGTATCTAGATACATTGGTGGTTTTTCTCATATTGGGTTTCCACGTTAAATCTTGTGTCTCTTGTGTTCTTAATTGCTATCTTAATCATATACAAGTGCTGATGAATATCTAAAAGATAATTTTGCTAATACTTTCTGCATCTTCAAAGTTACTGCAATCTATTTTACCGAGTGTTAAACAGATAATATTCATTAAGATATCCTAAGGGATCTGGAAAGAATTAATTGGGAAGTGATTTATGGTTGACTGATGCACTCCCCACTCTCAATCACTTCATCCATATTCCATCATAGTCATCCTAAAGGGCTAAATTTCTAGAACCTTCTCGGGTGGTGGAAATTACCTATATAAGAAAGGTCTATAGTGTTGTCTTAGGCAATTCAGAGCAGTTTAGAGTAGTTTTGGGTAATCATTTGAGGCTTTGTCCCTTAGAATATTGTAAGGAAGATGCCCATGTGGCTTTGCATATTGTAATTCTAAAAGTTTGTAATTCCACATTTGTGGAGATAATAAGAAGCCCATTTTTTGTTCTTGCAAATTATTGTTGTTCTCTATTTCTGTTGTGTGTTTGTGGTATTAAGGGGAGGACCCTTCATCAATTATTCTCATCAAGTGTGAAAGTGTACACCCTCATGTTATTTAATGCTGAACATACCTCTTTATTTTAAGAAAAATTAGTATGCCATATTTTTACATATTGTAAAATGTTTTGAATTTACCATTAAATGGTAATGTGTTGGCATGCCATATTCAAAAAATGGTTGCACAAAATAATGAGGATGTGCACACATGTTTGGACTTGTGTGTGCATTTGGTTTCAAGTGTGTTGCATATATTTTGTTATGGAAGTGTACACACCAATGTAGAGGATGTGCATTGTTTTGGATATGCTACACACTAAGCTAAAGAGGTGCATGCCAGGCAAAGCCAGCGCATAAGACAAATAGGGTTGGACGCCATATTTTTTTTAAACCAAGTGTTTGAGGTAGTATATGCAATGGAGGTAGAAAAGAAAAGGAAGTAACCAGCGTGGAAGGTGTACGTGTTGGGAGTGCATCAATTTAGGTTGGACTACACATATATGTGACTGTGAGAACTTTATATATTTGTTGGTGTATGCCAAGAAGCAATGGGGACATGCTACCAAGGTTTCCCCTTGTAGCACGTTCCCACCAAACACCTGCAGATCAAACAGAGAGAAGGGAGCTGCAAGTGCATGCACCATGCAGCTGTGTGCACACTCCCTTGGTGTGTGCCAAGAAAATTGAAGAGATACACGTTATGTTTTTAGTGGCTCACATGCCAAATTGCTAGAGGATGGAACTTGATAAACAAGGAGACAAAACATTATATAATAGAGGTGCACTTGTTTTCAAAGGTAGTGCACAACCATCCAAAGGTTGTCCATGTTTTTATGTGATAGGCATGTCTCGCAGGATGTAACCCATGTTCTTTTATTTAGCATGTGTTTGCCTCTTGTAATGGGTTGTTTGCAGGACACAAGGAGGAGTACACACTTGTCTTGAAGGATGCACATGCTTAGTTCAAAGGAGGAACCAACACAAAAATGGAGGGGATTGATGTATGGTGCGTGAGACTTGAAGGAAAATTTTGGAGATAGGGAGAAAGCTTGGAAGGATGTGGGTAGGAGTTTGAGGACAGTTGCAAGATAAAAAAAAATAGGGTGCACATTAGTTAAGGAAAGTAGTGCAAGCAGCTTGGAATTGTGTGTGTGAAAATTCTACCTAACTATGGACACAACACTTCAGTAAAACATTAGAGGTTAGCAAAATTGAAATCTACAAATAAATGAAACTAAGCTAACCAGGAGATTTATTGCCTTCTAGTAGGTGCAAGTATGGTATTCTTAGATTAGACCAAGATCAGTGACAATGCAACACCTAAACGAAGGAATTAAAATGATGAAAACAATGAAATGTGAATGCAAATTAATCTATTTTTTTAGATTTTTGATGCAATTAGATGAAAAACTTGATATGAAACTAATCTAGAATGAATTGAAATGATATTCAATTAATCTAACAATGCTATGAAGATGAATGCAAAAGTATGCAAAAGCTATGAAAAACTATGAAATGATCTCACAAAATTGTCTTTCACAAAAGCTTTGTTCTTCAATTGTAAATTCACTAGAGTAATTGTGTAAATTCGAAAGATTTTTTAGAGGGGTTTTGTGAAGAGATGAGCCTTGTTTTTATAGAAATCCAGGGCTTGAGGATGCATTGAGAAAAGCCATAAATCACTCTTGATAAACTCAAGTTGATTTTTTAGTCAACAAGAAATTAGAAATAGATTAACTCACAAAATCATGTAAAATCATGAAAAAATAGCTTTTAACTCAAAATAGAGTTTTAGATCAATTTCCAACTCAGAATCACATGTTGAGTTAAAATTTAAAATTGGTTGTTAATTTCTAGTTGCCTGCTTTTCTAATTGTGCATGATTTATTTTGAATTAATTTAAAAATAAAGTGATTTATTCTCAACTTAACTGATTTTAAATTTAAAATAACTGATTTATGGGTTAATAAATTATTAAATATCGACAACTTGGATTTAATCAATTAAATAAATATTTAATCAATTATTCGTAGGAGATTTGATTTATCGTCAAAATTAAATAATATAATTAGGAATAAATAGAATTAAATCTAATTAAATAATTAAGTGGCAGAATTAAATTAATTAATTAAATATTTATCATATTCAATTAATCAAATTTAGGATAAATATGATTTATCACCAAATAACATTTAAAATATGTTTAAAATAACTAGTTTATGGGTTAATCAATTATTTTAATCAAACTTTATTCCAAAACTATTTTGTTAAATTTGACAATTTAATTTAATCAATTAAATAAGAATTCAACTAATTATTTTTAGCAAATTTAATTTATTGTCAAATAAAACTATATTAATTAGGAATAAATAGAATTAAATCTAATTAAATAATTAAGTGGCAGTATTAATCTAATTAATTAAGTATTCATCATATTCAATTAATCAGCTTTAGGATAAATAATGACATTTATCGCCAAATACTATTTAATTAAAGATAATTATGATAAATTAAGAATATTCAAGGAATATTCCTCGATGCAGAATTAAGATAAAATCAATTAGGATTTCGATGTGCAGATGTGCCTTAGGTTAGGACTTTGATGTCAATTTTGATCGAATTGTTGATGTAAGAGGTTAATGAACCTATAGCCCATTTTTGGGGTATTACATTTTCCCCCTCTTTGAATCACTGTGTGAAGCGTAGTGGTTCAAAGAATAGTCTATCTCATAAAGATCCAGACTCAATTATGTGGTGGAGAAACTGATCCTAAGAGACTAACTAATTCTAAGACATAAATTGATTGAAAGATTTGAAGACATTAGGTCCTGATTGACCAAAGATGATGTTAACTATAGTAATAATGAACTGGTGATTATGAAAAAGTATCAAAATGCCTTATTCTGAACCTTATGATTACAAAGAAGTGAGTGACCTGATTCCAAACCTGATTGTCCAAAGGAATCGAAATGGTATCACATTTGAACCCTTCATTTATGAAGAACCAAGGAAATAACACTAATGAACCGATGGTTATGAAAGGCTGATACAGTTTACAAGATAGATTAGGATACTAGATTGATATGGATCTTGATGAATCTGGAATGCCCCAAGTGATGTGCCCCAAGTGACAAGGTCTTTAGATGAATCGAAAACTAGACGTGGTTGTTGTCTTGATTACAGAGGAAAGAGATTTGATTTATAGATTTGATTGATGTGCCATACCATGCCCCCTTCAGGATGAAAATCAAAATTTGACAAGAAAAGTCAGTGTTGTAGTTTAGAAGCATGTTAATTGATTTAAGAAGTGGTTATACACGTCCAAGAATGCATTCTGGATCATTTGGAGGTCCTAGAGACCAAGTTTGACTAGGTTTGACCATGAGTTGACCATGGGTGACCAAGTTGAAATTTTTATAGTTTGATGTAACATAATTAGTTAAGTTGAATTCTGGATTTCTATGATGATTGAAGGTCGATTATGCAAACAGTCAGCCATCCTGGATCTGAAAATTTTAAATAGTGATTTTGACAAAGTAAACGATCTCAGATTTTGATTTTGATCTCAAAAATGGATTCTACTTGCAATTTAGTTGGAGGGACCTTCATATAATGCTCAGTCCTTGTGTCATGTTTAGCATAGTTTTGAAGAATCATTTGAGTGTCAAGTTGATTTGGGCAATCGTTAGATAAATGTAATCATGCAAAGTGCAAAATGAGATGCAAACCAAAGACCTAGGATGTAGTCACTAATAATGTGTCGGTCATTTTCATCATTGAATTTTTATTAGGTAACCAGATAAATCAATACAACATCCACTAGTTAGGAAACTATGAATATATGAATATTGATTTGTATGCACAAGAATCAATACAATGCCCACTGGCTAGACAACCATGGACATATGAATATTGATTTTGTTTTTGGAATATTAGATTAGATATAAGCACCAAGGCACAAATGCTAGGATTACCTGAATATCATGTCCATTTTGATATAGCAATTTGTATAAGCATCAAAACATAGACATCATGATGACCAAAATACACCTTGTGAAAAAAACACATCAAGCAGTCAAGAGATCATTCTAAATCCAGTGAATTACTCGTAGTGACCCTTTATCATTCACATCCTTAGGTAAGATCACATTTCACACTAGGAGTAAGAAATTTCTCAAAAAGACAATAGTTAGATAAAAATTCCTTGAATTCTCTGGGTATCAATGGTCGAGGTATGCATGGCCATCCAATACGAGATAGAGGCTCTTACAGACAGACACCATTTCAATCCTGAATTTCCAAAGTTGTTAGATTTTCACATACAAGTAGAAAACAAAGAAAAGATTATGCCCCCATTCATCACTCTCTAAATCCTATAAAGGACATCATTGAAGAGGTCAAAGGGAAAAAATATGCAAAAATCTCAATGTGAATCAGTAAGCATACAAGGAGATAAAAGCATGTAAAAGAATAGATTGTTTTCAATTTCTGTTGATGTTTGATTTCATTGTTGTAGATGCAAAATCCTTTCTGGAGAGGAGACAAACAGATTGACTCGGGTGACTTTGACTAGATATGACTCATCTGAGATACTGAGGACTATAGGATATGACTTTGATTCCCCCCAAGTTTGAACATTGATAGGATACAGATGTTTGAGATGATTGGTGTACAAACCAACTTTAATGAAAACAAAAATGTAGAAACAAACTAGGAGATATGTACAAACTAAAGCAAGACTGAAAGTTGGGAAAGACCAAGATTGTGCTGATAGATGGAGTGTTTTGAACAAGTGGCACCCGTTTGTCGAGTTTTCACCATCTTGGCAAAGATTCTATTTTTGCTACCAAGGTGCCTGTTTCCAGGTTTTCACCAAGGCGCATTTTCTTTTTCTTCTTTTTTTGTATTTTTCATTTTTCAAATTTTTTGGTACTTTTTCATTTTTTCAATTTTTTTTTTTATATTTTTCAAATTTTTGACTTTTTTGTGATACATCAAGGCTCCTATTGCTAGGTTTTCACTAGGATGATCATTTTTTTAGGACTTTTTCTGATTTTGATGATTTTTTTTAGGATATTTTACCATAGACTGAATGCCTTAGGCATAATTTTTTTTCAAATGGAGAATGTTGATTGGTTCTTAGAGTTTTTCTCCTTCAGTCATTGAGAGTTGATAGGCTCCAGAGCCAAAAGTAGCAGTGATTACAAAGGGACCCAACCAGTTGGGTTCAAACTTCCCCTTGCATTCTCTATGTGATTGATTTTTAGGATTCTCTCTCATGACTAGATCGCCAACTTGAAATTCTTAGTGTCTGACTTTCTTATTGTAACCTCTAGACATTCTCTTCTGATATACTCTGAGATGATCATACCCTGCTTATCTATGCTCATCTAGTAGTTCAATTTATTGCAACCTAGACACTCTGTAGTCATCATCAGTTACTACACCATGCATTCTAATTCTTAGTGATGGGATTTCAACCTCAATAGGCAATACTGCTTCAGACCCATAAACTAAAGTGAATGGTGTAGCCCCAATGGGTGTTCTAATACTTTTTATGTAGGCCTAGAGAGCTGGATTGATCATGAGATTCTAGTCTCTTCCTATTTTATTAATTGTTAGGTGCAATGTTTTCAATAGATTCTTGTTTGAAGCCTCTGCTTGTCCATTCCCTTGAGGATAGTATATTGACAACCAATGTTATGGAATCTTGAATTTGGCACATAGATCATCTAAGTCTCTATTCTTGAATTATCCACCATTATTTGTGACTATAGAATGTGGAATACCATACCGACATATGATGTATTTCAAGATGAACATTGAAATTTTTTTGTCAGTTGCTTGAGTCAATGGGACTGCTTCTACCCATTTTGTAAAATAGTCCAGAGCTGTAATAATATGGATATGTCCATTAGAAGAATGAGGATGTATGGCTCCTATAAGATCAAATGCCCGTTGGTGAAAAGGCCATTATGTAGTAAAGGGAATTAGATCTCTCCCTAGTGCATGAATTAAGTTACCATGTACTTGGCACTTTTGACAATTCTTAGCAAACTTGATAGCCTCTTTTTCCATTTTAGGCCAATAGTACCTAGCCCTAATAAGTTTTTGAGCTACTATTAAACCATTCAAATGTGAGCCACATATACTTTCATGGACTTCCTCTAATGAAAATTGAGACTCTTCCCATTCTAAACATCTAAGGAGTTTACCATCTAGACCTCATTTGTATAGATCATGACCAATGATGACATACTGGGATGCATTTCAGATAAGGTATCACTTCTCATGGTGGTTGAAGGTATCAGGAATGATTTGATCTTGGAGATAGGAGAAAAGGTTTTTGTATCGGGATGAATCATGACCAAAAATAGTGCAGATCATGTGGGTTTTGGGGGAATCATATGCAAGATATGATAATGCTTCCATCAGGAATTCATAGCATAGCTCATGTTTGAGCTACTGTAATAAAGTAGAGAGCATTTCCATAGCATCAGCAACCCTATTCTCTGTTCTAGGAATTTGTTCAAAGGTGATAGATATGAAATATTTCTTTATATCATCTACCATTCTCTTGTATGGGATTAGCTTTCCATCTTTCATTTGATACACATCATTGACTTAGTGTATTAAAAGTTATGAGTCTCCATGAATGTGTAGTTTTGTTACTCTCCACTCAATTGCTATCTTCTTGCCATTAAGGGCTTCATATTCAACAATATTTTTTGTGTAAGAAAACTTGATTATGAATGCTTTAGGGATTGAGTATCCTTGAGGAGTGATGAATAATATGCCTACTCTAGATCCATTATGTGTATAGGAGCCATCAAAGAATAAATTCCATGCTCTAGAAGAAAGATTCATGATAGAGGAATCTAGGAATTCTATTTGCATTGGTGTATCATCAAACAAAGGTGCTTCAACCAATTGATCAACAATGTCTTGGCCCTTGATAGCTTTTCTTTCAACATATTTGATGTCAAATTCACTTAATAGCATCACCCATTTAGCTAACCTACCTATGAGGGAAGCTTTTCTTAGAAGGTACTTTAGTGGATCAATCTTAGCTAGCAAATGTGTGGTATGAGCTAACATGTAGTGTCTCAATTTTTGTGATGCAATATCACAGCTAGACAAGCTTTCTCAATCATTGAATAGTTCTTCTCATATGCTACCAATGTTCTACTGATATAGTTTATAGCTCTTTCCTTCTTGTTCTCATCATGTTGTGCTAGTAATGCCCCTAGTGATGTATCTATGGTAGAGACATATAAGATCAATGGCTTCCCTTGTATAGGAGGCATCAAAATAGGAGGATTTGATAGATGTTTCTTGATATGGTTAAAGTTCTTTTCACATTCCTCACTCCATGAAAAGGTAACACCTTTATGTAATGTCTTTGTGAAAGGTTGTGATATGTCTACTAGCTGAGATATGAAGCATCTAATAGATTGTACTCTCCCTTGTAATGTTCTCATTTGAATAATATTCTTGGGAGGTTGCATCTCCATGATAGCTTTGACCTTTGCTGGATTGACTTCAATACCTTTCTTTGAAACAATGTAGCCTAAGAGCTTTCTAGAAGTGACACCAAAGGCACACTTCTTAGGGTTCAACCTAAGACTAAAATTCTCCATTCAATCTATTATTTTTCTCAAATCATTTAGATGTTCATATCTTATCATACATTTTGCCAAAGTATCATCAACATAATCCTCCATAGTTCAATGCATCATATCATGAAAGATAGATGTCATAGCTCATTGATATGTAGCACCAGCATTTTTAAGCCCAAATGGAATGACATTCCAATAGAAGGTACCCCACGCACATGTGAAAGAAGTTTTCTCTTGATCTTATGGAGCAATTTTTATTTGGTTGTATCTAGAAAAACTATCCATCAAAGAATACATCTCAAAGCCCGCAGTCATGTCCACTATCATATCAATATTAGGTAATGGAAAATCATCCTTAGGGCATGCTTTGTTTACATCTCTAAAATTTGTGCACACTCTGATTGATTTATCTAGTTTGGAAACAAGTATAATATTAGAGATCCATTCAGCATAGTCAATAACATAGATGAATCCAGTTTTTAGTAGTTTCTCTAATTCAGCTTTGACCAAGAGTGCAACATGTGGATGCATCCTTCTTAATTTTTTCTTAACAAGTTTGACCCCTGGAGCTATATATAAATGGTGCATTATAAGATCAGGATCCAACCCTAGCATATTTGAATATTTCCATGCAAATTTGATCTTCTTTTCTGTTAAGAATGTTGTAAATTTTTTCTTTTCTTTTTCGGATAAGGATTGTGCTACATGGATCAACTATGGTTCTTCTATTATTCCCAATTTGATGGATTGAGTGGGCTCAATTAGAACTAGAGATTTTTCCTATAAATGACTTGGAAGGACATCAAATATCTCATCCTTAGGCACCTCAGAGAGATTTTCACCTTTGGATACATCTTTTATTTTTACTTTTGTAGGTTCTGAGACTGCCACAAAGTGGTTTTCACCCTCAGAACTCCTTTTCTTTTTATTTTTATTCTTATTTTTTTTACTAAGATACTTGATGTCCAAATCTGTCATGCTAACACTCGATTTATTGATGGAAGTCCTCATAGGCTCAAGTGCATTGAGGTAGAAAGCAAGGGCATAGTCATTTGGAAAGGTATAGATACCTTGGCTCAGATTCATGGAGGTTTGGTCAAGAAGTTTGGGATGTTGGATAGTCAAAGTGGTGAAAGATTAGGAAATAGTGTTTATGGATATGGATCTATCATCATTGGTCATAACCTGACTCTTGAGTTCAAAGGTGATATTACAACTAAAAACATTCAATTCATGAATAGGCTCAACATCATCATGGGATTCCACTTTAGCTATAGGTGGATTAGACTTGTTAAGGTCAACATTTCATTCTAGACTTATGTTGGGTTTAGGTGCATATTGGTGAATAACATCAATATGTTTTTTTGTAATAAGTTCATCTTCCTCTGGTTCTAGAATGACTCTGGATTCATAATCATTAGATTCATCTTCCGTTTCCTCATCTAGACCCTTAGGAAATCTGAAAACATGTGTAAAGTCAGGGCGAGTACCCCAAGAAGGATTTTCTTTAGATTCATATTTGAATTCATACTCATGAGAGTCTATCTCAGAATAACTACCACCTTCTTCTTTGTCTATTTGATTGCCTTCAAGATCAACTGGTTCTTGTGGTGCAACTGTCTCTTGCTCTATAGTAGGTTCTTGTGTTTCTACCACATTGATTCTTTTTACTGGATCATCTTCAGCTTCAAGGAGGTCTTTTATTTCTTTAGGCAAAACACTCATAAGGAATGAGCTCATCAGTGGTGTCTAAAATATCACTATCAGATTGTTCAGTTGTTTCTTCCTTTAGTTCATTTGTTATGGATCACTCAATCTATTCTAAGATATGTGGGGATTTCTTGCTAAGATAGAAAGGCTTCTTCTTGTTAGGAATAGTCCCAAGAGATAATAGAGAGGGGGGGGGGGGTGAATTAGTTATCTACAAGATTCAATTCTTTATCTAATTAAGTATACTTAAAAATAAAGCATAAACACAATGAAATAACACATGAACACAACACCAATATTTTGGTTATGGGGAAACCCAAATAGGTAAAAACCCCAGTGGGACTTGATACCCACTAATATTTTGTGCTAGTGTATAATGATCCTTGTTAGAAGATCCTTTACCATGTTAGGAGTAGCTTTACAATATATAAAGTACAGTAGACCTGATTAAGGGTCAGACACTGTTAGGAGTCTTTTACAATTGTCCTTGTTAGGGGAGAGGATGCTCTATCTAAGAGCTCACTGCTCAAATGGGTGAAGGCTACATTCTTTTGATTAATAGATATTCACTATATCTGGATATTGGTGAGCTCCACTTTGACCTTCTATCTAGATTAGTTCCAATGAATAGCACAAGTACTTTACTTGGTCACATAGACCTTCTTCTGATGGTTCAACACTTTGCAAACTCTACTCTGCTCTACTTTATCAACCATGAACAACACACCAGCAATCCCAAATGACTGCCAATAAATATCTTTCCTCCAAATGATATAATCAAGTTGGCCTATTAGAACCACTTTGAAATCATATTAGAGAAACCATAATAAACTCCAACAAACATTATGTCAGCTCTACTATGCACGCAACTCATTCTGGGACCTGTCTAGTAAAATAAATGTAGATGCATGCTACACACTGTTGGCTCTACCAAAACAATTGGAACTTTCTCTATAAGCTGAATTAACTCATGCACTCTTAACCAAAAATTAATAACACTTATCCAAGCTTAACTCCAAGGGTGCATAACCTCAAAATAGGTGCAACTCAAGAACCAATAAAATCTATGTTGGCTCTTATGAACAAACATAGGAAACTGCTATTGGAAAATAGTGACTACATAACTTCACTTGCATTCATCACCAGACTATGCATCCATAGCTAAATCATCAATAACATGTCTTTAACATATATCCAAGTGCACAAGGCTTCATGATAACTATATGGACAACCATACATAGAAAGAACACTATCTATTACTCTATAAGGAACACTACTGACACCAGCTGCTATATAACTATCTGTACTAACAGTTAACCTTTGCACCCATGATATCATGTTGATATCATGTGCATGATATATATACTAAAATATTACTACATATGACTTCCATACATGCCACTTTCCATATTTTGTCATCAATGACAAACATATAGTCAGTACTGGCCTGCTGACAAATCTCCAACAATCTCCCCCTTTGGTATTGATGGAAACATGTGGAATGAAAAATCACCACCAACCCAAATGAATTTTTTTTTTATAACATTCCCCATTTTCTCTTCAAAACTCCCCCAAAGATTAATCCTCCATCTACTACAATATTTTCTAATATTCTCCATTTCCTCAACTGTACTACTATCATAATTGAATGTTGCTCCCCCTTAGTATATTACTCCTCTTTTTACTTCTATTTTTCATGACTCTATATATATACTCCCCCTTTGACATCAATCAAAAAGGGTGCCACTCATTTTAAGCACCAATACTACTCTTGAGGTAGAGTAGTCAACCTTCCACCAGTCCCTAAGGAATGATGCCTTTCCCTCTCTTTCTAAGAAGAATTAGGGAAGGGAATGACTCCCAACTTCTCCCTGAGATACTCAAAAGTATCCTTAGGCAAGGGCTTTGTGAATATATCCACCAACTGATCTTTAGTACTCACATAGTCCAACTTGACTTCTTTCTTTGCCACTTTCTCTCTTAGGAAGTGATACTTGATCTCAAAGTGATTTGTCTTAGCATGCATCATAGGGTTCTTTGACATATTGATAGTGCTAGTGTTATCACATTGAATAAAAATAGGATAATAAATCTGAATTCCAAAATCTTTTATCATCTTCTTGATCCAAACAATTGTAGAACAATTCAAGGCTGCTACAACATACTCCACTTTTGTTGTTGACTGAGAAATAAAATTTTGTTTCTTGCTTGTCCAAGTGAAAAATCTATCACCAAGAAACACTACTCCACCTGAAGTACTCTTCATGTCATCAACACATCCTACCCAATCTGCATCAGAGTACACATGAAGCTCAACATTTTCTAAATTAGGATACCATAGACCATAATCTATAGTGCCTTGCAAGTATCTACATATTCTCTTTACTTCCATGAGGTGACTTTGTTTAAACTCTGCTACAAATCTTCCAACTATACCAACTACATTGGAAATATCAGGTCTAGTCTGAGTAAGATAAATGAGTTTACCAATCATAGACTTATACAATGTTGTATCTATTGCTAGTGAGGCATCTTCTTTTGTAATTTTTCATCTAGTGATCATAGGGGTTCCTACTATCTTGCAATCATCCATCTTGAATTTCTTTAGTATCTCTTTCACATACTTTGAGTGATTAATGAAAATCCCTTTTTCTATCTGGTGCACATTTAATCCCAAAAAGTACTTGATAGGACCAATCATACTCATCTCAAACTCATTCTGCATTTCTTTGGCAAATTTAGCACTAATTTTGTCATTACCTCCAAAGATAATGTCATCATAAAATATAGCTACAAGTAGTAAACCTTCAGATGTCTCTCTAATGAATAAATTACAATCTACTGCTCCTTTCTTGAATCCAATCTTTGTTAAGTGTCCATCTATTCTCTCATACCATGCTCTAGGGGCTTGCTTAATTCCATAGAGGGCTTTCTTTAATCTGCATACCATATCAGGTCTATTTGATAAGGTGAATCCTTCAGGCTACTCAATGTATACTTCTTCTTTCAAGTCTGCATTTAGGAATGATGACTTGACATCCATCTAATAAACTTTAAATTTTTTAACTGTAGCATAGGCTAGAAACATCTTAATAGCTTCTAATCTACTCACAGGTGAAAATTTGTCTGAATAATTAATGCCTTCTCTTTGTGCATAACCCTAACATACTAATCTTACTTTATCTCTTACTAATGTACCATCTTCATTCATCTTATTTCTAAATATCCATTTTGTTTCAATCACATTCTTATCACTAGGTCTTGGGACCAATTCCCAAGTGTCATTGTTAATAATCTGATCAAGTTCTATTTTCATAGCATCATGCCAATCTGAATCATTACAAGCATCTTCAACACTTAAAGGCTCAATCTGAAATAGTAAACATACTGCTTCACTGCTGGCTAAGTTCTTTGCTTGTGATCTAGTTAAGACTTTTCCACTCTGATCTCCAATGATGTCTTCCTTGGAATGATTTCTTGATGTAAACTTTGGAACCTTAGGTGATGCTGATTCATCAGCCTTAGGAGTATTTTCTTCACTTGTCTCAGGGTCATTGACTAACACATCAATACTATCAAACATTTCTTCAATAGCTGTCTCACTATTAGAGGGTCTAGGTTCTTCTTCAATCATGGGTGAGTAATCATGATATCTTTCTTGAATCATAAACTTTTCATCAATCTTTACATGAGCACTTTCAATGATCTTTTTCAATGTTCAATTGAAACATCTATAAGCTTTACTTTTAGTAGAGTAAGCAAGAAAAATACCTTCATCACTTCTTGCATCAAACTTGCCTACTACTTCATCCCTCTTGATGTAGCACTTGCTTCCAAAGATTCTGAAGTATTTTACTATGGGAACATTACCAAACCATAGCTCATAAGGTCTTTTGTTAGTGCTAGGACTTAACTAAATTCTATTGATTGTGTAGACTATTGTATTGACCACACCTCTCCAATAGGTGTGTGCAACTTTTCCTTCTATCATAATGGTGCATGCTATATCAAGGATCATCCTATTCCTTCTCTCTGAAATTCCATTCTGCTGAGGGGTTCTAGGTGCACTTAATTGTCTCTTTATGCCATGTTCTTTGCAGTACACATAAAATATGTCAGAGGTGAATTCTCCTCCTCTATCCGACCTCAAACATTTTATCTTTAGTCTAGATTCATTCTCAACCTTATCTTTGAATATTTTGAACTTCTCAAAATCTTCTGACTTATCATTTAAGAATGCAACCCACATCATCCTAGTATAATCATCAACAAACAAAATGAAATACCTTTCACCATAGTATGATCTTGTTTGAGTTGGACCAAATAGGTTTGTATGAATCAAATCCAACTTGTTCTCTATTGAATTATTCTGGTTCCTGAATGAATTTCTCACATGCTTCCTCATCACACATTCCCTACATATAGTATTGTATACACTTAAAAATGGCTTCATTAATTAATTAAATATTTATTATTTAATTTATATTGACTTGATAAATTAATTAAATATTTATTATTTAATTAATAATTATTTCCTCTATTTATTAAATAGATTATTCAATTTATTTATTAAATTCACTATAGTCTATTCCTCTATCCTAAGTCTTCTAATTAGTCTTATTAAAGTGATTTTATTAAATACACAATCACCTAAATATGACTAAGTCTCCTAGTCCACCTCACCCACCTAGTCACATGACACATCACTTTGGCTAAAATAAATAATTATTATTGATTATTTATTGATAATTATCCTCACCCACACATGTCCTATTCTTAAGGGCTATGTGGCCTCATAGGACTTGGTCTCATGACCACATGTCCTCTCTTAAACCAAGTCAAGAGACATGCCCTATTCCTAATGGGCTTCTCAAGCCACCTCTAAGGGTCAAAGGTGACTCATGGGACACTTGTACAAAGAGTCCTCATGAGGAAAAGGTCTCTCCCTCTTTCTCTCTTTGGTCTTTGTGAGACACTTGACATGTGTCTTTCCCTTCCACCTTGTTCTCCTCCATGTCAATGTGAGAGGAACATCATCCCTATTCTTCCTCTCACATTCCAACTATATCCCCTTTTCTCTCAACTCCTTCAACCAAGTCAATCCTAGTCCTAGGATCTTCCACCTTTCATTCTCAGTTGTAGGATTGTGCCACCTAGGCCTAGATCCTCCAAAAATCTATAAAAGGAGTCTAATTTCCCCTTTGTGAGCTAATAGGTAAATGGCATTAAAGCATTTAAGTAATAAAGGATCCAAGCATCCAAGCATTCTAAGAGCAATCAAACATCCATATTATCATCAAATCCATTTTCCATTCCATCCATTAGTTGCATAATCAAGCTTTAAGCTTCCTTGCATTCATCATCAAATCTCCACACTTTGGTAGCATCTTGGGGAAAGGCTTCATTTGGAAATCTGATAGCTCAACATCTTCAAGAAATCAAAGCTAGGAGAGCAATGGAGACAAGCTACATGGTAGGTGAAGGTAAAATGTTATTTTAGCTTCATTTTGATTGTATTCTTCATTGTAGTTTTCTTAGTAGTTAGATTTATTAATCTTAGAATAGTTAATTTATCACTTAGAGTAGTTAGTACAGCTAATTTGCATACATTTTTGGTGCCCACCATGGGCAACCCACATTTTTCACTTTTAATTTTTAGTTTTTCATGTGTGGGTTTTTCTACAGGTTATTTCTATGCATTCATCCATGATTCCTGTGTATCTGTTAATTTCTACTGCGCATACATTTTCTATTATCATAGTCACAACTTTCCATTCTAACTTTCCATTTTATGTCAAATTATTGTGTATTCATTCAACTATTTCATGCATATATACTTTTCTACTACACATCTATAATTTCTGTGCATATATACCATCTCCTATGCATCCATCTCATTTTGCTATGCATATATACATTTTGCACATACATTCACATTTGTTGTGCTTTTATTTCACTATTCTGTGCATTCATTAGATTCTGTGGTAAAATTCAATTTTCTGTTAGATTTAATTTTAGCTAACTCTTTAATAATTTTCTATTCATTGTGGTAGTCTTTTAGGCTATTTTTGTAGGACGTTATTTTGAAGACCCCATTGCTAAGAAAATTTCTAGCAGTTTGTTTGCAGATTTCCAAGGGGTTTACAAAAGAAACTAAAATCTTATTTGGGCTTTAAAATACGACATGCTTTTTCTTTATGTGTCTTCTTTAGCATAGATTTGAGTGTCTGTTGTATTTTTCTTAATAGCATATCTATAATCCCAAAATTATAACAACGTATCCTCTCCCCTCACCATTTGTGGACCTTGGGTGTAAGAGAAACTGTTATAATTTTTAGAGGGTGGTCTTTGGTGGGAAAAGAGGTACTCACCCCAAGGAAGGACCCAACCAGTAACAGGCTAAAGCCAAGCCCTTCCAAACTAGTATATAAAAAATGCTAGTGTGATTAATCTGACATTAGACAGGTCTGAATTCATTGTGGCAACCAAAATCTCCTCCAATACCCCAGTGGTGCATTAAAGTCTTACTTAGTAGAGGTGAAAGCCTTGCTTTGAAAAGATTGGGAGAGCCCCCTTAATTGGGAAAATGACTTGATCACAACCACCTGAATGGATGTCCTTACTAAAAAATTTTGTTTAGTGTCCAAAAACCTTCTATTTGCTAGCTCAAGGGGTCACCCAAGCCTGTGAAGACACCCCACATTTCTCATAGTTCATAGTAGAGATAGTAGTTCTTTGGGAAGTAATGACCCATTTAATTCAAAACTTGGTGTGCCTAATAAGTGAGTGCACTATAAGGAGGAGCCTATGCCTCCAAGTTCCTAGGCTATCCGCTATGGATTTGTATGGCTGAATTTTATTATCCTAGTGGGGATTCAACAGATATTGTCCTTTCCAACCTTAGGATTGTAAGCATGTTTGTGCATTCATACTAGAATAATTAGATTAAATCATTTATGTCTTGCATGTGTGTGTTTATGAATTTTTCATTTGCCAAAAACTAGAAAACATCAAAAAATCAGACAAAATTCACGATCTTGTAGTTCAAATCAATCAAAAATAAAAACCTGTGCATTCATACCAATCTGTTGCATATTCATTCAACTGTTCTGTGCATTTGATAATTTTCCCACACATCAATTACAACTTGCTACGCATTTGTTTCATTTTGTTGCACATTTATCAATCATCCTACACATTTGTTGCTACGCATTTATAATAGTGAGCATTTCCAGAAACTTTGAAATTTTCAAAATCACTTTTTTGGATACCCATTTTCACCCTTAGTAAGATTCTGGAAAAACATTCGAGTTACATAGACCTCTGATGTTTAGTTTGACCATTTTCATCACTCTCCATCAATTTTCATCAACCTTTCTTCACCAAAAATCATTTCTTCTAATCTTCTAAAATTCCCGATTTAGTGTTGAAACATTAACCTATCTATCAGATTTTGATCTTTGTGAGTTTATCCTATCAGGATCTATCATCCTCAATCAAACTTACCTAGCTTACTATCTCTTGATTCTCTTTGTCATATCATAGTGAAATTTATACTTCCTATTGACTTAGATTTTATCAAGTTGGCTCATCACTTTTCAACACTTTTTCACTATCTTTTCTATCAACCATTCTTTCCATATCTTTTCATCAAACATCTTTCATCACACAAATCAATTTTCCCATTTTTATGGTTTAGAATCAATCTTAGAAACTAAAACAACCCATTGATTTAGAATCCCTAGAAAAAATAGAAGGAAACAAAAGTAATGATGAGAATCCTTGGCCTAAAGCTCCTAATAAAACTTCACTTTTTACATCCAAAGAGGAACCTACAGATCAAGAACTTAGGGATGCTACACAAGATCCTAGATTTTATCACGTCATGGAAAGACTCCTAGACCTCAATAGAGAGATGTATTTCCTCATGTTTTCTCAACAAGGAGCCAAACTACCAAGTGATTTTGATATTTCTCATCTTAGAGAACCGACTATTGTAACCAATCAAGAAATTCCTAGTAGTTCTCAAGATACTCATGGAGCAAAAGAAACCAAGCATCCATCTGATGCTTCTCAAAATGATCAAAAAAACCATGCTTCCCAAAACAATGCTTTCCACAACAATGTTTCCCAAAACACTCAAGGAAACACGTTATATTTGGATCCCATTCTACAACAATTCCAGATGCTTCAACAACAAATCCGTGACATCCAAACTGGATCATCAACTAAGAAGTATTCCTTGGATGATATATGTCCTTATCCTTTTGATAAGAATTTAGAAATGATTTCATTTCCTCCTCATTTTGAGGTACCAAAATTTGACAAATACAAATGGAATTCAGATCCGCAAGACCACATTCATGAGTTTTGTGCTGCTTGTATTGAAGTTGGTCACAATGACACTTATCTTATGTGACTTTTTCCACAAAGTTTAGGGGGACAAGCCATGGAATGGTTTTCTAAACTACCCCCAGGCATCAAATCTTTCAATGAGCTTCTTAACAAATTTGTGACTCATTATTCATATAACATCAAACATGAAGTCACTATGCTTGATCTTTGCAATGCACATCAAAAGAATGGAGAACCCTTCCTTACTTTTTTGCAAAGATGGCATCAATTATTTTCCAAATATCCACAAAAGATTCCTAAAAAGAAAATATGGATATCTTTATGCATAACATTACACCAAAAATGAGTTATAGGTTACAATTGCAATGTCCACCAAACTTCAATAAGCTCATAGAAAATGGTATCAAAAATGAGGAAGCCATGGTCTGAAAAGCTGGGATAAGACTTTATTCCAAAGACAATGTTGGCTCCTCAAATTCCAATTCCAACAACTATAACAATGACAAATCAAAATTCTAGAATAAAAACAAAAACATTGTCAATGATGGGATTGTTTATAATCATAATGTCAAACCAAAACAACCCCTTCTCAATCTCACAAGTTAGGCCAATGCTAGTCAAGGTACCTACAAAAATCAATCAGCAAATCAAAACACCAACAAAGATTCATCTAAACCAAGATTTCCTTTTATGTCACCTCGAAAAAATTTAACTCCTTTAGGGGAATCCCTCGAATCAGTATTACGAAAGTTAATCACAAAGAAACTCATTATGCTTCCTGAAATGAAAGATTTTGAACCTAGAGTAAAACCTTCTTGGTGGAATGCAAATGATTATTGCGATTTTCATAGAGGAAGAGGACATAAAACCAATGACTTCCTAAGACTCAAAAATGTAGTTCAAGATTTAATTGAAAGTGGTGAAATTGGTGTTCATGGACATACCTCAAATGAATCACCTATGACTTTCAAAGTTCCACTTCCTAAGCATGAAAAAGGAGGTTCTTCCAACAATAAGGGTGACAATCAAGCTAATTATAATTCTACACCCTATCGATATGTTGGTAACATTTCTTAATGTCATCCTTCTAAGTATTATGCCAATGTCATTACCATAAAAGGAAAATCAGAGAGTCAACCAGTCAATGTTACTACTCGTGCTCAATCCAAGGTTACTCTCCAAGGAGCCCCGTCTAAACCAAATGCACCTCAAAAAAAGTCTATTTATGTCCCAAAGTCTACACCAAATATTTCCAACCAGTACAATCTTTTGGAACAACTCAAGAAAACACCTACCTAGATATCCATTTTAGAGCTTTTGCATCTATCCCCATCCCAAAAAGATATCCTTGAAAAATCTCTCTTAGAGACCTAGGTCCCCACAAACCTAGATCATGATCAATTTCAAGCTATGGTGGGCCACTTAACAACCTTGCAATACCTATCCTTCATTGAAAATGATGATTTAGCTATTACCCAACCTCACAATGCTCCCCTACATATTGAATTCCTTGTCCAGAGTCACAAAATCAAGTGAGTATTAATAGATGGAGGAGATGGCTTAAATATCTATACATTGAAACTAGTCCTTGCATTGGGATTTTCTGAAACTATTGTAGATCCAAAGAAGAAAATCATAATAAAAGCCTATGATGAAGAAGAGAGGTCATCCAAAGGATCTGTTTTTCTACCAATTAGATTAGGTCCTATGATCAAAGATGTACCTTTCCAAGTTCTAGACATGGATCTTGCTTATAACATTCTCTTGGGAAGACCATGGATTCATTCCATGCAAACTATGCCATCAACTTATCATTAGTGCTTGAAATTCCCTCATAATGGTCAAGAGATCACTATCAAAGGAGACACTAATCCATTCTAGTATTGTAACATAGTAAAGACATTTTATTCTTTGATACCTTATAATCGTACTGGATCTTCTACAACTACACCCAGTGATCCTAGTAATATGGCATCAACTTCTAAATCAAATGGGATCAAGATAGACATAAAAGAAAGAAGTATGGGAGAGTACACTTTAGGTCAAGCTCTTTGCATCACTGAGTTACCTTTATCTCCTAGATCATATGGTAGATCTTTGATCACTAAACAACAATTAGAACCCCCTTCAACACTTGTTTATGACACATTTATAAGTGGGGGCACAATATCCAAAGAGGTAGCTGAGCATAATGCTAATCATTTTCTTAAGTCACAGAAGAGTGAGGAAGATATCAAACATGAATATATATCACCTGATATCTATGGTAAAGGGTATACTTTGCTACAAAAGATGGGATACCAAGGTCTTGGACCTATAGGGTTACAAAGAGAAGGTGTTATCAAACCAATTTTGCAAAATCCAAACTATCAAAGAGACACTACAAGATTAGGATACAAAGGAGAAGGACCAAAACAATCAAAAGGAAAAGCAAATATCACACCTTTTCATGAGATATCTAAAGCTCCTGCCTTAAAATTCAGAAAGAATGGTATGTATGTAGATCTAAAGAAACAAAGGATAGCACAGAGAATCATTGATAGACTTGGGGATGAATAGATGTAATTTGGAATCACCTCTATTTGTGTAAGTGTGTGGGGAAAATGTAAGATTCACTCCTAAATCCAAATTCCCAAAGGAGAGATCCAATTTGATCAACCAAGAGGTTAATACACAATCAAATCAATCTATGAAGAATATGAAAGAGAGAGAGAAACCCTATACTTACCTATAGTTGGATTAAGCTTGAAATCTAAAATAATTGAAGTGCAAATACTAACCTTGAATTAGGGCAGATCTGGAAAATGCTAAATTCTGGCTTCTATATGAACTTTTTGAAGATTTTGTCACTTGTTCTAGACTGGAAATGTCGAGGCGGACAAAACCCAAAAATCTTTTCTCCAAATTCATATAGGTCGACTTTGACCTTTTAAAAGGTCAAAGACCACATTATTTATTTGAAGCCCTATTCTAATTCTGTTCATAGATCCTGAAAGATTGCTAAAAAGGCTATCCAAATTTTCTCTCAGATCCAAGATTTCACACCTGTACCTATAAGAAAATGGGGGTTTTTGGTTGTATGGGGGGTTTGCCTTGGTCAAACCCCAATTTAGGAATTAACCTTGAAATTGAATTGAAATATATTGTGCATAAACAATGTAATTGAAAAAAATAACCTTGCTTATGTTGAAGTCCTTGAAAAGGATTTGAATCCTCAAATCCACAAGTAGGAATGCTTCAATGGATGGAAAGATATTTGTAATCAATGGTACTTGATCTTCAACACCAATCTTGATTTGATCTTTGCATATGAGAAGGCTTGAATGGATGGAGAAGGATGGATCTTCAAGGGGGCTCCAAGGAGATTGAATCCTTTAATAGCTAACAATGGAACTCCTTGATGGATGAATGCTTGATCACTTGAATGCTTGAAGACTTTCTTGCACTTGAACACTTGAGAGCTCTAGATGCTTGATTGCTTGGATGAGATATGAAAGCTTGATGTTGGAGTGATGTGAAAATGAGAGAGGAAGGCCTCCTTTTATAGTTATCTAGGGCATACTCCTCTAGATGGGCCACCTTGGAGAATTAAATCCCAAATAGGTCCTAACCTTTAGAAAATATACCTTGATTAAATAAAATTAAAGGATTTACCATTTTGGAGCCTGAAATAGTTGACCCGGAGGTGGAGAAATAATTATCCAAAAAGCTAGACTGTCGAAAGATGATAATTTGAAATCTTGGCAGGAAGAGGTCAAGGTCGAGGTTGACCCTAACCTAGTCAGGGTCGAGGTCAACATTGACCTTAGACCCTAACTTTGTTAGGATATGTAGCAGAGGTTCCAAGAGATGCTAGAAACTTGGAAATTGCTATTTGAATAGGACCTAGTCTCAAGAACAGACAAAAAATCCTTGGAATCATATGATGAAGGACTAGGAGGTCTCATTTCTAAATTCTACCTAGAAAATAGAGCCATGGAAGAGGGAAAATCAGGAAAGTCCTTAAAACCTTAACCCTAATTTTACCTAGAATGAAGAAATCAAGTGCGGAGAAGAAGTGAAAAGTGGGGAGAAGCCAACTACATGAAAAGACCTAATCAAGGAACTTAACATGACCCCAAACCACTTACTTGGAGGGATAAATTCTCTTAACATGGAAGTGCTTCCATTTTAAGATGATACATTAAGCCCCCACTTTAGCAAGAGTATGGACTTGATGCAAACTCTTGGTAAAGGAGATAACAATAAAAAGATAATCTTATCGTAATCTAAGGGGCAAAGAGAAATCCCAAGCCCCTAGGGACTCAAGTCTTCATCGACTCTTAAATCATAGATAAGAGAGACATCTCTAAAGAGAGAAAGAAAAAGTGTGATTACCTCACCCAATGAGAACTTATGTCCCATTGTGAACCACATAGAAAAAAGGTGCAACTGGAAAGATGGAATTGAACTACCTAGTGAATGTGGCTACTCACTAGTCAACCCATCAAGGATTTATCCTTAGGAATATTCTATTCCATAAGAATAAAACCAAAAATAAAAAACAAAAGAGATCCAATCTTAAGGACACTTCCGACCTTAAGGGATCACAATATATGTGTATTTGAAACTAGAGGGATCAAGAGATCCTAATATAAATCCATACTTTAAGGATTAGTTCTTAATCCAAAAAGAAAGGTTGAAAAGTAAATTTAAAGTGTGTGTCTTCCTCTAGATTTAGCAACTTATGTGCATTACCTTTAGAAGATTTAGCATGTTTTGAATTTTTCATAAGTGCGCGTGTGTAATAAGTGAGCAGAGTGTATGCCCCCACATTAAAGTCATTGTTGACACTTTAATAAGAGCAATGGCCTTAATGGAAACATAAACAACTCCACTAATTATGTTTCCACATCAAGATGCCCCTAGACAAAGACAAATCAAGGGAAATATCATAGAAACATATAGAGAACACAGAAGGGATCTACCTACCATGGGGTCAATATGATCATAAGATAATATATATATGATATTATTGCAAATGAATTGACATCATTCCCCAAAGAAAGTAGAACTAAAATAAAAAAGGAGGAAAGATTACGTAAGTTATATGAAGGAGAATATTTTTGGACCATGACATGGAGACCAAAAAGATTTAGTGCTACCATATCTTGAATCCAAGCAGATTACACAAGGAAACCTTTACAAACAATAGCACATTTACAACATAACATTGAACAACACATAGAAGAATAGAGATTCATATAGAGGAATTTGAACAACAATTTTTGATTCCTTCATCACCTTGTACCAACTGAGTAACAAGGATCATATAAAAGAATCTAACAACATTTAGTAATCACATTATAGGAGAAGCATAGTACAATAGGAAAACACACAACAAAGCTACCATGAAGAACAAGTTGATCAAGCATGCTGCCTACTTTCCCCATCTCATTTTATATCATTTAGGGTAGGTGGGTAACTCGCAAGAGGGACTATATCCAACATAGTAGGAATGATAGCCAATTCCAAACAAGGATCCTCTTGAGAATCAAAATGTTCAATACAAGGGGTAAGAGTTAATTAAGATGAAAGCATAGTTGGCAAATCAATATCAATGTCAATAGTCTCATATTCATCATTAACATTGTCAGTATCATCAAGAGTATCTTCTTCATCCAAATGAATCAAAATAGGATCTAAGATATGAATAGAATCATCATAATCATGCATGTGAATATCATTATTAGTAACAACATTTTATAATACATTATGTATAGTTGTATTCGTAGAAAGTAAAGATCTTTTAGCTCTAGCATGAGCACGATGCTTTTTGTGATGTTCATTAGTAGATCAATTATGTTTTGATTTATTTGAAATAGGATGAGAACTAGGAGGAACAATCATAGGATCCTTCACAGGTTCTTTAGGAAGATCAATAGGATTACCAACCATAGGAGAAACAATCACATGATCTTTGATAGGCTTGGTAGGAGGAACTTGATTAATAGAACTAGAAGCCATAGTTAAAGGAGATATCGAAGGTGTAGGTAAAAGACCATGATTAAGATCCATAGGAGGTATGCTTAATTGCAGAATTTTATGATGCTTATAAGCTTGATATGATTGAAAAAGATTATTAGGGCAAGGAGGACGTGAATTAGGTAAGGAAGGCCAAAAGAAATCCAGAGTAGCACAATCTCTAGGCCTAGAAGGTTGATATAGACTATGATTGATCATCTTCACTTTGCCATCATGAATGAACTTAATACACTTATGTATAGGTGAAGAAATAGCATGCATGGTAGTTAACCAAGGAAAACCTAGCTTAACTTGAAATTAATTAGAAGTAGGAACCACAACAAAGGTAGTGTTCACAAGTTTTCCAAAAAGTTCAACTGGTAAAGTAATAGAACCAAATGAGGGATAAAGAAAACCATTAAAAGTTTGAATCCACACATCTAATGTATCATAGGAGTCACGTAAAATTTTCATAAAAATATTTTCTTCAGTGATAACATTGACTAATGAGGTAGAATCAACAAGACAACCATGAGTAGGTATTTGAGCAATCCTAGCAGCAATGTAAAGGGGACAATCAGGAGCTTTAATAATCTCAGAGTCATCAAAGGTAATGAAAAGTTCCTGAGGTCTTTTATTCTTTAATTATTGTTGAGGTTTAGATTGAGGTTTCACTTTAGGTTTATGTTTAACATGAAGTGAAGGTTGAGGTGGAGATAGAGACTGATCAACATGCTCCACTTGATTAACAACATGAGTAAGATCGTCCATCATGGAATCATACACAATTTCCTAAGTAGATGGTTGAGCAATAGTATTATTATCATGCATAGGTAAGGGATTCATATAGATTTGAAGGTTCTGATTAGGAGGAGAGACATATTGATTCCCACTACTATCTAGTTTATCAACAGATAAAGCTTTAGCATCAATGAGATCTTGACCCTTATGTTTTAAAGAATAACATCTCTTAGTATCATGACCATTCTAATGATAATATTGACAAAAATTATTTTGATAAAAAGATTTAGATGCAATCGTAGTAGGTAAAAGAGGTTGAATAGGAGGTAAAGTAATCATATTAGTAGCTAACAACCTATTCATAATAGCATGTAAAGTTTTAGAGAGAGGTGTAAACATACGATTTAATAAAAAAGTAGTGGATGCATAAGTGGCATTATGACATGCAACAACAACCTGATCAGCAATTACATTCACTTGTTTGTTTATCTTGACATAGTTGTTGATTTTTTGAAACTTATTTGGATTAGGAGCAGCATCACTCTTATCAACTGGAATAGGAGCCACTGGACTGTTACTCTCAAACTGACTCACTTGTAATTGATAATGATGAAGCATTGGGAAAAGTTGTTGAAAAGAGGTAAATTCAGTAAGCAAAATCTTATCTCTAATATCCTTTTGCAAATTTGAAATAAACATACATTGAATATCGATATTAGGAATAGGATAGGAAATCTAAGCATGCAAATGCTTAAATCTACCAATAAATTTAGTTAACTTTTCTTTAGCATTTTGTTTACAATGCATTACATCAATCAAAGACACTTGCAGACCAATATTGTTTTGAAATTTTTGAATAAAGGCATTAGCAAGCTGTGGAAAGGAATCAATTGAATAAGGAAGCAAGGAACAATACCATTGTAAGGCCTTGTCATGAAAGGTTTGAGAAAACAATTTGGCTAAAATCCTATGATCATGAGCATAATCACTACAAAGGATTTGGAATGTTTTAACATGATGATCATGATCTCCTTTTCCATTATAGTTCTCAGGACGAGGCATATCAACTTCTTGAGGAATAGGAGTTCAGATAATATCTTGAGACAAAGGACTTCCCATGTCACATGTAGGAATACTAAAGTTGTTTTGAGTTAAGGAAGCAAGTTGTTGTTGTAAGGATGATATAGTTTGAGCCAAACTAATGATGGTTGAATCAGTAGAGGAAATAGATGGAGTAGCAACATTAGACACACTAGGTAAAGTGTAAGAAGTTGTAGGAATAGAAGATACAACTGGAGGAACACTAGGAACTACAGTTGGAAGTGGAGTGGAATAAGTGAAAGGAACACTATCATATGAAGGTTGTGATGTAGGAAGGGACATAGGAGGAACACTCATAGGAATAGAGGGAATCATCACAGTCACCAAAGGAGGAGTATAGATAGGAAGACTAGGTAAAGGATTAGAAGGAGGTTCAACACTAGTGATAGGAGTAGTGAAACCTAAATCTTGAGACTCTTGAGTTAAAGGTTTAACATTGGAATGCACAAGATGAGTAATACCACGCAAGAGATTAACACCTTGATCACTATCACGGAGAACTTTCTTAAGAGCCTCTATAGCTTGAATAGAATCTTGACTATGGTTTTCTTGAAGAAGCCAATTACCCATTTTATCAACTTCAGTGGAAATTTTTTGGACTTGTTCAGGAGGAACTCTTAAAGCATCATCCTCATCATGAGATGAGTGAGAAGATTTTTTCTCCATAGCAGGATTAGAATCATGAAGAATCAAGTTATCATTGGGGATCCTAAGGAAAGGAGAAGATTTAGGCTCAAAGGCACCCATGAGTCTACTACTTCTTCTAACTGGAATGTTATAAGTAGGACTAGTGATAGTAAAGCTCATAAACTAATATAATGCAAATGAACTAAACTAAGAACACATAAAGCATGAATATGAAATCTAATTAGCATGCAAGATCAATCACAAAAGACAAATCTAATACTAACAAGATAAAAGGAAATCTAACACCAAAAAGAAAGAGAGTAAGCACGTCGGGTTCACCAAAATGAATAGAGGTAATTTGGAATCACCTCTATTTGTGTAAGTGTGTGGGGAAAATGTAAGATTCACTCCTAAATCCAAATTTCCAAAGGAGAGATCCAATTCGATCAACCAAGGGGTTAATACACAATCGAATCAATCTATGAAGAATATGAAAGAGAGAGAGAGAAACCCTATACTTCCCTATAGTTGGATTAAGCTTGAAATCTGAAATAATTGAAGTGCAAATACTAACCTTGAATTAGGGAATATCTAGAAAATGTTGAATTCTGGCTTCTATATGAACTTTCAAAAGATTCCATCACTTTCTCTGGACTGGAAATGTCAAGGTGGACAAAACCCATAAATCTTTTCTCCAAATTCACATAGGTCAACTTTGACCTTTTAAAAGGTCAAAGACCACATTATTTATTTGAAGTTTGATTCTGATTTTGTTTGCAGATCCTGAAAGATTGTCGAAAAGGGTACCCAAATTCACTCTCAAATCTAAGATTTTGCACTTGTACCTACAAGAAAATGGGGGTTTTTGGTTGTATGGGGGGTTTGCCTTGGTCAAACCCCAATTTAGGAATTAACCTTGAAATTGAATTGAAATATATTGTGCATAAACAACGTAATTGAAACAAATCACCTTTCTTATGTTGAAGTCCTTGAAAAGGATTCAAATCCTCAAATCCACAAGTAGGAATGCTTCAATGGATGGAAAGATATCTGTAATCAATGGTACTTGATCTTCAACACCAATCTTGATTTGATCTTTGCATATGAGAAGGCTTGAATGGATGGAGAAGGATGGATCTTCAAGGGGGCTCCAAGGAGATTGAATCCTTCAATAGCTAACAATGGAACTCCTTGATGGATGAATGCTTGAACACTTGAATGCTTGAAGACTTTCTTGCACTTGAACACTTGAGAGCTCTAGAGGCTTGATTTCATGGATGAGATATGAAAGCTTGATGTTGGAGTGATGTGAAAATGAGAGAGGAAGGCCTCCTTTTATAGTGATCTAGGGCACACTCCTCTAGATGGGCCACCTTGGAGAATTAAATCCCAAATAGGTCCTAACATTTAAAAAATATACCTTGATTAAATAGAATTAAAAGATTTACCATTTCGGAGCCTGAAACAGCCGACCTAGAGGTGGAGAAATAATTATCCCGAAAGTCAAACTGCTGACAGATGACAATTTGAAATCCTAGGTGGGAAGAGGTCAAGGTTGAGATCAACCCTAACATAGTCAGGGTCAAGGTTGAGACTGACCTAGTCAGGGTCAAGGTTGACATTGACCTCAGACCCTAACTTTGTTAGGATATGCAGCAAAGGTTCCAGGAGATGCCAGAAACTTGGAAATTGTTGTTTGAATAGGACCTAGTGTCAAGAATAGATAGAAAATCCTTGAAATGATATGATGAAGGACTAGGAGGTCTCATTTCTAAATCCTACCTAGAAAATAGAGACATGGAAGAGGGAAAATAAGGAAATTCCTTAAAACCTTAACCCTAATTTTACTTAGAATGAAGAAATCAAGTGTGAAGAAGAAGTGAAAAGTGGGGAGAAGCCAAATACATGAAAAGACCTAATCAAGGTACTTAACATGACCCCAAACCTCTTACTTAGAGGGCTAAACACTCTTAACATGGAAGTGCTTCCATTTTAAGAAGATATAGGGGATAATGATGATTTTGACTAAAATGATTATGAATGGGATTCACTATTTGATTGTACTAAAGAGATTGGAGTTGATGTTGTCCATCACTATAGTAATGATTACCATGAGGGAGAGAGTTCAAAGACTGACTCACTAGGATTAGTCCCATGTGATACTACTTTTGTCGATTGTGAGGAAAGTGATCTTTATCTTGCGATAGATGAATTGGATGAGAGTATGGAAATAGACCTCACTAATACCATTATAAACCTTGATAACTTTTCCATCAATACATTCTCTACCTTTGAAACTATCCCAAATGATCCAATGCCCCTTGTACATCGTAAGCTTATCGATTGGGATTCTCTCGATCATCAAAAACTTGATGTATTCCATAATGATGATGTAATCATTAACTATCTCAAAATTAGAGATCATTTACCACCAAGAGATCACAAGTCAGGATTTCTAATAGAACTCAATGACATGGCCTACTTTGGTGAGAGTGCCAATCCTTTCAGTCATAAAAATATAAAAATAATTAGCAGATCTAATGGTGAAAACCACTCAGTGGCAGTATTAGATCCAAAAATAGTAAAAATAAAAGATGCATCTGATGGTGAAAACCTCTCTAAGGCACCTAATGATAGAAGGATTGACACTCTTCCCAATTATCTATATCATGAGAAATCTACCATTCTTATAGAACCACTAGTACCTCTTAACATTGGCATAGAAGAGTCTCCACGCATCCTCAAAGTAGCAGCATCATTAACAGAATCAGAGAAAGAAGCTTTTGCAAAAATTTTCAAGGAAAGATAAATTAACTTTGCTTGGTCCTATGTTGATATGCCTAGCCTGGACCCCAATCTCATTATGAATCATTTATCTATTAGACTAGGTGTAAAACCAATTAAGAAAAAGCTCTACAAGATGCACCCTCACATTGCACTAATGGTTAAAGAAGAATTGAAGAAGCTCCTAGATGTTGGATTCATTTGTGCTATTGATTATGCTAAGTGGATTTCAAATATTGTCCCCATCTCAAAACTAGACAAGTCTATTAGGATTTGTATTTATTTTCAAGATCTTAATAAAGCTTGTCCAAAAGATGACTTTCCTCTGCCAAATATTGACATTATTGTTGATCTAATAGCTGGGCATGAGATGTTATCATTAATAGATGGATCTTTTAGCTATAACCAAATCAAGATAGCACTAGAAGACTAGGAAAATACTTCTTTTACTTGCCTATGGGGCACATACTACTGGAATGTGATGCCATTTGGCCTCAAAAATGTTGGAGAAACTTACCAAAGAGAAATGACCACAATATTTCATGATATGATGCATACCATTATGGAAGATTATGTTGATGAAATTTTAGTAAAATCCAAAGACAAAGCTAGTCATTTGAGAGTAATGGATAGAATATTCACTCAGATGGAAAAGTGTCAAATTAGACTTAATCCAAAGAAATGTGCATTTGGAGTTACATCTGGTAAGTTGTTAGGGTACATTGTCTCACCAAATGAATCGAAGTAGATCCAGAAAAGGTTAAAGAAATAATGGAGATGGCTTCCTCCACTAACATCAGTTAGTTAAGATCTTTGCAAGGACATCTCCAATCCATCCAAAGATTTTTTTCTCAGCTAGCAGATCAAAGTCATCCCTTTCAACATTTGTTGCATAAAAATATCTTATTCCAATGGGATGATAAGTGTGAAGAATCTTTCAATAAAATCAAGCAATATCTGGTGAATCCTCCAACTTTGATGTCACCAATTCTAGGCAAGCCACTCTTGCTCTACATTTCAGCCACAACAGTCTCATTAGGTGCTCTTCTAGCTTAGCAAGATCATGAAGGAAAAGAAAAAAGCCATCTATTATATCAGTTGCACCCTAGTGGGATATGAGCTAAACTATTCTCCTATAGAATGAGCATGTCTAGCTATTATTTTTGCTTCACAGAAGTGGCAACATTACATGTTGTCACATTCAATCAAGCTCATCACAAAGATTGATCCTTTAAAGTATCTATTAAGCAAGACAACATTGACGGGCAGATTGGCTAAGTGGGTCATGCTAATTAGTGAATTTGATATTGAATATGTAGAGAGGAAGGCTATTAAAGGTCAAGTGATAGAAAATCAGCTAGCAAATGCTCCATTAATAGATGACCAACCTATACACACATAGTTTCCTAATGTGTACATCTTGTCTTTATCTACACAAACATGGAAACTATACTTTGATGGATCATATACTCAACATGATTCAGGAGCTGGTATTCTTTTTATCATGCCACAAGGATACACAATTCCAAAATCTTACAAGCTGCTCTTTCCTTGCACCAATAATGTAGTAGAATATGAAGCTTTTCTGATTGGGTTAAAGATGGCTTTACAATGGAAAGTAACTGAAATAAATGTCTATGGGGATTCTCAATTGATTATAAACTAGGTTAATGATGATTATTAGACTAAAGATGATAATTTATTACCATATAAACATATGGTTGATGACTTCAAACAATATTTCTCAGTCATCACTTTTGAGTAGATTCCTCGGCATGATAACAAGGCTGCCAATGCAATGGCAATGATTGCTTCTTTGTTTGATATAGAAGATACCAAGGTCCATTTTGAGTTCTTGGTGGAATACCTGACTTTTCATGCATATGATGATCCTGATACAAGTACTATATGTCATCTAATTGGACATGACTCCCTAATCTATGGGAAAATTTATTCCTATCTAAAAAATGACATCCTACTCCCTGACCGATCCCGAAATAAAAAACAAACTTTTCTCTACTAAGCCTCCTGCTATGTCCTAATATTTGACACCCTTTATCGACGAGGTCTTGAAAATACTCTCCTACGATGTCTTGAGCATGATGAAGCTCAAACTACCTTGTGAGATGTAGATGGGGCTATTTTTGGGACACATTTGAGTGGTCCCTCTTTGGCTAAGAAACTCATGTGTATGGGTTATTATTGGCCTACCATAGAAATAGATTCCTTTCATTTTTCTAGAGCATGCAAGAAATGTCAGATACATGGAAACCTTATTCATGCTCTAGCACAAGAGTTACATCCTTTTACAACAACTTTTCCATTTAGTCGGTGGGGACTCAGCCTCATGGGTGCTATCAATCCTCCATCTCCCAATGGCCACAAATGGATTATCACTGTAACCGAGTATTTTACTAAATGGATTGAGGTCATTCCATTGATTACCACCATAGAGAAACAAGTGTCTATGTTTATCCTAAATTATATCATTTGTAGATACGGTGTACGTATGTATCTCACTACTACATTTGGGGCCAAATTTCAATAGAAGTTTCCAACGGGTAACTTTTTCTTACGAATTTGGTGTTTTTTTTTTTGTAATAGGCCCCGATGATGTCAATATTCCAATGGGTGTTTAATTGGCCATCAGAACTCTGATAGATTCGGGGTATACATTTAAAAAAAAGTAAAACAACCTCATCATTTTTATTTCATTTGGAGAGTGGGAGAAAAGGAATGAAAGCTGAGCATAGGACAAGGTATGTGATTTCTTCATCTTTCAAGCCTCTGGCATCATATTCAAATGCATTTCATTTTATTGTTGAGGGAGTTGCTCTCTGAAATGACCACATTCTACTAGTGTCATGCCCTAGCCAATGCTATATCTCTATTATTTGATGTTATTGGTGCTTGTGCTCAAGGATATCGATTCACTGTATTCAAATGTTTGGATTCACATTTGTTGATATTACCGGCATATGTCTTTAATGATGCCATTGTATACTGCTATCACTGAAATGACTACATTCTAATGGTGTCATGCCCTAGCCAGTGCTATATCTCTATTATTTGATGTTATTGGTGCTTGTGCTCAAGGATATCGATTCACTTTATTCAAATGTTTGGATTCACATTTGTTGATATTACTGGCATATGTATTTAATGATGCCATTGTATACTGCTATCACTGAAATGACTGCATTCTAATGGTGTCATGCCCTAGCTAGTGCTATATCTCTATTATTTGATGTTATTGGTGCTTGTGCTCAAGGATATCGATTCACTTTATTCAAATGTTTGGATTCACATTTGTTGATATTACTGGCATATGTGTTTAATGATGCCATTGTATATTGTTGTCATTGAAATGAATTCATTCGACTAGTGTCATGCCCTAGCCCATGCTTTAACTCCATTATTTGATGTTATTGGTGCTTGTGCTCAAGGATATCCATGTTTTTGAAATGTTGACTGTGGTTATCAAATGGACAGCCGATGAGCTTCTAGCTAGGTGCCATTTGTATTGATAGCTTAGGGAATCAAATGTATTGTATCATTGATAGTTGAGACTTTGTTAAATGGAAATAGGAAAAAGAAATTTTTTTATTTAGTTTCTCTATTTTGATCCCTAAGTGGCTTACAACCCTAGAGAAGTATATGCAAATTTATGGATCTAGTTGTAGGATACATAGCAGCTGATAATTCACAAGAAATCCATGCATCCAATTTGAATAGCAATTAATACAAAGAACTAGGGTCCTCCAATGGCCCAATCATCCAGACCTTGACTGTCCCCTTAACCAATGACCCTTCATAACTAGGTTATCATGCAATCAGTGAGTGATCCTTCATTCTCCTGGTTTTCCCTGCATCCAAACATATTGGAAATACATAATACAATGATAAAAAGTCTTTCAAAATCCCCCTTCCCCCAAGGAACACTATCAACCATCCCTTCCACATAGCATTTCACTATTTTATGAGTGGATTGTGCAAGAACAATTAACATTAAACAAGGAGCAAACTCCTCAACACATTTTGGAAACCATTGAATTCAATAATAAATGAAACCTAACACCAACATTATTCCTTTCATATTTGTAGGACACATAGTAGTTGATAATTCACAAGAAATGCATGCATCAAATTTTTATAAGGATATCCTACTAATCAATAGGAATTTTCTTGATATGACCAATGATTCTGCATTTTGATGGTAGTGTGCTAGTTCAAAAGGATAATATAAATCTAAAACAATTTTTTCTGATTTTCTCAAACTATAAATGTGGTTAAAGGGAAAATATTATGTGGAAAACCCACAAACCAAGCTAGCAAATGATTGTACATCAAATTATTCCTATATTCATTCAAGTATTGCTATGCTTCAGCTACCTGACCTTTGAGATTCATCTAGAGGAATGTGTAGCTTTAAGATAGAGTTACTTCTTGGGCCTTACAATAGGGTGGAATATGATCAAGATTTGTTTAGGCTATATCTTTCTTAGTCCCATTGTTAGGTTCTTATAGTTCATGGTTTGAATCTATTATGGTTGTGTAAGGAATTTGTAGATGCTTTTTCTAACATAATTATTGGACACCATGATTGGAACAATTGGTTGTTGGCTATACACATGAATCATAACTATCAATGGTTCTTTGTGTTCAAGAATTCGTTGATCAATCTTTGAGATTTATTGTCCCAGCTTTAAAATAGTGATAAAAGATATAGTGAGTGATATCTTTTCCAAGTGTTTTTTGGGTGCCATTATCTTCTAGGAGTAATTGCTAGAACCAAATTATGTTCTTTGCCTCTAGTAAATATTGCAGACACAATCATCTTCTTGGTGAAGGGTTTCTTCCATCCCCATGAGGCATGATTGCATGGTTTCCATTCCCTTGTAGTATAGTGAACCTAATTTAATACAAGTGTGCACTATTTTGGGATCCATAATTTATGGCCCCTACACTATGGTTGTTAGCCTAAGATAGACCTTCCTTTGCATATAATAAGAGGCCAACATGAAACAAACATCCAAAAGTTAGGGGGTTGTTCCCTGTCCATAATTTATTATTTAAGTGCTAAGTTATAATGGGTATATCATGTAATTCATACCTAGTGTGTCTCTTTCTTTATCTCCACATTTCACATTAGGAGTATATGCTATGAAATACCAATGAAATCAACTATTTGTCAAAGCTAATCAAAATTGTAGTATAAAGATTAAAATAGATCTTGAAGAAATATGGGAACCATTTTTTACAAATATTGTACAAACAAAGAGAATACTCCCAAGAGGAAATGCTTCAATGTGGAACAATTGAAGGACAATATTTTACTTTTATATGCACATCTACAATGTTTTTGATATATTTATGAGATAAAAAAACCATAGAAAGAATAGCATATAGAAGAAAGTAAAGAATAATGATCATATTTTGAGATATTGTGGAAACTTAAAGGAAAGAATGCTTGGTGGGGTTATCATGCAATCAGTGAGTGATCCTTCATTCCCCCCTCTTCCAGTGATCCTTCAAAACTAGGTTATCATGCAATCAATGAGTGATCATTCATTCTCCTGGTCTGCCCTGCATCCAAACATATTGGAAATACACAATACAATGATAACAAGCCTTTCACAATCCCCATTCCCTCAAGGAACACTATCAACATCTAGACCTTGACTGTCCCCTCAACCAGTGACCCTTCAAAACCAAGTTATCATGCAATCAGTGATTGATCCTTCATTCTCCTGGTCTGCCCTACATCCAAACATATTGGAAATACACAATACAATGATAACAAGTCTTTTACAATCCCCCTTCCCTCAATGAATTACTATCAACATTCAGACCTTGGCTATCCTCTCAACCAGTGACCCTTCAAAACTAGGTTATCTTGCAATCAGTGAGTGAACCTTCATTCTCCTGGTCTACCCTACATCCAAACATATTGGAAATATACAATACAATGATAACAAGTCTTTCACAATCCCCCTTCCCTCAAGGAACACTATCAACAAGTGACCCTTGTTCTTATCAGCCATATCCAATGTTTCATTGAAGTCATGGCCAAGAATGAAGGTCACCTTACCCATACCATTCATGGATTCTGAAATGTTGTTCCAAACTCCTGAAAACTTTTCTATTGCTTCTTGTTTCTTCTTTAAATACTTCTACCACAATGTCCTCTTGGCCCATCTTCTTGATCTTCTTGGCTAAAGTGGATGAATCCACACACAATAACCCAAAATGAAGGGTTTTGTATCCTTTAATGAATCTCAATCATTGGTAACACATGGATAGTCAAACCAGTAGTCTCCAAAGAATTCAATAAGTGAATATGAATGTTTGAAAACTTTCCTCTCAACTTCCCCAACCACTCCTAATTGATTAGAGGCATATTTCTAGAATCTCCACTATTCCTATCCTTACCAACAATTCTTAAACATACTTTATCTAATATGATAATAACATGCTAAACTAAACCAATGGCATGTTCTTCATGTGGTACAAGGAAGATTTGGCTATCAAATCTTCCTTCGTGCAAGTTGAGCGTGAGAGAAGGTATGTGATTTCTTCATCTTTGATTGGTATCTTTGATGGGAAATGTCTTTCGAGCCTCTAGCATCATATTCGACTGCAAATTTAAAATGCATTGCATTTTATTTGATGATTAATGCTCACTAAAATGATTGCATTCTATTGGTGTTGTGCCCTAGCCTGTGCTTTATCTCAATTATTTGATGTTATTGGTGCTTGTGCTCAAGGATATTGATTCACTATTTTCAAATGTTTGGATCCATGTTTGTTGATATTATAATTCATCATATCAGATAAAGTATGTTTAAGAAGTTTTAGTGTCTAAACAATTAACAT
Organism: Chamaecyparis obtusa; assembly: GCA_027943335.1. NCBI lineage: Eukaryota > Viridiplantae > Streptophyta > Pinopsida > Cupressales > Cupressaceae > Chamaecyparis > Chamaecyparis obtusa. The sequence continues at coordinate 1,316,416 of BSBK01001816.1, forward strand.
TAAACAAGGAGCAAACATTAAACAAGGAGCAAACTCCTCAACACATCTTGGAAACTCCATTCACTTCTACCAAGAATAAAGCATTTAATCCATTCAACATTACATATAATCATTAGATAGTTACATTTTTTGACTATGTAGAGGAACAATCACGACCAAAATGACCAAAACTACTTTCACCCTTGCACAAGCTATTCCAAACTTCAAGTAAAATGAGCAATATGATATATCAAATCATTCATATTCATAGTAACCATTCAAAGGATCATTTTGTCAATGAACCCTCTGACTGTACCCCTATGGTAGAGAAAGGAAACCTCAAAATAGAGAAAGGAAACTTAGTAAAACTAGTCTTTTCCACTATTTATGAGGGTATAGTCATTATAAGTGCCTCTCAAACCTCTCCAAACATGTAAGATTGTCTTTAAATACTTTATTGATCTCTTCTAAACATTAACCAAATCAAACCTGCATTTGAATCCACACACAATAACCCCAAAATGAAGGGTTTTGTATCCTTTAATGAATCTCAGTCACTGGTAACACATGGACAGTCAAACCAGTAGTCTCCAAAGCATTCAATAAGTGACTAGATTGTATTTAATACATGTCAAAGGACCAGTTGTATGAAATTGTCAATCACATAGCATTTCACTATTGTATGAGTGGATTGTGCAAGAAAAGTTAACATTAAACAAGGAGTAAACTCCTCAACACATCTTGGAAACCATTGAATTCAATAATAAATGAAACCTAACATCAACACTATTCCTTCCATTCACTTCTACCAAGATTAAAGAATTTAATCCATTCAACATTACATATAATCATTAGATAGTTACATTTCCTGACTTTGTACTAGAGGAACAATCACGACCAAAATGATCCAAACATTTGAAAATAGTGAATCAATATCGTTGAGCACAAGCACTAGTAACATCAAATAATGGAGATAAAGCATGGGCTAGGGCATGACACTAGTAGAATTTGGTCATTTTAGAGAGCATTCATGATCAAATAAAAAGCAATGCATTTGAAATTTATGGTTGAATATGATACCAGAGGCTCGAAAGATGAATAAATCACATATGAAGAACATGCCATTGGTTTAGTTTTGTAAATTTTTTTTTTGTGTAATTAGTAATTGGTAGATTAAATGTAGATAACACCTTTATCAGTTTAATTAGTATGTTATTATCATATCAGATAAAGTATGTTTAAGAATTGTTGGGACTGGTCCTTTTGCGTGTATTAAACATAACAGAATTTTTAGCATATTATTATCAATCTATTTCTTTTTTCTAAACATGCCATTGGTTTAGTTTTGTAGATTTGTGTTTTGTGTTAAATGCATTTTTCGTGAGGAGGGGTCTTGTTCTAAGAAGATTGATGAAGATTTTGCACCTCAAAAACCAATTCATAAGGTACCAATCCATGTTTCCTATTCACTTATATTTTTGGTTTGGTAAATCTCCTTATAAGTTTCCTATCCTTTCTTTTGATTACTATGGATGAGATATATATCTTACATTTAACATTCAACTTCTTTACATTTTAGAATATGTAGTGTGTTTTTTGAGGATTTTACCAAATCAACTTTTAACATAAACCAAAAACACCAAACTGATATCTTGCCCTTGCAACATGACAAAATATTTGCATTTGACCAATAACTGCAAGCAATTGAATGATAAATCCACATACATGTATCTTTGTAAAATACCTGGAACATCGAAAAGATGGCTAAGTGGCTACTGCCATGATTTTTATCTACTGAATATGGGAAATAAAAACATCAAAAGGAATTAAATAGAAAACATGATTGGTCATTTCAGAGAGCATTTATGATCAAATAAATGCAATGCCTTCTCTCGTTCTCAATCAGCTTTCACCCACTTGTTTTCTCCCACTCTTTTTCTCTACAATTGAAATAAAAATGATTTGGCCATTTCAAAATAGTGAATCAATACCCTTGAGCACAAGAACCAATAACATCAACTATTTTGATCTGTGGGTACCCTAATGTTGGCAAGAGTTCTTTTATTAATAAGATTACTCTACAATCTTGAAGAAGCGATATATTTTCGCAAATGAAGAGTGGAAAGACAATGATGTTCTTGAGATCATGGATGGACACAATGTTGCAGATAGAATGGGAAGACATGTTTCGAGCCTAGCCCTAGATCCTTCAACAATTGGGGTAGGATTGAGACCCAGGCTAAAAAGATGTCTTCCTTTTTGTTGTGGAATATAGGCTCTGTTGTTGCAACAATGACACACTGCGATGTACATATCACAACAGCTGAGAAACATAAATGTAGGCATCATGGTCATAATTTTTTGGAGACACAACATAATTGAGTACTATTCCCAGATGATGCAAATAAACCACTACTTTGCATCATCTTAGAAAACCACTCAATTATGTTGTGTCTCCAAAAAATTGTGACCATGGTGCCTACATTTATGTTTCTCAGCTATTGTGTCCCAGGACCCTTTACGACCCTTTACGACTATTTACGATCCCTAAGAATACATCTTAGAGGTCTTAAAATGTCATAATGGGTCATAAGAGGCTCCTAGGAGGGGCTAGGTGAACTTCCACCTTCATGTGGTTGGCCCTATTAAGTAGAGAATATTAAACTATTCTTGAAACAAAGAGAAGCTCAATAATTTAAGGTCTCAGTCCATGGAGATGCTGAAAAAATGACGAGAATCAATGATGGAGAGTTTTTAGATTCTGAGAAGACGTATATGGAGTGGAGGCCAAATTGAGTACCAGTGTAGAGATGATGATTTAGTAACCTACATCTATAAAACCTTCACAATTATCCCTTCTTTGGCCTCCACTCATTCCTCTTCTAAAAAATGGTTATCTAGAAACTTTGGATAGTGTTTTCTCATCCTTGCATGAAATGTGCTAGTGATCATATAAAATTACTTTAGGCATCCAGTATTGATGAGTGTACAAGTATAAAATGTTTTTGTGAGACTGTGATCAATTTCTGCAGTGTACATAAATGCAAGGCAGTGATTATTCTTGACGATCGATAGGTAGCTAGGACTAAAGATAACACAGCTCAAGAGACCATCATAGGTTGTCTCTTTCTTTGGTCTATATTTTTGACAAAATGTTTTACCTTTCATTAGCCCATCAAATCTAGGGATTTGAAAGAATTTAATAGAATATTTTCATGACAATGTATATTATTTAAGTTGACGTTGCATGAATTTATCTAATTCATGCACTTGTATACTATGAAGATGATGATAAAGAAGCATCTCCTCCCATGGCAATGCTTCTTTATCACTATCCTCATAGTCTACAAGTGTGAAAAGTAGATAAATTCATGCAATGTCAAATTAAATAATATACATTGTCATGAAAATATTCTATTAAATTCTTTCAAATCCCCAGATTTGATGAGCTAATGAAAGATAAAACATTCTGTCAATAATATAGACCAAAGAAAGAGACAACCTATGATGGTCTCCTGAGCCGTGTTAATTTTAATGTGCCTATCCATCATTTTTTTGACAATTCATAATTAATTCTGATAGAAGTGCTATGCATTCGACAGACAAAATGTTAGAAAAAAATAATTTTCAATATTTAGTGCAACAGTAATGCTATACGTTCGGCAAGAAAACCTGTTGGAGAATATGTTGGAAATTTGGCTAAACTGAGTACATAGATGTTGTCATTATGGAAACATATGATCCACATTAAGAGTGCATAGGTCAGAGAGAAAGTATGGTAGATTGCAATGCAAATCTGTCTAAGTATGAGATAGTGTTTTCATAGTGTACTAGGATACAGTTTTGGTTTGCGATATTGACTAGAGGAAGTTCAATGCTTGTGCACTTGAACATAGATGCTATGATGGCTACTGATGACCCATCTCAAAGTGCAAGTCAGTACGGCATGTACGGAATTAGTTATGACAATCTTATCGAAGACAGTGTGAAGCCGACAGGATAGAATATGAAAGCAGAATTGGTAAAAAGTTAAGGGATTATTTTGTTTATCAAAATAATGACTTAAAAATATAAAGGTATGACATCCTAGATTTTAACCCTTAGATAAAGATATATGGAAGCTGACCATGTAAAGTTATTAGCCTTAATAACTTGTATATATGCAATTGTAATTGTAAAGAAAAGGAGCGATGAAAAAGTGATGTAATGAATGTAATTGTAAAGCGAATGTAATAGTGATGATGCAAAGATAAGAGAAGCAAAGGAATATTAATAAAAGTAGAATAAGGTTATGTACCTTGACCTACATTGCATATTACTTGTTTGGGTAGTGGGCTCATCTTGTAATCATATTTTTTGTATCTACAACTCCTAACAGGGTTGAGGCTTCTAACAAGGCCTATAGTCCCTTAATCAGGACTGATACACTATACATATGTAATAGACTCCTAATAGGGTCAACATCCTTAACAAGATACTTTTGATTATTGGATCTTGTGGGTACCATTCCCACTAGGGTTTTCCCTTGGCCAGGGTTTCCTCGAGAACATATCATGTGTTATGAGTTCTTTATTATTATGCATATTGTTTAGTTTCTTATGTTATGCATGTATAAAGATAATCTATTATATCCATAATTGGGAAAAAGATAAAGTTTTTAGAATATTGATTCACAACCCCCCTCTCAGTATTCCCTATTTCTAACAATTGGTATCAGAGCATAGTTACTCAGAGAAGAATCATTCAAGGAAATCCTAGTAGCTTGAGTAAGATCTCTATAGATATGGATAAACTACATGAGAATCTTGATGAAGCTCTTGTGTAGATTGATATGCTTACTAATGAAAGAAACACTCTGAAAAGGAAATATGATGATGCAAAGAACCTTATTGAGAAATTGAAAAACAAGTTAGAAGATTTGAGATCTGAAAAGGAATCTGAAATTCTTATTGAAGATTGTGATAACAACTTGGAAAAAGAAAATGAGACCCTTAAGCATGAATTGAAGATAGTGAATTTGAAGCTTAGTTTGAAAGATGGAAATAGAAAAAATGAAGTAAATATGAAATTTGAGAATGAAAGTCTAAAGACTGAAAATGAAGAACTGAAATCTAAACTTGAAAAAGTGACATCCAAATTTGAGAAAGTAAATGTGCAGTATACAAAACTTGAGAAGTACAATAAGATTGTGAAAGGTGAACTGACTCAATCCAAACAACAACTTGAAAGGCTATATTCAAATAGTGAGAAGATTAATGAACAAGTTTCTTTTGGGAAACCATCCTATGATAAGACTGGACTTGGATTTAATATATTCAGAACAAATGATGAAAGCAAGAAACTAGATCTGAAGACATCTGAAAGCATAGATGAGAAGAAGTCTAATGAGATCAACAAATCTAAAGATGCACCTAAAGAAGAAGGAAAATCATCAAAGCAAGAGGAATCACCCAAAGGTATGCAAAGAGAATTCAAAGGTAGATGTTTTTCTTGTAATACTATTGGTCATATGAAAAGAGATTGCACAGGTAAACAGTTTAAACCACTAAATGGTTATTTTTATAATTCTCATGGTTTTGGACATAGAGCTATTGAATATAGAAGACCTAAATTTATTAAGAATAATTATGGTAATAGAATTTTTAGGAATACTAACAATGCAGATAAGAGACCTACTGAAGACATGAACAAAAGAAATGATGTAGTGTGTTATAGATGCAACAAAGTTGGACACATTGCTAGAAATTGTAGGTCACAGATTAATCAGCAAGGACAGAGATATGGGAACAATGGAATTGTTTGTCAGATATGCAATAGGATTGGACATATAGCAAGGTTTTGTAGAATGAACAATAGAACTTATCATCTAAACCCTAACCCTAGAAATAATGCAAAAATAAATGAAAGTACAGGAAACAATCAGAAAGGTTGCTGCAGTAATGAAGATGAAGTAAAGTTTTTTAAAGGAATAGATCAAAAAGGCATAATCAACATGGAAGGTAATCAGATAGGTGAAGTATTAAGTGGTAAGAATGAATCCTTACCTGACCTATCTTTAAGCACTTAAATTATGTAAATTGCAGTAGTTTAGGAACTTAGAATTAGTATAGAAGTAGATTTATGATGAACTAAGTCTTGTGAAGTTAATAGAAGGTATAATATGATGCACTAATGCTATGGTTAAGAGCGCAAAAGAAAATGTTATGTTTTGCGAGATCGCAAGAAGTTTTAAGTTTTGTAGGATAGTAGAAATAACTTTTTGGAAAGAAGCGGCAAAAGAATTGAATACGATGTCAAAATTAAGTGAGATTCAAGTGATAAAAGGTTATGATTGATTTTATTTGTCTATCAAAGGGAATTGAAGTGTTTGGAAGAGTAGAACATAGAGATTGGAAGTGTTTTGCAGAGATTTTGTGAAGGATTGAAGCACCGAATCTTCACAAACCCTAGAATCATGAATTTGAGGTATTTATCTTGACAAATCTTTGAATCGGTATAAATTATTGGAAAGGAACATGAATACATCTTTGATTCACAACATTAAAGACAAGAACAGACCTAAATTGAAGAAAGAACTAGTAGAAGCTTTAGAAGTAGACCCTAAGTTTTCTTTATCATCCGTACCAGATGAAGTTTTGCATTTGGAAAATGTAAAGAGTTATCTTGGATGTAAACTAGAAATAGTAAATGACAGTGATTTTACAAGTGAGTATCAGTATATATATAACCAAGCTATGTCATTGAAACAAGGATATGAACATTTGAAAGACAATGAAATCATCACATATGGTTTATAGTATGAATTCGATAATGAAGAGTGCACAAAGATCATTTTAAGTAGAATTCACAATGGGAAATTTTGGTTAGAAGATAGAGTGATTCACATCATAGCTGACCTAATTCATGAAGTTACTAGTTTATCCAAACTTGGTGCTTTCCCTTTAAATGAGAAAAACATGAGGAAGATTGTCATTGACAACACTGGATCATGCTATAATGGTAGAGGTATTGTCATCAGCAAGATTAGACAACATGATGTAAGATATCTATGTAAGATTTTGACTACAAAGTTTTGTGCTAATTCCAGAGAAGATGGCATGGCAGCTGGCATGGTTCACATTGCCTATTTGATGTGTGTAGACAAAGTTTCTATTGATATGTGTGAGATTTTGAGGATTCAATTGTTTGAGAATTTAGAGAAGATTAAGAAGTCTAAATATGCACAATTTAGATTCTCATCTTTGATTACATATATGTTTTTCCACCTTTTGAGAAGATTTCCTTACACAATTGGAAATAATTGGAATGATGGATAGTCTATGATGGAAAGAATACACAAAGTTTATAGAATTCATGTTATTGATCAAGTTGATGAGAGTGTTGTCTTAGTTTCAAAGACATTTCAGAGATTGGTATCTAGTAGATCAAGGATTCCATAGTCACTTGTGGAGAAATATAAGAATGATATTTGTTTCATGGTTGACACTGACTTTACCTATATTGAAGCAGTGGAACCTAGAGTTGAATTCATAGACCCTCTTGGCTATGAGATTTTTGAGATTGAAATAGAAGAGTATGTTGGAAGATTACTAAGAAGTAAATTTGACACCCAATGTAGTAGGTTTGGAACTTATGAAGATAACTTTAATTTTTTTAAAGCTAAAATTGAAGAGAAATAGTCTAAGAAAAGAGTTGACAGTACCATAAAGAGAATATTCAAAGACACATGGATGATAGAAAGAGAATTTTTGGTAGCTAAATAGATAGCAGTAGCATTGAGAGATGTTAGATAGGGAGAAGTCTTGAGTGTACCACCTTTATCTAGTGCAGTACAGAAAGAGCCTACACTAGTTAAAGTGAAAGTAGAAGAACTAGAAAAGGAGCAAGTAACATCAAGCAAGAGAAAGAAAGAAATTGCTACTAGACTAGGAAAGAGATAGAAGACTATAGTTCAATGAGTACCAAGAAATTTTGTAGAAGTTAAAGATGATACTAAGAAGAAAGCTTGGAAACCAAAAGTTGAAAAGATGAATGAGCAGATTATTGAGAATGGAGATTTTGCAAGGATGAATAAATATTATGATCTTTATGATTATACTGATAAAATTAATTTGGAGAATGCTATTGTGAAGCATATGATTTTGACAGATAAGAAATTTGACTCTATTCAAGGTCAAATACCTGATGAATTGTTTACTAGACTTATTAATAGAAAATAGAGAGCATCTGAGGAAGACAAAACTATAAGAGAGAATCTTGTGAGAAAGCTTTGTGAAGTGAAAGATGATGATCATTTGAAGTAGATTTTGAAACCCCTTGAAACTCTTTTGAGGACTAAGAGGAGAACCATTTAGATCATGGAAGGATAGTATGAGCAAGTGAGAATAGAAACAGAGCAAGCAATAATTAAAGTAATGACATAAATTGTTGGAGAAACTTCAGTTGCAGAAGGACATGCAATTGATACTGAACCAAAGGATATTCCCTCTCCTTTAGCTATTAACATTGAAGATGATACAATGGACATTGAAGGAACTAAGGTGACCTTGGACACTGAAGATAATGTATTTAAGAATTTAGATAACATTGTTGACAATTCAGCTCTTAATGAACTAGATAGGACTGAAGAAGTAGTGCAAACTGAATTGGTGAGTGATGAACCTAAAGAGATAGAAATTCATGCACCCACTCCTGAGATTTTGAGAGCAGTAAAGGATCAGAAAATCAAGGTGAAGGAAGCTGAGATTCAGAATGAATCTAATCTTCTTTTTGGACCAAATGTAAAAGTAAGTGATGTTGAGAAGAAAGTTAGGAAGTGTTATGATGAAATAAGAACATTGCAAGATGAAAAGAATAGAAAATTGAGAAGATTTGAACTTTTGAGAGAGCATATGTCTATGAAGTTGAGCATTATTGAGGAATAGTTAGAAGAATGTCTTACTGCTAAGACATCATTTTAGAAATTTAATTTTGAGAACCTTCAAGCTTGTGAGATAGTTTCTTATGGATTAAGCACACTTCTGAATGTGGCAGATTCTATCAGAAAGTCATGGGAGAAAGAGTTTGAAGCCAAGAAAGTAAATTTTGCAAATTTTATTGCAAGCCTACCAGCTTTGCAATAAGTAAATGGAGGTATAATATCTTTTTTGGGTTACAATTTAGTAATCCTCCCTACTTTATTTTGTCATTATTGTCAAAGGGGGAATGATTGTAGTAAAGCAAAAAATTGTTATGTATATGAGGATTGATACTGTTAGGGGGAGTATTGTATGAATTTTTGTATCAGAAAGTATATTTTGAGGATTTATAAGGATAGTATACATATTCTATACTATGGCCAAAATTTTGTTATAAATTTTTGAGATTTTGACTTGTACACTTAGCCAATTTTCTCATATGTTGCTAACAATGACAAAGGGGGAGATTGTTGGAAATTTGGCTAAAGTGAGTACATAGATGTTTTCATTATGGAAACATATGATCCACATTAAGAGTGCACAGGTCAGAGAGCAAGTATGGCAGATCGCAATGCAAATTTGCCTAAGTATGAGATAGTGTTTTCACAGTGTACCAGGATACAGTTTTGGTTTGCAACATTTATTAGAGAAATTTCAATGCTTGCACACTTGAACATAGATTCTATGATGGCTACTAATGACCCATCTTAGAGTGCAAGTTAGTATGGCATGTATGGAATTAGTTATGACAGTTTTACCGAAGACAGTGTGAAGCTGACAAGACAGAATATGAAAGTAGAATTGGTAAAAAGTTAAAGGATTGTTTTTTTTATCAAAATAATGACTTAAAAATATAAAGGGATTAAATCATAGATGTTAACCCTTAGATAAAGATATATGGAAGCCAACCATGTAAATTTATTAGCCTTAATAACTTGTATATATGCAATTGTAATTGTAAAGAAAAGGAGTGATGAAAAAGTGATGTAATGAGTGTAATTGTAAAGTGAATGTAATAGTGATGATGTGATGATAAGAGTAGAAAAGGAATATTAATACAAGTAGAATAAGGTTATGCACCTTGACCTACATTTTATTTTACTTGTTTGGGCAGTGGGCTCATCTTGTAATCAGATTTTTGTATCTACAACTCCTAACAGGGTTGAGGCTTCTAACAAGGCCTATACTCCCTTAATCAAGACTAATACACTATACATATGTAATAGACTCCTAATAGGGTCAACATCCTTAACATGATACTTTTGATTAGTGGATCTTGTGGGTACCTTCCCCACCGGGGTTTTCCCTTGGCCAGGGTTTCCTCGAGAACATATCATGTGTTATGAGTTCTTTATTGTTATGCATATTGTTTAGTTTCTTATGTTATGCATGTATAAAGATAATTTTTTATATCCATAATTGGGAAAAAGATAAAGTTTTTAGAATACTGATTCACCCCCCTTCTCAGTATTCCTTATTTCTAACAAAATAGTGCATAACGATCACTATTTCAACAGTTTAAGTGTTGTAAAGAGAACATTTTTGACAAACCTTTCGATAGTGAGGCCATATCACCAATAGGTAGACCTATCAGAATATGATGCTAAATATTGGTATTCCAATAGTTAAACCATCAGAATAAATATGGTTTGATAGTTAGTTCCAATAGAGATTGTATATTTCTGATAGGTCTTGTTATCAAAATTCTGATGGATGAACCAGAGGAAATGACATTTTGAAGTTGTTGTCATTTGCAACTTTTTGACATGAGAAGGTGTTAGTAAACTAATAGGTAGGTCTTCTTTCACAATCTTCTATGCAAAAATGGTGATGGACTCATGTGTCAAAATTCTAATAAATGAGCATTGCAAATCTGACAAATGGTCGTCAAAATTTGGCCCCAAATGTAGTAGTTTCTCATTACTGATCATGGGAAACAATTTCAAAATCAGGACATGGATGAAATGTGTGCAAAATTCCATATCACCCATAACTATTCTACCATATACTATCCCCAAGAAAATGTCCAAGTTGAGGTGTCAAATAATACTATTGTTAAAATCCTACAAAAGGTTGTCAATGGCGTTGGCTGTGACTGGCATATCCAACTGAATCTAGCCTTATGGGCTTATCATACTTCCATCTGTAGTCTCACTAGAGCCACCCCATATTCCCTTGTCTATGGATCCAAAGTAGTCCTACCCCTCGAGATCAAGTTGCCTTCACTTTGTGTCACTCTTAAATATTTGATTCCTGATGAAGACTATAGAGTTGCACGGTTGGCTGAACTAGAGCTACTAGATGAATGTCGTCAAAGAGCTTATGATCATTTGAAAGTCTATCAAAATCATATGTCTTGTCAGTATAACATCAAGGTAAAGATCAGAGACTTTCAGTTAGGTGACCTAGTCCTTCAAGAAAATCCAAAGAATTAATTACATCGTGAGAAGAAGGGCAAGTCTGAACACAATTCGTTAGGTCCTTTTGTAGTAACAACAATTTATGGTGCTGGGGCTTATCAATTGTCCACACTTGAGGGAGATCCTTTGGATGAACCTCTTAACAACATACATCTCAAGAAGTTCTATCCTTGAAATCCCAATGCAAGGGATATGTATATATTTTGTAAATACAAAAAAATCATAAAAATACAAAAAAATAAAATAAAAAAATCAACAAAAAATTGCAATAACAACATGTGGTGAAAAGCTAGAAACAAGCACCATGTGTATCAAGTTAGCTCCTTTATCTATTAGGATTCTTCTAGTGTGTCCATTCATTGTATATATATCCACAATAAAATAGCTAGTCAGTCCCCATTCCCACCATGTACATATCATAATAAAATGGCCAATTCATATACCATCCATTGTATCTACCCATAATAAAATCCCATCATAGCTTGAATATTTGTCATGGTCTTCATCCTAGTCTTGTTGCATCTTTCTTCATCCATAATAAGTCAGTCCATCACCTAGCTGGGGGCATGTCCTTGACCTAGTTCAGGAAGTGGAAGTGGATCTATGATAGTCATGACTCTTAGAGGACATAATGGAGTATTTTCACCAGACAAGAAAACACAATCAAATGTTATTTCACAATGGTATCTTCATGATGAATCAAAATCTGTAATCTATCCTTCAAAACATGACCACCTATCTATCATTCTTGACTATACATCATCAATTGAACTGATCACTATATCTTACACTATCTTTTGGAAAAAGAAATGTATATTCATGGCAAGCATGTTAGAATGATTTGTTGAAGATTATGCATTCATATCTGGATTTCATTTGTTATCATGTTTCCTATGCTATTCTGGGATATCTTTGACATGAGTTTGAAACTCCCATATGTCATTGATTAGGATAGCCAAGATGGGGCATGGTATTTTCTTTGATTGTTGTTTGTGGGATATTTTCCAATGAAATCGAAGGAACAAATAATTGGGGTGTCTGTGCATAAGTGTCTTCATCAATTTAATAGTATTGACAACATACAAATCATGTTGCTCTACAAATACTATTAATAGTAATATGCCATCACATACCTTGACTCCAAATATTTGTTCCCCGATGGAGGGGGGGAATATTCCTTGTCTGTTATACAAACAAAACTTAGGTCATCTCAGTTCAATTATACCTAGATGCTTGTCAAGTTTGCTACATTAAACTCCATGCAAGAAGTGCTCAGGTCATCCTAGTTTAATTATCCCATGATGCTTGCATTTTCTTGCAACATAATGAGCTCAATGATGAAAATCAAATTCCAGTTATTATGAAGTTCTAAGATGTTACATGAAGTTGTGGAGATATACTCATTTCATATTTCATTTAAGTAGTTCACAACTTGCATATCAGTGCTCCTTTTATAGGGATTTGTAGGTTATATTTCTTATTAGGTTATCTATTCTCCTAGTCCATTCTTCTTGTGTCAGATACATTGTTATTTAAGTTGAGGATATTTGGACAACAAAAACATTGAGTTTTTATCTCGCATCTTACAAACATTTAATTAGTTCATTTAGGCCATACATTATCTTCATTAAGTGTTTTCATTTGTATACTATCCATCTATATTACATACATATTTCATGTACATAAATTCCATACCATTTCATTGTCTTTTCATTATGATGTACGTTGTTATATTTTAGTCATTTTAAGATCATCATCATCATTTATTATCCATTATATGCATTTTACATCATTCATTTATTATCCATTATATTCATTTACATCATCATTTAATGTCAATTCATTATCCATTATCTACATTGTTCTTTATATCATTTCACTAGTAATCACATAGCATTGTATAGTGTAAACTCATTTATGACATGCATTTATATCAACATCATATGGTTAGACCATTAAGCATCAAGGATATCAAATTTTACATTCTAAGACAAACATTCTATGCATATTAAAGTAAAACATCACATCCTACATATGTCAGTACACACATGTATATAAATCATCAAAGAAAATCATGATAGAACTGCATCACTGTATATATATATATATATATATATATATATATATATATATATATATATATATATATAGTCCATCATATAGAGATTCAATCATATAAATTCCATCAAATACAATAAAACTATGCAAATGTCCAATGATATAAAGAAATATAACAATGTGTCCAAAGTCAGTGTCCATCAAGTAAAAAATATAATGATACAATGATAACAAGATACAAAAGTGTATACAATGATCTCCATGATCTATGAGCCACTACCTCCAGACTCTGTCTGTTGCTATTTGCATGATGTAATAAGGCCCTATACTACTGAATGACCTAATCTTGAGGATTTGTACTAATCTCCTAAACCTGTTGGTGCTCTTAGAGGGTGTGATGAAACACCTCCACTACCATTTGGTGCCTCTCTCTCATAAACCACTATCCTAATAGCCACTGAGCTCTCTCTATAGCTCCCAATCCACTGATCCCTTGGGACCACCTATCTATAAGCCTCTTGCTAGTAGGATATCTCCTTCCTGATATGTATCATGGCTCTCAAGCTATCTCCATGAGGACCCAACTCCTATGTGCACTGTAGCTCACCTAATAACATCTCCAACTCCTTGAGTCTCTCAAACTCTACATCTCACTCATGTCTCAGTAATCTCATCTAGCTCTCTAGCCTCTCAATTTGCCTCTCTAGACTAGGAACACGGTCTACCTACACCTATGTCATTGCTAGTCAGACTAGCAATGAGTCAATGTCAAGATCCTCCTCCTCCACAACATCTCTTTGTAAATAGGGATCCTATCCCCCTATGTCCATCTCTGTTGGCTCCTCCTAAACATCCACACCTAGCATAGGTACATCCTATCCATCCAATCCATCATTAGGGATCTATCCACCCTATACTACTCCACCCTAACCTAGTAGAACATCTACCTCATCTTGTGCATGTACAGCTGGTCCCTGTATTGGGGTAGCTGGTATCTGTACTTGAGCCATTGGTACCTATAGTGGAGCTCCTATACCTGGTTGTGCTGGCTATGCCAGAGGCTATCTCCATCCTTGTCTAAATGGGGGTGGCATTAATCCCCTTTGTCTCACACTATCTCCTCTCATCCATGGACTAGTTCTATCCCCTCTCCCTCCATCTTGTCCATCTCCATCACCTCCTCCACCATCACCGCCATCTCCTTTCCCTCATCCCCACCTATCTCACCCATGGCATCTCCCACAACATATATCTACTAGATCTCTCTTTGGTGGTGTAGCTACTAGATCAGTCAACCAAGGAACAAGAAAATCTCTCAAGAACTACTCTAGGTCTGCAGTCATACCTGGGTCCACAACACCCTGTCTCATCATCCATGCCTAGAATGGCATGTCCCAAAACTCCTATTAGGCTATATAAAAAGAAGCCATAGGCCCCCAGTCTTGTCTCTCCTGATGAGTCCTAGTGAACTTTTTAACTCCTTGGGGCATGCCCTGGATCTTGCTGAATTGGTGTAGAACCTGGCTAACTAACTATCTCTCCAAAATGAAGGGCATCCTCCCTATAAGCCATCGTGACTCAAAGAAAAATCCTAGCTACCACTCATCATCCTAGGGCTCATAGCCTAAGTATGGTCTCCATGTCATAGTATCTAAAGTATCAAAGGTGTACCGCCAGAACTCCAAGTGTCCCAGTTTTTTTTGAGATAAAATTAAGGAATATAAATGGATATACAGTTGTCCTACGCTACAAAATCTAATAGCTACTAGACATGTCACTGCGATATGCTCCCATAACCAAACATGGAGTAGTGTGACGCCTCCTAATAGTGATGCACCCCTATGATACACCACCTGATGAAGATCATGATATAAGTGAGCTAATAAACAAACACCCCAAGAAAAATGGGTCCCATCCAACATCCACTGTAGAGTGTGGCCCCATCCAACTGCAAATCCATGTGATCTACAATCAGGGCAAATGAAACCCCCAATCACTCTAGCTAGTACCACTGGTAGAGGCTCATACAAGTCCACCATGTCCTCCTAGCTAATCTCTCCATCCTCAATGTCATCATGTCCGAAGATGGCTTTGCACTCCATCACTCCACCATGTCGATCATAATGCACTAACTCCCCTATGATAGGAAGTCAGAGGATGTGATATACATCCTCTAGTGTGATTGTCATCTCCCCTATGGGAAGATGGAAGGTACTCATCTTTTAGTGTCATCACTCTGCTAGTGCTATCATCATACTAAGGTTCACCCTAATCTCAGGCATGTAAATAACATAATATAGACTAGTCGCAAGTATCAAGAGTCTGTCGGTCTCTTACAATGCTAGTCTCAGATTCTATGTGATGAGATATCTCTCCTGTGACATCAAAATATCAGTCATATCCTCCTATCCAAATCAATAAAATCAAGCTATCATATTTTGATAAACTGATCTACAACATCTATCTATCCTATTATATCAACTACAAACATGTTTTATCACATGTTTCAACAAATGATTTTATCAATTATCTAACATCAAGACTAGTTAACTAGCAACCATGCTACAATGTTGCCTATCTTGACCAAATCAATCAAATTTAATCACTGACAGATCAAATCGGGTTATCGACATCTAGTTTGACCTAATTGACTTGCTAATTTGACCAAATTCTATCAATTACACAAATGTGCAGCATAGAAAAATGCATGCGCAGTATATTTTCACATTTGTGTAGAAAAACATGTATGCATAGATTTCTTTGACATATGTGCAACACTTTTGAACAAATGTGCAGAAAGAACTGATGTGCACTTTCAATTTACATTTGCATAGAAAAAATTTTATTCTAGCATGAATGCGCCAGTTCCCTACATATATGCACAAAAAGTTTGAATTTTATGCGCAAATGTTGCAAGTTGCTACACATACATATGCTGCAACTGTGCATTCATATTCCGGCCAAGAAGAATTTTTTTTTTTCTAAACTAACCTACAATTTTACCTAACCTACGTATACTAAATTCTATTCTATCATGCTAGAAATCACAAATTGACAAAGGGGATCGAATCACCTACCGGCTCACCCAAATCAGGTGGTCATTGGAAGCATTTGGCCCTCTTGAAGTGGTGATCTGATAGTGGGAACGACATCCTAGCAGCTCTGCTCTTCTCTCTTGTGCTCTACTCTCCAAATGACAAGTGTGCACAATGAACCTATTGTGGACCCCTTTGCCCTATTTATAGCTTGTGGACCTGATGTGCTTGGTGTGTGGACCCTATCTCCCATTTTTCTTCCATTTCACCCCATTTTCACCAATCTTTTCTCTTGTTTCTTTCGTGAGATTGATTATCCACCTTAAAAAATTAAATTTTTTTTAAAAAAATCACATCATAAAATTCAAACCATCAATTTTGTCAATCAATCTCTCGAGGGGACATGCCTAGGTCATCTCAGACATTGTCTGGGGCAGGGGCAAAATACTTGAAATTTTCTTTGAAACAATGTGACACGCACATTATTTCAAAGAGGGGCAAAATGTATACACTTAAAAATGGCTTCATCAATTAATTAAATATTTATTATTTAATTGATATTGACTTGATAAATTAATTAAATATTTATTATTTAATTAATAATTATCTCCTATATTTATTAAATAGATTATTAAATTTATTTAGTAAATTCACTATAGTCTATTCCTCTATCCTAAATCTTCTAATTAGTCTTATTAAAGTGATTTAATTAAATACACAATTACCTAAATATGACTAAGTCCCCTAGTCCACCTCACCCACCTAGTCACTTGACACATCACTTTGGCTAAAATTGTTGGTGTAATTAATTATTCCTAATTACACTTTACTTAATCTTACTTAGGTTAATGCATTGCATAGTAATTTGTGATTGAGACACCTAGGAGTGTGCACATCTACTAAGCACATGGTGTAGGATAAATTCCACTTTAGGTGTGATAGTTGTCATCACATACCTCGTTGTGTGTGAGATCCACCTTTCGTGCTCTTATCACATTATTATCCTAATCCAATGCACATACTTTATTGCATATTGGAGGATGATCCACATTTGGTGGACATGTGATTACACCTAGCATAGGTGATAGCTTATCAGCTCCTTATCATTTTCTCTTATTTTCTTTCCTATATAAGGAGGCCTATTATATAATCATTTCATGAACATTGAGCAATTCATTGGATCTATTCAATCCATCCTTGCATTCATATTTTCTCTCTTGTGCTTTTCTTCAATGTCTAGATCCTTGGTTCAATATTTTCTATTTACAAAATCTTACATGGTATCAGAGCCATTGGAGCATTTAGATCAGTCGATTTGAAGAGATCTTGATGCAAGATTTGAAGGTCCAAATCTCAGATTTGGCAACCAGCATGTGATGGAGGTGTCTTGGGGCAGATTTGACCTCACCATTGCATTCAGGAGGCTATTTTAGTTAAGATCGACTATAAACTCACCCATATCTGGTGAAAGTCAAATTCGAGGCAAAAAAAAATTGCAAATCAAGTTGTACGACCCAATCTACTTCACTAGTATGATTTTATTAAAAAAAAATTTAAAAAAAAATTTAATTCTATAATTTTCTCAAAATTTTTTTATTATTTCCACAAAAATAGTGGGCCTGGTACGTGCCACTTTTCTGTATCACAAAGAACATTCTTTATTTGTACCATTGACAGTGGCAATGATGTCAACAATCATCGTATTGCTGTAAGGAAAATTCCCATGCTCAACATGTTAGTCCATTTTCTTGTCACAGCAAAAATCCTTTGAAAATGGCCTATTCCTTGCAAGTTTTGTAATGTTGTCCCACCCTACTACAATCATAGTTTTGGTATGCGAAGTAAATCCACAATGTTTCATGGTGTGCACCCTTGGCCATGTGTTCTTCATGTTGTCATCATGTTCCAATTTAGATCACATCTCCTAAATCATAAAACCCAGGGAGTTATTTAAGCTTTAAGGTCTGCAGGAAGCAGTTTCAGAATCTGCCACAGTGTCAAAAACCCACAGTATTTTTGAAAATCCATGATGTTTTCAGTCTATGTGAAAACCCTCATTATTTTCAACCTTGTTCCTTCCATCTTTTGTGCACTTATCTTTTGGTGTCAGAAACTTTGTGTGTTTTCAATCTTTTCCGTTGAAAACCCTGTGTGTTTTCGACCTCACAGTTTCTTGTTTGCCGGTGTTCCCTAACTACGCAAGTGCGATGGATGGTGGGCCCTAGTCTTCAAAGATTTCAAAATTATTGGTTGTCACATGATCGCATGTCAAATTTTTATGATATGCGACCATGCGATCAGTTACTTCTTGCTTGTGGGGCCGGTTGGTGGAAAAGGTGTGGTCCTGTTGGCAGTCATGTGGCGGCCTTTGGTTGGCTATCGCATGATCACATAGCCCAATTTTTGGCTATGTGATCATGTGACTAGTTGACATGTGTCTATAGTGGTGAGGTGGTAGTTCATTAGTGGGTCCCAATTCTTCCCATTTCCCAATGTGGTTAAAATTAAGACAAGATCGGTGGTTGTCGTATGTTCGCATGGTAAAGATGCACAATGTTTAACCTTTACGCTTTTGTGACAGGCCATTGGATTTTCTTGTATGGGCATGTCATGGGTCTAGTTGGGTCCATGTCAGATTGGTGCTAATGTGTCAGTCTATTATTGGTTGACATGTGATGAGTTGGGATGTGACGTGGGCCCATTTGTGGGGTTTGAGCAGTTTGGTGGTCCCATTGATGGTGATGTGGTAGTCTGGGGTTGGCTGTCGCATGATAGAGTTTTCTGACATGCGATCATGTGACTGGTTGACATGTGTTCCTGAGCCCATGGCAGGTGGTGACATGCCAATTTTTAGTTGGTTGCCAGTGTACTGAGGTGGCAGGGGGTTTGTGGTGGGGCCCATGTTTGTAGTGCCCGAGTGTGTTTGACATTCAGTGGTGAATGCTAATGGCTAGTTGCATATTCACATAGCCTTTTTCAAGGCTATGCAATCATGTGACTGACACTTTATGTTAGTAGTGGTGGTGGTTATGTGGTAAGGTAAAGGTCTGTGGGTTGTTGCATGTTCGCACAGCCCATTTCCTAGCTATTCGATCATGCAACAACTATTTGGATGTCGTAGTTGTGGAGTTAAGGTGGGTCCACTGTGCAGGTCTTATTAGTGTGGTTGATTTTGATTGGTCATTGACTAGTGGTGGGGCCAAGGACTTCTCAGGATGGTTTGTGATCAGCATTGCATGGTTAAGAAACCACAGCTGCATGATTTCAAAGGTTATTATGGAGCCATGCGATCATGCGACCAAGACCAAACGTAATCGATTCCTGTTGCAGTTAATCTTGCCGATGCCTGGGAAAGGGATGAAGATCTATGGTGTTGACTTAAAGTTGGCTGAGATTTGAATGTAGACCACTGATTTACTTTTGGTGCCATGAATGTGACTATTTCAAACTTGTAGAGAGTTTTGCGATAGGAAGTACCAGGATTGAATGCTTTCATGGCCAGATTTGATTGGTTTGGTGGTGCTTACTATTGCAGTGTGGTCCAGGGTGCCATGAGTGTTTGCAGGGATGTTTTTACATGTGGGCAAGAACAAATTTTATTTCTTGAGGCATTTTGTAGGTCTATTCAGTTTGGTTTGCATGGTAAATTTATGATCCTCCTATCCTTCTTAGAGATTCTTCTCAAGTGTGAAGATCATCCTTGGTCTAATAGATGTGTGCTTTCTTTTCCCTTCGAGAGTTTTTAAATTTTGATGTATTTCTGGTTGGTTGAGGTGGGTGAAACTTTAGCCCTAGCTATCTGTAGCTTGTTGCAACCTGTTTTGGGTTTCCAAGGTAGCTAGTGGTATAAATTGTCAAATTTTTGACTTTGTAAGGGTTCCAGCTTAGAGTTCCTTTTTGGTTCCATGAAAGGTTCTATCCTATAGATTTCTCCTTCTCTATGCATATAGGGTGTTCTTCTTCCATTGCTGGTTTAGAAAATATAGTGCATATTGTAACAGATTTGTCTTATGTGTGAGGATTTAATATATTCTTACTATTACCAAACTATCTCCATTTGAATTCTGGATTCATTAATCATACATCAAGGGTGTTTGATTTTTCTATTTGCACTGCCTATGTGCTTGCAAGTGGAGTTGTCTTCATAGGGATAACTGGTTCAGAGTTAGTGTTCATGTATGTATGAGCTGAGGTGTCAAAGATATGTCATGCTTATCTTCCAGTGGATGCTGGTTAATGTATTATCTATTTATAGGTCTCTTCTAAGGGGAGGGTTAAAATCCTTTGAGTGGATAATAACATACTTGAATACATAGGTGCGTGCTAAGTTGAGGTTTGGTCATGGTGTGTGATTGATGTTAGGCATCAACACATTGAGTATATTATTTTCTTGTTTCATAGCTGTCCATTGTAATACTTTATTTGACTCTGTGGCCCAATGGATAAGGCACTAGTCTATGAGAGACTTAGGGCATCTCAGGGGTCCTTTCAATCCATTTAAAATCATTCACATTCAGTCCCACTCTTTCCCTTTCTTGATGTAGTGTAGGTCTCTAGTTTTTAGACTAATTGCATGCAAGCAGGTTATTGCATCAGATTTGATTTCATTGGGGTACAGGATACCTATAGGAGTCTAGTAACTATTCCACAATAATACATCTAGAGGCCTTTCAGTCATCAAGAAGAGTCATGAGTGTGCAGATGAGGCAATACCCACCTGAGTGATGTGGAGCTCAAAGCAGAAGGAGGATGCCCTTGGTCCTCATCAATTGACACTTTTTCCTTGTCAGACTTTGGAGCGAAGACTAATTAGTTTGTCAATCATAGTGTAAACCTAGCACTATGTGGGAACAAGTTTAAAAGCCAACAAGATGGTGACTCTATTGGGGAACCAATGGAAAGAGTCAAATGAACAAACAGACATTTACTAAATTTTCTCAGCTAGTTGTGAGTGGTGCCTCTAATTTTTCTCTATTTGATTAGTGCACTCCTTGATAAACAATGTGTATACCTGGTGTAGTTTTGTGTTGGTTGGAAGAAGAAACAATGAATTATTTTCCTCTCAAGGAGGTGGCGACTCTACATGACAAAGTTATCTGATGGAGCTTCAAGGTGACCTCAAGATCTTCCTTGCCTTCCAGTCAACAAGGTCTTCTACTGCAAGACTCCCAGATATTTCTCAAAGATCTGAAATGTCTCCTTATTGAGTGATCAAGCACTAAGAAAAGGAGTAAGGTGTGATTAGAGGTTTGCATACTTCAAGTTCTCTGTTGCAGCTTTGCAAAATTTTATGGAAGTATTGCATTAAGTCTGATGGGAAAGCTTTAGGAGGAGCTTGCATTTCTTGAACAAGGCATCCTTAGGGATTGTATAAAATTGGTAAGGTTGAAGGTAGGATGTAGATGAATCTATCCATATCTTTGTTCTATCATAGATTTTGTGGTGCATATGAGGAATTTTCAGATGATGTTGAGTTTGCAAAATTTAAGTTCATTAGTTTATTTCTGGAGCTTTGTTTTCCTAAGTCAAGTAGTCGGTCAGATGCTTTATGGGAGGAGTATTATGGATGTATCAGGGATTGGGTACTTAGTGATGATAATCTTGAGCTTGAGGATGCACTTGGGGTTTTGCTCTTTGGTACTGATATTGAGAATGATGGAAGTTATGAAGAAGATGTGTCAAGTGATGACACTCTTTCTTTCCATCATGAGAGTGATGCTTTTTCTTAGTATGGGGCAGAAAGTTTATGAAGAAAAGGATTGGATGGATGAAGATGTTGTTGATGATTATATGTTAGAGGAGGGTGTTCTTAAGGATAGTTGTTCACTTCATAGTGAATAAATTTTAGATCTCCTATCTTGTGAATATCTCAGGTATGCAGGGAGGGATGACTCTAAGTTCTCACATTCAGCACACATTGATTTTGACCGAGAGCATGAGTCAGTAGGGTCTGACTGTGACATGTGTGCCTCTAATTCTTTTGCTGCTCCAACACTACTAAATAGCAACCACACTATATATGATGTATCAGATGATGAGTTTGCCAGTGTTTTCTCAGTTTCAAGTGATGTAGTGCTCCCTGACATGGTTTTGAGTGCTGATTGGGGAAGTTGTATAGATTGTGGGTCTTGCCTTGACTCTGGATCTTTTGATAAGCCATGGAAGGATGGCCTCTCAGCTACTCAAACTTCACATTTTTATGGATATGTTGATGTTTCCTTTCCCACCTACCAATAGTTTTTAGTTTTGTCAAATGCTGACAAGATGCAAGTTGCTCCTATGTTTGGTGATCATGTCCCATGTGATGAGTTCCCTCAGTGTTTGCATGAAGATTAGTGTATCTTCTCCTTGGAGGTGCAAATTTTTGGTATGAATGGATCCAATGGCGATTGTAGTGACAGTTTGATAGAGCTGGAGAGTTTTTTTTTTTTAGTTGGACAGTAAGCTTCCCAAACATGGTGGTAAATTTGAAGGTGATTTATGTTGTAGTTCCTTCAGTGTTTTCCTATTTAAGGAATGCAACATGCATATGCCATTTTCTTTTCAAAGTTGGTATGATTTCCATTTTGGTCCTCAAATTGATCATGCTGATTTTTCTTGTCCTATGTTATTGGAGAATGGAAATAAATTTGATCAAATGCATGGAAATGATAAATTCAGCTCATTTTCATTTTATGGAGATGAAAACCAAATTTTTGATACAAGAAAGATCTGATCAGAATTTTTGGGGCCCTCAGCCTTTTGTAAATATTGTAAACTTTGTATAGTTTTCCCTTTTCCTATTGTGTGTCTTTCTTTCTTGTTCCCTGTGTTTTTTGAGGTCTTTGTGCTTTTTCCAGTGGGTGGTCTACTTCTTCCCAGAGATCTGAGGTCCTCATTATATCTGTAGGAGATACATGTCCCCAACTAGAGCCACTGTTAGTCCATTTTGTTGTCATAGCAAAAATCCTTTGAAAATGGCCTATTCCTTGCAAGTTTTGTAATGTTGTCCCACCCTGCTACAATCATAGTTTTGGTATGTGAAGTAAATCCACAATGTTTCATGGTGTGCACCCTTGGCCATGTGTTCTTCATGTTGTCACTGTGCTCCAATTCAGATCACATCTCCTAAATCATAAAACCCAGGGAGTTATTTAAGCTTTAAGGTTTGCAGGAAGCAGTTTCAAAATCTGCCACAATGTCGAAAACCCATAGAATTTTTGAAAATCTATGATGTTTTCAGTCTGTGTGAAAACCCTCATTGTTTTCAACCTTGTCCCTTCTAGCTTTTGTGTGCTTATCTTTTGGTGTCAGAAACCTTGTGTGTTTTTTATCTTTTCCATCGAAAACCCTGTGTGTTTTCAACCTCACAGTTTCTTGTTTGTCGGCGTTCCCTAACTACGCAAGTACGATGGATGGTGGGCCCGGGTCTTCAAAAGTTTCAAAATGATTGGTTGTCACATGATCACATGTCAAATTTTTTTGATATGCGACTGGTTACTTCTTGCTTGTGGGGCTGGTTGGTGGAAAGGGTGTGGTCTTGTTGGCAGCCATGTGGTGGCCTTTGGTTGGCTGTCGCATGATCGCATAGCCCAATTTTTGGCTATGCGATCATGTGACTAGTTGACACATGTCTACAATGGTGAGGTGGCAGTTCATTGGTGGGTCCCAATTCTTCCCATTGCCTAGTGTGGTTAAAGTTCAGACAAGATCGGTGGTTGTCGTATGTTCACATGGTAAAGATGCACAATGTTTAACCTTTACACTTTTGTGATAGGCCATTGGATTTTCCTGTATGGGCATGACGTGGGTCCAGTTAGGTCCATGTCAAATTGGTGCTAATGTGTCAGTCTACTATTGGTTTATATGCGATGATTTGGGATGTGATGTGGGCCCATTTGTGGGGTTTGAGTAGTTTGGTGGTCCCATTGACAGTGATGTGGCAGCCTGGGGTTGGCTGTCGCATGAATCCATGTTAGATTTTTCTGACATGCAATCATACGACTGGTTGACATGTGTTCCTGAGCCTATGGTAGGTGGTGATGTGCTAATTTTTGGTTGGTTGCCAGTGTACCAAGGTGGCAGAGGGTTTGTGATGGGGCCCGTGTTTGCAGTGCCCAAGTGTGTTTGACATTTGGTGGTGAATGCTGGTGGCTAGTTGCA
Source organism: Chamaecyparis obtusa (assembly GCA_027943335.1). Taxonomy (NCBI): domain Eukaryota; kingdom Viridiplantae; phylum Streptophyta; class Pinopsida; order Cupressales; family Cupressaceae; genus Chamaecyparis; species Chamaecyparis obtusa. The sequence goes on from BSBK01001816.1 coordinate 1,341,007, forward strand.
TCTTCGCATAGCCTTTTTCAAGGCTATGCGATCATGCAACTGACACTTTGTGTTAGCAGCGGTGGCGGTTATGTGGTAAGGTAAAGGTCTGTGGGTTGTCACATGTTCGCATAGCCCATTTCCTAGCTATGTGATCATGTGACAATTGTTTGGACATCACAGTTGCGTAGTTAAGGCAGGTCCACTGTGCGGGTCTTGCCGGTGTGCTTAGTTTTGATTGGTCGTTGACTAGTGGTGGGGCCGAGGACTTCTTAGGATGGTTTTTGATTGGCATTGCATGATTAAGAAATTGTGGTTCCATGATCGCAAAGGTTATTATGGAGCCATTCGATCATGCGACCAAGCACAAATGTAACCGATTCCTATTGCGGTTAATCTTGCCGATGCTCAGGAAAGGGATGAAGATCTATGATGCTGACTTAAAGTTGGCCAAGATTTGAATGTAGACCACCAATTTACTTCTGGCACCATGAATGTGATCGTCTCAAACTTGTAGAGAGTTTTGCGACAAGAAGTACTAGGATTGAATGCTTTCATGGCCAAATTTGATTGGTTTTGTGGTGCTTGCTATTGTAGTGTGGTCCAGGGTGCCATGAGTGTTTGCAGGGATGTTTTTACATGTGTACGAGGACAAATTTTGTTGCTTGAGGCATTTTGCAGGTCTGTTGAGTTTGGTTTGCATGGTAAATTTATGATCTTCCTGTCCTTCTCAGAGATTCTTCTCAAGTGCAAAGATCATCCTTGGTCTGATAGATGTGTGCTTGGTTTTCCCTCTGAGAGTTTTTAAATTTTGATGTATTTCTGGTTGGTTGAGGTGGGTGAAACTTTAGCCCTAGTTGTCCATAGCTTGTTGCAACCTGTTTTAGGTTTCCAAGGCATCTAGTGGTATAAATTGTTAAAATTTTGACTTTGTAAGGGTTCTAGCTTAGAGTTCCTTTCTGGTTCCATGAAAGGTTATGTCCTACAGATTTCTCCTTCTCTCTACATATAGGGTGTTCTTCTTCCATTGCTCGTTCAGAGAATACAGTGCATATTGTAACAGATTTGTCTTATGTGTGAGGATTTAATATATTCTTACTATTACCAAACTATCTCCATTTAAATTCTGGATTCATTAATCATACATCAAGGGTGTTTGATTTTTCTATTTGCACTACCTATGTGCTTGCAAGTTGAGTTGTCTTTGTAGGGATAACTAGTTCAGAGTTAGTGTTCATGTATGTATGAGCTGAGGTATCAAAGATATGTCATGCTTGTCTTCTAGTGGATGCTGGTTAATGTATTATCTGTTTATAGGTCTCTTCTAAGGGGAGGGTTAAAATCCTTTGAGTGGATAATAACATACTTGAATACATAGGTGGGTGCTAAGTTGAGGTTTGGTCATGGCGTGTGATTGATGTTAGGAATCAACACATTGAGTATATTGTTTTCTTGTTTCATAGTTGTCCCTTGCAATACTCTATTTGACTCTGTGGCCCAATGGACAAGGCACTGGTCTATGAGAGACTTAGGGCATCTCAAGGGTCCTTTCAATCCATTTAAAATCATTCACATTCAATCCCACTCTTTCCCTTTCTTGCTGTTAGTGTAGGTCTCTAGTTTTTAGACTCATTGCATGCAAGTAGGTTATTGCATCAGATTTGATTTCATTGGGGTACAAGATACCTATAGGAGTCTGGTAACTATTCCACAATAATACATCTATAGGCCTTTTAGTCATCAAGAAGAGTCATGAATGTGTAGATGAGGCAATACCCACTTGAGTGATGTGGAGCTCAAAGTAGAAGGAGGATGCCCTCGGTCCTCATCAATTGACACTTTTTCCCTGTCAAACTTTGGAGCGAAGACTAACCAATTTGTCAATCATAGTGTAAACTTGGAACCATGTGGGAACAAGTTTAAAAGCCAACACAACACATAAGCATAGCCTAAGAGATTGGCTTGCTTTTTTTTGAGGCATCATGCCTTTTCATATTAAAATGGCATTGAAGCCTTACACACAAGGCATGTTGGATTAAATCCCAAGAGCGGCTCTCCTCCCGCGCGCAGGCTCTCCACCATGCCCATCCACTGCCTGATCCAAGCTAGCCTCTGCACTACTTCCTCTACACTAAGAAGATCTCCCACCATTGCTACTAAGCCTCAGCCACCATATCGCCACTCCACTCTGTAGATTGCACCCAAATCCACCACTCGGAATGCCGCACTCCTCCACTGCTCCTCTAAAAAACTGCCACAATCCATAGAACTAGGTGACCTAACACGTAGCACCCACATGGCACACACAAAGTGGCCCTATGAGCACCCCATGGCACCCTATCAGCAATCCTCTATAGAGTGCTGAAGACCACCATGCAGGTGCCACATCAGCACCTCCTATGCATCAGACACCATGTGGTTAAACTGCCACCTCAGCAACTGAGGAAACTGCCCCAACCCTGCCACATCAGCTAACGACACACATGTAGGCCATGTCACTATAGGTGACATCATCTCCTACCACATTAGGATCCATATAGTATGGTCATACACACCAACACCATGTCACTAGAGAGGTTGTCATTTTTGCTTATGTCAGCTTTCCACTGTCCTAAAATTGACGGTCATCTAGCTATCATCGCAGGGCAAAATTGGGCTTTTTTTATGGTCGTATGACCATCAAATTTAACCCAGTGATCTTCTAACATCATCAGGGTCTGGAAATTCTCTGCCTTCACCATATGCATTTTTCATTTGACAGTCCAACTTTGAGAGGCCATAACTTGGTCATCCGGGCTCCAAATTGAGTGTAATTTTTTTTGAAATTGGGTAAAATTTCTTGAATTTTATAGTGGTGGTGTTAATTTTGCATTTTGGTGACCTGATTTGTTAGAAATTGTAGATCTTGTTTACTATTCCTATCTATTCCTAATTTTTGCAACTTTCAGGGCTTCGTTTGGGCACATACAGTAACATTTTGAGGTGAAATTTTTTTTGAAAGTGCATGATTTTTTGTCTACTTTACAGATCTTCAAGAAGATTTGAGTGATTTTGGGTAGATATATCACTTTCAGCAATAGGTCATTTTGGGGCTATAATTGCACTTGGTTAATCCTTGGATTTTAGTTTTCTAATTTGCATCAGTCATTTGAAGGAGTTATCAGTAGTTATCAGTCATCATTTGGTTGAAATATGGATAATTCAAAGGTTAAAATCCTCACTCTATATAACTACCATGAATGGAAAGTTTCTTTAAGTGATCATTTCTTGAGTCTTGGATTGCTTAAAATGACTCTTGGGTAGGATCAAGAACCTCAAACAGGTGCTATAGAAAGGAAAATATAGTTTGATCGAAAGGATAAAACACTTGGCTCTCTTAGATCACCCATCTCTCGCGACATGCTCTTTCATATTACATCTTGCACACATCCTCATGATGCTTGGGTCACATTGTAAGGACTCTTTGGTAAACCTGATAGAATGAGGAAATTCAAATTAGAGAATGATCTCATAGGTCTCAATCCTAGTGATTTTGACAATATTCAAGATTTTTTCTCTAAGTTCAATACTATTAGATTGGAGCTTTTTTCATGTGGCATTGTTAAAGGGGATGAACAATTGATCTTTTCTATTCTTTCCAAGCTTGGCCCTGATTACTCTATCTTTGTTTCTACATCCTATGCTACTATGGATGCTCTTGGTAGTGCATAAAAATTGCCCTCTCTTGTTGAATTTGCAGCGTAGCTCACAAGGGAACAAGCAAAGTTGGCACACATGGGTCAGTTGAAGCCTTCCACACATCAAGCATTGATTGCAAGTGAGTCTACATCAAAGGCTTCTAATGGAAAAGGAAATAAACACAATAAGGATCCTAAGCCTCATGAAAAAGGTAATGAATCTTCTTCACCAAAAAGTACTAAATCCAAGTCCTCTTCAAAAGAGGAATCATCTAGAAGAAAGAGAGATAAATGTGCATATTGTCAAAAGTTAGGACATGATGAGCATAAGTGTTTTCAAAATAAGCTTGATGAGCTAGCTCACATTATTTAGAAACACAACATTAAGTTTCCCTCACCAGTGTCTACTCCTTCTTCTACACATTTGGCAGCTTCTACATCTCCATCATCATCCAAAGATAAAGGTAAAGGACAAGCACTCATGGCTTCCATACATCCTGAGCAAGGTAAATGGCTTCTTGATTCAGGTGCATCACATCATATGGCATCTTCTATGGATATGTTTTCTTCTATTGAGCCTTATAATTCTCCTAATATTTTGATGGGTAACAACACATTCATGAGAGTTTGTGGAAAAGGTTCTATTCCTATGGGAGAAGGGACATTTAATGATGTTCTTTATGTACCATCCTTGACCACTAATCTCCTTTCTATTTACCAAATTACACATGGGGCACAAGGTAAAATTGTTGAGTTCACTCTTGATTATGTCTACATTAGGGACATGGAGACTAGAGATGTCATAGCTATGGGAGTTGTTGATCATACATCCTGCTTGTATTCTTTTTATAATTTTCTTGATAATGATTATGATATTCATGATGTACCCATCCCTTTGCCAAGGGATAATTATGAGGAGAACTTTGGGCACTTGAATCATTTTGTTGTTGAGACAAGTGTTCATCTTCCTACTCCTCCACTTCCTACTTCTTCAGACATGGGCTCTACTATTCAACATGATGATCATAGTGTTTTAGATCTTGCAGAATGTGATGACTACTTGGATGCATCTTCAACATTTATTGATTCTCATGATGTAGATTTGGAAGATATACATGAGGGAGTTTCTCTTTCCCTTGATGATAGTTTCATCATAGATGGGGACACTTCTTCACCTTCTTTGGAGATTGATGCACTTGATTCTTCTCCTTCTTCATTTGATTTGTCACATGAGGTGATAGATGTATGTAGTTCTTGGGGGGTCTTGAGTACTCCATCCATCCATGCATCTTGTTTTCTTCTCTCTTTTTGGGGGAGGGTTTTTCGCATGAGGTTTTCCCTCTTTCTCCACTTTATGAGAGTTACGCATTTCATGTATTGTATTTTGTACATGGGTACCTAACATGGCCTAGTTGTCGGGACCCATCTTGCATTGTGATTTTAAGTGCATTCCCCTAAGTTGCACTTAAGGGGGGGTGTTGGTGTAATTGATTATTCCTAATTACACTTTACTTAATCTTACTTAGGTTAATGCATTGCATAGTAATTTGTGATTGAGACACCTAGGAGTGTGCACATCTATTAAGCAGATGGTGTAGGATAAATTCCACTTTAGGTGTGATAGTTTTCATCACATACATCATTGTGTGTGAGATCCACCTTTCATGCTCTTATCACATTATCATCCTAATCTAATGCACATACTTTATTTCATATTGGAGGATGATTCACATTTGGTGGACATGTGATTACAGCTAGCATAGGTGATAGCTTATCATCTCCTTATCATTCTCTCTTATTTCCTTTCTTATATAAGGAGGCCTATTATGTAATCATTTCATGAATGCTGAGAAATTCATTGGATCTATTCAATCCATCCTTGCATTCATATTTTCTCTTTTGTTCTTTTCTTCAACCTCTAGATCCTTGGTTCAATATTTTCTATTTGCAAATTCTTACAAAAATAAATAATTATTATTAATTATTTATTGATAATTATCCTCACCCACACATGTCCTATTCTTAAGGGCTATGTGGCCTCATAGGACTTGGTCTCATGACCACATGTCCTCTCTTAAACCAAGTCAAGAGACATGCCCTATTCCTAAGGGGATTCTCAAGCCACCTCTAAGGGTCAAAGGTGACTCATGGGACACTTGTACAAAGAGTCCTCATGAGGAAAAGGTCTCTCCCTCTTTCTCTCTTTGGTCTTTTTGAGACACTTGACATGTGTCTTTCCCTTCCACCTTGTTCTCCTCCATGTCAATGTGAGAGCAACATCATCCCTATTCTTCCTCTCACATTCCAACTACATCCCCCTTTCTCTCAACTCCTTCAACCAAGTCAATCCTAGCCCTAGGATCTTCCACCTTTCATTATCAACCATAGGATTGTGCCACCTAGGCCTAGATCCTCCAAAAATATATAAAAGGATCCTAATTTCCCCTTTGTGAGCTAATAGGTAATTGGCATTGAAGCATTCAAGCAATCAAGCATACAAGAATTCGAGCATCCAAGCATTCTAAGAGTAATCAAGCATCCATATTACCATCAAATTCATTTTGCATTTCATCCATTAGTTGCATAATCAAGCTTTAAGCTTCCTTGCATTCATCATCAAATCTCCACACTTTGGTAGCATCTTGGGAAAAGGCTTCATTTGGAAATTTGAGAGCTCAACATCTTCAAGAAATCAAAGCTAGGAGAGCAATGGAGAAAAGCTACATGGTAGGTGAGGTAAAATGTTATTTTAGCTTCATTTTGATTGTATTCTTCATTGTATTTTTCTTATTAGTTAGATTTATTAATCTTAGAATAGTTAATTTATCACTTAGAGTAATTAGTATAGCTAATTTGCATACAATTATCCACTGGCTTTTCTATGCTAGGTAGATCTCTTACTGCCTTTACATTGCTAATCTTCACTATGCTATCAAAATTGATATGACATAGTCTTTTATGCCATAACCAGTTGTCATCAACTTTAGAAACAAAACAACTTGCTTCTGAATTGAGTTGAAAAACATTACCTCTTGGCTTTGTGCCTAATGCAATCATAATACCATCTTTTCTTTTAATGATGCATTTGTCATCTTTGAACTCCAACTGATAGCCTTTTCCATGTAACTATCCAGCACTGAGAAGGTTATGTTTCAAACCATCAACATAAAGAACATCATAAGTATTGTTCTTTCCATCCAAAGTGATGGCTCCTCTACCAACTATAGGTTTAGGAGTGTTATCTCTAAATCTAACCATACAACTATTGTATTTGTTCAGATGAACAAATCTTCCTTTATCACCTATCATGTGATTTGAACAACCACTATCTATAATCCAATTTGTCCTTATATCTTCTTGGGAAATCAATGCTAACTCTTGATTTACTTTCTCATCTTTAGGAACTGACTTACTTTCATTTTGTCTACAATAGAAATGAATCCAATTTCTTCTTCACCTAATTTTTGATCTAAAACTCCATCTCCAACAAAGTAACATTCCTTAGAATACTTAGGCTTGTAATCCTTTTTGAGCTTTCTAGCTCTAGTGGGACACTTAGATGCAAAGTGACCAATCTTATTACATGAAAAGCACTTAAATGGTAATTGACCTTCATATTTTCTTTTTCCTTTATTTTGGCTTTTGGAAACCATAGAAATAAAATCATCTAATGTTTTATCTTCATCATCATCATCAAAATTACCATAAGTGTTTGTAGATTTCTTACCATGAAATATTGCTTTGAAAGTTGTCTCACTCTTTGGTTCTTTCTTCAATCTTGAAATCTCAAAAGCTGAGATCTTTTGATCAAGGTCTCTCTCTTGAAATTTGATGTAAGCAGCATGGTCTCACTAAGGATGTTGATCTTGCTTTCATATTATGGAGTAAGAGTAGTCATCAACTTGTCCATAATGTCCTCCTCTGAGATCTCTCCACCATTGTTCTTGATTCTAGCAACTGCTTCATTAATCCTCTAATTGTAGGCTTTGATATTTTCTTTAGGAAGAATCTCTAATGCATTGTATTTTTTCTTCCATGTCTTTCTACATGCATCCTTTCCTTGTTTTGTTAGGAATAGTCCCAAGAGATAACTAAGAGGGGGGGAGTTGAATCAGTTATCTATAAGATTCAATTCTTTATCCAATTAAGTATACTTAAACATAAAGCATAAATAAAATGAAAGAAAACTTGAACACAAAACCAATATTTTGGTTATGGGGAAACCCAAATAGGTAAAAACCCCGGTGGGACTTGATACCCACTAATATTTTGTACTAGTGTATAATGATCCTTGCTAGAAGATCCTTTACCCTATTAAGAGTAGCTTTACAATATATTAAGTATAGTAGACCTGGTTAAGGGTTGGAACCTATTAGGAGTCTTTTACAATTGTCCCTATTAGGGAAGAGGATGCACTGTCTGAGAGCTCACTGCTCAAATGGGTGAAGGCTACAACCTTCTAAATAATAGATATACATTATATCTAGATTTTGGTGAACTGTGCTTTGACCTCTTGTATGGATTAGTTCCAATGAATATCACAATTACTTTACTTGGTCACATAGACCTTCTTCTATTGGTTCCACAACTCACACACTCTACTCTGCTCTACTTAATCAACCATGAACCACACTCTAGCAATCACAAATGACTGCCTATAAATATATTTCCTCCAAATGATATAATCAAGTCATCCTATTAGAACCACATTTAAATCATATTAGATAAATCATAATAAACTCCAACAAACATTCTGTCAGCTCTATTATGCACGCAACTCATTCTGGGACCTATCTAATAAAATAAATGTAGATGCATGCTATACACTGTCGGCTCTACCAAAATAATTGAAACTTCCTTTGTAAGATGAATTAACTTATGCACTCATAACTAAACATCAATAACATTTCTCCAAGCTTAACCCCAAGGGCACATACCCTCAAGATAGGCACAACTCAAGAACCAATAAAATCTCTCTTGGCTCTTTTGAACAAACATAGGAAACTACTACTGGTGAATAGTGGCTGCATAACTTTACTTGCATTCATCATTAGACTATATGTCCATAACTAAAACATCACTAACATGTCTTCAACATATATCCAAGGGCACATAGATCCATTATAACTATACGAAAAACCATACACAGAACACTATCTGTTATTCTATCAGGAACACTGCTGACACCAACTGCTATATAACTATATGTACTAACAGTTAACCTTTGCACCCATGATATCATGTTGATATCATATCCATGCTACATATATTGAAATCTTACTACATAAGACTTCTATAGATGCTACTTTCCATATGTTGTCATCAATGACAAACATATAGTCAGTACTGGCCTGCTAGAAAATATCTAAGAATCTCCCCCTTTGGCATCGATGGAAACATGTGGAATGAAAAACCACCACCAACCCAAATGAACATTTATTTTATAACATTATCCATTTCCTCTTGAAAACTCCCTCAAAGATGAATCCTTCATCTGCTACAATATTTTCTAATATTCTCCATTTCCTCAACTGTGCTACTATCATAAATAAATGTTGCTCCCCCTTAGTATATTACTCCTCTTTTTACTTCTATTTTTCATGACTCTATATATACTCCCCCTTTGACATCAATGGAAAAGGGCACCATTCATTGTAAGCACCAATACTACTCTTGAGGTAGAGTAGTCAACCTTCCACCAGTCCCACAGGATTGATGCCATTCCTTCTTTCTTCTAAGTAGAAAAAGGGAAGGGAATGACTCCCAAATTCTCTGTGAGATACTCAAAAGTATCCTTAGGCAAGGGCTTTGTGAATATCTCTGCCAACTATTCTTTAGTACTCACATAGTTCAACTTGACTTCTTTCTCTACCACTTTATCTCTTAGGAAGTGATACTTGATCTCAATGTGCTTTTTCTTTGCATGCATCATAGGGTTCTTTGACATATTGATAGTGCTAGTGTTATCATAGTGAATAACAATAGGATAATCAAGCTGAATTCCAAAATATTTTATCATCTTCTTAATCCATACAATTGTAGAACAATTCAAGGCTCCTACAACATACTTTGCTTTTATTGTTGATTGAGAAGTACAATTTTGTTTCTTGCTTGTCCAAGTGACAAGCCTATCACCAAGAAACATTTCTCCACTTGAAGTACTCTTTCTATCATCAACACATCCTACCCAATCTGCATCAATGTACACATGAAGCTCAACATTTTCTAAATTAGGATACCATAGACCATAATCTATAGTGCCCTACAAGTATCTAAATATTCTCTTTACTTCCACGAGGTGACTTTTTTTAGGCTATGCTACAAATATTTCAACTATACCAACTGCATTGGAAATATTAGGTCTAGTCTGAGTAAGATATATGAGTTTACCAATCATGGAATTATACAATGTTATATGTACTACTGGTGAGTCATCTTCATTTGTAAGCTTACATCTAGTGATCATAGGAGTTCCTCCTGGCTTACAATCATCCATCTTGAATTTCTTTAGTATCTCTTTCACATACTTTGATTGATTAATGAAAATTCTTTTTTCTATCTGCTACACATTTAGTCGCAAAAAGTACTTGATAGGACCAATCATACTCATCTCTAACTCATTTTGCATTTCTTTGGGAAATTCAGCACTGAATTTTTCATTACCTCCAAAGATAATGTCATCAACAAATATAGCTACAAGAAGAAAATCTTTAGATGTATCTCTAATAAATAGATTAAAATCTGATACTCCTTTCTTGAATCCAATCTTTGTTAAGTATCCATCTAGTCTCTCATACCATGCTCTAGGGGATTTCTTAAGTCCATAGAGGGCTTTCTTCAATCTACATACCATACCAGGTCTATCTAATAAGGTGAATCCTTCTGGTTGCTCAATGTATACTTCTTCTTTCAAGTCTCCATTCAAGAATGTTGATTTGACATCCATCTGATAAAATTTGAATTTTTTAATTATAGCATAATCTAAGAACAACTTAATAGCTTCTAATCTACTCACAGGTGAAAATGTGTCTAAATAATCAATGCCTTCTCTTTGTGCATATCCTTTACATATTAGTCTTGCTTTGTTTCTTACTACTATACCATCTTCATTCATCTTTTTTCTAAATATCCACTTTGTTCCAATCACATTTTTATCACTAGGTCTAGGGACCAGTTCCCAAGTGTCATTCTTAACAATATGATCAAGTTCTTCTTTCATAGCATCATGCCAATCTAAATTATTACATGCATCTTCAACACTTAAAGGTTCAATCTGAGATAGTAAACATGCCACTTCATTTTTAACTGAGTTCTTTTCCTGTGATCTTGTTAAGACTTTGCAACTATGATCTCCAATGATGTCTACCTTGGAATGATTTATTGATCTAAAATTTGGAACTTTAGGTGATGCTAACTCATTAGCCTTAGGAGTAATTTATTTAGTTGTCTTAGGGTCATTGAATAACACATCAATACTATCAAACATTTCTTCAATAATTGTCTCACTAGTAGAGGGTCTAGGTTCTTCTTCAATCATGGGTGAGTAATTGTAATGCCCCTGCAATCCTATCAAGTCTTGGTTATGTTCACTTGAAATTAGGAAGGACTATATGTGAGAATGATCCTTCTTGTGATGGTTTCTTAAACTAAACCTCTTACAACTCACCATAACTTCATATTTTAATGTGTGAAATAGTAATATTTACATAAGTATGTTCCTTTATATCTTCATGTGTTTTAGTGATAGGATCACCTGATAGAATTACATGCTACAATGTGAAATGCTCATTAAAAATATTTATGTGTGCATTAGGTTAATTGATTATAATCATGTAAGGGTTAGATGGGTTACCTTCTCTAATAATGTTACTTGGGATTATATATAATTAATGCATTTAGGGTTATATGATCTGTTTATCTTGATTTGATAAAGGGACATTTTGAGTACATGCTTGATGGTTAAATGGGTTTGTGAAAGTTAATAGATGGTTTATATTTGTTATACAAATATGGAAAAGAGATTATTTTGGTACTAACCACACTAATCCAATTATGCTTTGTGGATTTCACTGTCTGATGTGAGTGTAGGATGAGGGGAGGTAGTCATAGTTACTCCTACAGGAGGTCCACATGATGTCACACTCTCCCTCCTTGTTTTCCATTGTTTGTTTATATATGTATGTATGCTTGTTGGTTGGTGTTGTAGGATGCAGGTACCAAAAATCAACTCCACCTAGCTACATAGGTCTGAGCATGCCTTCAAAATCCTTGAACTATTATTGTGTGAAGGTATTACCAAGATTACTCTTAAGGTTACCATGGACTTAGATTTATACCTAGGAGATTACCCTAGTTGGGGGATTTGAATGCACTATGTGATGTGGTCTTGTGAATTATGATTTGATGTCATTTTGTGATTTATGATATGAGTTAGATTTATCCTTATTAGTATATGTATACATATATTGTATATAACTATATATTAATTGTATTTTATATAGGTATGTGTATATGTGGGTGCACACACACATACCCATGCTTATATAAATAATAATATTTGTATGCTTTTATTGATTGTGTAAATGGTATGTTATTTAAAGTGAACTCAATAAATGTATTAAATAAAAAAAGTGAAAATAATATTAATAATAATAATTAATAAAAGAAATGCTCTTTGTAGTAAAACTAGCTATCTAGGAGGGAGTTGAACTTGAGACCTCCTGGAAGTTAGGCTAGTTGGTTTCCATGTGTGCTATGGTTTTTCTTGAAAGTTATTTGTTGAGTTTTCTTCTTATGATTTTATTTTGAGATTATTTTAATTAAATTTATTAGAACTTTCATTAAGTCTTTTACGGGAATGATTTAATGGTTATTCAACCAACTATGAAAGTTGGAGAAGTTGCTTCCCATAAAGCAACTCCTCCAACCACATAGTTGGATGATAAATAATTGCTTCTTTCATGTGAAGGGGGCAGGGGAGTTTTTAGGAAAATTTGGGAGGATCTTTGAATTGATTTCTTTTGAAAATTTAGTAGAGTTTTCTTCTGTGAGTTTGAAAGTTCTTCAATTTGGAGGGAAGCGTGTGTGGATTTTTTTAAGTTTGAATGCTAGACGAATATTTTTAGGAGAATATCTACTCAAGGCTAGAAATTTTGTAGAGAGTCTCCAATGAAGGAAAGATGATTCTCTGTAGGACCCCAAGTAGGGTCTAAACTGGGATGAATCTCCATTCTTCCCATGTGTATGATTATGTATATGAATGATATGTTACTCGCTGAGAATATGATTGTTTACTTTTGTTTGAAAATGAGAAATATATATATATATATATATGTTTTATTTTTCTGTGTATTTGAAATATGTTTTCGAGAAGCAATTTTTATGAATGTTTGTATGTTCACTGTGGTGCAATCTTCCTGGGAGGATAGAAGTGGTTTTGATCATGCAAGATAGTGTATTAAATCATTATTGAATGTATTATGGATGTTTAGGAAGGAACAGGAAGGGTCATGAAGGTGTGGGATTGAGATGCGGTCTTTTTTTCCTACTCTTTTCCTATTGCAGGCTTCTTTGGGAATGGTTGTTTTTATTATGATTAATTTAGTATGTAGGCTCTGTAGTATTCTCCTTTCTATCTCCTTTCTTTCTAGAATATCCATGAGTGTTTCCAAAATTTTAGAACTATTATTTCAACCCTACTGGTCCATATCTATTTATGGACCACCTTTCTTCATCTAGATCTAGAACAGATTTGTTGGATAGATAGGATGGATTGATGGGCTGTTTCCAAAGGGAAACTAGGAAACCTCAAATGGGTCGTGCCCAAATTAGGCAACCATAGTCCCCATAATGCCCAGTTTAACCTATAAGTCAGAGTTGATAGTCATATTTTGTAGTTTCTGGCAATCAATTGAGTGTCAACCGAGTACGGTTGGTATAGTGTTAACTAAGCATGTTAGTGTCAACTGACCAAACTAGTGTTAATCAAGCATGTTAGTGTGAACTGACCAAAGCAGTGTGAACCAAGCATGTTAGTGTCAACCGACCAAAACTATGTTAACTGTCTGAACCAGTGTAGACTGACTAAACTAGTGTTAACCAACCAATCTACATCAACTGACCAAGCTATATGAACCGACCAGTCTGTGTCAACCGAGCAGGCTAGTGTTAACCAAGGAGAACATGATTTATACAACCATAGTACTTTAATTTCTTATACTTTAAGTTATACTTGTATAAAGGAATTAGGTACCTTCCGGGATGATTGAGATAGGTTTCAGCTTCATGGGAGATAAGTTACAACTTCTAGATTTTGAATTTTCAATTTAAATAAGACTTAGCCAAATTTTGAGCTCGTGAGCTTTCCATAGATGGATGTTATTTTTGTACATGCAAAATTTTGTATCACCTATGTATGTTCATTATTTTTTTTGTTGAGGTTATATCATTTACTTATGATGTGTTTGCAGTTGTCATATAGTTGAGTTTATTTTATGAAGCTAGGACTTGTCTCGGTGGCCTGTGTGCACAGGAGGGTTCCTTAGACCTATAAATGAGCCTTGGAAAAGTTTTACTTGTGCATGTGAAAAGTTTTATGTTTTTCTTTGAGATTTCTTGTGATAGACATTCTTCCAATAGTTCTTATTATGTATATGGATAAGGTTAGGACTCGTTCTAAGAGCCGTAGTGCACAAGGGAGTTTCCTAAACCTATGAATTGGGACTTGGAAGTGTTATCTTGTATTTGTGGCTTGTGATGGGGTAATGAAATAGGAACCTTAAGTGAGTGGCTCACCATAGGTGTTGGAACCCTAAAGTGGTTGTCAAATGATCCTATGGGTGGGTTTGTAAAAAGTGATAATCTTAAAATTAACTTGGAAAGGGGGGATTCAAAAGATAATGAAAGAGAACATAATAATAGCCACATAGACCTGATTGGATTACTGGGACCAGGGATAACTACTAGGATGGATCCCTATTCATAAAGGGGGGACCAGGGTTACATGGTTGCCAAGAAGGATCCTAGTATACAGGTTGTGTGATGACACTCACTTAGGTGGTCTCGCAGAACCTTAACCTCGGTGTTATAGTATGATGATATTTTATGTGCTTTATTCTTGTCCTTTTGAGCTTTGGTTTATTGGTATTTGAGACTTAGATTACCTTAAGGTCTTGAGAGTACCTTAGTTCTATCTCCTAGCATGGGGGGTGGAAATTTATCAGTTTCACATGGTTGGGTGGAAACTCTCTTTTGAGGTATTGTTCATGGTTCATGTTGTGGCTTGGATTCTAAGTTGTTCAATGGTGAAGATTTGTTCTTGTATCATGTATCTCCATCTTTTGTTATCAAGATGTGAAGATGTATGGTGAGCTTTGGGAAACTTGATGTAATAATCTTTCTACATGCCTTCGAGCAATGTGCAGTAACTGTAATTATGTTTGTAAAAGGAAATTGTAAGAAATAAGCTATGTATAAGGGAAGGGTAGAATTATGAATTTGAAAAGGGGATTTAATATGGTTAAATCAATGAGAAATTCCTACCTTATATCTCTTGTGAATTTTAAATGAAATTGAAAGTAATGGTTCTATGCAAATCTTTGTAATGGAAGTACTTGTGATGTAAACTTCTTTTGATATATGGTTAGTGAAAAGATATGCTAAGGGTTCAAGGTTATCTCCAAGTGAAATAATAAGGAAAAAGGAACATGTATGAAAGAAGTAATGGGATGTGATTTCTTAAATGTATATTTCAATGTGAGTGATGTCGGGTTATTCAAACTAGGTTTTAATATAAATCCTTTACTAGATCTTTACAAGGTTATAGTTGATAATTTGTGGAATTTAAACTTGTGGCAAAAATGATTCACAAAATGTTTTATGTTGGTTATCAATATATGGCTAAGTACTTTACACTTTTTCTATTATTATATTGAAAATAGAAAGTAAGGACTCTTAATGGAAAAGTTTAATTGAGTTTTGATGGTGCAATTGAGTTGAGCATAGATAATGTTAAGGAGTAAATAAATATGAAAGAATAAATATTCTTAGTGGATGTGATAAGTAATGTGTGCTTGTTTCACTTCTAAAGGTAAATTACATGTTAGTCGGTAAGGAAAATTAATTCCACTAGTTCATTAATGTAATTGGTTTTGATGTGAAATGGAATCAATGTAAATTAAAGTTGTAATGGAAATAGAATTTGTTAGATTAAGTAATAAAATGAAATACTTAATAATGGTAAATGAATTCATTAAGGGAACCTTAAGGAATGTACTTGTGAATAGTAATGATGGTATGTTAGAATGTAAAAAAAAAATATAGTTGTAATTTTAGGTCATAGACTTGATTCCTTATGGGTTCCCTAGTGGGGTCATTACAGTAATCATGATATCTTTCTTCAATCATAAAATTTTCATCAATCTTTACATGAGCACTTTCAATGATCTTTTTCAATTTTAAATTGAAACATCTATAAGATTTACTTTTAGTAGAGTAACCAAGAAAAATACCTTCATCACTTCTTGCATCAAACTTGCCTACTGCTTCATCCCTCTTGATGTAGCACTTGCTTCCAAATATTTTGAAGTATTTTACTATGGGAACATTACCAAACCATATCTCATAAGGTGTTTTGTCTGTGCCTGTGCTCAACTAAATTCTATTAATTGTATAGACTGTTGTATTGACCGCATCTCTCCGAATAGGTGTGTGCAACTTTTCCTTCTATCATAATGGTGAGCACTATATCAAGGATGATCCTATTCCTTCTTTCTACAATTCCATTCTACTAAGGGGTTCTAGGTGCACTTAACTATCTCTTTATGCCATGTTTTTCATAGTACTCATAAAATCTATCAGAGGTTAATTTTCCTCCTCTATCTGATCTCAAACATTTTATCTTTAATCCAGATTCATTCTCAACCTTAGCTTTGAATATTTTGAACTTATCAAATGCTTTTGACTTATCTTTTAAGAATGAAACCCACATCATCCTAGTGTAATCATCAAAAAACAAAATAAAATACATTTCACCATAGTATGATCTTGTTTGAGTTGGACCACATAGGTCTGAATGAATTAGATCAAACTTGTTCTCTGCTAAATTATTCTTGCTCCTAAATGAATTTCTCACATGCTTCCCCATTACACATTCTCTTCATATAGTATCAACTAGTTTTTCTATGCTAGGTAGATCTCTTACTACCTTTACATTGCTTATCTTTACTATGTTATCAAAATTGATATGGCATAGTCTTCTATGCCACAACCAACTATCATCAACTTTAGCAATGAAACAACTTGCTTCTGAATTGAGCTAAAAAACATTACCTCTTGTCTTTGTGCCTAATGCAATCATAACACCATCTTTCTTGTTAATGATGCATTTGTTATCTTTGAACTCCAACTGATAGCCTTTACCAAGTAACTATCCAACACTGAGAAGGTTGTGTTTCAAACCCTCAACATAAAGAACATCATCAGTACTATTCTTTCCATCCAAAGTGATGGCTCCTCTACCAACTATAGGTTTAGGATTGTTGCCTCCAAATCTGACCATACCTCCATTATATTTGTCCAAATGAACAAACCTACCTTTATCACCTATCATGTGATGTGAACAACCATTGTCTATAATCTAGTATGTCCTTATGTTAGCTTGTGAAATCAATGCTAGCTCTTGATTTACTTTATAATCTTTAGGAACTGACTTACTATTCATCTTGTATACAATAGTAATGAATCCAATTTCTTCTTCACCTGATTCTTCATCTGAAACTCCATCTCCAGCATAGTAGCATTCCTTAGAATACTTGGGCTTGTAATCCTTTTTGAAATTTTTAGCTCTAGTGGGACACTTAGATGAAAAGTGACCAATCTTATTACATGAAAAGCATTTAAATGGTAATTGACCTTCATATTTTCCTTTTCCTTTCT
The DNA here is from genome assembly GCA_027943335.1 of Chamaecyparis obtusa. NCBI lineage: Eukaryota > Viridiplantae > Streptophyta > Pinopsida > Cupressales > Cupressaceae > Chamaecyparis > Chamaecyparis obtusa. Next base: position 1,358,598 of record BSBK01001816.1, read on the forward strand.
TTTCTCTTTTAGAAACCATAGAAATAAAATCATCTAATGTTTTATGTTCATCATCATCATCAAAATTACTAGAAGTGTTTGAAGATTTCGTACCATGAACTATTGCTTTGAAAGCTATTTCACTCTTTGGTTCTGTCTTTAATCTTGAAATTTCAAAAGCTTAGATCTTGTTGATCAAGGTTTTTCTCTTGAAATTTGATGTAAGCTACATAGTCTCATCAAGGATGTTGATCTTGCTTTCATATTCTAGAGTAAGAGTAGTCATTACTTTATCCATAATGTCCTCTTCTGATATCTCTCCACCATTGTTCCTTATTCTAGCAACTACTTCATTAATCCTCAAATTGTTAGCTCTAATGTTTTCTTCAAGAAACATCTCTAATGCATTGTATCTTTTCTTCCATGTCTTTCTGCACACATCCTTTTCTTGTTTGTCTCCTTCAAATGTGTCTTCTAGGTGCTTCCATATTTTGTGGGTTGTATCTACCTTTTTTACTTATAAAAATTCACCATCAGATAGGGCATTGATAAGGGCTTCTTTAGAAATAGCATTATAATGAAACAATTCCTTTTGTGTGTCAATAGCATCATCTTTCCCAAGGTCTTCTAAGGTAGGAATCTTGGCTTCTTTGATGGTTACATTAAAAACTTCAAAAGCAATGCACTACAAATAGGTTACCATCTTGTTCTTCCAATCAAGATAATTCTCTCCATCAAACTTAGGACTTTCTTTCCTGAAGTATGCCATCTAATCAACCTCAAGTTGTTAAAATTCCTCTCCGAGGTACTTGGCTTTGATACCAATTGTTAGGAATAGTCCCAAGAGATAACTGAGAGGGTGGGGGCATGAATCAGTTATCTATAAGATCCAATTCTTTATCCAATTAAGTACTCTTAAACATAAATCATAAACATAATGAAAGAACACTTGAACACAACACCAATATTTTGGTTATGGGGAAACCCAAATAGGTAAAAACCCTGATGGGACTAATACCCACTAATATTCTATACTAGTGTATAATGATCCTTGCTAAAAGATCCTTTACCCTGTTAGGAGTAACTTTACAATATATTGAGTATAATAGACCTGGTTAAGGGCTGGACCATGTTAGGATTCTTTTAAAATTGTCCATGTTAGGGGAGAGGATGCACTATTTGAGAGCTCACTGCTCAAATGGGTGAAGGCTACAACCTTTTGAATAATAGATATAGACTATATCTAGATTTTGGTGAACTACACTTTGACCCATTGTCTAGATTAGTTCCAATGAATAGCACAAGTACTTTACTTGGTCACATAGACCTTCTTCTGATGGTTCCACAACTCACACACTCTTCTCTGCTCTACTTAATCAACCATGAACTCCACTCCATCAATCACAAATGACTGCCTATAAATATCTTTCCTCCAAATGATATAATCAAGTCAACCTATTAGAACCACCTTGAAATCATATTAGAGAAACCATAATAAACTCCAACAAACATTATGTCAGCTCTATTATGCACACAACTCATTCTGGGACTTGTCTAATAAAATAAATGTAGAGGCATGCTACCCACTGTCGGCTCTACCAAAACAACTGGAACTTCCTCTGTAAGCTGAATTAACTTATGCACTCTTAACTAAACATCAATAACATTTCTCCAAGCTTAACTCCAAGGGCACATACCCTCAAGATAGGTGCAACTCAAGAACCAATAAAATCTCTATTAGCTCTTCTAAACAAACACAGGAAACTGCTACTGGTGAATAGAGACTGCATAACTTTAATTGTGTTCATCATCAGACTATGCATCCATAACTAAAACATCACTAACATGTCTTAAACATATATCCAAGGGTAAAGAGCTCCATGATAATTGTATAGACAACCATACATAGAACACTATCTATTACTTTGTCAGGAACACTACTGACACCAACTGCTATATAATTATTTGTACTAACAGTTAACCTCTGTGCCCATGATATCATGGTGATATCATGTCCATGCTACATATATTGAAATCTTACTACATAAGACTTCCATGGATGCTACTTTCCATATGTTGTCATTAATGACAAACATACAGTTAGTACTAGCATACTAGAAAATCTCCAACATGTTTGTCTCCTTCAAATATGTCTTCAAGGTGCTTCCAAATTTTATGGGGTGTATCTATCTTTTTTACTTCTAAAAATTCACCATCAGATAGGGTGTTGATACGGGCTTCTTTAGCAATAGAATTCTAATGAAACAATTCTTTTTGTGCATTAGTAGCGTCATCTTTTGCAAGGTCTTCTAAGGTAGGAATCTTGGCTGCTTTGATAGTTACATTAAAAATGTCAAAAGTAATACATTACAAATGAGTCACCATCTTGTTCTTCCAATCAAGATAATTATCTCCATCAAACTTAGGACTTTCTTTCCTAAAGTATTCCATCTGATCAACCTCAAGCTGTTAAAATTTCTCTTTGAGGCACTTGACTCTAATACCAATTGTTAGGAATACTCCTAAGAGATAACTAAGAGGGGGGCATGAATCAGTTATCTACAAGATTCAATTCTTTATCCAATTAAGTATAATTAAACATAAAGCATAAGCACAATGAAAGAAATCATGAGCACAACACCAATATTTAGGTTATGGGGAAACCTAAATAGGTAAAAACCCTAGTGGGACTTGATACCTACTAATATTTTGTACTAGTGTATAATGATCCTTGTTAGAAGATCCTTTACCTTGCTAGGAGTAGCTTTACAATATATTAAGTATAGTAGACTTGGTCAAGGGTTAGACCCTATTAGGAGTATTTTATAATTATCCCTGTTAGGGGAGATGACGCACTATCCAAGAGCTCAGTGCTCAAATGGGTGAAGGCTACAACCTTCTGAGTAACAGATACACACTATATCTGGATCTTGGTGAACTGTGCTTTGAATTATTATCTAGATTAGTTCCAATGAATAGAAAAAGTACTTTACTTGGTCACATAGACCTTCTTTTGATGGCTCAACACTTTTCACACTCTGCTCTGCTCTTCTTGATCAATCATGAACCACACTTAAGCAATCACAAATGACTACCTATAAATATCTTTCCTCCAAATGATATAATCAAGTCAGCCTATTAGAACCACCTTGAAATCATATTAGAGAAACCATAATAAACTCCAACAAACATTCTATTAGCTCTACTATGCACTCAACTCATTCTAGGACCTATCTAATAAAATAAATGTAGACGCATGCTACACACTGTTGGCTCTACCAACACAATTGGAACTTTCTTTGTAAGCTAAATTAACTCATGTGATCTTAACCAAACATTAATAACACTTCTCCAAGCTTAACTCCAAGGGTGCATACTCTCAAGATAGGCGCAACTCAAGAACCAATAAAATCTCTGTTGGTTCTTCTGAACAAACACAAGAAACTACTACTGGCAAATAGCGACTACATAACTTCACTCACGTTCATCACCAGACTATGCATCCATAACTAAAACATCAATAACATGTCTTCAACATATATCCAAGTGTGCAAGGCTTCATGCTAACTGTACGAACAACCATAGATAGAACAATGTTTGTTACTCTATCAGGAGAACTACTGACACCAACTACTATATAACTGTCTGTACTAATAGTTAACCTTTGTGCCCATGATATCATGCTGATATCATGTCCATGCTACATATACTTAAATATTAAGACTTCCACGCATGCTACTTTACATATGTTGTCATCAATGACAAACATACAGTCAATACAGGCCCATTGGCAAATCTCCAACACTTCTTATATCCTAGACCTATTGTATTCTTGTTGGTTCGACCATGGTGGTCAAGAGGTGATAGAAGACCCTTACCTTATATTCATAGAGGTCATTTTCTACAATATCCCATTTTTGTGATCAATTTGTCCCCTAGTCTGTATGACTTCTGAAGAATTTTTCTTGAAGTGGAGTCACATTTCTAAACTGATTGGGATTCAAGCTCATCCTTGTATACCCATGAAAGAATGGATTTTTCTTCCTCAAACTCTTGTTTAGATACTTGTTCTATGACAAAGCTTCCATTGAATATGACTTGGGATTCTTTAGTTGTAGGTTTCACTTTTTTCAGAAGGTTGTCCATAAGATATAGGGGACAATGGCACAGATGTGAGAGATAAAATAGGTTCCATTGTGTATTCTCCCATACCATTATCTTTGATTTTGACTTCTTTAGAAATGTCTTCCATTTTGGATGTTGAAGCAATGTCTATCTGCTTAGTGGAAGATTCTCTATTATTAGGAACAAGTTTATCAACACTTTATTTCAATGTATTTCAAGTTGTGTATAGGTCTGTTGGAATCATCACCTCTACTCCTTCATAAGGAAATTTCACACATTGATGGTATGTGGAAGGAATAGCTCTCATTTCATGTATCTAGGGTCTTCCTAGAAGGATGTTGTAAGCCAAAGGTAGATTAAGAACTCAACATATTGATGGGATGAGCTAGGATAGACTAGCTAGTCTATGCTCTGCACCTTGTCTAAGGTCTCCTGTGTACTCTAAAACCTAGGGATGATCTATAGAATACTTATGACATGAAATTATCCCCTAATCTACCCATCTATCCCACCAAGTTCAATCAATCCACATTCATCAATATACCATGCTTTGCTAGTTAACAATTATCCTTCTCCTAGGCTTTTGAAGGGTTTTTTTACTCTCAAAGCTAACACATGCTCCAATAATGAAATCTAATAGGTGCCAATATTTTTTTGAGGCATTTAACACCTAATCATAACATTAGCTCCATTGGGTTTTCACCCAATTTGATAGTTTCTTTCGAAACTAGGGCTACTAGAATAGGCCTAATTAGCCCTCTCTTAGATTTATAGGACCTATAAATCCTTTCCTGTATAGGAACAAGCCTACTAGCCTTAAAGATACTTTATTCTATTATTCTATACTCAAGGATTTTGGAGGTCTTGGGTTGCCAAAAGGCCGTACAATGTACTTTGCAAAAATGAGGGTTTTGAGGGTTTCTAGGCTATTCCCTGCTCCTTGCTTCACCAGAGCCTATCCAAAATGTTTCAAGACTTCTCCTTCAAAATTTGGGACCTTTATATGTCCCTTAAGACTCCCTCAAAAGGCTAGGTCTTAACCCTTCACCATTTTCCTGCTAGACCTTTCCAAAGGCTGCTAGAACCTAGCCGGATTAATGATGAACTCGCCTAGGGCATCATCAAAAAAATGTTTGTCTTTCTCCTTAAGGGCCCTGCATTTGTAGAAATGTACATTAGGGTCTGTACTTCCAATAACCATGTTTCCATGGAAAACCCATGGTGGACAAGAAAGTTACAGTCCCATTTGCAAGAAGCTCTCCAAACTGGCAGAGCACTAACACACAGAGATATATATACAAAATATGCTACAAAATACAAAAGGACCTAAAATAATTCACACATAAAGAAGTATAAACACTAATAAAAAAATAAAGCCTTCAAAGATTCAACACACTCCACTGTATTCACAATATCTCAGTCATAACAGTGATTGTTCCACTCTCAAACAAAACTAGTCTGCCTATACTGTACTGAAACTTCACATAGATTACTTCCCCACATATACATTAGGGTTTTTAGACATTAAATATGTTTTTCCTTTTGTTTATGTTAGGTCTTTTTAGTCTCATGTGTCTATTGGTTGAGTAAACCATTACAAAAGCAAGATATTGCTAAAGTTACTTGCAACTTTTTAGCAACTTTTAGTTGCTTGAACAATTTTGTTCTTCAAGTCAAATGGACTATTTTGAGGCTTACCAAGCACTCATTTGCTTCACCTAACCACTAATCAATAACTTATAAAACCATATACCCCAACTAAACACTTTGCTAAAGTAAAGGACAAAACAAGCCTAAAGAGACAAACAAACCTCTAGGACTAACTCTTAGCCTAGACACAACCAAAATGAAGTCAAGCATCATAATGACTCTTATTGCTATTTACATGCATTTTACACACCAAAATAATAAGGAGAGGGCCCTCATAGAGGTGCTCCTACACCATACTCCCCCTCAGGACAAGCTAAGGCACCTTGGGGTCTAGAAGTGCTAGATCAATTCCAAACTTCTTGAACTATCCTTCTTCAACCCAGGTGGCTTTAGATTCAGGTTGATCCTTCCATTTGATCAAGTGTTCCATATAGATTTGAGGCCTAGTTTCCTTCTTCACTCTAGATTCTAGGATGCTCTCTTCTTTAGCTGGTTCTTTCTTGGGCATGGCATTTGGATCAATGTCTTGTAGTACCTTAGGTGTACCTATTTCTTGTTGATTGATATCACCCTTGAATTTGGTTAGATCTGCAACATTGAACACCAAGGAGATGGATAAATCTAAAGGTAACTCCACCTTGTAAGCATTTTCTCCATACTTTGCTAAAACCTTGCATGGACCTACTCTCCTCATCTGGAGCTTTGTAGTCATACCTTTTTGCATTATTGCTTTGCTAAGATGGACCATCACATAGTCCCCAATCTGAAACTATACATCTTTCCTCTTTTCATCCACTTTAGCCTTGATTTTTTGAGTAGACTCCAATATAGACTTCTTCACTTGCTGTTGAACCTCTTTGATTGTTTGAGTGAAATCTTCAGCTTGTCCAATTTTTAGCTCCATGGAACCTAAATCTCTCAACTCACACACTCCTCTAGGGTGTCTCCCATAAAAAATCACAAAAGGACTTCTTCCTGTGGTCCTGTTCACACTATCATAGTAGGCATATTCAGCCTGAGATATAATAAGATCCCAATTCTTCCCATACTCCTTTTTTAGACACCTTGGCAAGTTTCTAAGCACCCTATTAATGACCTCAGTTTGATAATTAGTTTGAGGATGGTATGTTGAACTAAAAGAGAGATTAGTTCCTAGCCTTTTCCATAAAGTTTGCCAAAAATGACCCATGAACTTGTTGTCCCTATCTAATAAAATACTCAAAGGAAGTCCATGAATCCTAACTATCTCTTTGAAGAAGAGATGTGCTACATAACTTGCATCATGAGTTGTCTTGCAAGGAATAAAGTGACTCATTTTAGAGAGCCTATCCACAACAACATAGATGCTATCCATACCTGATTTGGTTTTAGGGAGTCCAACCACAAAGTTCGTGCTTATACACTCCCATGGCCTATTAGGAATTGGTAGAGGTTGATAAAGTCTAGCATTACCTGAACCGCCTTTTGCTCTTTGACATATCCCACATTTCTCAACATACCTCTTGACATCCCTTGCTAGCTTAGGCCAAAAATAGAATCTCTATACTAAATCCAAAGTCTTATTTATTCCAAAATGACCACTTAGACTACCATTATGCTTCTCTTGGATCAGATTTTCCCTCATGGATCCTCTAGGGCCACAAAGCTAATTACCTTTAAACAACAACCCATTTTGAAGGGTGTAATCTACAAACTCACCATGAAAGTTGTTCTCAAACTCTTGGCACACCTTGTAGGCTTGTGAGAAGTCTTCATCCTCCTCATATAAGTCTTTGAAACCTATTATTCCAATGCTTTACAACTGTATCTCTTGGACAGTCAATAATTTTCTACTCAAGGCATCTGCTACCTTGTTGAGCTGCCCTTTCTTATGCTTGATTGTGAAGGTAAAGGATTGGAGATACTCCATCCATTTCAAGTGCCTGTTACTAACATTTTCCTAAGTATTTATATAGCTTAAATCTTGATTATCAGTAAAGACAACAAATTCTTTTGGCAAAAGGTAATGCCTCCATTTCTTGAGAGATTGTACTAAGGCATATAACTCCAAGTCATAAGCTAAATATTTCTTATTTTCCTCATTGAACTTCTCACTAAAGAATGCCATAGGTCTTCCTTCCTAACTCAATACACACCCTACTACTATACCACTTGCATCACATTCAATGGTAAACAATTTATCAAAAGTAGGCAAGAGTAGAATAGGTTTAGTGGCTACCTCTTGCTTCAAAGTTTGGAACCCTTTCTCAACTACCTCAGTCCACTTGAACTTAGTTTTCAACCCTCCTTTGATAGTATCCAGTACTGGTGCACATATCCCACTAAAGTTCCTGATGAAATTTCTATAAAATTGGGCTAACCCATGAAAACTTCTAACTTATGTCCCTATTTTTGGGGTAGACCAATTCAAGATTGCCTCCACCTTGCTTAGGTCCATTTTTAGATTACCCTGGGACACCAAAAAGCCCAAATAAATCAGCTCTTATTGGATGAACTCACATTTTTCTAGGTTGATGTATAATTTCTCTTCATGTAGCTTCTTCATAACCAACCTTAAGTGTTCCAGGTGTTCTGCTTTTGTCTTGCTATAAATGAGTATATCATCCAGATACACCACCACAAATAGACCTATGAAGTCTTTCAAGACCTCATTCATTAACCTCATGAAGGTGTTGGGGGCATTGGTAAGCCCAAATGGCATCACAATCCACTCATATAAACCATTAGTAATTTTGAAAGAGGTCTTCTACTCATCACCCTCCTTAATTCTGATTTGGTGATAACCACTCTTCAAATCTAGCTTTGTAAAATACATAGCACCTCCTAAACAATCCATCAGATCCTCTATTCTTGGAATTGGGAGTTGATACCTGATAGTGATCCTATTAATAGCTCTTGAATCTATGCAAAGTCTCCATTTTCCTCCTTTCTTGGATGCCAAAACTACTGGGACTGCACATGGACTTATACTCTTCTTGATCAGCCCTTGATCCAACAACTCTTGCACTTGTCTTGCCACTTCCTTATTCTAGTCTGGGGTAAGCTTGTAGGCTTCTTTATTAGGAAAAGATGCACTGGGAATGAAGTTAATTTGATTATGTATAGCTCTTCTTGGAGGTAAAGTGGCAGGGGTTCCATCACTTACAATATCTCTAAACTCTTCCAACATTTTTTGCACTTCCAATGGTAAATCTTTCTTTAACTTCTTGTCTTCCTCCTTTGGTTTCACCATGATAGCACATCCTATAATCTTCTCATCCTATAGAGCATGTAAGAAATCTTTAACACTGCTAAGCAACACACTATGTGTCTTAGAAGTTCCCTCTTCATTCTCTGTTATGGACTAAATTTTGAAAGTCCTTACATCTTTCTTAAAAGAAATGGAGTTCTCCTATCCATCATAGGTCATCTTCCTGTCAAATTGCCAGGGTTCCCAATAGAAGATGGCATGCATCCATGGGTAAGACATCACAAATAATTCTATCTTTATAGCCTCCACTGGAAAACTCTACCCATGTCTACTCATTAACTAGCACACTCTATTCCTAGTTCAACCAAGTTACCTTGTAGGGGTTTGGATGTGGAATATTTATGAGTTTAAGATTTTTTTCTGCTTCCTCTACAATGATGTTATTAGTAGACCCTGAATCTACTATAACCTTGCATACATTTCCTTGTATCTTGCACTCGACTCTAAAAAGAGCCCTTCCTTTCTTGGGTTCACCTTGATTAGGCTACCTGATAAGTACCCTTCTAAACATAAGATTCTCCCCCATTTGAGATGCAATTTGTTGATGTCATTAGTGCATGATCTGTTGTTGTCCTCTTGGGTATAGGCTACCCTTTTCTCTTTTTGTGAGGCTAATTGTTTCTCAGGACACCTATAGGTAGGGTGTCCAAACTGTCCACACTGATAGCACTTCATAGTGGAAAAGTAGGAGCTTCTCCTTCCTATTCCTCTTCCTCTACTTCCTTGAGAACCTCTTCCTCTACCATAAGATCCTCTTGTAATGATTTCTAAACTTTGTTCCAAGAGTCTACTCTCACCTTGGTTTCTTGATTCAACACCTCTACTAGAACCTCCTCTTTGACCCCCTCTAGAGTCTCTACCTCTTCCTCTGTTCTTGGAATTAGGTTCTTGCTTTCTCCTCTATTTGTCCTCAAGATTTTTTTCCATATGCTGACAACCAAGTATGGTGGTAGGAGTGAACAAACTCATCTCTTCTTCTATGCTCCATTTCAAGCCACTAAGGTACCTTGCCACTTTAATGCTCTCATCCTCTTGGACTCGAGATCTCAAACTCAATTTATGGAACTCTTCAGTATAAGTAGCTACATCCATCTCCTTCTATCTAAGTGTCAACCTTTTCTTATGTTGTTGTATTTCATAATCATCTGGTAGGTATGCTTCCCTAACTTTGTTGACCATAGCTTTCTAATTAGAGATTGGATTCTTTCCCTCTTTCTCTCTTTCACCCTGCAAGTAGTTCCACCAGGTTAATGCTTGTCCTCTCAACCTGGATTTGGCCACTTTGACCTTTTGTGCCTTGGATATCTCTTCACATTCAAATTGATTCTCTATTCCTTCAATCCACCGCATCACAAGCTCGGTATCCATCCTACTAGTCAGTAATGGGACACCTTCAAGTGCCTTGCCTATGATAGCCTTTAGAGCTTTGAGAAACTGCTCATCTTGTGTTGGAGGATTAGGTGTGGGTACATCATCATCAAGAGTCTTCTCTTTCCCCTTAGCATCTTTCTCCTCCATTTTCACATTCACCTTATCTACTTTAGCTTGGACATCATCCAAGAGTTTCTCCATCTATAACAATCTTTCCTACAGGAGTCTGCTAGCTTCCTCCTGATCTTCTACTTTCTTGGCTAGCTCTGCATTGGTCACCATATTATATTTTTGAGATGATCCACTTGACTCTTCTAGTGGTTGAAACATCCATCCTTCACTTCCCAAGCCTTAATTTGGCTCTGATACCAATCTAATGGGATGATCTAGGATAAACTAGCTAGTCTATACTCTGCACCTTGTCTAAGGTCTCCTATGTACTATGATAGCTAAGGATGATCTATAGAATACTTATGACATGTAGTTATCCCCTAATCTACCCAACTATCCCACCAAGTTCAATCAATCCACATTCATCAATATACCATGCTTTGCTAGTTAGCAATTAGCCTTCTCCTAAGCTTTTGAAGGGTCTTTTGACTCCCAAATCTAACACATGCTCCAACAATGAAATCTAATAGGTTCTAAGGTGTTTTTGAGGCATTTAACATCTGCTCATAACATTATGTCCATTGGGTTTTCACCCGATTTGATAGTTTCTTTGGAAACTAGGGCTACTAGAATAGACCTAATTAGCCCTCTCCAAGATTTATAGGACCTATAAATCCTTGCCCATATAGGACCAATCCTACTAGCCTTAAAGATACTTTCTTCTACTATTCCATACTCAAGGATTTTGGAGGTCTTGGGTTTCGAAAAGGTCATACAACACACTTTGCAAAAATGAGGGTTTTGAGGGTTTCTAGGCTATTCCCTACTCCTTGCTTAACCAGATCGTATCCCAATGTTTCAAGACTTCTCCTTCACAAGTTAGGACCTTTATATGTCCCTTAAGACTCCCTTAAAAGGCTAGGTCTTAACCCTTCACCATTTTCCTGCTGGAGCTTTCCAAAGGCTACTGGAACCTAGCCGGATTCATGATGAACTTGCCTAGGGCATCATCCAAAAAATGTTTTTCTTTCTCCTTAAGGGCCTTGCATTTTTAGAAATGTACATTAGGTTCTATACTTCCAATATCCACATTTCCATGGAAAACCCATGGTGGATAAGAAAGTTACAGTCCCATTTGCAAGAAGCTCTCCAAACTGGCAGAGCACTAACACATAGAGATATATATACAAAATATGCTACAAAATAGAAAAGGACCTAAAATAATTCACACATAAAGAAGTCTAAACACTAATAAACAAAGAAATCCTTCAAAGATTCAATACACTCCACTGTATTCACAATATCTCAATCATAATAGTGATTGTTCCACTCAAACAAAACTAGTCTGCCTGTATCGTACTGAAAATTCACATAGATTACTTCCCCACCTATACATTAGGGTTTTTAGACATTAAATATGTTTTTCCTTTTGTGTATGTTATGTCTTTTTAGTCTCATGTGTCTATTGGTTGAGTAAACCATTACAAAAGCAAGATATTGCTAAAGTTGCTTGCAACTTTTTAGCAACTTTTAGTTGCTTGAACAATTTTGTTCTTCAAGTCAAATGGACTATTTTGAGGCTTACCAAGAACTCATTTTCTTCACCTATCCACTACTCAATAACTTCTAAAACCATAGACCCCAACTAAACACTTTGCTAAAGTAAAGGACAAAAAAAGCCTAAAGAGACAAATGGACCTCTAGGACTAACTCTTAGCCTAGACACAACCAAAATGGAGTCAAGCATCATAATGACTCTTATTGCTATTTACATGAATTTGACACACCAAAATAAGAAGGTGAGGGCCCTCATAGAGGTTCTCTTGTACCACATATGGTGTCTCTGATAATGGGTCATGTTCTGATAGGTAAGACAATAGTTCCCTTGGAAGATCTTTCTTGCTCATCATATGCTTTGATAGCTATCTTCTTCTTAGGATCAATGGTAGCTTCATAGAATCCCAATTGTGTGATCAGGATGTAGGAAAAAATTTTGAGACCAATGCCTCCATTTATCAACACATGTTTGACATGATGGTTTTAGATCAAGACTTCAATGTGCAAGGGTTGGTTATGTGGATGACTCAAGGAATTATCATCTTCCTTTGAAAATGAGATATAATGTGGAGAAATGAGATGACCAACCATAGTCTGAAATCTATCTAAATCAAGGTTGTCAAGAACATTGGATCTAAGTAGAGCTTTGTCTAGAATGGATCTATGAGCTGGAGATATCTGAAGCAACTCAAACATTGAGATTTTTGCATTTGTATGATGGAGTTGTTGGACAATACTGTATGATGTTGGCCTTGTGTCTTTAGGATTTGATGATTTAGAGGTAGCCTTTTGTTTAGAAGTAGATGAAAGATTGAAAGGTATCTTAGGGATATTGGATGAATTTGGGATTTGTCCTTGTAGATGTGCCTGAGCTTGTGATCGAGTAACTGCATTTGTTGATTGATTTTCTCTATCTTTTCTTACAATTGTGATGACATTGCAATGGTCAGATAGGCATGGTTCAACCATATTCATGACATCATTGTTTCTAGAGTAGGCATAATTAACTTTAGCACCCACATTAGGCTGTGAAGATGCATTTCCTTGACCATGTTTCAGAAATGGCTCTACGAATGTTGTATGATCATTATTGCTTTTATGATTGTCAATTATAATTTCTCCATTATCAATTTTGTCTTGTACGATGTGTTTCAAGTGTATGCAATTATTACTCTTATGACCCTTATTGCAATGGAAGTCATAGAAATCATTCTTTCTCCACCATTTTGGTTTAGGTTTAGGATCAAATACCTTTATCTTAGGCAAGGAAATGATGTTGTTGGCCAACAAAGTCTTCATGGCAGATTCCAAGGATTCTCCAAGAGGAGTAAACTTATGTTTAGGATCTCTAGCCCAAGATTTATAGTCAAATGGATTCTTGTTAGATTCTATTGCTTTAGCTTTGGAAGCTTTGATGGCTTGGGTGCTAGCAGTGAGATTGAAAGTGGGTGCCTTAGATGTGGCACAGATAGTATCAACAACACCATCTGTGATGACGCCCTTATTCTTGTTCCATTTTTTGCCTTTGTCTTTAGAATTAGATCCAGATTCATACTTGTCCTTTTGAAGTGATATGTCTCCTTTTTGCACAAGTACTTTCTCAATTTTGAATGCATTTTATACCATTTTATCAAAGGATGTATGATTTTGTATTTGCAAATGGTAGTTGAGTTCTAGAACAAGATTGTTGATGAAAATTTCTAGCTTCTCAATTTTTGGAATAGGTCTAGCATATAGAGAAAAATTCTTCCTCCATCATTTGAGAAAAGTCAGGAATGGTTCTCCCAAGTTCTATTTCAAATTGTAGATGTCAATCATAGTGACCGGATGTTGGATGTTGTAGGAGTATTGTTGATAGAACAATTTGATTAACTCCTCAAAATTTTTGATAGTAGGGGGCATTTTTGAGAACCAATGAATAGCTGACCCTCCTAGAGATCGAGGGAAAAGATGCATTAGGTAGGTTGGTTCATGCATGAACACCATAGATTGAGTACAAAATTCTCTAACATGATCTTGAGGATCAAATTTTCCATCATACTTATCGTATTTAGGTATTTCCACTCGCTTAGGGAATGTGAGCATGTACAAGTCTTTATCAAATAGAAAAGGGCATAGAGCTTCCATGGAGAACTCCTTAGGTTCCTTTTCTTTTTCAAGTTTATTAAGTTTGACTTACATGGCATGCATCTATTTCATCATAGTGGTGATTGGAGTTTCTTCCTCATGTGTAATGATATCTTCAACATTAAAGTTGGGAGGAAGTTTAGCCCCTTAATGAGCTAACTCTAGGATGTATATTTCTCTGTCTTCCTTCAAGAAATGCCTCATCATTTTCTTTAAGTCATCATCATTTTGATATCAAGCAATTCCAAAAGGTGTGGGTTCTTTATCCACACCATGTTGTGATTGATGTCCTTGGGAACTGTGGTTTGTGCCTCCTTGAGACATGTTAGGAGTTTTAGGACTCCCTGGGATAGATTGATGTGGAGTTTTTTTATCACCTATGTGGGTTGATGGAGAGGGGGGGGTATGTAACTAGTTTTTAATCGAAGATTACCGAGACTATCATCTTCATAAAGACCAAAATTCTAGAGTTTCTCAAAGGTTGGACCCATGTGAGTAGACAAAGGTAAGGTATTGGGTGCTTCTCTAGATTTCTTGTGTGAAGAAGCTCTAGTTTCCACCATTAACCTTGGATGAAGCAAAAGAGAAAGATGAAGACACTGAAGAATGTCTTGATTCAAGATGATCGAATGATGCAACCTTGTCAAGATTGGATTGATTGAAGATTAGATTGGACATAAATGAAGGATACTATGCCCTAGTAGTATGGGTAGACACCCAAAAGATGGTAGACACGAGCTCACAACACTTAGCCATTTTGTATGAAGACTGAATTTGAAGATAATTTTGACAAGGTTTTGACACAAGATGAAAAAGACTCAAATCAATAAATCAGAAGGCTAAATTAGTCTCAAGAGACCACTTTAGGTAAATTATCAAATTCTTTCCAGTTTCTGCTCTGTTCCTGACACAGTGAATATTTTGATAGAATCTAGAAAAAGGCTACAAAAACTAGATTCCTAACAAATTTTGAAGGCTTCTGACAACTTTCACTTTAGCTTTGATATGAGTTTCAAAATTTCAGGATGACTTTTGACACTAGAAAGGATTTTTGCTTCATATTTGCAATTTTTCAATTTTCAGTTTCAGATTGTTTGTAAGATATCCTCTGTTCAAGTTTGCAAATCTGTGTAATAGTTTAGGATTGTTCATTTCCAAAGGACCAAATAGACAACAAACACATAGAACAACAAGAAAAGGGAAGCAATAAATCATCTCAAAACAATGAACAAGGGAAAAATAAACCTTGCACATGAACAAGCAATAGTGACTTATTGTACTAATCCGTAGGAATGCTAATTGTGTATGTTCTCAAAAGTTTTTCAATAATGCACAGTCCTAGTAAATGAAAAATTGGCCTTGCTAAGGTTTGTAGTAATGGTCTGACTCTACAAATTTTATGATCTCAAGAGGGTGAACTCCAATCTAGGTGCATCAGGTTTTTGACACAGTTCAAGAATTTAATCAATCAAGATCTGCTAGGGAGATCTGACAGCCCAACAAGAGACCACACCTGTGAAGATTTCCTCCACAAGGACATTTATATAGTAGTTGTTGCTACCATGACATAAATGGCTATTACCACTTGAGGTTCCATCCATGTGGTTGACCTAATAAAGGGAATGTCCACTATAGTTAACCCTCTCTAAAGGTGACTCACAAAAGATACCACATGGGGACTTGGTCCAGATCCAAGAATTTGAGTTTTTGATACTACCCAAAAAGGGAGTAGAGCATAATCATCTAACCTTATCACTTTTACCCAAACACAGAACATAGATTAATCCAACACGCTAAGACTAAAATTATCTCATCAAGATTTGTGATGTCTATCAATCTCTCCGAAGAGAGAACGTATCGATCAAAACCTAAGGACCAAATCTAGTAGAATGTGAGACAATCATAGTATCCTCCCTACCTACAAGGAGATCTATTGGCAAGAAGAGCTTCACATGCATGAATAAGATAATGAAGACTAATCTCTCAAGATCATCCACAAATAGTGTTCATAGGGCATATTTACTATGTGTAACAGATATGCAAAAAACAAATCTATGTTCGTTTTATATCCCAAAACTGAAGTGTGAATTATGAAAGTTGTAAAGGAACTCAATCTTGACACAAAAGAGTTCATTTTATATCCAAATCAAAGTTTTTTC
This sequence comes from Chamaecyparis obtusa, assembly GCA_027943335.1. NCBI lineage: Eukaryota > Viridiplantae > Streptophyta > Pinopsida > Cupressales > Cupressaceae > Chamaecyparis > Chamaecyparis obtusa. Next base: position 1,374,927 of record BSBK01001816.1, read on the forward strand.
AGATTGAACAAAATACCTGAGTTCCTCACAATGCACTTGGTAGATTTTATTTGTTTTAGAAATTTTTAAGGATTTGTCTTCTATCTTTTGTACCCACAGGATGTACCAACACCTGCACCTGCAAACCACTGTTATGAAAAACTTATCTATTCTTGTACATGCAAACCACCCCTATAAAAATTAATCAAAATAGAAACAAAACTTTTCAACCCTACATGGTAGAAAATTAGGTTAGTCAAAGATAATATGTCATTTGATAATCGAAAAACTTGTTGTCATAAAAAATTAGATTTTGACTAGTCTACACTAAATCAATCATAAATTTTTAAAATCAAGGAGAAATTAATTAAAAAAAATATAAAATGAAAGCTAACTCAAATACCTTTCAAAAAATATAAATTTAGGATCTTTGTCATGTCATATGTGCATGTACCAATAAAAACATTAGTCAGATTTCATAAAATCAGGTTCTGACTAGTCTGCACTAAAATGATCATAAATTTTTCAAATCAAGACAAAATTAATCCAAACCAATGGAAAATGAAATCTAACTGAAATACCTTTCCATAAATATAAATTTCAGATCTGTATCATGTCATATGTGCATGTACCAATAAAAACATCAGTCAGATTTTATAAAATTAGTTTCTGACCAGTCTGTACTAAAATGATCGTAACTTTTGCAAAACAAGACAAAATTAATCCAAACCAATAGAAAATTAAATATAACTCAAATAAATTCCTATAAATATAAATTTCATATTTTTATCATATCATATGTGCACATACCAATAAAAACATCAATCAAATTTCATAAAATCAGGTTCTAACCAGTCTACACTAAAATGATCATAACTTTTGCAAATCAAAACAAAATTAATCCAAACCAATGGAAAATGAAAGCTAACTCAAATACCTTTCTAGAAATATAAATTTCAGATCTGTATCATGTCATATGTGCATGTACCAATAAAAATACTAGTCATATTTTTGGAAAAATAGCCTAGAAATTTATCACAAAATTCATAAAAATTAACCTTGTGGTTGTGGGTTTGAGAAAAATGATAGAAATTTGATAGAATATAATAGAATGGAACCCTATTTCAGGGCCCCATGGTGGGCACCAGAAATGTGTGTGTGAAAATTGTACCTAGCTGTGCACACAACACTTTAGTAAAACATTAAAGGTTAGCAAAATCAAAATCTACAAATAAATGAAACTAAGCTAACCAGATGATTTACTACCTTCTAGTAGGTGCAAGTATAGTATTCTTAGATTAGACCAAGATTAGTGACAATACCACACCTAAACGAAGGATTTAAAATGATGAAAGCAATGAAATATGAATGCAAATTAATCTCTCTTTTTTTGTTGCAATTAGATGAAAAACTTGATATGAAACTAATCTAGAATGAATTGAAATGATATTCAATTAATCTAAAAATGCTATGAAGATGAATTCAAAAGTATGCAAGAGCTATGAAAAACTATGAAATGATCTCACAAAATTGCCTGTCGCAAAAGCTTTGTTCTTCAGTTGTAAATTCACTAGAGTAATTGTGCAAATTCAAGAGATTTTTTAGAGGGGTTTTGTGAAGAGATGAGCCTTGTTTTTATATAAATCTAGGGCTTGAGGATGCATTGAGAAAATTCATAAATCACTCTTGATAAACTCAAGTTGACTTTTGATTCAACAAGAAATTAGAAACATATTAACTCACAAAATCATGCAAAAATAGCTTTTAACTCAAAATAGAGTTTTAGATCAATTTCCAACTCATAATCACATGTTAAGTTTAAATTTAAAATTGGTTGTTAATTTCTAGTTGCCTATTTTTCTAATTGTGCATGATTTATTTTTGAATTAATTTAAAAATAAAGTGATTTATTCTCAACTTAACTGATTTTAAATTTAAAATAACGGATTTATGGGTTAATTAATTATTTTAATCAAACTTTTATTCAAAACTATATTATTAAATATTGACAACTTGGATTTAATCAATTAAATAAATATTTAATCAATTATTCATAGTAGATTTGATTTATTGTCAAAATTAAATAATATAATTAGGAATAAATAGAATTAAATCTAATTAAATAATTAAGTGGCAGAATTTAATTAATTAATTAAATATTTATCATATTTAATTAATCAAATTTAGGATAAATATGATTTATCACCAAATAATATTTAAAATATGTTTAAAATAATTGATTTATGGGTTAATCAATTTTTTAATCAAACTTTATTTCAAAACTATATTATTAAATTTGACAATTTAATTTAATCAATTAAATAAGAATTCAATTGATTATTTTTAGTAAATTTGATTTATTGTCAAATAAAACAATATTAATATGGAATAAATAGAATTAAATCTAATTAAATAATTAATTAACAATATTAATCTAATTAATTAAATATTCATCATATTCAATTAATCAACTTTAGGATAAATAATGACATTTATTACCAAATAATATTTAATTAAAGATAATTATGATAAATTAGGAATATTTCCCGATGCAGAATTAAGATAAAATCAATTAGGATTTCGATGTGTAGATATGCCTTAGGTTAGGACTTTGATGTCGATTTCGATTGAATTGTTGATGTAAGAGGTTAATGAACCTATAGCCCATTTTCGGGGTATTACAGGAATGGACTCACGAAACATCACAAGGGTGCATTAGTTATTTTTTGATGGTGCATGCCAACTGATTAATAACATATGTGGGCTTTTAATATGATGTGTGTTGGAGTAGTATGCACCATCAAGGTAAAAGCCAGGAGAAGATGGTTGGGCGTGTGCAGGCAAAGAGTAATTTACAAGGGGTGTGCATGTGGATTTATTCCACATGGACCCTGTTGGTTCTTGAAAAGATTTTACACTCCATGAGACACCAATAAATGTAAGACTGGTTTTGAGGAGGGGTTAGTTCCAAATATGGGGAAATCCATAGGTAACTAGACCAACTATAGGGACAAGACTACCCTCTTCACTTATGGCTCTGCAGAACCAAGGCAGGTGCACCGAATCCAGTGATCATATAACACTTTTACAACTTTAATGGGATTCAACAAAGCAGATAATGATAAGAAAATACTAGATGATAACTACTCATTGTTGATTCTTGATTATCATGAAATAACTGAGGCTTAAATACATAAAACTAAAAGGATTGAAAGGATTTGATTTAACTTTTGTAGAATATAACACATCCCAACTAGACATTTATCAACATAGAGTTACTTGTTTCAGATCAGTGCCTTTTCCATTGGGCAAATAATCTAGTACATGGTAGAATGCAAAGACTTATTACTATCATTTCATCAAAGATCCAAGTCATAAATACAAATACCTAGAACCATACTACTTACAGAGATCCCTGTGTAAACCCTATGAATTTGTGCTTCACCTAGAGCATTATTTAATTTGATTAAAACTAGAACTAAAGACTGACAACACATGCATAGATAAACTCCATACGAAGAATTGGATCATTCAAAACCCATAAAACTTGACACAAATGGAGAGAAATGGAACTAAAAACTTGAATTAAGAATGAGGATCTAAGCCTCTGTATACACCTTTCTTGAAGATTCAAAGCCACTGAGACAATATGCAAAGGATTTGTAGCTTTCTACTCTATTCTGATGCAAACTCGATAGAACATGTCCTACTCCTTGACTGAAGGTTCAGGATGTAACCTTGTGAACCAGAAAACTAGCAGCCTCTGTAAATGGTCTTGGAAATCCTTATAAAGGATTGCAGCAAAATTAGGACCATTTAGGGATTTTTTTCTTTATTTGATGCACCAGTCCATATAAAACATATGTAGCCTTTACTTGGAATGGCATACATAGCATAAAAGAAAACATTAAGTGCTTGAGGGTGTATGTAGTCTTCAAAAAAATATCTGCAGCCTTCATGCAATGCTTGGTGTGTATTGCCACCAGCACAAACTAAAGACAACATGCCTTGTAATTATAGCTAGAAGAAAATGGAGTAAATTCCACTACGCAAAAATTGGGAAACCTAGAGCCATGAAAACTTTTGAAAGTTTAAGATAATTTAAATAATCAACTAGTTCAATGCCAAATTTTAAGTAACTCACAAGCTTTTAGTACTTCCTTTGTAAAATGGCCTATTCTGGCTTGTTCGGAAAATGCAAAATAATCATTGGGAACCACCTTGGAAGGAGATGGATTAAAAATATGAAAAGATGAGCTGAGGGCGAGCCACTAAATCTAGTGGAAGAATCATCTACAAAGATTACAATAAAACAACCACCAACTAGAGACAAGCATCTGACATAAAGTTATGAATTCTAGAAAATGGTTACTTTGAAGATTATTCTATCCACACTATTCATCATTATAAAACACTTTTTGTTTGACCTTGCAATCCGATCAAATGAAACTCTTAGGGTTTGAAACCTTGGACAAAGATTCTCTCTCATACATATAAAACAAGGCTATAATTAGTTTCAACAAATGATCAACCATCTATCAAGAATTAATCTCCAAAGTCATGCCTCCAGAACATCCTAAACTGAAACATAGTAAAAATGCATAAACTGGGCTTGGAACTAATCGAGAAAAGTAATCAATTAAATTAGCCATGATCTGAAACTTATCAAGGGGAGACATTTCCACATCTATATTATGAATCAAACTTCAATTCCTCCTGATTATTGATAGGGTACAAGTTTCATGACCTCAAAGTAGGCAACTCCAAAACTGCATTCCCACATTTAGGAAAACTGAATAAAATGCAATCAGAAGAGGCCTAGTAAACTAATCATTCAAGCCTTTAGGAACCTAAAAATGGGCATGGAGACACACTCTCATGCCTAAAATATGACAAAAAGTTCCTTTCATCATGACTACTAACCAGGTGTCAGATGCAAACTTCTGAAGTAGGCCCTTCAATAAAAACTGAACAGGATGCAAAGTGCAAATTTGAGCATAGGCCTCCAAATGGGTACCCTCAAAACTTGTCAGAACTGAGATCTGGGAGTCGTAACCAATTGCATATGACTAGTGAAAGGTGAGGAACACATTTCCTAAGTGCCATCCCATAAATTTTTTTAGTTCCTTTGTTATATTCACTTGAACTAGGGTCTTTTCACAATGGTTTTTTGAAGCACTGTACTTTTCCTTAGGAGAAATTATCTGATTATGGGCTCAAAAATATATAGATTTTTGAGAGCACCAAAAGTGGCTCTAGTTGGGGATGTGTGCACCTTGTGGGCATGCAGAGAATTTAGGATCTTTAGTAAAATAGACCACTCAAAAATGAGAACTAACTTCTTTCTCTCTCTTCCAAAATAGGGAACCTTACTAAGAGAAACACACCACACAACTGAAAGAAAACAACTGTACAATGTATACATTACTTGCCTAAAAAATGGAACCACTTACCTCTATCATATATATGATTTTCATCAATATATGAGACCAGCTGCTTAAAATTTTTTTGACAAACATGCTGCCAACATATATAAATGAATTTGAACTGGAAAGTAATTCTATACTTGCCACAACCCATACTCTTTCAGTCACAACCATCCTCAAATTCATATTCTAAAAAATATGGAAGATCCTTTATGTCATCTTGATGTTGACTAAAAGTTTAATATTCATCTAATAATGCATCTAAATATAAAACATAATAGTTACCATGCATTATTAGGAGCTCACCTGGCTGAAAATGAAATGGATCCCCAAATTTATCTTCACAAAATATTTCAGCCATTGAATAACTTGGTTCATTAATTTGTGAAGAAGCAATGTGGTCAGTTACAAAATTGGTTTCCAAACTAAGGGGAAACATCTTCTCATAAAATGACTAAAAATCAACACTTTTCTCACAACTTCTATTAATGTCTTGCACACATAAATTTGGATCATCAAACAATGTTTCTTCTAAAACTTGCAGGGTTGAGAAGTCACATTCACATTTATTACTTTCCTTAGTATCCTGATTTACACAATGATCCCTCTAAAAATCAACTTGTAAGAGGTCAAAAGTTCTCTTACTACTTAGTATGCATTGGATTTCATTTTGATCTTCTTTTGCTTCATGCTCAATGCTGCAAACTTCTTCCCTATTTGGGACAAGGGCTACAAACTCTTGACTCACATCATCTTGATACTCACTGAATTCACTATCAGCTTCATAATTAACATCATCATTTTTATTTTGATAGAAGTGCTCATAAGAAAACCTTTCTATCATATCCTCATAATCTGATTTTGGGTTACTAGAAGGACATGCTTCTTTATCCAGCACAACATCATAACCAATGTAAAATTTGGAATCATTAGAAATGTTGTCTTGATTTCTTAGCATTGTATATGGAAAGAAATCAGCACCTGCAATACATGTTTGAACATCAAAAGAAAACCTTTGAAATTCAAATGTGTGCATATCACACAAGTGTTCAAGAAAATCATTTTGAACTACAACTTGTGGCTTTAAATTAAATTCATTCTGAGAGATATCATCATGCTGGATTGGAAAAGTGAAAGATGCATTTTCTGCTCGGTGACTTATATGTTTTTGCTGGCTTGTTTCAATGTCATCTAAAAATAGAGCATCAAAACTCTTTACATCCAAATCTTGGATAAAAGAACATACCTTTGGCTGAAGCAAATAGTCTGGTATAAAATTTTAAACCTCTTCCCTCTTTTCATCAAATGTTTCAAATTTTTCCTCAAAAAAATGAGCAAGTAGCCCATTGCGCATGTCCTCCCTTTGGCATATGTCTCCTTGACATAATTAATTATTGTAGGGAAACATGTTAGCACTATTAACGTTTTCTTGATAAGACATTGATTCCATATTATTAACAATATCAAAATCTTCAGTACCTATATTAAACCAATTGACTTCAATTTCTAGTTCAAGGGAAAACTGAGCTACCATGGTTTCATATTTAGGCTCATAGAAGCCTTCATCCATCTTCATATCAATAACTTCACATGGTGAATTCAAAGATGAAAACATACAAATTGAAAAATAAGTTTCACCATCATTTTCATTTGAAACAAAAGAATTCATTATTTCTCTAGTCATATCAGCCTTTTCAAAATCATTTTCAGCACATGATAATTGCTCATTCTCTTAACAAGGCTGTCCACAAACCATTTCCTTGTCTTCAATAAGGCCAGGGTCATTCTGGCTCCTTGAATCTTCTTCTTCACTATCAACATCACTGAAATCTAGTAGAATTTCATCACTTGAGGCTTTATCATCATCTGATGAAAGATTTTCCCCCTCTTCATTTTCAATACTTGACTACAAACAATAAGTATTTGTAGCCTCACAACTAGAAGAACTAGTTTCAGATCCACTTCGTGTATAACCCTTGTATATATCTATCTTTGCATCATGAAAATGTTGCAATTTTTCACTAATCATGTTAACTCCTAGATGAAGGATATCCATTGCTTGTTGTGAATATTCTTTATTTTTTTTTGTTTAAATGTATAATCTAAAACATGATTAGTAAGATCGGTAGAGATAGAAACTCTTTGACATTGATTTTCATTTATTGATCTACACCCATTTTCTTTAATCAGAACATTATAAAAACAAACTCTAGCGGATAAAAACCCTTTGGAAATTCCATATCTCAAATTATTTTCAATGTCCATCATTGTCATAAAATCCTATTGTAAAGTATTTGGCTCTTTATTTCTCAATAAGAAACTCATCTTTTTATCCAAAGCACCCAGATAAATTACTAAACATACTTGATCATTGGGTCTGTAAATCTTTGGAATATCACTTAATTTCTTGACAAATATGATGTTGAATGATGGGACTAATTCATCCTCTTCAATTTGAATCTCCATCAATTTGTTTAGCAGAATAATTACATCTACTCTTTCAACAAACTATTCCATGAAAGCTGAATTGAAGTCCTCCCATAAAGAAATAGAATTTGCTGGCAAGGAATAAAACTAGACCCTGGCATCATCTTTCAATGTCTGAACCAACAACTTCATGATGACATCCTCATGACATATCTCAAAATCTCCCATCAGATCAGCAAAATCTTGTAAATGCTCACATGATGAATCTGATCATTTCCCTTTAAACTCTTGTAAATGTTTCCCAATCTCAGTAGGAATCTCATTTGGGAAACCATGTATGCCATCAAAACATAATGGTGCATACCTTTGTATAGAAAGACTTCTACTCGAATCCATTATGGGCTACTCTTCCTCTTAATGAGACTCTCATATTTTTATCAAAAATAACTTATGCAACCATAAAGATTATCAAATCATACACATTCCTCTCAAGAGTAGACACCTAAATTTGATTACATAATTTATTAATCGTATTTAGTCTTCTCCTAGAACATCTTGTTAATTAAATATTAATTATTTAATTAATTTATGTCATCCCTAGTTAATTAATTTAATTAATTAACTATAGTCCAATTAATTATCAAAATGACAAACCTATAGTCTGATAATTAATTAAATCCCTATTCCTCTATTAATTTAAATGGATACATTTATCTAAATAAATTAATTCATAAATCCCTTTTTCTTCCCACTTGAAATTAAATAAAATATTTAATTATAAATCCTATTTAATTAGTTAAAAACCCATGCCTAGCTAGTCTAACCCTCCACTCATTCTCTCTCCTCCCATCACATCCTCCTAATCCTCCACTTACCCTCTAATCCAAGCCTAAACAACCCCTTAAGAATGTGCACAATCATAATCCAAGATTAAGAAATGCTAATCCAACTCAAAATCAACCCTCATGACAACACCTCCACATCCTCCAATGAGAAATCATAAAGCCTCTTACACCTCTTACACACTTGTCCCCTCTAACACCTTCCAAAGTGGGCATATCCCTCAAGAATTTGACCTCTCCTCTCATCCTCCCTCATTGTGACACTTGTCACAATGCTATGCATTTGAGAAAGCACAATCCATGTGCTCTCTCTTGGATGCATCTCGAGCATTGCTCATTCCCCTTTTGCCTCTTAATCTTAACCATCCATTTCATGCATCTTTCTATAAAATAGAATCTCTCCTCCATTTTCATCCACCATTGAAGAAAAGTTATTATGTCCATTTCTTTGTTGAAGCTTGAAGCATAGTCTATGAGCACACATCCAATCTTTGGACAAATATTCTACATTTTGGAGGTTTTGCTTGAAGGTTTTGCATCACTTTTGAGTTGTTTTGCTCCCATTTTTGTAGGTCTAATCTTAAGTGTTATATAGTTTTGTATTGTTGAATGTTTAGCTTGTTTTTCATTCCTTAACACTACATTTTTAGGTATTACATTTTGGCATGCCTGATGGGACCCACTTCAAGGGTCATTTTCTCTCTATCTTTCTTATTTTCCTTTGCAAAACTAACCCAAATACTGAGTTTTCTTGTTGTTTGTGTTGTAAAGATTTTTTGGGTATTTTGTAGGTTCAGGGCCAAAGAAGACCTATTTCTATAGACATTCCCACCATCAGATTTTACACAACAACAACTTCTAAAAAATACTCAGTCTTGAGGGAACGCTCGTATGGCCTTGCAGGAATGCATTCCCGTAACAAAATCTCTATTTTCCTATCTTTTCCTGGTCTTTGTCTAGATTTTTCCAGTAACTTGAATGTACCTTTTTCATGAGAACATGCATTGACTAGGTGGGTTTGCCTGTGTACCTTTTGTAAGCCGTACGACATTCTATATAGTTTTTATTTTTTACCCTCATTCCCGCATTACAAGATCATTGTTTGACTGTGTGGGAATGTTGTTTTGACCTAGCGAGATTGAAAGTTAGTATTTGTAAGCCATACAACCCTATCTTTCCTGAGTTTTTATGCCTTCATTCCCACAATGTGGGACTGATAGTTGACTCACAGGAATGTGGTTTGACTTGCAAGAATGCGATCATAGGTATCAAGAGTGTGTTTTTATTTTCATTCTATCATCTCAATTTTTCAAAAAGTCTTGTGGGAATGCCTGTACAGCTCTACATCCTTTTAGATAGTCCCTTAGGAACATTTTCCTCATCCTTTAGGTAGCCTCATCTAGCACCCAAATCCTAGAACCATCATCCAAAATCACTAGCACATTTGAGGACTCACCTTGAGTTTTCCCAACGTCATCCATAGAATCAAAATCTTAGCCACACCCTTTGACTAAACATTGTCTAGGGTAGCTATTACTTACTCTTGTGGACCTCATCATCTTGATCTAGAGATTGGTTCATGTTAGTAAGGATCCTGTTGTCCAAAGATCACAAGTCTATCCAAGGATAACAAGCCTACATATTTTGATCCCATATCAGGAAAGGTAGCTCATTGCAATCCCTTAGGAAACCCACCATCAAGATCTTTCATCACCCACCATCCTACATTTAGGTTATCATCAATCCCCATCCTTAGCATCATTCTGATACATTTGCATTCTCCCTCATCTTAGGACTTTACATTTTCATGCCTGCTATGACATGATCAAAGAAAAGAAAAGGGATGGATTCCAACCATGCCACTACGTCAGCAAACCCAAATGATTCCATGGGTGAAATGGTGATGTCTGACCCTCTAACAATGACAGTTTAGAATGTATGGAAAGATCCCAATGAGACACCCACTACCAACTCCATGGAGGCTTTCATGTGCCTCCCAGGACATGCACAAATGGTAAGTATGATTATTACACAAAATTATATGGCCATCTTGGAAAACTATATGCAGGAGGGTACTCCCATTCCACCATAATTGTGCTCTTTTGAGCCCACAAACCCCTTCCACATCTCTACCCATGTTGATTCATTTTTCATCCAGCAAGTCCATGATTCGACCATGCAAGTATCCTGTATAGTGTCACCCATCCCACACCTCTTGCAACCTAGTGCAGTGATCCCCACAAGCACACCACTTTCCATTATGGGCATACCACCCCTTGCCTCCTTGTAGATAGCCACTCAAGCATAAGAATCCACCCAAGCATCTACTCAGGCAATGCTATTTCCCACTACATCAACACCTTTTTCACAAGGAGTTGTCCAAACCACCCCACCTACATCCACCCCATAATCTCAGTCCATGCAAGCATCTCTCATGTTTGTTGCTAGCACGTAGACCTAGGAAGTCACCTTCATAATAGGAATGCCACAAATGCTATCCCACAATCCTCCACCCACACTGCAAACTCCCATATCAGCCCCCACATTTGTGGCTAACTCTACATCACAACCCCTACTAGGAATCAACTCCACCTGGGGCCTTGACCAAGCACAATTGAATGCCATGTGCATACCCACAGATGTCCAACTTTACCAAAAATCCCCTCAATAACAAACCATCCCACAAGCAATACAACAATCAGCCTCATCATCATTCGTTGCACATCCACCTGCATTTACCAACTATTTGTCTATGTCATCCATCGCTCAACAAACCAATCCTCCACAATCATAGCAACTCAGTGTTACCCATCCCACTAACTCCCATATGCAACCTCCCATAGTGCACACCCAAGCCATCATTCCCACTCTCAGCAATGTGGGTATGCACCCATCATATATTGGTCAAGTGCATCACTAAACCCAACCACAACCATTCTATCAAACTCTCCCACAATAGCAATACTTCCCAACGCCACAACCAAATCCTCTCATCTCGTAGCTGCAAGCCCTACCTCAGCATGCACCCACCTTACACCAACAACACATCGCTCAACAGGCTAGCCAGAACCCATTCCAAATGGTCTTTTCAATTGAACAATCCATGTACCCCAGCTCACCATATCCTCCACATATCCCTCTATATTCACTCGCACCATCTGATCCATTCTCAATGGGAGTTCCCACTCCAACACCTACCAAATAAGAAGGGGAAGAAATGAGAAATGCCATCAAAGAGCTTAAGACTAGTACTAAGACTAAGACATTCAAGTTTGAGGAGGTTTGTCCATATCCATTTGACAGATTGATCATAGCGATCCCCTTCCCTAAGCATTTTGAAACATAAAAGTTTGACAAGTATTGAGGGAAGGGTGATCCTATCAACCTTGTCAAAGAGTTCTACATGGCATGCTAGGAGGTGGCATTTAACGACATATTTATCATGCAAATTTTCTCCAAGAGTTTGGGAGGGCCCACCCTTGAATGGTTCTACAAAATACTATATGGGTCTGTTTCCACATTTCTAGAGCTTTCAAAAAAATTTGTAGCCCAATATGCAAACAACATTGAGAATGAGCTCACCTTATTAGACCTGTGCAATACCAAGAAAAGGGGGGGTGAAACTCTGGCTGACTACTTGCAATGATGGCAAAACCTCACCATGAGATTGTCATACCAACTACTAGAAAAACACCTTTCCAAGATATTCATTGATAATTTGCATCCAAAGTTATCCCATTTTATGAAGATGAATTGCATTCATACATACCAAGAGATCAAGGGCAAATGCATGGATATCTAGTGAGCTCTTTTGGATGATGGTAGCATTAAACATTACAAGGAAAGTTCTCAGGAGAGATCTAACAATGACCATTCTCGATACTGGAACAAGAATAAGAACATGGTCACTAACGGAGCCACAAACACCAGGAATGTCCAAGTTGTGGTCACTGGTCCTAATCCCCCTCCTCTATCATATCAATAGAAAACACCTGTGTATCAACCACAAGCATCTATGTGTCAACAACTAGCACCTATCTACCAACAACCACCCTATCAGCCTCCTACTAATCAAACCAATGCTATATCTATTACTTAAGGAAAAAATAAGCCCCATGTTTAGAATGACCCAAAATGCATGTTTACCCCCCTTGGAGAGCCCCTAGATGCTTTTTTTTGCAAGATTGTAAGTGCCAACCTAGTTGTGTATCCACAAACCCAGCCCTTTGATGATTTGATGCCCAAGCTAGCCTAGTACAAGGACAATGAGTACTATGAATATCACTATGTTAAGGGACACACTACTACTAAATGCATGAAGCTCAAGAACTATGTCCAGGACCTTATAGACAAAAAGGAGATCATAGTTGATGCCTGTCCCCAAGCATTGTCCAATGCCAACTTGCAAATCTACCAAAATGTGTTTCGTAAACACAATACCTCAAAAAAGAAAGTTAATGCTAACCCTCCTACAGACCAAGATAAGGGTAAACAAGGTGACCATGGTGATGGAAAAGATTACACCACTACCTACATCAACTATGACAAATTCATTGGTTGTATCTCCTAGGTTGAGCCTACTGTGAATGTGATCCATGTCTGAGGTATTGACAATCAATGTTTCATTACTACCCATAGAGGCTAGATATCTATCATCGATGCTAGTACTACAACCATGGCTAGTGCACAATACAATCTCCTGGAACACCTTGGGAACACCCTTGCACAAATCTCCATCATTGATCTCCTTCGCACATCACCCCTCCATTAGGAAGTCCTCAATAAAGCCCTCCAAGAGGCCCACATCCCTATAGACATCAATGCCATCCAATTCAAGAACATTCTAGGGAACCTATCCACACCATCCACCCTCTCTTTCTATCCATCTGACATTCCAACTGTTGAGCCAGATCATAACCTCCCACTCTACATCGCCATCATGATCAATGAATTTTCCATGAAATAGGTCATGATAGATAATGGTTTGGCCCTGAATCTTTGTATGTTAAATTTTTTTTAGCAGATTGGCATCATAGAAGAAAACATCTCCCATGAGGTGATCACCATCAAGGCCTATGATAATCTAGAATGTACCTCTGAAGGTACTATTTTGTTACCAATAAAGATTAATCCTATCACTCATGACATGATATGTCATGTTGTTGATCTTGACCTCCCTTACAACATCCTCCTAGGTCATCCATGGATCCACTCCATCTGAGTAGTCCCTTCCACCTATCATCAGTGCATCAAATTACCATACCAAGGCACTAAAATCACCATCCATGTAGATCCCCAACCGTTCACATACTATCATGCGAATGAAGCCTCATTTCCCCACTCCACTCACTGTCCTAGAATTGACATTGGCACTTCTATCACTAGCTCTTCTTGATCCCATTGTGATCCAGAAACAATCCTCACCTCCACTCTTTCCTCCATTAAGATCAAAAACAAAGGTTACAGAGAATATATTCTCACTGATGCTTTTGCAGTAGGGGCTCTCCCACTAGACCCACACACACAAGAATAGCCTTGTCACCAAACTAGGGCTCCTTAGGAAGGCCCCAAAATCAAAACCATGGGCTCATCCTCCTTTGTCTCCAATGGAATTTTGAATGGCCAAGAGTTAGCACCTGATATCAATCAATGGTTGTACAAGGATCCTCCACCTCCCAAAACTGAGTTCCTCAGATACTTCAAAGAAAAACATCCTATACCACAAAAATGGGCCACCGAACAATGGGATTATCAAGGAGGTTGTTAGAATGAAAGACCCCATGGAGGCTTCTAAAAATCTAGAGACTTGAGGCCTTAGCTTTGATCCCCCTTGCCTTCACATACGAGGACCCGATGTCATGACTGGGGGCACCAATTCTCCCAATGTATCACCAACTTGCCATCAACCTCATAGACTAGGACCAACCAAGCATAGTACATATCAATGAGTTTTGAAGTGAGGAATCACTCCTAAGATTCATGGGCACCATAGATCAGTAGTCAGAATGGGGGCAAGAATCAACTGAAGTATATCAGCTCAACCCAAAAGGATACTTTAGGGAAGAGGAAGTCTCTAGCCACAAAAATAAAAAGAAAAAAGAAAATAAATAATCCTCATGTGAAAACCCCTCTGGGGTGCATCTTGATTCAAAAATAGTAAAAAAAAGGGTGTATCTGATAGTGAAAACCTCTCTAAGGTGCTAGAGGATGGAGACTTGCCTCTTCCTCCCATCTAGGATTACTGGATAGAACAACCATCTATAGTCATCAAAGAGACCAAACTAGTCAATTTGGGCATAGAAGAAATCCCAAGGATCACTTATATTGCTATGTCATTAGCTGAGGGAGAAGAGTTGTCCCTTGTGGCTCTTCTTCAAGCATCAATCATAAATTTTGTGTGGTCGTATGCTCACATGCCTAGACTTGACCCAAATCTCATTGTCCACCATCTTGCAGTAGATCCTGATGCTAAACCAATCAAACAAAAGTTGAGAAGAATGCATCCAAAAGTGGCCCTATTAGTAAAAGAAGAACCCAAAAACCTTATTCAAGCCAAGATCACCAGGGCTATCAATTATTTAGACTATATCTCCAACATGGTACTAGTTTTCAAGCCTTCAAGTGACATAAGAATTTGCACTGACTTTAGGGATCTCAACAAGGCATGCCCGAAGGATGATTTTCCACTCCCAAACATTGACATGATCATAGATCTCACTGTCAGTCATGAGATGTTTTCATTAATGGATGGCTTCTTAGGATACAACTAGATTAGAATAGTGGAAGCTGACCAACACAAAACAACATTCACTATTCCATGGGGCACATTCTATTATAACATGATGCCGTTTGGGCTTAAAAATGCAGGAGCTACCTATCAAAGAGAAATGACCAAAATTTTTCATGACATGATCCATAAGATTCTTGAGGATTATGTAGATGACATTCTAGCAAAATCCGAACACACAATGTAGACACCTTGACGTCCTTGAAGATGTGCTCGACCAACTACACAAGTATGGTTTGAGATTAAATCCAAAGAAATGTGTTTTCAGTGTAACATCTAGAAAACTTCTAGGGTTCATTGTATCCAAGCGTGGCATAGAGATTGATCCCATAAAGGTGAAATCCATTATAGAAATGCCTCCCCCCAGGACTCTTAGACAATTAAGGAGCCTACAAGGAAATATGCAATTAGTTCAATGATTCATCTCCCAACTAGAAGATAAATGCCAGCCATTCACACACCTATTGAGAAAGGATACCTCCTTCAAGTGGGACCCCATCTATCAATATAGCTTCAAAAAACTCAAGGAATATCTAGAAAATGCACCTATTCTTGTTCCACCAATGCCAGGAAGGCCCCTCATTTTGTACATATCCACAACTACTACAGTGTTGGTGGGGAAACTCTTAGCCTAGCTTGATGATGATGGAAAATAAAGGGTTGTTTACTACATCAATTGTACACTGGTTGGCTATGAGTTGAACTATTCTCCAATGGAAAAAGCCTACTTGGTAGTGGTCTTTGCCACTCAGAAACTCTGCCACTATATGGTCAGTCACACAATAAAGCTAATCTCCAAGGTCAACCTGCTCAAATACCTACTCTCAAAGGCCACACTTATAGGGTGAATGGTGAAATGGGTAATGCTTCTTAGTGAATTTGACATCCAGTACGTTGACCAAAAATCCATCAAGGAAAAATTTATTATTGATCATCTTGCAGAAGCTCCCTTAGTGAATGCATACTCTCTAGAAATGGAATTCCCAGATGAGCACCTTTGTATGGTCAAAGAAAAACCCCAATGGAAATTATATTTTGAGAGCTCATGTACATCACATGGATCAGGGGTAGGCATACTATTTGTGACCCCTCAAGGAGACTACATCCCAAAATACTTCAAGCTAGGATTCATGTGCACAAATAATATTTTAGAATATGAGACCCTTGTGGCAAGGCTCAGGATGACCATCCATTGGAATATCATAAAACTACAAGTCTTCAAATATTCCCAATTAATCATCAAGCATGTCCTTGACGAGTATCAAACAAAGAATGACAAGCTATTACCCTACAAAGAGCTTGTAGATAAACTCAAAGAACATTTCATTAGCATGCAGTTCACACAAGTGCCAAGACTTCAAAATAAGGTAGCAGACACTATGGCCACCATTGGCTCACTATTGGAAATCCCCCGTGATGTTGTGAAATATGAGTTTCTAGTTAAGAAGCTACACATGCCTGCTTACAAGAATGTTGATGCTGATATGGTATGCATCTTGGTTGGTTCCTAGTCCTCATGGTACCATGACATTCATGCTTACCTAAAGAATGGTATCATATCTCCTCACCTCACAAAAACCCACTGCCAAAACCTTATTCGCAGAGCATCCCACTACAATCTTGTAGCCAACACCCTATATCATTATGGGTATCACAACGTCCTCTCCCAGTGTTTAGACTTGAACGAGGCCATCATGGCTTTATAAGAGGTTCACATTGGTATTTTTGGTGCCCACATGAGTGGCATCATCCTTGCAAAGTAGCTTTTTAGATTTGGGTATTATTGGCCGACCATGGAGCATGATGCCTGTGAGTTCATGAAGAAGTGCCTATAGTGCCAACAACATGCCAATTTGATCCATGCACCAGTGCAAGACTTACAACCCATTGCACCTCCATGGCCCTTTTCATGTTGGGGTTTTAACCTTATTGGTATGATTGACCCTCATTCTTCTAACAGACACAAGTATATCATTACAGCCACATAATACTTTACAAAGTGGGTAGAATCAATTTCGCTCAACTTAACTACTGGTGTCTAGATTTCCAAATTCATCCTCTACCACATCATTTGTCATTTTGGCATTCCCTCCACATCTACCAATGCTTTTCTAGCCCATATTTTCCACAAGGGAATGGCCAGGCTAAGGCAACTAACAAAACCATCCTAAAAATCCTATAGAAAGTTGTCAATGATTCTAGTTGTGGCTGGCATCTAAAAATCAATCCCACCCTTTGGGCCTATCGTACCTCATCCCATACCCCCATAGGCACCACTCCATATTTCTTGGTATATGGTGTTTAAGTTGTTTCACCAATCGAGGTTGAAATCCCTTCACTACGAGTGTCCATGAAGAACTACATCACAGATGAAGACTATTGCATGGCACGCCTTACACAGATGGATTTTTTAGATGAAAAGAGGAAATGAGCCTATGATCACCTAATCATGTACCAAAATCATCTCAAGAGGAGCTTCAATAAAAAGGTCCACCCTCGACAATTCCAAGTGGGAGACCTAGTCCTGAAAGAGAACCAGAAAGTACAAGCAAACCGTGAAAAGAAAGGGAAGTTTGAGCCCACCTGGTTAGGTCCCTACGTGGTGACACCTTGCTTTAGTTCTAGAGATGATCAATTGTCTACACCTAATGGGGAGCCTCTTCATGATCCTATTAATATCATACATCTAAAGTGGTTCTATGCTTGAACCATGAAATATGATCCTGAAAAAAATCCTAAAAATCAAATATGATCCTAAAAAAAAATCCTAAAAATCAGAATGTGATCCTAAAAAAAAATCCTAAAAATCACATATGATCCTAAAAAAAATCCAAAAAATTCGAAAAAGTCCTAAAAAAATCATCATCCTAGTGAGAACCTATTAAATAGGCACCTTGATGAATCAAAAAAATGAAAAAAAATGAAAAAGAGTAAAGAGGAAAATACCATCCAATGGTGAAAACTTGGCAATTCAAGCACCTTCAACAAGTATGTTGGTGAAAAATTGGTAAAAGGACACCATACATAGTGGACCATATCATTATCTATCAAACTCTCGTCCCCTCCATTGAAATCCATTCACCACTTTTCACTCTGTTTCACCCATCCCTTGCTCCCAAGCTGTTATCCCCATTGCGCCAGCACATGAGATTTGCTATCCCACTTTTTGTAATGCTATATATACTTGTTGTATATAGTGTCTCCATCTTGTACATATCATTTGGTCTCTCCTAGTAGTACCTTTTTTATCACAAAACACATGACCCATAATGACCACATTATCAACAATGTTTCCTCAGCAAGTATCCTGCATCACTTTGATTCTCCAAAGGTTGTTCATTTTCCTAGAAATAGTCCCAAAATGAAGTTAATACCCATCAACTAGGTCCTTGTAGGATGCATCCTTCCTCCATGTCTGACCTAATCTCAACATCCATAGTCAGTCAATCTCTTTTGGCAAAGGAAATCTTTTGGTCTTATTGCTTTGATTTCAGTTTGCTTGTTTTATCTTTTTAGTTGATTTTGTGATCTCAGTTGACTAATCTCATTAAGGCCACCACAATCATTTATATCATGGTGTGTTGCAATAGGAGGTGTTATTCTAGGGCACGGTCTTTTGTGATCTTTTTGTTTCTACTTGTGATTTAGTCAGACATGACCCTTGCACATTTCACTTGTGATCTTTTGGGTTACTTGGTGCACTTGGGAAGTGTTGTTTGTTTGTGGGTTCCCTCACATCATTTCCACCATGTGTCCTTTAGGGTGCATGTGTTATGCTAGGGAAATCCTTGTGTGTCTTTTTTGCATCAGTCCTATGCAACACTAGCGACATGACCTCACGTTCCTAGTAACTATGGTTCATCCCTTTTGTTGCTATATCAAAATAAGTGCTCAAAACTACATGGTGGTGTTCCCTCAGAATGTCTCATGCTCAAACTTCATGAAACATCCTCTGCCCTATCAAAACATCCAAACAAAGCTCCCATCATCCCTATCCAATATCAAAGCATCATCCCAAATAGAAAACCCCCCCTAGAGCTTCTCTCTCACATCTCTCTCACATTCTTGACCTTTGGATTGTGATTGTGCATATATTCCCCTTCAACCATTATCCCCTACCTCCCTTAGTGAGGGTGTAGTCAGTCAGTGATATGTTGTGTCATCCATCACACCTCACCCTCAATCTTCCATTTGCATTCAGATTCTCTCATTCACCTCCCTAACATGCATGTATTTCATTTCCCACCCCTACCCTAGGATGCACTATGTCATCTCATCCTACGTTCATTCATTCTCTTGCATTAATTATATCCATTTCATATCATTTTCATCTTGCATTGTTAGGGTGCATTTTAGATTCATTTCCCATCTCATTTTAGATTCATTTTAATCTTGCATTGTTATGGTGTAGTTTAGATTCATTCACCTCTCATTGTAGATTCATTCACATTTCATTTTAATCTTGTATTTTTAGGGTTCATTTTAGGTTCATATCATATCATTTTCCATCTCATTTTAGACTCATATTAATCTTGCATTGTTAGGGTTCATTTTAGGTTCTTGTCATATCATTTACCATCTCATTTTAGATTCATTTTAATCTTGCATTGTTAAGGTTCATTTCTTATCTTAAGTTGTTTTAGATCCATTAGATTCATTTTGTAGTCTTGCATTGATTAATTCATTTTTTATCTTGCATTTTTAAAACATGTTACATATCCATAAGCATATGCATTTCATAATAATATAGATACATCACATAGAAAAAGCATTTACATCACATCCTGCATCCACAAACTATTAGCACATACATCTTATAACACATTTCATATAAAAATGACATCCTACATCACACACACATCAGTCACATAGCATATATAAATCACATGACATCCTGCATTATCCATATCAGTACGTCATACGCATCCATACATTCATACATAACACATCATATCCCACCTAGCTCATCATATATATATATATATATATATATATATATATATATATATATATATATATATATATATATATATATATATATATCATCGTAGAGAATAAGGTACATGTCCCAACCCAAAAGCATGAAAGAATAAACTATTTGTCTAAGTCCATGATAATATCCAAAATACAAATATACATATAAAATCAAGACTATGCCCTCCATCCATAAAAGAATCATACGGTATATAATAAAAAATGCAGCATATCACTGCCTATTTGCCTCTCTTGAGGGAGGTTGCATGTCAAAATCTCCAACTAAGGGATCTACCTCTGGAGGTACCTATAGGATGGGCAGCTGGCTCACTGAACCCTATATCCCTATGGCCTATATACCTGTACTGCACACCTCCCTGGATATCAGAACAACCCCTATATCCATCTCCATCCCTATACCTATATTCGATCCCTCTGCCTCCTCCATCTTTACTGAACCATTAGTTGAGTGTTGGTGACTCTATGAATGGCCTAACCGATGGCTCCCCTCTCCTATCCTATGACTCCCACTAGCCCCAGATCTGTGACTCCCACTAGACCCTATCCTCCTGCTCCTGCTTGATCTTGAACCTATAAGCAGTGGCCAACTCAGACCCTTGGAATGTTGTGCTCACTCAAGCAACACAGCTTCATAGTATAATCCTTGGTAGAACCCAATCTTCTCACCCAGTCTTACAAGCTGCCACTAGAGGTGAGATACCTCTCTTGACTGCTCATGGGATCCCTGTGTAGTGGTATCTATATCTCCTAGTAGCTAGTCTTTCTTTGATTGTAGGCCATCCCTCTCCACCTACAAACTATCTCTCTCTAAAATTAGGGCATCTCTCTCTCTCCTTAGTTGATCTCTCTCCTACTGGGTCATCAAGCCCTCCTATATAGACTACGCTAAGTGTGAAATCAGCCCATCTCTCTCTAATCTCAATCCATCTCTCTCCCTCACTAGCCCATCCCTCTCTGCTCTTAGTGTATCCCAATCCACCTGTACATCTCATAGCATCTACATAATAGTATCATGAGTGGCTTATAGTGAGGCTAGGCATGCTACTACATCATCACCCCCACCCCTAGATGATTTGGATCCTACTACTAGTGGTGGTCCTACCAGTGGTGGTGGCCCTACTTGTGGTGGTGATCCTGGTGGTGGTGGTCCTATAGGTATCTGTAGCCCATCACCTCCCCCACCATCCACATCCATGCCCTCTCCTTCTCCATCTCCATCTCCTCCTCCTCTCCCTCCATCTCCTCTCCCTCCCCTAGCTCTCCCTCTAGCCACCACCCTCCCTCTTAGCCCCCTCCTCCCCCGGCCCCTATACATGGGTGTTGCTCCCTCCCCATCGGGTAATCCTAACGTCCCCATAGCCCTAGCTAGCTAGAACTAGGTGACATAAGCTGGTGTGGTCCCTATGTTTGCCACCCCTCTAACCCAATCCTAGTGAAATGGTGCCATAGTCTAAAAAGAAACCAAAAAACCCCCCCTATCCATTGGTGGAGAAAAATCTACTACCCTCTCCCAAGTAACTCATTGATATCATCTCTCCTTGTCAGGCCTATTCTGCATGAATCCAAAATGACAAGATGTCTTGTCCAATCTGTACTACTCTATGATATAGTCCCATCACCCTATAAGGTGTGTAGGAAGCACAATGTATGGGAGCTCCTATGCATCCTTAGCCCATGGCGCTTGTCCAAAGTATGAATGTCATGTAATCCCATCTCTAATCCCATCTAGCATCTCTCACTAGAAGTCAGTATCCCTGATCTCATGATATGTAACCAACTCTCCCTAGTTGTATGATACAGGCTCATTTGTCTGCCTATCCACTCAGCCTAAAGGCCGTAGAACTATTATGTGCTCCCAAACCCACACTTGTAATAGGGAGGCAAACCCAAAGCTCCTCCCCATCATCCCCACTCCATGATAGATGATCTAGTGAAGGTCATGATATATCTTTGCTAACATTAGTGTACCCGATATTGTTGGTACCCCTACATCAACAATCTGGCAAATGACTGGGATAAGAGCTAGTGTGACACTCTTTCCCCCAGTCTCTGGAGAAAGATATCTTGATACCAATACTAAAACATAATAGTGAACCTCTCGATCTGTAGGTGCCGCTGCTACATGCTATGCTAAGGCTAGCTGTCCACATGACCAAATTGGCTTCACCACTAGCCCCAATAGTGGCACCACCACCTGCTCTAGTGTGTGTATGCATGCCACCATAGGTCTCCCTTGTACTGGCAACTAGAAGATGTGATACACATCCTCCAAAGTCACTATCATCTCCCTAGTAGGCAGATGAAAAGTCCCTGTCTCTGAGTGCTGTCACTAGGGACATAAATGTCTATCTACCTGGCATATGCACTAGATACCCCAAGCTCAATGCATCCACCCGCATCCAGTCTATAGCTATGAAGTACTCACCAATCACTAAGACCACAGCACACCTCTCTCGACTAGTCAGTTGATCCACTGACCACTCCATCCATGCCAAGTCAGCATTTCAGTTGCTTGCTCTAGCTAAACCTAACTTTCTTTTCCCCACATTCCCTTGAAGAAAATTTTTCCCACATTCTTGCAAGTTCTATTCTCCCTACATTCCTGCAAGGGATCCTCTTCCCCCATTCTTGTAACCCCCCTAAATGTGGGAATGCATTCCTATGCTAGTTACCTTCTTTCCCCTTCCCCCCACAGGAATGCTATTTTTTTGGCACCCCACTACCCAACTCATGAGAACATGATCCCACAAGAAATGCTTGCGAGATCATTGCCCCACAACCCCTTTAGGGATTTTTGCAATCCCATGAAAATCCCTTGACCCCCAAATTTTTTCCCCCTATGCATGCTTTGCGAGAATGCATTCTCGCTCAGATAGGAGCATTCCTACAAACCATGTGCTCTGCAGGAATGCACTTTTCTAAACTTGTACAAGCAATAAATTTATCAAAAAATTGATGAAAAGATGGGTTTTTTGATCCTACCTCTCAGTCTGATGCTCCATTTTGCTGCACGTGTCTTACAATGTTCATTCGGTGTGTTGGTTGCCCTCTCTATGCCATCTTATCATCGCTTATCAGAGCTCAAAAGTTATGATTTCTAGGCTCTAGGCATGTAAATGAATTGATTTTGACCCCTCTGGCCCTTATAAAGCCCCCCCCCCGAACCCCCATTTCTGCTCTCGAATGCCCTTTTTTCCTCCCGTTTCTTTCCATCCTTCCTAGTTTTCGTTCCTCGTGGTCTTTTTCACATTTCTTATCCTCATTCATACACCTCCTTAGCCTGCAACACCCTTCCTATCTTTCACCCTTTTTTTCCTTTTGAGCCACCGCCCAAGCCCTTTTTTCTTTCCTCATCATCCTCTCGAGTGGGCATCATCTAGTCACACACCCTGACCCATAACTGGGGCAACTCTACTACCTAGTCCATTCTTCATGTTGCCTTTTTATTGTTAGAAACATCTTTGAAGTAGTGTTATTTTAACACTATGTCGAAGAGGGGCAAAATGTAGACACCTAAATTTGATTACATAATTTAGTAATCATATTTATTCTTCTCCTAGGACATCTTGTTAATTAAATATTAATTATTTAATTAATTTATGTCATCCCTAGCTAATTAATTTAATTAATTAATTATAGTCCAATTAATTATCAAAATGACAAACCTATAGTCTGATAATTAATTAAATCCCTATTCCTCTATTAATTTAATGGATACATTTATCTAAATAAATTAATTCATAAATCCTCTTTTTCTTCCACTTGGAATGAAATAAAATATTTAATTCTAAATCCTATTTAATTAGCTAAAAACCCATGCCTAGCTAATCTAACCCTCCACTCATTCTCCTCCCATCACATCCTCCTAATCCTCTACTTACCCTCTACTCCAAACCTAAATCACCCCTTAAGCATGTGCACAATCATAATCTAAGATTAAGAAATGCTAATCCAACTCAAAGTCAATCCTCATGACAACACCTCCACATCCTCCAATGAGAAATCATAAAGCCTCTTACACCTCTTACACACTTGTCCCCTCTCACACCTTCCAAAGTGGGCACATCACTCAAGCATTTGACCTCTCCTCTCATCCTCCCTCATTGTGAAACTTGTCACAATGCTATGCATTTGAGAAAGCACAATCCATTTGCTCTCTCTTGGATGCATCTCTACCATTTCTCATTCCCCTTTTTCCTCTTAATGTTGACCATCTATTTCATGCATCTTTCTATAAAAGAGAAGCTCTCCTTCATTTTCATCTACCATTGAAGAAAAGTTATTATGCCCATTTCTCTCTTGAAGCTTGAAGCATAGTCTATGAGCACACATCCAATCTTTGGACAAATATTCTACATTTTGGAGAGGTTTTGCTTGAATGTTTTGCATTACTTTTGAGTTGTTTTGCTCTCATTTTTGTAGGTCTAATCTTAAGTGTTATCTAGTTTTATATTGTTGAATGTTTAGCTTGTTTTTCAGTCCTTCACACTACATTTTTAGGTATTATAGATACAACCCATATTTTTTTTTTAACAAATCTGGAGAAATATGTAGACCCACAATTCTAAAATCCTTTTTACATGGTGACTTTTTCACCCAATAAGGATTATACAAATATAAAACATTTGACGAGAAATACCTGGCAAGTTCTTTGATGGTATTATTATTTTTTTGGTTGGAAACAATGGAAAATTTTAGAGCTCACTTCATAGCTCCATCAGGTTCCTTTTTATAGAGTCATCACCTCTTTGAAGAGGAAAAATACTTTATTTTAATTTCTTTTTCCAACCAACACAAACTTCACCAGAATTTTAAATACTATTTATCAGAGTTGGATACATCATATCCTTTATTCTAAACTTGCACTAATCAAATAAAGGATCTCAGAGTCGCCACTCACAACTTGGTGAGATGATTTTAAACTTTTAAAACTGACTCTGATTTACTTGAATGGAAACCACTGGATAAATAAATAAGTAGGGGAGGAGTTTATCTCTACTCATACCCATGTTATTCATAATTGATTTATAACACTAGAGATATCAACTAGATTTTGCATGACTTTGCATCTCTATCCCCAGTAGAGTCACCATTTTGCTGGTTCTTGAAAAGATTTTACTCTCCATGACACACCAATATACTTAAGATTGGTTTTGAGGAGGGGTTAGTTCTAAATATGGGGAAATCCATAGGTAACTAGACCAACTATAGGTACAAGACTGACCTCTTCACTTTTGGCTTTGTAGAACCAAGGCGGGTGCACCAAATCCAGTGATCATATAACTATTTTACAATTTTAAGTTGGATTCAACAAATAAGATAATGATAAGAAAATACCAGATGATAACCACTCATTTGTTGATTCTTGATTATCATGACATAACTAAGGCCTAAATACATAAAATCAAAAGGATTGAAAAGATTTGATTTAACTTTTGCAGAATACAACACACCCCAGCTAGACATATATCAACATAGAATTTACTTGTTTCCAATCAATTTCTTATCCATTGGTTAAATCATCTAGTACATAGTAGAATGCAAAGACTGATTACTATCATTTCACCAAAGATTTGAGTCATAAATACAAATACCCAAAACCATAATGCTTACAAAGATCCCTGTGAAAACCCTATGAATTTATGCTTCACCTAGAGTATTAATTAATTTGATTAAAACCAGAACTGAAGACAGACAACACATGCATAGATAAACTCCATACAAAGAATTAGAACATTCAAAACCCATAAAACTTGACACAGATGGAGAGAAATGGAACTGAAAACTTGAATTAAGAATGAGGATCTAAGCCTTTGTATACACCTTGCTTGAAGATTCAAAGCCACTAAGATAATATGCAAAAGATCTGCAATTTTCTACTCTATTCTGATACAAACTGTACAGAACATATCCTCCTCCTTGACTGAAGGTTTGGGATGTAACCTTGTGAACCAAAAAACCATAAACCTTTGTAAATGGTCATCCTTATAAAGGATTGCAACAAGCTTAGGACCATTTAGAGATTTTTTATTTTATTTGATGCACCAGTCCATATAAAATGTATGTAGCCTTCACTTGGAATGACATACACAACATAAAAGAAAACATTAAGTGCTTGAGGGTGTATCTAGTCTTCAAAAAAATATTTGTAGCCTTCACAAAATGCTTGGTGTGTATTGCCAGCTGGGAAAAGTAAAGACAACATACCTTTCAATTATAGCCGGAAGAAAATGAAGTAATTCCACTGCACAAAAACTGGGAAGCCTAGAGCCATGAAAACTTCCAAAAGTTTAAGATAATTTAAATAATCAACTAGGTCAATGCAAGATTTCAAGTACCTCAAAATATTTTAGTACTTCCTTTGTAAAATGGACTATTCTAGCTTGTTCGACAAATGCAAAATAATCACTAGGAACCACCTCGGAAGGAGATGGATTAAAAATATGAAAAGATGAGTTGAGAGTGAGCCACTAAATCTGGTAGAAGAATCATCTACAAAGATTATAATAAAACAACTTCCAACTAGAGACAAGCATGTGATATGAAGTTATGAATTTCGGAAAATGTTTACTTTGAAGATTATTCTATCCGCACTATTCATCATTATAAAACACTTTTTGTTTGACCTTGCAATCCAATCAAATGAAACTCTCAGGGTTTGAAACCTTGGAAAAAGATTCTCTCTCATACATAGAAAATTTGGCTATAATTAGTTTCAACAAATGATCAATTGGCTATCAAAAATCAATCTCCAAAGTCATGCCTTTAGAACATCCTGAAATAAAACATAGTAAAAATGCATAAATTGGGGTTGGAACTGATTGAGCAAAGTAATCAATCGGATTACCATGATCTAAAACTTATCAAGGGGAGAAATTTCCACATCTATATTATGAATCAACCTTCAATTCATCCTGATTATTGATGGGGTACAAGTTGCATAACCTCAAAGTAGGCAACTTCAAAACTGCATTCCCACATTCAGGAAAACTAAATAAAATGCAATCAGAAGAGGCCAGGTAAACTGATCATTCAAACCTTTAGGAACCTAAAAATGGCCATGGAGACACACTCTCATGCCTATACTATGACACAACATTCCTTTTTTCATGATCACTAACTAGATGTTAGATACAAACTTTCGAAGTAGGCCTTTCAATAAAAACCAAACAGGTTGCAAAGTGCAGATTTGAGCACAAGCCTCCAAATGGGTACCCTCAAAACTTGTCAGAACTAAGATCTGGGAGTCATAACCAATTTCATATGCCTAGTGAAAGGAGAGGAACACATTTTCTAAGCACCATCCCATGAAATTCATTAGGTCCTTTGTTATATGCACTTGAACTAGGGTCTTTTCACAATGGTCTTTTGAAACATTAAACTTTGTCTTAGGAGAAATTCTCTGATTATGGGCTCATAACTATATGGATTTTTGAGAGCACCAACATACCTCAAATTGATTTTTAGAGGCATTTAAATACAATGGTGCTCAAATCCTATGGTAAATTAAAATAAGATAGAGGCTTGTGGTTGCCTTTTCCCTTGCAGGCTTGCCTAGAAGTGCATGCCAGCTAGGCACACTAGAGATATTTTAGTGCAATATTTAAAACTCCCATAAAATTAGTCCCACATTCATCAAGGAATGGAGATATCAGTCTTTTATAAGACAAAACACACAGTATGAAGGTGTCCAAGTATGGATGCCCAAGCAGATGCTCTCCATGCATGTGCGACAATTAAGGAGGTGACATAGATGATAATTGGTGATGATTTGCAAGCAGGTCTCATGAGAGGGTGAAGGATAATTTTGATAGAGTATGGAGATGAAACTTCATGCATCAAGATGCATGCTATAAATTAATGGTCATCCTGAGTCTGCAAAGGGAAAGATGCATGAGGTTTACCATTTTGATATCACGACAGGCAGCCATGTGGTAATGTGATGAGATGGAAAAATAGTGCAGTTCAAATGCTCGGTCGGATAGTACAATGAAATAGATAACAACACATGGCACAAAGTTATGATAGGATGACAAGATGGATATTCTGATGGCCTCAAGATGTGTGTCTAAGGATGTGACGGTGGTTGCATGTCTACAATGAGGAAGATGCATGAGGTTTACCATTATGGAATTGTGACATCGTGACATGTGGCAGGGTGGTGAGCTGGCAGATAGAGTTGTAGGGTTGTCAAGCAGTGAACTAGATAGTGACAAGTGGCATGGGTGGTGATGTGGCACTAGTGACCAAGCAAAAATGATGATGTAGGAAGTTCCAACTGGATGGTGAGGTGGTCAGTTGGACCAATCAAATGATGCCACGTAGATTATATGGGGCCCACCCAAATTTAAAGATTTATAAATATTTAAATTAAGTGCATAGTCCGAACTATAGGATTAAATTCAAAAATTTAAATGACAGAATGTGCCCACAAAAATAATGTCTGGAGATTCAATTTTTAGCCAAATATAGGCATATTATATTTTTCTGGAAATGGCAAAAGATGAGGAATCTAGTGGCAATGATTATTTTTAGTTTTAGCTTGGTGGGAAATAGCAGTAAGGGATGACATTTCAAATCTAAATCAAGTTTGTTTGAAATGATTGCAGACATGTTGGGTAATTGGAGAGAATCAGTTTGGAGATCACAGTTGGAGGAAAAACTTGGAGATATTTTGTGCAAAGAATGGACAGCTGTCAGTTGGCTCTAACTGACCACTTTCTCCTATATCTCAATTTTTCTTTATTGTTATAGGGATGATGGAATTGTCACTGTAGAGGCAGTATTCTAGCTTTTGAGCCCTTATTTTTGAGGTTTTCAAGTTTTCTTAATTATACTGAACCATATATTTTTGAATGAAAAATAGTGGAATTCCAAACTTTTATTGGTGATGTCTTCATATGTATTGTATTAAATTCTTGTGTATTAGTTTGTAAGGTAATCTAATATGCTGCTTACAAGGTGTGAATAATTCTTGTGTATTTCTCAAGGAGTGGATAAATCTTTGGTATAATTATGAGAGTTTAACAATGTATGTGAATCTGATGTCTGGGTAGGGGAATGAGAGAATGATTTGTAAGGCATTTCATTTGGGTTTTATTTGTTTAGAATCATAGGATTTATGGGGATTTACTTCTAACTGAATCTATTGCTTAATTAATAAGGCACTGGTCACTATTTGTCTTTGCATCTTTCATCATCAAATCTAAAAAATCAATGAACATTTACTTTCCATTAAAGAGCATGTAATGTCAATAGTTTTTATTTGAAGAATACAATTAAGTTAGCAATTCTTCGAAGAATGAATCCTGGGTTAGCTAGCCCGAGTCTAGAACTCAAAGAGAAGAAGGATTTATCCTTATCACCTATGCCATTTTCCTAGTCCTTAGAACACTTATGCAATAGGGATCTTGCATAAGACTGGTTGAGTGTTAACTCCCATTTCTTATGGTTCTAAGAACTATCCACTTTCTTTGTCTACATAGTTAAAGTTAGGTCAAAGAGAAGTTTTCATAAATGTAGATTCATGTTTGATTTAGGTACACCCACCTAAGGGTGTGGAGCACAAAGTGTAGAAGGTTTGTAGACCTTGTCAACATTAGTCTTTTCTTTTCCTCTAGTTTGTAGGAAGAAGTAGATTCATGCTAATTGGATAAATATCCCATGCTCGGTTCTCATTATCTCTTTTAGAATCGGAGGGTGCAAGAAAAATCACTAGCAGAATTGGTGACTCTATTAGGGAGTAACCATAAGAAGCCTTTGTTTGTGGAGGCCATTGTATAGAGTCAAGTTATTTTCAAAAAATGTTATATTATCTCACTGAATGTGAGTGGTGACTCTGAATCTCTATTTGATTAGTGTGCTTTTGTAATATAAAAGTGTAATATATTTTGTGATCCTGACAAAAATTTGCATCCTATGAAGTTGTCTTGTGTTTGTTGGTAAAGAAGGTTTAGATTTGAGAAAAGGTTCTCAGCTGATTCAAAATTGGTCCTCTAGAAAGAGGTGGCGATTCTACCATAGTTTGAAAGGTGATTTGAAGAAAATTTCAAATCAATGTTTTGCACCAGCAACAACACTTCTAGTTAATCTTTTATCAAAGTAAAAAATAGTCCCTAAATAGGTGAAGCAAGTTAGTAAGAAAAGGGGAAAATTAATCTTGAAGTTTAAGCCATATTTGTGGATATAAGATTTGGTTGCTAAAGAGTATCAAAGATATGTTAGGGTTTAATGAAGTTAATGGTTACATGAATTTAAATAAAAGTATTATCATGAGAACAAATAGTATTGTCTTGTTAGTATTTTGAAATGGAGTTTCCAGCTATGATAGACCAAGAAGATGTTTCTAGATCTAAAAATTATCAGTCAGATTTAGAAAATTATAATGATGAACTTCATTTGATAAATAAAAGAATCCAACATAATTACATTTAGAATTTAAGATGTGCAATAGGAGAAAGGAGAGAAATGTCTACATTGTCATACTACAAGAAGTTTCTTGTAGCTTGTAGTGAACTTCATGTGCGTCTTGATTTTCAAGAATCCCAACATGCTGAAATGTTTTTAGAACTTGGTATGCCTGAATCAGTCAGTTGGACTACATACTTTAGAAATGAAGCACTAGAAAATGTTAAAGAATGGATGGATTCATTTGTAGATGTTGAATCTAGTTATGTTGAATCTAGTTGTGTTGGGGATGCCGAGTCTTGTGATGTTGATAGTGTTGGTTATTATGCTAATGCTAAAATCTATGGTTATCAAGATGTAGGAGATGAATCTTCAGTTAATAGTGATTCCCTCGAGTTTGTAGATTTTCCTTCTTATTAGCATGATGTTAATGGTTCCTTGTTTTAGCTTGATGATGTTTTGTGTGAACATGAAGAATATGATTATAATATAAATGATAGTTCCTGCAATGACTACTTTACACAAGATAATGTGAAACAAGTGATTTCAACCACTATTTCAAATGGGGAAGATATTTGCAGCACTAGTAGTGAAACCAAAGAGATGGAGTGTGAAGTTCAGTACTTACTAAGTAGTGATAAAATTTTAGAACTCTTGGAGACTGAGTTTCAAAGGTATACTCCAAAATTTGTTTCTAAAATTCCATGCCCGGTAAATATAAGTTTTGATAAAGATGATTCAAGTTATGGCATGATATGTGAAACATTTGTGGATGTCCTTTCTCCCATTTTTGATATGAAAGTGGATAGTACATATCATTTTAATGAATATGGTAATGTTATATTTGATGAGTATGATGATGTATGTACTAGTGTGGGTTCATATTTTCAAGAGGATAATGTCAGTGGTTCTTATTTATATTTTGATGCTAGAAATAGTGGTAAATCTGAAAGGGTTTTCTTATGTATGCAAATGACTAATGATTCAGTCATTGACTGTGCTTGTTCCTTCCTAGAAGATGTTGATGTAATTTGTGATCAACAAGTTATTTCCAATTTGATGCAATCAGATTTTTGTTTTGAGAGGTTCTAATTTAGTTTTCAAAGTAATGACCTAGAAATGACTTATTCTTTTTTGCAAACTAATGATCAGTATGCTGATCTTTCCAGCCATGAAGTTGAGTTGGAGTGTTTCCTTTTTCAACATGGCAATAAATATGAACAGTGTGATGTTTTGATGTCACAAGGTGATAAGTATTTGTGGTATCTTGATGGCCTAGTCTTGTTGGATGATGGTGAGTATGATGATCATTTTGTCTATGATATGCTAAAAATGGATCCTATTGTTTTTTACAGGTTGGATGAAAGATGTAATTTCAATTTTCCTCCACTATATGGAGATGAAAATCATTCATTTCATATGGGTAAAAAGTGATTGAAGTTTTTATTTTTTGATCCTTTTGTAAATATTGTAAGTCCATGTATAGTTGCTTTCCTTTCAATTTTGTGTGTCTTTTCTTTCAGTTAGCAAGTTCCCTATTCAAAGTTTTGAGAGAAAAGGAAAGTGTTAAAGTTGATCTTCTTTGGGTGGTTTGTTGTACCTGAGATTCTAGAATTTTTTGCATGCCCAAAAATGGCATGCATACCCAATCATAGCCACTTTTGGAGCTCAAAAATCCTAAATGTGTTTTGAGTCCATATTTTGCAAAATTTGTTGAAGTATCAAAATTGTGCCTTTGAAAATCACCAAAAGATGTCTGGTTTGAGTGCATAGATTATAGGACCTATTGTTCTTCATGATGAGTCACTTGGATAGGGTGTATATCACCTATCATTTGACATGTTTAATAGGTTTGAGGTCCTATTTTTTAGTTTTGACATGTTTTAGAAGTGGTCATTTGAAGGTGTTCCTGAAAATCTGCATAAAGTGTGTTTCCTGATTTTCACTAAATATCCCACTTTGGAAGACTACATCTTTTTCCCAGTGATTATTCATAACATGAAAGTTTTTTCATCATTCTATAGGAATGATAAAGAGTGTTAATATCCATTTTTATCCCCCTATGTACCTGTTTGACCTATTTACCAAAGGTATTTCATTTGCAGATTGTTAAGTTTTACCGAGTGTGCATTGCCCAGTTTTCTAAGTGGCCTTCTTTGAGGCTTTTTAGTTTGCACCCAATTTATGGTAAAGTATAATTGAGAGCTTTCCTGCATTGTAAACCTATATGTGTACTTTCTTGAATATTTTTGAGCCTCTACCAATCCATTTAGTCACTTTCCTTGGCCATTTCTAAATCAGTTTTATGCATATTTCACTGGGTTCATCCTGAATATTTCTAACAGGCCGATTTTAGTGTTTATTGGTTTTTAACCACTTGATCTTTTGGGTATGTTAATAATGGATTCATTACCATTATGTGGGAGTGAATTGGTTTCAAAGTTTCTAGTTTGTGAAGGTTTCGGTGGATGAGTTTTTGAGGCCAGTTCTAGAGGTGACTTATGCAGTTTGATGGTGCAAACAGAACTAGTTTTTTCAAGTGCCATGTTTGATAATTAAAATCTTTGGGCTCAAATATTACTAAGAAATCTCCTTTGGTGATTCTTCTTACATGTTGGAGGCCAATATGAGTTTCAAATGGCATGCTCCAGTAAGGTCCTTTGGTCAGATTTCAAGCCCAATCTTGGGGGTCAATTAGTGTTACTGGTCAGCTTTTCAGACACAGACTGAACTGGATAATGTTATCAAAATTTTAATGCACCATGGTCTTGTCTTCATCGTATGTCTTCATTTTGGATGTGTGAGATAAAATTTGAGGTTTAAAGGTGGTTGATCCTTTTTTAAAGTTCTTCCATGTCATTATTCTCATTAGGTGTGAAAGTGTACACCCTCCTTCTCTTTAATGCTAAACATGCCTCTTTATTTTAAGAAAAATTAGTATGCCATATTTCTACATATTGTAAAATGTTTTGAACTTACCATTAAATGGTAATGTTTTGGCATGCCATATTCAAAAAATGGTTGCACAAAATAATGAGGATGTGCACACATGTTTGGACTTGTGTGTGCATTTGGTTTCAAGTGTGTTGCATATATTTTGTTATGGAAGTGTCCACACCAATGGAGAGGATGCATATTGTTTTGGATATGTTGCACACTAAGCTAATGAGGTGCATGCCAGGAAAAGCTAGTGCATAAGACAAATAGGGTTGGACACCATAGTTTTTTTAAACCAAGTGTTTGAGGCAGTATATGCAATGGAGGTAGAAAAATAGAGGAAGTAACTAGCGTGGAAGGTGTATGTGCTAGGAGTGCATTAATTTAGGAAGGGACTACACATATACGTGAGTGTGAGCACTTTATATATTTGATGGTGCATGCCAAGAAGAAAAGGGGACGTGTTGCCAAGGTTTCCCCTTGTAGAAAATTCCCACCAAACACCTACAGATCAAATGAAGAGAAGGGAGCTAGAAGCACACACAATATGTAGCTGTGTGCACACTCCCTTGGTGCATGCCAAGAAAAATGAAGGGGTGCACACTATGTTTTGAGTGGCTCACGGGCCAAATCGCCAGAGGCTGGCACTTGATAAACAAGGAGGCAGTACAGTAAAAAATACAAAGAGGTGCACTTGTTTTCAAAGGCTGTGCATAACCATCCAAAGGTTGCGCATGTTTTTATGTGTTGGGCATGTCTCGTAGGATGCAAGCCATGTTCTTTTGTTTGGCATGTGTTTGCTTCTTGTAATGGGCTATGCATAGGACACAAGGAGGAGTACGTACTTGTCTTGTAGGATGCACATGCTTAGTTCAAAGGAGGAACCAATGCAAAGATAGAGGGGATTGATGCATGGTGCTTGAGACTTGAAGGCACATTTTGGACATAGGGAGAAAGCCTGGAAGGATGTGCATAGGAGTTTGAGGATGGTAGCAAGTTAAAAAAAATAGGGTGCGGATTAGTTGAGGAAAGAAGTGCAAGTAACTTGGAATGGACTCATACACAATAGTGAAGCATGGGACTTGTTGGTTAATAGTTTGTCCTCTTCTAAGATTTTCAATCTTTGACTCCCAAATCACCCAAGGTAAGAGAACAAAAGGATGTTACCAACAATTGGGTCAGTGTATATCTTCAATCACTACCCTCTAAATTAATAGGTATAGCTCCCTAATTGTGTATGGTGTTCAATGAATATGTTTTTAAACTGATCACCAAGTTGTATCTGATGTGTTTTAACCAAATTGCTCATAGACACAAACAATTCAGGCAAGGGTATATATTCTATCTCCTAACTTTAATCTAACTACTCTAATCATGCAAATTCTACTTAGAGAGAATAGGAGAAGAATCATATATGAACAGCAAATGGAATTTCCCTCACTGCAACCTCTGACATGAAATGGAATCCAAGTGAAAATCACAGCTTCATACATAATTGTACTTTCTATCCAGACTGAATCTAACAAATAGGATGAATAGGAGAAGAGTTATATATGACAAGCAAATGGAATTACTTACTGCAACCATAGACATGAAATGGAATTCTATATGTAATCACAGCTCCATACATAACTATCCTTTCTATTCAAATGCAAATGATTAACTAAAATGGAACAAAACCAAAAATAAAGCTCAGTAAATAGAATCACTTTTGCTCCAATATCCAATTTTCTGACCCCCATACTAAATCTCTCTACAAAATATATAGATTTTACAATACATCAAGCTCGTAGGAGCTAATGACCTTCTCTCTCCTTTGAATACAAAGAGACAAAACATAAAGAGACAAACTCTTCTAATTTGAGAACTTGAAAAGTCACTATGAGACTCTTCATCTCCTTTTTAAGCCAAATCCATTGGGCTTCTCAGAGTCAAGTCATCATTCAAATTCAGGCAGAATAACTAACCCAATCTTCAACTAGCATTGATCCTCTCCTTCAGATGCTTTAAAACATTCA
This sequence comes from Chamaecyparis obtusa, assembly GCA_027943335.1. Taxonomy (NCBI): domain Eukaryota; kingdom Viridiplantae; phylum Streptophyta; class Pinopsida; order Cupressales; family Cupressaceae; genus Chamaecyparis; species Chamaecyparis obtusa. The sequence goes on from BSBK01001816.1 coordinate 1,410,745, forward strand.
GCATGATATCATGACTTTGTCTGCTATTGAGATGCACTCATCTTCTTGTTCTGCTAACTTACAGTCTTGTCGCATGATCATATGACTCTTTTTCAACTCTTGCAATCATGCGACAACTTTAAATAAACTTATATTATATTTTTATCACATTTGTGTTGTTAACATACATAGGTTCCCTTTTGCCTTGTCCCATGATCTCATGGTAATATTTTAATCCATGCGATCATGCGACCGCACTATGATTAGCTCACAGGGATCATTGTTTGTCTTTTAGAGGGCCACCTGATATAGATGCCTTCAGACCCACTGAGAGACACGTGTATGCATCTCGCATGATCTCAATGAATCACCCATAGCTTAGCAACAAAGCGGGAACTACCGATTTTGAATCTTGATCAAACTCTTTTGGCCCCACTGAGAGACATGTGTATGCATCTCGCATGATCTCAAAAGCATTTGGTAGGGGTTGCGCTTTTGTGAGGATTGTCGGATGCATTTTGATGAAGTGCGGCCTCCACCTTGGACACATGGAAGGATCTTATTTTACCATCAAAAATATTTGGTGACTTACGTTGTCACATGATCGCATAGGTGTTATTTTATTTATGCGATCATGTGACCACTTTATGATTGGTGCACGTGGATTCCTGCTATGTCATGACTTAGGTCCTACTGAGAAATAGGGCCCACTAATCTGTGCTTTTTACTTTTCACATGATCGCATAGTATTTGTTTAATTCTTGTGATCATGTGACTGTTTCATCATTGGTACACATGGACTCCACTATTGACATACGTGGGTTGCACTATTGGCACATTTATTTAATCTTTTCAGTCTTTGACTTTTCTTTCCACCCAAACCTCCACTGTCAATGTATTACCCCACCGGCCAATGAAAACTAGACAAGTCACTACCCAAGGACCCACCACCAGAGCTGAAAGCCTCTATTTGACCATTTGTCACATGATCACATGCGGCCAGGAAGGCCTATGTGATCATGCGACCAACCATGAAGTGTTATCTGCCACCGCAAACCATTTTCACTATTTTAACTATGACTGCTGATGGTTTGTTTTTTGCTTGACTGCTGACTAGCCCCATGGCGATGCTAGAAACTGGGACCAACCTAGTTGGAGTTGCACACTTGAAGGTCAAAAACATGGAGGGTTTTCAAATTGAAGATCAAAAACATAGAGAACTTTCGAACCGCAAGTCAAAAACATCCTGAACCTTCAGAGAGAAGGTTGAAAACACACTGGGTTTTTAGGCCCAAAGGCAGAAAACACATTGCTATATAGAGTAAAATCTGAATGATTCAATGCTAGCTCTGTCATTGCATCTCTCACATGAAGAATCTTCTCATGGTTCTTTTGAATGCCTAAAACTTATTACTCCCAAACATCATTCCACCTACTAAAAAGATCATCAATTAGAGCATGATATCCTTGCCAGGTTGGGGTCTATCACCTACCCATTATGACAAGACTTCCAAATAACCCACCCGACTTGAAAAGAAGAAGGCAATGGCACGGAAACTTGGTAAGGACAACCTATCCTGAAGGAAACCTAGACTTAGACTCAAACATGACTAACTCTGACTTGACATCAAATACTTCCACTTTTAATAACATGGTTAGTGGGTGAAAAGTGGGGCAACAGCTGGCTCTGACTGGGGATTTAATCATTACAATGCTTAAAAGAACTCTAGCAATCTCTAGTTTTGCAAAATAACCAACAACTTGACAAGGAGAAAAAAAACTTAAGGAAAACAACAACAAAATGACAGACAACCACTAGACTAAGACAAAAAAGAAAACCTACCTAACTAACTACTTTGCAAGGGTTACCTATTCTTCAATTACGCATCTGGTATAGCTTCAAATCCTACCCATTATAGGAACATGGCAGGGACTCTCTGGAAGGATATGCCAATCTGAATGAGTTATTCTAATTCACTTGCACAATCTAGAATGGACCTTTCCACAAGGATTGAAACTTAGAATGCATTCCTTTAGGTTCATGTCTCTTATCCCACAACAACACCATATCACCTTCCATGAATTTTCTTGGCCTTGCCCTTTTGTCAAATAACTTCTTGACTCGGTTCTAATGTTTAGTGATCCTATCAACCATATCTTCCCTTTCTTCCTGTAGCTTAGTCAAATACAAGATCCTTTTTTCCAATCCATCCTTGAAAACATTATCCTCAATTGTGGTTTTTAGTTTACAAGCAGCAAATTCTAATGGCAATGGCAAGTTGGCCTCTACTCCATACACCAACTCAAAAGGAGAAATACCAATGGCTCTTTTAGGAGTGGTTCTATCTACCCAAAGAGCATCATATATCTTTTTGTGCCAATCTCTCTGATTATCAGCAACTAACTTCTTCAAAATATTAATCAGATTTTTATTACTTGACTGAGCCTGCCTGTTACCTTGAGGAAAATAATCAGAAGAGTGTCCTATTTGAATCCCATGATCATAAAAAAAGGCAACCATTTCTGAGGATGAAAAGTAAGAATCATTATGCAATATCAATTTTGTGGGAACTCCAAATCTTACTAGTATTTGTTCTTTAATGAATTCACATACTACTTCTAAAGTAGTCTTCTTCATTGGTTTAGCTTCCACCCATTTGCTAAAGTAATCAGTGGCAGTCAAGATGTACAAATGTCCTTGACTTGAAGGAGGATTGATAGGTCCTACAAAGTCCAAACCCCACTGCTGAAAAGGAGCATCTATCACCATCGGTCTCAGGGGTAATGCAGCCAACTGTGGTTTGCCTGCAAACATCCTACACTTCTCACAATTTGCAACCCAATTATATGAGTCTTTGAACATGCCAGGCCAATAATAGCACTGCCTTGGAATCTTGAAAGCTATCACAATGGATGAAAAGTGACCTCCACATGCTTCATCATGGAAAGATTTCAATAACTTTTCCTGCTGATCTTTATCAACACATCTCAGGAAAGTACCATCAATTGCTTTCTTATATAAAACATCATCATGTATAACATACTTCAGGCCTTTATTTTTTAAATTCCTCTTTTGTTTAGTAGTTAATCCATCTAGACATTCACCATAAGTCAGAAAATATGCAATGTTTGAGAACCAAGGATCTTGCAAACTTACCATGAGCACTTTGTGATCATCTTCTTCAGCTTGCTGACTCTATGCTATGGCTCTACAAAGAGCATTCCCTCTTATGAGTTTTGTTGGCCTAACATCTATATCATACTCCTGGACCTTTCCAATCCAAGCTCCTCTATTGTTACATCCAACATCTTTCTGTGTTAACACACTTTTTACAGCAGCATCAGGCACATGGATGACTGAATGTGAATGCAGGATACAAAATCTGAAATTCTTTAATGCTCTCACCACTGCATAAGCATGCTTTTCAACTTGAGAATACTTCATCTCTTGATTCTTTAAGGGCATACTCATGAAGGCAATAGGAGTTTGTATACCTTCCTTATTCTCTTGCATTAATATTGCTGACATGGTGTGTTCAGATGCATAGAAGTATATAATGAACTCTTTAGTATAATCAGGATGAACCAAGATAGGAGCATTTGCAATGGCATTCTTTATATCCTTAAAAGCTCTTTTACCATCATTAGTCCACTTAAATGTTTGATTTCCTTTCATCATGTCAACTATGCTTTGTACAATCTTAGAAAAATTAGGTACAAATCTTCTCAAAAAATTCACTTGTCCAAAGAAGGATTTAACACCAGTCTTACTCAAAGGTAAACATAATTGCTGAATGGCTTTAACTCTATCAGGATCAATTTTGACACCTTCTTGAGAAACAATGTGACCAAGAAGCTTACCTTCAGTGACACAAAACACTGATTTCTTTGGGTTCAAGGATATGCCTTGATCTCTACATCTTTACAGAACCTTGGTCAGATCTCCTAGGTGATCTTTCCTCTTCTTGGAGAAAATAGTCAAGTCATCAAGGTAGATCACAATAATTTTATTTTTAAGATCACCAAAAGATAAATCCATAGCCCTTTGAAAGGTTGCACCTGCATTAATTAACCCAAAAGGCATTCTATTATAAGCAAATGTGCCCCAAGGTGTTGTGAAAGTTGTTTTATACTTATCTACTTCATCTACTTGTATCTGATTATATCCTGAAAAACCATCTAACATGGACATCATCTCTGACCCTGCAACAGTTTGCAATAAATGATCCATGTTTGGTAGAGCATAGTTATCCTTGAGGGAAGCTTGGTTCAGATTTCTAAAATCAACACAAATCCTTATTTCTCCATTCTTTTTCCTCACAGGAACAATGTTTGCTACCCAAGTGGAATGATGGATGGGATAAATGATCTTAGCTTTCAACATTTTATCTATTTCTTTGAAAATTGCCCCTTCCAAAAGAGGATTATAATTTCTTTTTTTTTGTTTGACAGGTGATGCTCCAGATTTAAGAGGGATAGTATGCCTAAATTTTCCATTCATAAAATTCTTTAAATCCTCATAGCTCCAAGAAAAAACATCTTGGAATTCAATCAACAATTCTCTGATTTTCATTCTTTCCTCAAGAGTGCAGCATTTTCCAATGTTGATCATTTTAGGACTGTCCTCAGTTCCTATGTTGATCCCATCAAATTCTCCACAAGTTTTTTCTTTCTTATTTCTCTCTCTCTCCTTATATAGGCATCATGTTTATCAAAGATTTTTTCTAATGACACAAAATGAGAAGGAATTCAATTTTCTTTCAATTGAATGATACCTGATTTTAATTCTTCTTCATCAATTGGTGACTGTTCTTCTTTGTCATTTTCAAAACACATATTGGCAAAGGGGCTTGTTCCTTCTAGAAATTGATGAATATGCTTGTCATTTTCAAATACTTGCCAAGATTCTTCATTATTAGGCACCGTAGGTCTGAATAGGACCTCCATTCTATATACTTGATTCATGAAGTCAGGATAAGGCAAGAGTAGAGATGCAGAAACTGCTAGAGAATCAACCCTGGAATTTTGATCTCTTGGGACTAAAATTATTGAAAAGGCATCTAGACTTTCTATTTCATCCCATACTTTATTTCTATAATTTTCAATCTATTATTTTTCACAGAGTACTGATTTCTTACTTGTCTCACCACCAATTCAGCATCCCCTTGAACTTTGAGCAATTTAACTCCTTTTTGTTTAGCTGCCTCTATACCAAGGAGAAGGGCCTCATATTCTGTAGTATTATTGGTATTTTTAAAATTCAATTTATAAGCCAGGCAAGTAATTTCTCCATTAGGGGCCATCAAAACTATTCTAGCACCTGAACCAGCCTTGGCACAACTTCCATCAAACTCTAATGTCCATAATTGCTCAGTTTTTGCTTCTTCTATTTCTTCTTGAACATCAGGGCCATTATTAGATATCATATAGTTTCCAAATTGCATTTCTTGATAAATAATTTGTGACCTAGGATCATCTGACTTTAATACAGTGAATTTTTCTTTTCCTTCTGGTTCCAACTTCACCTTTTTATCTCCTACTTGAATATAGGAAGATGTCCAATCTAACTTGATTTCTCCTCCCAAGTCTTTACAGAAACTTCTACTAAGCAGCATTCCATAACTCTTAGGGATATCAGCAACAAGGATTGTGAGCTTCAATCTTTTAGAGGGATAGGTAGCTAAGGCAACTTGAGCATCTTTGGTTTGACCAATTAAAGGCACTTGCTTAGCATCCATAGAATAACATTTACCAAAGACTTTGGTCAAAGGCAACCCTAGGGCTTTAGCAACTGGTGCAAGCATTACATTATCTGATGCTCCAAAGTCTATGATGCAATTACTTAATCTATTGCCATTAATAAATAGAGATGCATAAAAAGGCTTTGGTTTCAAATCTGAACAAGTAGCATGGATCACAGATTCCTTCTCTTGGAATAGCCTAGGAATTGAGAGATCTTCATCTTGTGGATTCCCTTCATTGGTATTAATTTTTCTTTTATCACTAACATTAGAATTGACATGAATATTTCCTCCATTTTTACAGTGATCTATCAATCTTTGGAGTTGGTCAGGATGTGATTTCAAATAATCTATAGGGGATATTTGCATTTTACTTTCTTCACAAAATTGAATAATATCAAAAGAGTGAGACAAATTATCTTTTTGGTCCTTTTGTGAAGAACTTGATGCTGAATTATCATTCCTATCTACCTTGTGGGAAGGTGCTTGATTCTTGACAGGAGTAGCATTGGGAACCTGACCTTTATTTTTCTGACCTCTAGTCATCACAGTCAGTTGAGGTCCTTCCAAGGTGGCAAAATAATTTCCTCCATTTTCTAAATCTGATTCATACTCATAATACAAATTTATAGAGTCACCATGAGGAGCATGATCATCATCATCTTCCATATATTCAATTCTTTGCACTTCTTCTCCTCTCATCTGTAAATATCTGATCATGTCTTCATAGGTATTACCATCATGATCTGCTCTGAGATGAAAGGCACAAGAAGTCTGACCTTTAGGAGGAGCTTCAATAGCTAATCTTTGTTGAGGGGTAGGGAGTTGCAAGTTCTTATTTCCACCTTGATATCTTGGTCCTTCTTGATAAGGTTGATATAATGAATGAGCTGGTCTAGCAACTTGTTTCTTTAATTTAATCAGCTCATTGGACAACTTTTGTAACATAGCCTCAGTACTGTTTGAAGTACTTATTGTATTGCTTGAAGATCTAGTATGATACTCTTTCTTCGATTTCCCAGAGGCTATCATGTCATCCTCCATCTCTACTGCAAGAGTTTGTGTGGCTTGTAAAGTGGCCACATTAGCCCTTCTTAGTTGATAACCAAGTTTAGGAGGCATAGAACTGATGTAGAAATTTTTTTGATTATCTCCTGTAGGAGCACTAGCAACTGGTATCCTTTTAATAAGTTTATTAAATTTTGCATTAAAATCTATCATAGAGATGGATGGTTCTTTCTTAATTTGGGATAATTGTAACAAGAGAACCTGAGCATCTTCAGTGCTCTTGTATCTTCCTTCAAATCTTTGTTTCATGGCATTCCAACCAGTAATACAGCCTATGGGTAAATCCTGGAACCAATCTCCTGCATCATCCACCAAAGTATCCACAAACATCCTGACTGCAACATCCTCATGCTGAGGATTCACCACACTACATGCTTTCTGGAAAGCACTTAGATGTTGTTTAGCTGACACTGAGCCATCACCATTGAATCTAGGGAAATTCTTTCTGGAGGCCTTTGGCAAGTCATGATTTACTGTAAGATTCAATGGCCCAATAGCATTTCCCCAAGGAATAGCCATAGTTGCTAGCCTTGTATTTTGTGCAACCACCTGAATTGAAACTAAGAGGGGAAGTGCAATACCATGCAATAACAATGAATTGCAAGTGGTAGAAATAGGAATTCTACCAATAGGAGCAGAAGACTTGCTTCTTTTTGGTCTCAAAGGAAATACTGTATATGACTAAAAATCAACGGGCTTCTTATTTTTAGTTTCCCTTGCCTTTGTTCTTCCTTTCCTGAAAATATCTTCAAGGATAGGGAAATTGACCGCTTTGAGTTCTTCATAGACCGGATCAATCTTTCCCTTCTGTTTCGCAACTTGGAATCCAGGGTGCCTAAAATTCTGAGAAAAACTTTTAATTTTTCCTTCTTTCTAAAGTCCTCCCTAGCGGAGTCACCAAAAACTGTTGGTTAACAGTTTGTCCTCTTCTAAGATTTTCAATCTTTGACTCCCAAATCACCCAAGGTAAGAGAAAAAAAGGATGTTACCAACAATTGGGTTAGTGTATATCTTCAATCACTACCCTCTAAATTAATAGGTACAACTTCCTGATTGTGTATGGTGCTCAATGATTATGTTTTTAAGCTGATCACCAGGTTGTATCTAATGTGTTTTAATGGAATTTCTCATAGACACAAACAATTTAGGAAAGGGTATATATTATATCTCCTAACTTTAATCTAACTACTCTAATCATGCAAATTCTACTTAGAGAGAACAGGAGTAGAATCATATATGAACAACAAATGGAATTTCCCTCACTGCAACCTCTGACATGAAATGGAATCCAAGTGAAAATCATAGCTTCATACAAAATTGTACTTTTTGTCCAGACTGAATCTAACAAACAAGATGAATAGGAGAAGAGTTATATATGATAAGCAAATGGAATTACTTACTGCAACCACATACATGAAATGGAATTCAATATGTAATCACAGCTCCATGCATAACTATCCTTTCTATTCAAATGTAGATGATTAACTAAAATGGAATAAAACTAGAAATAAAGCTTAGTAAATGGAATCACTTTTTCTCCAATATCTAGTTTACCAACCCCCATACTGAATCTCTCTATAGAATATATAGATTTTACAATACATCAGGCTCGTAGGAGCTAATGACCTTCCCTCTCCTTTGAATACAAAGAGACAAATCATAAAGAGACAAACTCTTCCAATCTGAGAACTCAAAAAGTCACTATGAGACTCTTCATCTCCTTTTTAAGCCAAATCCATTGGGCTTCTCGGAGTCAAGTCATCATTCAAATTTAGGTAGAATAACTAACCTGATCTTCAACTAGCATTAATCCTCTCCTTCAGATGCTTTAAAACATTTGGCATGATATCATGACTTTGTTCGCTATTGAGATGCACTCATCTTCTTGTTCCACTAACTTACAATCTTGTCACATGATCGCATGACTCTTTTTCAACTCTTACGATCATGGGACAACTTTAAATAAACTTATATTATATTTTTATTGCATCTGCATTGTTAACATACATAGGTTCCCTTTTTCCTTGTCGCATGATCTCATGGTAATATTTTAATCCATGTGATATAGATATAGATGCCTTTAGATCCACCGAGAGACACATGTACACATTTTTCATGATCTTAATGAATCTCCCATAGCTTAGCAACAAAGCGGGAACCGCCGATTTGGAATCTTGATCAAACTCTTTTAGCCCCACCGAGAGACACATGTACACATCTGGCATGATCTCAAAAGCATTTGGCAGGGGTTGCACTTTTGTGAGGACCGTTGGATGCATTTTGATGAAGTGCGGCCTCTGCCTTGGACACATGGAAGGATCTTATTTTACCATCAAAAATCTTCAGTGACTTACGTTGTCGCATGATCACATAGGTGTTATTTTATTTATGTGATCATGCAATTGCTTTATGATTGGTGCACGTGGATTCTCAATATGTCATGACTCAGGTCCTACTAAGAAACATGGCCCACTAATCCATGCTTTTTACTTTTCACATGATCGCATAGTATTTGTTTAATTCTTGTGATCATGTGACCATTTCATCATTGGTACACGTGGACTCCACTATTGATGTACACGGGTTGCACTGTTGGCACATTTATTTAATCTTTTCGGTCTTTGACTTTTCTTTCCACCCAAACCTCCACTGTCAATATATTACCCCACCAGCCAATGAAAACCAGACAAGTCACCACCAAAGGACCCACCACCGGATCTGAAAGCCTCTGTTTGACCATTTTTCGCATGATTGCATGTAGCTAGGAAGGCCTATGCGATCATGCGACCAATCGTGAAGTGTTATCTACCGCCACAAACCGTTTTCACTATTTTAACTATGACTGCTGATGGTTTGTTGTTTGATTGACTACTAACTAGCCCCATGATGATGGTAGAAAATGGGACCCACCTGGTCGGAGTTGCACACTTGAAGGTCAAAAACATAGAGGATTTTCAAACCAAAGATCGAAAACATAGAGAACTTTCAAACCGCAAGTCAAAAACATCTTGAACCTTCAGAGAGAAGGTTGAAAACACACTGGGTTTTCAGGCCCAAAGGTAGAAAACACATTTCTATATAGAGTAAAATCTAAATGATTCAATGCTAGCTCTGTCATTGCATCCCTCACATGAAGAATCTTCTCATGGTTCTTTTGAATGCCTGAAACTTATTACTCCCAAACATCATTCCACTTGCTGAAAAGATCATCAATTGGAGCATGATATCCTTGCTAGGTTGGGGTCTATCACCTACCCATTATGACAAGACTTCCAAATAACCCACCTGGCTTGAAAAGGAGAAGGAAATGGCAGGGAAACTCGGCAAGGACAACCTATCCTGAAGGAAACCTAGACTTAGACTCAGACATGACTAACTCTGACTTGACATCAAATACTTCCACTTTTAACAGCATGGTTAGGGGGTGAAAAGTGGGGCAACAAGACTTTATCCTCCTTAATACCTTTTAGAAATTCTTTTTCTCTTACCATCATGACACTATTAGTCAACAACTTATCCTTAGGGTCTTCTATCAAAGGTGTCATTGTGTAAGTTTCCCCATCTTTGGTTAAGCTAAACAAATTGGACTTACCATTATGTTGGGCATTTGTGTCATATTTCCATGGTCTCCCTAGAAGGAGATGGAAAGCATCCATATCAACAATATCACACACTACTTTATCCTTGTACTCTCCTATTTTAAAATTAACCCAACATTGTTCATTAATTATAGCTTTTTGTTCTTGACTTAACCAAGAGAATTTATATGGTGGGGGTGTAACATTCATTTCAAACCAAGTTTATTAACCATTTCAATTGAAGCTAATTTCTCAGTGGAACAAGAATCTAAAATTACCTTGCATACCTTGCCCTTGACTTTGCATGTAGTCTTGATGATAAACTTTCTTTGAGGAGGCTCCTTGCTAAGTGGCATCAAAAGTGACTAGTTAAACATTAGGCACACTCCTATCTCAGGATCTACATGCAATTAGAAGAAGTGGTAGTGTGGTAGGAAGTGGTTCTTTGATAATCTTCTTCATGAGTTAATTGTACTCTCCTATCTCCATGACTATTTTTCCCTTCCTTCTCTGGAAACCTAAAGGTTTAATGACCAACTTTATTGCATGAAAATCACCTTCTAGTGAAGATAGTGGATCCCCTTCCCCCAAATCTGCCTCTACTATTTGACCTTCTTCCTCTAAAAGTACCTCTTCTTTCATTTTCATTCTCAAAATGTTGATTGTTGTTTTCTCCTTGATTTATAGAAAAATATCCCCTTGAATGAATCTTCCCCTTCCTCTAAAAGCATTGCCTCTTCCTCTATCATTTTGTTCCCCTCTTATCCTTTTCTTCTATTCTATCTTGAGGGAAATCTGAAAAAATTTGTGGATAGACTCCATGGTGATCAATGTCAGTTCATCTTGAATACTATACTTAAGACCATTAATGTACCTTGCATGTTTTTTCTTCTCACTTTCATATATATTTTCCTTGAAGGTTAAATTATGAAATTGTTGAGTATAGGTACTTACATCTAGGTCTTTTTTCTTGATATTTTGTAGTTTCTTATGAAGGATTACCTCATAGCCCTCAAGGATGAATTTTTTCTTGATTTCAGTCACCATCCTCTTCCATGTGGTGATGGGGTTCTTTTCCTCTTTAACTCTCTCATTTAGGAGAAAGTTCCACCAAATCAAAGCTAGTCCTTTCAATCTTGATTTGGCTATCTTCACTTTCTAATTGGCTGGTATGTCTTCACACTCAAAATGACTCTCAAGAGCCTCTAGCCAATCCATGCACTCATCAAGGTCTAGTTTTCCATGGAACATAGGTAGATCCACTTTTTCTTTCTTTCCCACTCTTTCTAGGGCTTCTAGTATATCCTTCTAGTCTTCAAGCACATAGCCTAGGTCAATATGTCTATCCTCTTCTTCTTCTCCCTCTAACTCTTCATTCTCTCCTCTTCTTACTTTTCCTTTCAATTTTTCCAATTCTCTCTTCTGTTAGGAATGGGAACAATGAGAGGGGGGTGAATTAGTGTTCTATACTTTATTATTTATTCTGATACTTTGAAACTTAACTTAATTTCTTAGTTACTTAAATGAACATCAATGCAAATAAAATAAACATTCATGACACATGACACAAAATATGATTATGAGGAAACCCAAATAGGTAAAAATACAGTGGGAATTGACACCCACTAAGAACTGCACTAGTGTATTATGATCCCTGTTAGAAGATCTTGCAACCTTGTTAGGAGTTGTACTTTATAATGCTTTAGTACAATGACCTAGTCAAGGGTCAGACCCTAGTAGAAGTCTTTTATAGTTAACCCTATTAGGGGTGGGGACACACTATCCTAGAGCTCACTACTCAACTTGTGAAGGCTACAACCTTCTAGATATCAGATACACACTATATCTACAGGGTGAACTATTTCTTTGACATTGCTTGTATGATCAATTCCTTTTGTGTGTTGATGCTTTAGCCTCTTGTAAAGCTCTTCCTCATTCTATCTTCTCTTCACATAATTCTTCTCTTCTTATCCAATCTCTATTTCTCATTCCATGCCGAATTACAAGGGTCCATGTCTTATTTATATGTGCATACAAAACTCTTTATCAAGTCGGCCTATAACTAATTACATACAACACTTCCAAATGAATTGGCTCAAGAATTTTTACATATAATCATATTAACATGTCTATGACCTAAATACAATAAGATTAACTTTTTAGAAGTTAACATAGGCTAACAATATGATGCATATGTTAACTTCTACATCTTCTCCAAATCTATACTTGGACCTTGATCATATTTCATCATAGTGGCATCGATCTCCTTGATGTTCTTGTTCAAGACATCTAATGAGGGTGCAAGAGCATTTCTTAGTTGTGTTCACCTTGCCCTTATCTTGGACATTTCTTTCTCTATCTTCTCTATTTTGTCCACTTGACCCTAGCATATATATTGTTGCACATGTTCACATCTATAGAAGGGTCTTCTACTAATTTCCTCACTCTATCTATCATAGCTTCTACCTCCTAAATTTTCTTATAGAGGTATGTAGTCAGCTTGTCTTGGTTCATGTAGTCTGCTATGATTTTCCTTTCTTTTGCTACAAATTCTTTCAATGAAGCTTGACCAACTTTTAGAGAGTTAAGGTCAAGTGAAAAGTTTGCAGATAATTTATTCAATCTTCTCTTTAGGTACTTCTCTTTTGCTACCTTAGCTACTGATTCTTCTAGGCAAGAAAAGTTTTCCTTGAAGCTTGTCAGGATGTTGCTGACATCCTCCACTGAGTGCACTTTTGGTACCTTCTTCTCTACTAGTAGTAGATTTTTCAAGATGTTTACTAACTCAACAAATAGAGGATTTCTCATCACTTTTTTCTCCTTGGCCTTCTCCATAGCAAGGACACTAATCTTGATCAAGTCAACTTCTCCCCAAGATTCCAAGCTCATAGTTCTAGGAGTCAAACTTGACAATAATGTTGCTGATGGCATGGGAGTGATAGGTGTACTATCCATTACTTATGTCTTTGTCTTTGTAGATATTTCAACAAAGAGTTTGTTTGTTGGTTCCTTTTCTTTTTCCTCTTCTTCTTCTTGTCCTATTAAGTCCTCAATCAACACATCTTCTTGCTACTTAGGTGAATTGTCATCGCATAGTGTTTTTGCCTCTTGTGTACCCACAAAGGCTTCCTCAAATTTTTCTAAGTCTTTCTCAGTGGCCGCCATTGATATCTCCACATTATCAATCATTATTTTGGAATCTTCTTGTGTTCTGGGCATGGGCACAAACATTTTTTCAACTATAGGCACTATCATTGTGGGTGCTGAGTCTTATGGACTTATCATAGGTGATTTTGTGACCTTGGTTGCTTTATCTTGCTCAAAAGGTGCTTGAGTGATGGTAACATATGTAGTTTTCATGCATTGTTCAAGGAACACCTTCTCAAAGCTTTCTCTATCTCCTTAGCTATTAGCTCATAATCCTTGTTCATTATATGCAATGTTCTCATATTTTTCCTTAAGTGTGGCTTCACCAAATCTATTAATAATACTTTTTCTTCAACTGAACACACTAGCAGATCATCATCCAGTGTTTTCTCTCTTAGAACTAATGGCTTCTTTAGCTTCTTATCTTTTCAAAGTATCTAGAATATCTCATACTTTATCTAGGATGACTATTTTTAGTTTTAGGACTATCTTCTTAAACTTGATCATATGTTTGATCAACATCTCATGGATCTCAGACTTGTCAATTTCATGATATCTATCATAGAACTTAGATATCTAATCAAGTATTCCTTCATCAACTACTCTTAATCTTAGTACTTGTAAACTTGGTAAGAATCCTACCTTAGGAGGTGGTTGCAAATTTTTTCTTCTTCTTCTTGTAGCTCTAGCTGATAGATGACTTGTAACTAGCTGCTTTTTTCTCTTAGACATTTTAGGAGAAGCATCAATGGGTGTAGGATTGATATCATCTGTCTTACTCTCTTTTTCCTTTCTATCATTAGTTTTCTCAATTTTTATCTTCTTCATCTTAGGATCATCTATTTTATCTATCTTGGTTTCCATTGTGGGTGCGGTCTCAATTTCCATAGCTATCTTTTCTTCTCTAGCTTTATCTAGGTTTTCTTGGGTCACATGATGGATCTTCAAAATCTCAAAGGTTATTTTGGTGGCTTTCCTCTTGGTCAATGCACTATTTAGGACTACATCTACTTCCCTTGTCTTCTCTTCATATGTTTCCCATCTAGGCTCATTAGGATCCTTGGGTGCTAATAGTAAGACTTGTGCATAACCTTCCAAAACTTTCTCCTCCACTTTATAGCCAAGTAGATGAATCCACTTAGTTCTAGGCTCAACAATCTCCATAAAAGAAATGTCAGTTTCTACCATAAAATAGATACTATCCTTGTATTTTTCAACAATGATTTCAGGTATCCTATACCCCATCTGCATCTTTATCTTGAAGGTTTTCAAATCTAAGTCCATATAGTCTTTTAGTATGCTCTCAATTGATGCCTTAAGAGATATTTGAGGCATTGTATGTAAAATTTTATCTAGGTATAAGTCTGAGACCTTCCCAACTATATGAAAGTACATGTAGATTATCAAAGACCTAAACCTGAATATTTTGGTCTTGTCATGTTTGATAGCTCTTATATGTCCATCAATTGTGTGCACAAGATCTCACACAAATTGAATTCTCCATTTTCTCTCACCAGTCTAATGTCTACAAGAATAGTGGCTACAAACACACTATTGACCCTATTAGCATGCTGAAATATATAACCAAGAATCATAGACATCAATTTGATGTCCTTCTCCTCAATTAGTTCAATTTTCATCCCTCGCTTATCACTCTAGGATTTGCAAGCTTGTTCAACCAAATTTCTAACATCCTTTCCAACTCGAAGAATGATGCCTATCTTTGATAGAACTATCATCTCATGAATGAGATCTATTGTGATTCTAACTGGTACTTCACCTATCCAAAATAGGTCATCATGGATCCTTCTTGACAAGATCTTAATCTAGTCAAATTCATAAAACTCATGTGCAGTAGCATACTTAATGATTGGGTGACTCTCGAAATACGTGAACTCTTTAGTAAATGATTTGTTCTAATTCATCATGGTTTCTAAGTGTGACCTAATCATGTCCAAACCAACCGGTTTTCCTTCTTTCAATACACATATGCACGTATGTCTTCTACATGCATAATGCCCATTGGGGTTCTAGAAAAGGCTCCTTCTAGGTCATCTAACATGGACTTGAATGGATGCTTCTTAAACAAATATCTTTTCCTTTCCACAACATCAAAGACAATTGGTGTAGCCATGAATTACTTGTTTAATGGTTTCATAGATATTTTCTAGGGTTTCTAGATTGTCACGTCTGAATTAGGCTTTGCAACAATCAATCTTCCTTATTTGCTAATAGATTCAACTACAACACTTCATAACTCAACTGTTTGATCTTTTGTGCTCTCCAATCACTCAACTTAGAATGAAATGTAAGAATAATGAATCTTTGATGGATATAAAGAAACTTTTCCACCATTAATGCTTTCCACATATACACAGAATGCAACTATAAATTTCATTCTTTATTTCTACCAACAATCAGGCAGTGCACTCTTGCATACTGCATCACATAGTCTTTAAATAGTTTTATTCCAAGGCACATACTCTAAGAGTGAGTATACCATCTATGTAGGTATGTAGAGATAATTTAGCTCCCCCTTGTGTGTGTGAAAATTGTACCTGATCTGTAGACACAACACTTCAGTAAAACATTAGAGGTTAGCAAAAATCAAAATCGTGCAAAATTGAAATCTAATTTAACCAAGTGATTTACTACCTTCTAGTAGGTGCGAGATTGATGTTCTCAGATTGTTATCGAGATCAGTGACCTAGATGACACCTAAATGAAGGATTTGAATGCAATTGATCTAGATATGAATTGAATGCAATTAATCTATTTTTTTAGATTTTCTATGCAATAAGAATGATAAAAACTTCATATGAAATCTAATCTATATGAAATTGATCTGCTAAAATGATCTAACAATGATATGAAAAAGAATCTAAATGAATGTAAAAAAAACAAATTGATCTCATAATAGCCTTAATTCACAATAATCTTTGATTCTCCCAATTCCAATTCTCCAACGTGATTGTGCAAAAATATCAGATTCCATGGATGCAAATTTTAGAGATCAATTATGAAGAGTTGAGCCTTGTTTTTATAGAAATCCAAGGCTTTGGAGGTGCATGGAAGAAAACCCTAAATCACTCTGATTAACTCAGCTTGATTTTTGAGTTATCTGATAATAAAGAAAATTTATTTCACAAAAACATGCAAATCATGCAAAAATAGCTTTTTAACTCAAAATAGAAGTTTAGATCAATTTTAAAACTGAAAAATGATGTTGAGTTCCAAAAAGTCAATAACTTGCATTGATTTTCTGATTTGGAGTTTAACTGCTCTTTGATTGTGCACATGGATAATTATGAATTAATAAATAAATAAAGTGATTTATTCTCAACTTAACTGATTTTAAAAATAAAACAATTGATTTATGGGTTAATCAATTATTTTTTCAAACTTTTATTCCAAAAATAATATTATTAAATATAACAACTTACTTTAATTAATTAAATAAGAATTTAATCAATTAATGATAGGAATTTTGATTTATTGTCAAAATTAAATAATAATAATTAGGAATAAATATAATTAAATTCAATTAAATAATTAAGTGGCAGTATTAAATCCAATTAATTAAATATGAAAATATTCAATTAATCAAACTTAGGATAAATGGGATTTATCACCAAATAATCATTAAATTAAAGATAATTATGATGATTAGGAATATTACTAGGAATATTCCCTGATGCAGAATTTATGATAATCAATTAGGATTCAATGATGTTTAGATGTGCCTTAGATTAGGACTTTGATGTCGATTTCGTTTGAATTGTTGATATAGGAGATTAATGAACTTATAGCTCATTTTTGGGGTATTACACCCCTATGACCATGAAGGTCATTTAACCATAAATAGGAGGTGCATCCATTGTGGATGCATCCTCAACTATTTCATCAACATTATCATTCTTTTCTACCTTCCAAATCAAGCTCGCATCTTCTGAAGCTTGCACAAAGTTGACTTCTCTTGCTTCTTCTAATATTGAACTTTCTATCTTTTTAGGGCTTTTCTATCTTTGTGCTTTTGTTTTGCAGAACCTAGAGATGTGTCTAGCCTTGCTACATGAGTGACAAATGAATGGAGGTCTGATATTCCTTGGTGCATTCATGTGGGTTACCATACTACACTGTTTGGCTATGTGACTGACATAATTACATATCTGATATGTAATGTTCTGAAAGTTTCTTACATTCTATTGTGGATGACTTCTCTAACTTTGTTGATTCTAATTTCTTTGATTTTATCTATAATTCATAGCTCCATGACCAAACATATTACATGAATAACGGTAACCATTGAATGGTCTTACCTCTTTACAATTTCTTGCTATGTGCCCATATTTGTTACAAGCATAACAAGTCTTGTTTACTAGCTTGCGCTCATCCTTGGGTGGTTCAGCTTCTACTTTAGTATGATTTCCTATCTTCTTAGCTTCGAAAGATTCTTTGAATGTTTTCTTTCTTGCTCACATGTCATTGATCTGATTTTGTGCTTCATTGAATCCAATACCATTGGTGTCACCTTTAACCTTTTGTGCATACAACTGTGACTCTATTAAATCCTTTCTTATTTGCAATTTTTCAATATGATTCTTTGCTTCAATCAGTTCAAATTCCACTTGCTTCTTGATGTTTTCTAATTCCAATATTTTCATGTTAGCTTGCCTTATTTCTTCATCCAACTTCTTGTTTTCTTTGATCTGTTCTTCATAGGCTTCTTGATTATTAATTAACTTTTCATCCAATTTTTCAATCTGATCTTTTAGAGATGTGTTTTCCTCATTTAGCTTTTTAACCATTTTTCCCAAATCACTGGTGGAATAGTCTATCAAATTTTTTTATGGCTGCATGAGAATCACTAACCTTTTCTTTCAGTTCTTCAATTTCTTTTCTGGATCTATCAAGGTCTTCAAGATTTGCCTCAAGATTATTTTTCAGATGTTTTATTTCTACCTTATCCATGATCTCCTCAAGTGGTTAAACTTATCTTCAGAGGACCAGAGCTTTGATACCAATTTTTATGAATGGGAACACTGAGGCAGGGGGGGGGGGGTGAATCAGTGTTCTATAATTTAATACTTTTTCTCATACTTTGAAACTTAACTTAATTGCTTAGCTACTGAAATGAACATCAACATAAGTAAGATAAATATTCATGACACATGACACTAAATATGATTACAGGGAAACCCAAATAGGTAAAAACCACTATGGGAATTGACACCCACTAAGAACTACACTAGTGTATTATGATCCCTGTTAGAAGATCTTGCAACCCTATTAGGAGTTTTTCTTTACAATGCTTTAGTACAGTGACCTGGTCAAGGGTCTAACCCTATTAGGAGTCTTTTATAATTAACTCTCTCTCTCTCTCTCTCTCTCTCTCTCTCTCTCTCTCTCTCTCTCCCTCTCCCTATCCTTCTCACCTTCCCACTCTCTCTATTCTTCTCTTAGCCCCCACCACTTTCTCACTCTTTATCTCTCACTCAAGCCTTTTCTGGATGTTTCATAGTGCATACGTGCTATTCAAGTCATAAATTTGAATACTGCTTATGTGCTTTGTAATAAATTAGGATCCACCAAGACTAAGGTTTGGACTTTCCTTGGAGATCCTGTTGGTTGTCTTTCTGGTCTCTATGTTTTGTTTGTCAAATTTTTGAAGTTCTGATCTTTGTCCCTAGTTTTTAATGGTTCAAGTTTCTAGTTTTCTTGGCCTCGAGAGCTCCAAGTTTCACTTATAGGTGAAAAAACCTAGGTTTCAGGTCTCATTGCCTTTGAAAAATCCAAAGAAACCCTCAAATTCTTGCTCAAAGTCTATTTGGTCGTTACCCTTTTCAATAACTTAAAAGGTCTTTTAAAGCATGTGCACTTTAGTTTTTTCCCAGTTAGTCACATAATCTCCCAATTCATTTGGTATATTCCTTTCTCATTAGCGAATACCTAAAACCTCTTGTCGCATGATCTCATTAGGGAGAAAGAATATTCCTTGTTCTTAAATGACCTAGAGGATCCCTTTAGTCGCGAGGTCTTTGGATCATCATTTCGAGATCTAGCAATTACCATGATAAATATTTATAGGGTAACTATAGTCTCTAGATCTCTAGAATAAAATACTGTCAATCAGGTGATCTTAGAAAGAAGTATAAAATTGATATAGTAATCAGTGATATTGAGATCTATTGTTGGTCACTGAATCTCCAAGTGTGAGGCAGTGGTTTTTTTTTTTCTGGTCACTAGATCTCAAGGTTTGTTAGTAGTTATCTTTTTATCCTGCGACTTGGCGATCTCATTGGTCGCGTGTTCTCTTTATCATAATAGTTATCTCTTTAGTGGTTAGTGATCTGGCGAAACGGTTATCTCTTGATCTCCAAATGAAGTAGTCAACATGCAAAGGCTACAATGACTTAACGAGGACCGTTGGATCAAGTTTTGATCAGCGGTTGATGATTATTCTCATGAATTGACTAAGGTTAAGTGGTTTTTCCAGTGACTTAGAGAATAAAGGTATTCATACAATCTCTAGTTTTAACCATAGTTAAGAAAGATACTCAGTGACATGGAGATGTCTACAGTCACATGTTCGCTAGCCAAATGTGAGTTAAGTGAGGGGTTTTGTAATAGTTTTACTTAGCCGTTGATTTTGCTTTGATCAAGCGGTAGATTGAACCATCGGTTAAAAAATGATCTTGCAACCTAGAGAATTGCCTTGTCGCTCAATCTCAAGGATAAACTTAGGTTAAGAAAGTTGTTTGGTGATTATGAGATTGTCTTTAGTCATGTAATCACCTAAGAGACTAAAGTTAAGATGTTGCCCATAGTCAAAAGGTTGAAGAAAATATGACTTTCCATTTGCCAAATTTTGTGACATGTCCCCATAAGATTGGTTAACAGAATATGGGAAAATATAGATAGAAAGGGTGAGCTTGACTGTAGCTTGACTATGGTCTCAAGAAGAAGTTTGAAAATTCAATGGGCTCCAGTGATTAAGAGATACACTATTGTCACCAAATCTCATGATGATTCTTTGCCACCAGATCTCGAGATGAATTCAAAGAAGAAATATTTTGTAGTGACTAGGTGGTGACTATAGTCGCTAAATCTCTAGATTATGGAAAATCAAAAAAATCAAAGGGTTGCTTGATCTCTAGATGATTTCAAAAGTTTTAATTCTTTCAACAACTATGATCTTCTCCCTTGGTTGCCAGATCTCTAGATAAAGTGAAAGCCAAAATTTGTCACAGTCGCTAGATCTCCATAACCATTCAAAAGGCACCAAATTTTTCAGCAATTATGAGAAAGTGTTGTAGTCACTAGATCACCAGAAAATCAAATTTGATTACCTATCATTTTCTTGACCAAAGCTAGTGAATTAAAGTTTTGTGCATGCCAAGTAATGGCGGAGGTGACATGGTTTTACCTTTCTAATCTTTTACAGATTTTCACATTCAATTCTGCAAAATATATATAGTTGGTCATCATTCTTTCAAACTACCAAGCATTTGTAGAGCCTGGGCAATAGATTTTTTAAAGAATTTGTAGAACAGTTCTGACATTTCAGTGCATCTAGAATTTGTAGAGCTTTTAACATTATAGACAAGATGAGCTGACCGATAGGAGGTGAACCTTGTTGCCTAGCTCCTCACAAAACAAAAAGGTTAGTGATGAATGTTTTGTTGATAAATTAGCTCACTGTAGAGATGCTAGGATGCTAGATGTCACTAGAATGTGCCTTTTCAAGTATTTTTATAAAAATGCTGAGAGTCTAGTCCCTATTTCAAACCCTTGGAATTCAGGGTTAGTCAAATTAATAGTTCCTGAAGCCTTTTTAGACATAGATCTCTTGATTTTTTTAGACCACATCTATGATCCCTTATCCAGAATAATTAGGAAAGAAGATGGGTCTCATCTGGTTACCCTTGATAGAAGTTCATTCAAGAGGGATTTGGGTATTCAGGTCCCTATGGCCACCAAAATCAATTTATAGGCCTTGGCCAATAGATATATTAGAGATACTATTGTGGTTACAAAGGAAGTTCAAACTCACATTCCTCAGGAGAGTAGGAAATACATTACACCTATAGCTGGGTCTAATCCATATTATTTCAAGGACCTAAAATTCTACATAAAACATATTGCATATAGATTGTACAAGGTACTAGGAGTTGATGGTGGAGAGAGAATTACTCCAGAATTTTTGATGATGGTGTTGGATTCCCAAAGTCTCCATGTGACAAAGGGCTATGATTACATAGGGTTTGTGATCAACAAGATGCATGAGGGACTAAAGGCTTTGAAAGCTTTTCCATCTGCTCCTACACACTGATTCATGGATTATTCTCTATTAATGCATTTGATTTTATACTTCAATTATAACATTATGAACATGGATCACCTAGAGCCACATATGATGTATAGAGGGTAGAAAAATCTAGTGCAATTCTGGATAAGGGCTTGGAGACCTTCTACTTCAAGGAGTGATTTCTATATGTTTGAGAATTGGATAGTTCGGCCTGTCCTCATCTGTATGGGCATTGAAGTGTCAAGATTGTCTACCAAAGTGTTGTAGTTGGTGAGGCCCCAATAGTTTTTGATAAATGGGATAAGGGCCATAATTGGGGAGATATATACTATTGGGAAACATACACTTTAATTAGAGTGTATGGATGCCCCTAGCCCTCTCACATACTACCATTCTTTTTTCTACCAAGGGTGGCATTTCTAGAATTTGTTTGGCAACTAATGTTAATTGATAGGGAGCATTTGGCTTCACAAAGGAAGGGAACTCTTACTCCAAGGCACTTTAGAGTGGATAGTATCACAATAGGCAAGAATGCCTTAAGAAAATTTGATGAATGGTTGGGACAGTTCATAATGCATGTTGCTTCCCACAGTTATGTAGATACAGAGGGATTTATGGTTTCTATCAGCAAGTACTACATGCCCACTATTCCTTTGAATAAAAGACATGAGGAGTTTCCTGAGGAAGATTTGATAAGAAATATAATCAAGGAGGATGAAGTAGCAAGGAGAACCTCCCAGATAAATTAATTATATGAAATGGAGAAGAAGTTGAGACAAAAGGAACTACAATTTAGTGTTTCTTCCCCACACTACCTTATCTTTAGAGGCTTGAGCAAATGATGTCTCAGTTCAATACTTTGATGAGAACATTTGAGGATTAGCTTGATGAAATAAAAAATAAGAAGAAGGTCCACTCTAAATCTGAGTATGATGAGGATAGTGATGGTGGCTCTTTTGTGCACATTATTCCTCCCTTAGAATTAATAATGGTAGAGAGGCACCAGGATAAAGAAAATATTATTGATCTTACAGAGCTTCATAGTTCTCAAGATGTCAATGATCCACCTCCAAAGAAGCAAAGGTTATTGGCTGGTGAGTTCTCCCAGGTGAATAAAATAGATAATATAGGGGCCCTTTTCCCTAGAACTAGTGTCCATCATCACTAATTAAGGAAGAAGATAAGAGAAGAAAATAAAAAAATAGAAGCTTGAAACTGAAGATGTTGACATTCCCTTGGCTCTATGCCAAGATGAAAGGATGATTGAACAAGATGCCTTCTTGAATGATGATAGTTTCATAGAATCAAAAGAATTCAAGAGCTTCTTGATTTGGCACAAACAACAACAAGTTGCATCTAACATGCAGATAACTGAAGAGGGTCAAGTGCCAGAAGAGGCATTACAACAGCTAAGAGAGTATGACCCTGAAGCTGAAAATCTCACCCTAGATGAGGCCAAATAATTGGTGAAGAAGAGTAATATGCTACTTGTGCCTGGGTGGAACTTGTATTCAGCATTCATTATTGACCAGATCAAAAGGAAAGAAGACATATCTTTATCTTTTGAAACCCAAGTAGGGGATATCATATGAGGTTTTGGTTATAGCCCAAGAAATCAGGCATTGGCCTTGTGGAGTCTTTATCCCAAAGACAAAAAACCTTCAGTTTTGAATGTAAAAGAATAGATGGAGGGAGATAAAATTGTATGGTCTATCCAAAACATAGGGGACCTTGAAATTTCTCAAGTGTCAACCCATTTTTCCAAATTAAATGAAGATAAAACAAAGTAGCTTTCAGAAAGATATGGCTCCCTTTTAGAGGATTACAGGGCATTGCTAAAGGAGAGATACCTTTGGATAATAAGGGAGAAGGCATTAGAAAAGTCTTTGATAGACTTAGAGTTTCAAGTTATAAGTACTCCTATAGAAGCCCCTACACCTCCTGAGCAACCAATAATAGTTGGAGCACAAGTGATGACAGAAGAAGAAGTAGCTGTAGAATTAGAAAAGATAAATGTAGAGAAGAATGAGGCTATCTTATAGACCTAGTTAAAAATTTTATAGCATAGAATTAAAATTATTAAGGATAAATCTGATCTTGTAATGCTTATAACAAGTTGCCAAAGTTATAGGTAGAAGTTGATAATTAAGTACAAATTTTCAGCAGGTATTATGCAACTTGGTCTATCAAATCACCACTTTTTGAGAGATTGGCAGTGGTACAGTCCTTGAGGAATGATATACCGGAGACAGTCCTGCAAGTGGGAGAGGATATTAATAAAGTTAAATCTGTATTGCCAATTTTTAAAGGCAAAGCAAATTAGATAGAGGCTAAGGTAGCTCTACTCAGTTTAGATTCAAATAAGTTTATACCTCCCATTAATGATGTAGAGGGTTCCATTAAGAGCCTTGATAAATGGAGATCATATTTTGATCTTACCCTACCTAGGGAAGAGGCATTTTTAGGGGAGAATAATGAAGTAGATGTGGAAAGGTTCAACAAGACCATTGATGAAGCCATAAAAGCAAAAATGGAGTTGATTAAATTTGTTGCAGATGTCAAAACCCTAATAGATGCTAGGTGGGAGTGATAGAAGGCACAAATACAAAACACTCAAAACTATAAATGGCCAACATAGGAAGAGGTTACTGCATGGGATGAGCTCACAAGGCCCAAGAAGATCAAATCTTCTGAAGTTGACTTTGATATCTTGGATGATGAGTAGAGAGGACACCTGGAGGACCTGACACCTGATCTTAGAGCATAGGGATGGTAAGCTATCATTTAAGAATGGTGTAAGTTAGCTGAGATGGTGGTCACCATATCTTGTTGTAACCAAAGAAGCTATCATGAATACTTTTAGAAAAAGGTGTCAGTTATCAAGCGATCTAGGATGTAGCCCAAGAAAGTTTATGCTTTTTTTCTTATGCTCTTAGGGTTAGGGTTTTCAACCATCTGAAGCTTGTTGCATTCCTATTAATGAGGGAATTCCAAGATGGTTGAGACCAAGATATAAATAGAGTTGTAACCACATTTTTGGGGGGCTAGATTGAACATAATAGAAAAAACCAAGTACAATTGCTATAGACAGACTTCTGAACTTTGTGTCTAAATTTTTGAGCATCAGTTTTCTTATGTAAATTGCAAGTTTTCTATAATATTAATATACTTCAATTTCTATCTCCTATGATTATTGTCTCTCTATTGTTTATGTTCACTCTTGTATGTTTTACATGTAAGGCATCTAAAATATACTGGTTGTTAGGCCACTACTATAACTGATCATGAGTCTCTCTCAAGGAGAGGATTAAAATCTTTGTGATCAATTTTAGAGAGTAAATATGTCTATAGGGATATTGATAATAATAATAATAGTAGATTGATAGAGTAGTTTGGAAGGCATCTTACTCAAATTGCAGATTGTATGTAAGGCATGCTGTTATATTTCCTTAGAGAAGCTTGTGGATTTGCATTTAGGACTCTTTTTCCCTTTTTGGATTTAGGCACTGGTTTGAAGTTTTTTTTTCTTAAGTGGTTATCTTTTGAAATCCTTATAAGAACTAAAATTTGTTTCAATTACTAGTTTTTACATTTTCAAGATTGTTTTTATATTTTGAGAAATAATTGTATCCCAGTGGTATAAGTTCACATTTGGTGATTCTTTAGAGAAAGAATCAGAGGTTAACCCTCCTCGAGTCTAGCTCAGAAGAGGAAGAAGGATGGGAATCCTTAGATCACTAGTTTTTGCTATTTTCACAATCATATTTTGTTTGGTTAAGTTTTGTATTCAGTTGATTTTGATCATATGCAGAGCATTTTACAAATTGATTCACTAGAGGGATTAATAGCTAATCAGTGTCCACTTTCATAATACTGTGTAATTAGTAATTATTCAAATGTAATACATGCTTGAGTATGTGGAGCTTAAAAATGAAGGAGGATCCTATGCAATCCTTAGTAATTAGGTCTTTCTCTTGTTTGAATTAGCCTCAAGAAGTATAATTTCAATTTGTTATTCAAATATATGATTCCGACAAGAAAAATCCCTAAAAAATTGGTGACTCCACTAGGAAATAGTTAAAACCTTTTACAAAGTCACAAGTGACGTAGGTTTCAAGTTGAGTTCAACTTTTGGCCTACTCATTTCATACCTGTCAGTCACCATTGAAAATCAGAGTTGTCCTTTCATCTTTCAATATCTTTCCTTTAGTAGCTTTGCTAATATTTTCTCCCAAAGAATAGTAGAATAGTTTCTCCAAATACCCAAAAGAAATTGGGTGGTGACCCTTTACAAAATCTCTATACCAGTGTTCCAATAGAGATTTCCCCATTTCATAATGACTCATAAAAATACAAGATCTTGGAGAAAGGAACATCCAAAAGAAAATTTAGAAGGAGAACTTCCTACTACCTCAAGACAAAGTCAAATGAGGAAGGAGAGAAATAATAATGATATGTATTTCACATGGAAACAAAAAGGAAATATAAGGATAGAAGATCTCGTTCAAATAAACCAAGAAGGAAATACATCAGAATATGAGGAAGCAATTAACTTGGGCTTAACTTAGTATGAAGATTACTATTCACCCTCTGAGAAAGATGGAGGGAGAGCACAATCTCATAGAAGAGGAATCCCTAGAAATAACAGAAGGTCTAGGAGCCAAAGTAGGAATAGACAAGGTTTCCTTCCTCCTTTTCCCCTTGATTCATCTTTACAAGGCCACCAAGTGCTTAATGATCACCAGGAGGAAGTCCTTTCCCAAATTTATTCATAAAAAACAACCCTCCCAAATTTTGAGGAAATTTTTGAAGAAGTGTTTGAACTAGAAAGGAAAATTTAGGAGCAAGTTGCAATAAGGCAAAAAAGAGAGAAAGAGAAAGAGGAAAAAATTAGACATGCTATGATCAGAGCAGAACAATTGAAGAAGCAATTGTTTGATTTTGAGGCCATAAATTATGTTCCTATAATGGAACAAACAAAAGAACAACCTGTTGTCCAAGAAACTCATGAAATAAGAAATCCTAGGGAAAAATTTAAACAAAAGGTTGTATGGATTTCAATTAATGAACCAAATCTTGCCAATAAATCTCTAGATCAAGCAGCAAGATTAGATGCTAACCTAGAAATGGCCAAGAGAGAACAAGAATTGTTGGCTAAAGAATTGGAAAAGGTAGATCTTGAAGCTACTATAGCTAAGATGAAAAGAAAGATTGAGTTCCTTAAACAATCTTTAGGACCTTCCAACATGGTATCCACCTCCTTAGGACAAGGTGTAAATGTTTCAAATAGTACTAGAACTATAGGTATACCCAAGACTTCTACTATTTCAAATATCCAAACATCCACATCTCTAGGTGCAGGCCCATCTCAAATAGGATCCATCCATGAGAAACACCAATAGTTGGTTTTTATTGGGATCCTTGGGTATCCTAATCCTATCCCTGATGAGATTAGGAAGAAACTTCCAAAATTCACTGGAAGCAATGCAGTTACCTGTGAGGAACACTTGAAGAGTTTCATTGATGTAATAGATGACTATAACATTGAGCTAGATGATGTAATTATGAAACTTTTTGTTCAATCTTTGACTGAAGATGCTAGAGATTGGTTTACAAATCTACCTCATGCTAGTATTGGTTCATGGGAATAGTTCAGGCACTATTTCAAGGAGCAATATGGAGACAAGACTAATGAAGGTTTCATGCTGAATGAATTCAACAACATTAAGAAACATCAAAATGAGGGTGTTGTTAAGTTTAATGTTATATTTTAAAAGGCCATGCATAAATTGTTACAAGTCATCAGATTAGATGATAAGATTTTTTTAGTCACTTAAATGCTTTTGATTCAAATATGGGATATCTTTTGAGAGAAAAAAACCCTAGGAATCTTGTAGAGGCTTATAAATTGGCCATTAACATAGAGAGAAATAGAAGAATATCAGGGAAATTGGGAAGGAGGGATGATTATAAACCTCCAATTTTAAATAGAAAAGAACCAAGGAAATCTAACACAACCAAAATATGATGATAGTTTGAAGAAAATCTTAAAAGATATAAAATATTTGAAGCCTGGTGAAGCAAGAAACAATAGAGTGCAAGGAAGAAATAGGCCATCTTTCAATAACTTTAACAAGTTACCAAGAATGAAGAACTATCCCTATAACACTCAGTGGAAAGATGGAAAACTAGTGCTTCATGAAAAAGGGAAAGGCCTAATTATAAAACCCCTGACCCATTACACAAGAATCTAGTGAACATGAATGTTGATATCCCATGGTGCATTGCTTGTCAATCCCCTCATGACCCTTATTACTATGTAATTGCTCAGAGTGTCACTGCAGATGGAGAGAAAGAAATCAATGATGAGGAATATTATGATGATCAAGGATGTGCTATGACTACTTCATGTATGTATGATGAAGTGGATTCCACTGAACAAGATGAGGGTCAAGATGTTGCAGGTTCCCAAGCTAGAAGTGAGGTTTACCATCAACTAGTTTTTTCTGATGAGGAAGATAGTTAGTTGGATAGAGTTCAGTGTAACATTTTAAGAAATGATGAAACAATGGTGTTAAGAAGACCTTTAGATGAAGAAATTGCACAAACCATAGTGGATATGGTTACCCAAGAAAAGAGTAACTATAATCTAAGAAATAGGGTAGTGGGTGATTCAAGTCAAAAGCCATTTGGTATCTTCATCAATAAGTTAGATAGGGATGTGAAATAAGTTCAAGAAAAACATAAGCCTACAGATGTTGCTAGAAAAACTAAGATCAAGAAAAATGTCACATTTTCTACTCCTAATATGAATTATAGAGTAAAGGCTAAACCTCTTCATGAAACTATCATTTCTGCCCAAAAGGAAGTCAAAACCCAAAACAAGGATCATCTTGGTCTTATAGAACATGAGGAAAACAAGGAGGTTACTATCATTAAACAAGATATAGTGGATCCCAGGTATATCCCAGTTGACATGGGAAAGCTATTATCACAAATTATTGTTAAGGTCCCCTTATTAGAAATGATGAGATTAGAGGAACATAAAGACAAGGCTCTGAGCTGGGTAAATGGAGTTACTCCTTCTGACACCCAAAATCTTTCTAAGGTTGGTAAATTGATAGCCTCAACAAGTGACTCAAATGAAAGTTAGTGTGGGGAAATCATATCTAAGATACCTTAAATTTATTTGGACACCAATATTGTCAATACTATGTCAAGAACAGTTGATCCTTTCTTTTTGTCTTTAATAGTAAATGGAAAGCTGTTAAAAAATTGTATGATTGATTCAGGGGCTTCCAATACTATTATGCCTAAAAAAATAATCAAGTCTTTAGGTCTAAATGTTGACACACCTCATGGGAGATTTCAAGCCATGGATTCAAGGTAAGTCCCATTTTTTGGTACTATAAATGCACTACCTTATAGGTTAGCAGCTTTCCCAGACAAGTTGTTAACTATGAGTGTTTTGGTGGTTGATATCCCACCCCATTATGGAATGCTACTATCAAGAAAGTGGAGTGCCTCAATGGGAGGTAGCATCCAATGTGATTTATCCTTTGCAACTTTTAACATTAATGGAAGCAATGTAAAAGTGTCCAAAGAAAGCAAAACCCCACACATGATTGAACTAACTGATGTTGATGATCTAAATTGTTGTGGGGATGTTGATATGGAAAATTTTAGGGTGGAAAAATTTGTTCCACAAGAAGAAGGTACATATCCACTAACTCAAGAACTGAAGGAGTAGAAAAGTGGACTGTGGCAAAAGTATTTTGATGGGGCTTGTTCAAAGGAAGGCTTAGGAGATAGAGTTCTATTCATATCTCCATCAAGTACCACTTTCAAGTACTCTTTCCTATTGAGTTTTCAATGCAAAAATAACACTGTTGAGTATGAAGCACTATCTTTAGGATTGAACATTTCCATAAAACATGGGATAAAGTGTTTAAAAGTTTTTGGTGATTCTGAACTTGTGGCGGCACAAGTTAGATCCAAGTATGGTGTCAAAAATGATAAATTGAAATTATATAAGCATGTTGTTTGGGATCAGATTGAATTGTTTGATGCTTTCAACATCTGTTGGGTGGAAAGGTCTAAAAACATGATGGTTGACTTCTTAGCTAATGTTGCTTTAAAATGAGATGATGTAACCTTGTCTAGAATATCAATAGTTGAATAAAAAAGAAGGCTTGTTGTTCCAAATAATACCTATAATTGGTAGGTCTTTGAAGATGACCTTGACATTTTGAAATTTATTCATTGCCTTGACATGTATGAAGATCAACCTATTGACTATAACTCTTTAGTTGAGGAAATTGATGGTAAGGATATGGTTATGGGAAATGAAGTGATCCAGCTGAATACAAATCATATTCCTAAAGGCTTAACTAAGTTAAAAGAATTATATAGTAGTCAAGATGATCATATGTTAAAAACTAGTAATGCTAAAGTAGAGGATGTGGAACAAGTAAACTTGGGATCACATAATGCACCTCAAATGGTTTATATTGGCAAGGGATTAGATCCTTAGTTGAGATATAATCTAGTTAAGTTATTAAGGAAACACAAGCATGTGTTTGCATGGTGTTATGATGACCTAAAATCTTACAAAGAGGACCTTTTCCAACATGAGATCCCATTAAAGTAGGATGTTAAACCATTTAGACAGAAGTAGAAACCTATCAACCCATTGTTAGCTCCTAAAATGCAGCAAGAACTGGTCAAATTAAGTGATGCAGGAATAATTCAGCCTATAAGGCACTCAACTTGGGTATCTAACTTAGTCCTGATCAGAAAGAAAAATTATGATATTAGGTTATGTGTGGCCTTCAGAAACCTGAATGTTGCATCATTAAAAGACAACTATTCTCTACCCAATATGGAGGTAATGTTGCATAAGGTCACTGGGTGTGAATTACTATCTATGATGGGTGGTTTCTCTGGGTATAACCAAGTGTTGGTGAAAGAATCTAAGCAGTTCAAAACAACATTCACAACACCCTAGGGAACCAATGTGTATGTCAGAATGCCATTTGGCCTTAGGAATGTTGGAGCAACTTTTCAAAGGGCCATGGATGTTTCTTTCAAAGAGTATATTGATTTGTTTATGGTTGTGTACCAGGATGACATGACTTCCTATTCTAGAAGGGCGTAGGATCATTGTTCACATCCTGAAAAGATTTTTTTAAAAGCTCTAGAATATGGTGTCTCTTTGAATCCAAAGAAATGTAATTTTGCAGTCAAAGAGGGAAAATTGTTGGGACACATTGCATTAAAAGAAGGAATAAGAATTGATCTAGAGAGAGTGGAAGAAATTAAGAAGGTCTCTACACCCAAAAACCTCAAGGGTGTTTAATATTTTTTGGGAAAAATAAATTTTGTTAGGAGGTTCATTGCCAACTTTGCTGAAATTGTCAAACCAATAGTTAATTTACTCAAAAAGGATGTTAAGTTCCAATGAATTGCTGAAGCTCAAAGTGCCTTTGAAAAAATTAAAGGTGTTGTTCAAGAAGCACCTATATTGAAATCTCCTAATTACAACAAGCCTTTCTCACTATTTTCTTTTGCATCATTTCACACTATTGCTACTGTACTCTTACAAAAGGATGAAGAAAATTTTGAGCATCCAATTGCATTTTTCAGCAAGTCTTTGTAGGCTACTGAATTGAATTATGAAATGATGGAAAAGAGGGCATATGCATTGGTAAAAGCTATAAAATCTTTCAGACCTTATCTGGTTTGTGCTAAGGTCATTGTATATGTTCTACATGTAGCAGTGAAGGATGTCCTTACACAGTTAGAAGTCACTGGTAAAAGATGCAAATGGATCACCAAGACTCGAGAATTCAATTTGGAAATCCATATCACTCAATTAGTAAGAGGAATAGGCTTGGAAAAATTAATGACTAAGGAGAATATGGATTTAGTCTAGATTAACAATGAAAGAACATCAGACATGACTGTAACAAGTATTGAGATGCAGCCATATTATGTTGATATAGTATATTTCATTAAGAATGCCAAATTTCTTGAGAATATGACTGACAATCAAAAGAGATCCTTGAAATTACAAGCTTAGAAGTATACATTGATACAAGGGGATTTGTACTAGAAAAATAGAGATGGAGTCTTTCTATTTTTCCTTGTCAAGTATCAAGCAGAAAAGGTCTTGAATGAAATGCATGCTGGTGTTTATGGGGGCCACTATTCAGTAAAGACTACTAACCATAAGATTTTAAGAGTTGGCTATTTTTGGCCTACATTATTTAAGGATTCCTTCTATTTTGTTAAGAAATGTGAGGCTTGTTAGAAGTTTGCCTCCAAATTAAGGTATTCGGGAGCATTATTGTTAAATCTAATAACTGCAAAAGCACCTTTTGCCATGTGGGGAATGGATTTCATAAGAGAGTTTTCTAATAAATCAAGTGGAGGACATAGTTGGATACTTTTTGCAACTGACTATTTCACTAAATGGATAGAAGCTATTGCTACAAAGAAGGCAACAAGTAAAATAGTGATTGATTTCTTACTAGACAATATTCTGACCAAATTTGGTGTCCCCATGAAGCTGATCACTGATAATGCAATGTGTTTTAGGTTAGATGAATTCAAGGACATTTTTAAGGACAATCGAATCATAACATCTTATTCATCTCCTTATCACCCCTAGGCTAATGGACAAGCTGAATCTAGTAATAAAAGCATCTTGACAATCCTGAAGAAAACATTGGAGAAAAATAAGAGAGCTTGGCATTCAAAGTTGAAACTTTCCCTATGGACAGATAGGATTACAATAAAGAAAGCCACTAGGAAGTCTCCATTTGAACTTGTGTATGGTTTACAGTCAAGATTACCCATAAACAATCTGCTTCTTGTTTACAAGTTTATTCAAGATGAAAAATAGGATGTATCAGAGCCAATGTAGGACAAAATCATGCAACTAAATGAATTAGATGAAATGAGAAGGGAAAGTCAAAAGAGTAATATCAAGTTGTAGCAAAAAATGAAGTACCCTTTTGACAAAAAAGAAACTACCAGGAAACTCAAAATAGATGACCTAGTGCTTCAATGGAATGTAAGAGTAGAGGACAAATGGAAACATAAGAAGTTTGAATCACTATGGCTTGGTCCCTATATAATTCATGAAAGTTTTGGGAAAGATTCTTACTTAATTAAGAATATGGATGGAGAGGCTTTTGAGTTGCCAGTGCATGGACAATTCTTAAAGCCCTTTTTCAACTAAAGGTTATGGTCCTGATGCACATGTAAGTTTCTTGTAAATTTTTACAATTTTGTTTCCTTTCTGTTGTGTGTTGTTCCTACTTTTGGTTAAGCATTTTTGGTCTACTTTCCCAAAGATCTGTGGTTCTTTCTTAAACTATCATTTAAACATCCTCAAATAGAGCCACTGTTGATTTTCTTTCCAGTCTCTTATGTTTTGTTTGTTAAATTTTTGAAGTTTTGATCTCTGTCCCTAGTTTTTTGTGGTTCAAGTTTCTAGTTTTCCTAGCCTTAGGAGCTCCAAGTTTCACTTATATGTAAAAAACCCTAGGTTTTAGGTCTCGTTGCCTTTGAAAAATCTAAAGAAACCCTCAAATTCTTGCTCAAAGTCTATTTGGCCATTACCTTTTTCAATAACTTAAAAGGTCTTTTAAAGCATGTGCACTTTAGTTTTTTCTCAGTTGGTCACGTGATCTCCCAATTCATTTGGTATATTCCTTTCTCATTAGAAAATACCCAAAACCTCTTATCACATGATCTCATTAGGGAGAAAGAATATTCCTTGTTCTTAAATGACCCAGATGATCCCTTTAGTTGCCAGGTCTTTGGATCATCATTTTGAGATCTAGCAACTACCATGATAAATATTTGTAGGGTAACTATAGTCTCTAGATCTCTAGAAAAAAATACCGTTAGTCAGGTGATCTCTAAAAGAAGTATAAAATTGATATAGTATTCAACAATATTGAGATCTATTGTTGGTCGTTGAATCTCCAAGTGTGGGGGGGTGGTTTGTTTTCTGGTCACTAGATCTCAAGGTTTGTCAGCAGTTATCTTTTTATCCTATGAATTGGTGATCTCATAAGTCACACGTTCTCTTTATCATAGCGGTTATCTCTTTAGTGGTTAGCGATCTGGTGACACGGTTATCTCTAGATCTCCAAATGAAGCGGTCAAGATGCAAAGGCTAAAATGACTTAACAAGGGATGTTGGATCAAGTTATGATCAACGGTTGATGATTATTCTCATGACTTGACTAAGGTTAAGTGGTTTTTCTAGCGACTTAGAGAATAAAGGTATTCATGCAATCTCTAGTTTTAACCACAATTAAGAAAGATACTCAGTGACATGGAGATGTCTACAGTTACATGTTCACTGGACAAATGTGAGTTAAGTGAAGGGTTTTCTAACAGTTGTATCAGTCATTGATTTTTCTTTGGTCAAGTGGTAGATTGAACCATGGGTTAAAAAATGATCTTGTGACCTAGAGAATTGCCTTGTCACTTAATCTTAAGGATAAACTCAAGTTAAGAAAGTTGTTCAGCGATTATGAGATTGTCTTAAGTCATGTAATCACCTGAGAGACTAAAGTTAAGATGTTGACCATAGTCAAAAGGTTGAAGAAAATATGACTTTCCATTTGCCATATTTTTTGACGTGTCCCCATAAGATTGGTTAATAGAATATAGAAAAATATATACAAAAATGGGGAGCTTGACTATAGTCACCAGATCTCTAGATGAGATAAATTAAAAGTTAACATATTTGTAGTCATCGAATCTCCAAATAGTTCAATTGGAAGGTCTCAAGAAGAAGTTTGAAAAGTCATGGGCTCCAGTGATTAAGAGATACACCATTTTTACAAGATCTCATGATGATTCTTTGTCACCAGATCTCAAGATGAATTCAAAGAAGAAATATTTTGCAGTGACTAGGTGGTGACTATAGTTGCTAAATCTCCATATTATGGAAAATCAAAAAAATCAAAGGGTCGCTTAATTTCTAGATGATTTCAAAAGCTTTCAATGACTATGATCTTCTTCCTTGGTTGCCAGATCTCTAGATAAAGTGAAAGCTAAAATTTGTCACAGTTGGTAGATCTCCATAACCTTTCAAAAGGTGCCAAATTTTTTAGTGATTATGAGAAAGTGTTGTGGTCCCTAGATCGCCAGAAAATCAAATTTGATTACTTGTCATTTTCTCGGCCACGGCTAGTGAATTGAATTTCTGTGCATGCCAAGTAATGGCGAAGGTGACATGGTTTCAGCTTTCCAATATTTTATAGATTTTTGCATTCAATTATACAAAATATATATAGTTGGTCATCATTCTTTCAAACTACCAAGCATTTGCAGAGCATGAGCGATAGATTTTTCAAAGAATTTTTAGAACAATTCTGAAGTTTCAATGCATCCAAAATTTTCTCAGAGTTTAACATTACAGACAAGATGAGCCGACAGACAAGAGGTGAACCTTCCACCAACAAGGGTGCTAAGGAGAAGGCTAAGGAGAGCTTCTCAGATGAATTCCTCACCTTCTTTTCTGGCTCCTCACAAAACAAAAAAGGTTAGTGATGAATGTTTTGTTGATGAATTAGCTCAATGTAGAGATGCTAGGATGCCAGACGTCACTAGAATTTGCCTTTTCAAGTATTTTGATAAAAATGCCGAGAGTCCAGTCCCTGTTTCAAACCCTTGGACTTCAGGGTTAGCGAAATTAATAGTTCTTGAAGTATTTTTAGACATAGATCTCCTAATTGTTTTAGCCCGCAACTATGATCCCTTATCCAGAATAATTAGGAAAGAAGATGGGTCTCCTTTGGTTACCCTTGATAGAAGTTCATTCATGAGGGCTTTCAATATTCAGGTCCCTATGGCCACCAAAATCAATTTATAGGCCTTGGAAAAAATATATATTAGAGAGATTATTGTGGTTACAAAGGGAGTTCAAACTCACATTCCTCAGGAGAGTAGGAAATACATTACACCTATAGCTAGGTCTAATCCATATTATTTCAAGGACCTAAAATTCTACATAAAATATATTGCATATGGATTGTGCAAGGTGCTAGGAGTTGATGGTGGAGAGAGAATTACTCCAGAATTTTTGATGATGGTGTTGGATTCCCAGAGTCTCCATCTGATGAAGGGCTATGATTACATAGGGTTTGTAATAAACAAGATGCACAAGGGACTAAAAGATTTGAAATATTTTCCATCTGGTCCTGCACCCTGATTCATGCATTATTCTTGATTAATGAATTTGATTTTATACTTCAATTATAACATTATGAACATGGACCACCCAGAGCCACAGATGATCTATATAGGGCAACAAAATCTAGTGCAATTCTGGATAAGGGCTTGGAGCCCTTCTACTTCAAGGAGTGATTTCTGTATGTTTGAGAATTGGATAGTTTGGTTTGTCCTCCTATGTATGGGTATTGAAGTGTCAAGATTGTCTACCAAAGTGTTGTAGTTGGTGAGGCTCCAATAGTTTTTTGATAAATGGGATAAGGGCCATAATTGGGGAGATATATACTATTGGGAAACATACACTTTAATTAGAGTGTATGGATGCCCCAAGCCCCCTCACATACTACCATTCTTTGTTCCACTAAGGGTGGCATTTCTAGAATTTGTTTGGCAACTAATGTTAATTGATAGGGATCATTTGGCTCCACATAGGAAGGGAACTCTTACTCCAAGGCACTTTAGAGTGCATAGTATCACAATAGGAAAGAATGCCTTAAGCAAAGTTGATGAATGGTTGGGACAGTTCAGAATGCATGCTGGTTCCCATAGGCAGGTAGATATAAAGGGATTTATGGCTACTTTTAGGAAGTACTACATGCCCACTATTCCTTTCAATAAAAGACATGAGGAGTTTTCTGAGGAAGAGGTGATAAGAAATATAATCAAGGAGGATGAAGCAATAAGGAGAACCTCCCAAATAAATGAAGTATATGCAATGGAGAAGAAGTTGAGACTAAAGGGACTGACATTTAGTGGTTTCTTCCCCATGCTAACTTATCTTTAGAGGCTTGATAAAATGATGTCTCAGTTCAATACTTTGATGAGAACATTTGAGGATCAACTTGATGAAATAGAAAAGAAGATGAAGGTCCATTTTGAATCTGATTATGATGAGGATAGTGATGGTGGCTATTATGTGCACAATTTTCTCCCCTTAGAATCAATAATGGTAGAGAGGCACCAAGATAAAGAAAATAATATTGATCTTGTAGAGCTTCATAGTTCTCAAGATACCAATGAGCCACCTCCAAACAAGCAAAGGTTATTGGTTGGTGAGTCCTCCCATGTGAAGAAAATACATAAAATAGGGGCCCTTTTCCCTAGAACTGGTGTCCATCATCACTAATTGAGGAAGAAGATAAGAGAAGAAAAGAAAAAAGAGAAGCTTGAGACTAAAGACGTTGAGTCCCCCTTAGCTCTATGCCAAGATGAAAGGATGATTGAACAAGATTCCTTCTTGAAGGATGATAGTTTCATAGAATCAAAATAATTCAAGAGGTTCTTGATTTAGCACAAATAAAAACAAGTTGCATCTAGCATGCAAATAACTAAAGAGGGTCAAGTGCTAGAAGAGGCAGTACAATAGCTGAGAGAGTATGACCCTAAAGCTGAAAATATCACCCTAGATGAGGCTAGACAATTAGTGAAGAAGAGTAATATGCTACTTGTACCTGGTGGAACTTGTCTTCATAATTTATTATTGACTAGATCAAAAGGCAAGAAGACATATCTTTTTCTTATAAAACCCAAGTAGGGGATATCATAAGAGGCTTTGGTTATAGCCCAAGAAATCAGGCATTGTCCTTGCCAGATCTTTATCCCAAAGACAAAAAAATGTTCAGTTTTGAATGTAAAAGAACAGATGGAGGAAGATTAAATTTTATGGTCTATCCACAACATAGGGGACCTTGAAATTTCTCAACTATTAACCCATTTTTCCGAATTAAATGAAGATAAAACAAACCAGCTTTCAGAAAGATATGGATCCCTTTTAGAGGATTACAGTGCATTGCTAAAGGACATAGACCTCTAGATAATAAGGGAGAAAGCATTAGAAAAGTCTCTGGAAGACTTAGAGCTTCAAGTTATAAATACTCCTGTAGAAGCCCCTACACCTTCTAAGCAACCAAAAATAGTTTAAGCACAAGTGATGACAAAAGAAGAAGTAGCTGTAAAATTAGAAAAGATAAATGCAGAGAAGAATGAGGCTATCTTACAGACCTTGTTAAAATTTTTGTTGTATTGCCACTTTTTAAAGGAAAATAAAATTAGATAGAGGCTAAGATAGCCCTACTTAGTCTAGATTCAAATAATTTTATACATCCCATTAAAGATGTAGAGGGTGCCATTAAGAGCCTTGATAAATGGAGATCAAATTTTGATTTTACCCTACCTAGGAAAGAGGCATTTTTAGGGGAGAATAATGAAGTAGATGTGGAAAGGTTCAACAAGACCCTGAATGAAGCTATAAAAGTAGAAATGGAGTTGATTAAAGTTTTTGTAGATGTCAAAACCCTAATAGATGCTAGGTGGGAGTGATAGAAGGCACAACTACAACACACTCAAAACTATAAATGGCTGATAGAGGAAGAGATTGCTGCATGGGATGAGCTCACAAGGCCCAAGAAGATAAAATCTTCTAAAGTTGACTTTGATATCTTGGATGATGAGTAGAGAGGACACTTGGAGGACCTGACACCTGATTTTAGAGCATAGGGATGATAAGCTATCATTTAAGAATGGTGTAAGTTAGTTGGGATGGCAGTCACCATATCTTGTTATAACCAAAGAAGCTATCATGAATACTTGTAGACAAAGGTGTCAGTTATCAAGCGATCCAGGATGCAGAATAGTCCAAGAAAGTTTTGTCTTTCCACCACCTAAGGGCTTGTTGTATTTTGTTTTTTATGCTTTGTTTCTTATGCTCTTAGGGTTAGGGTTTTCAACCATCCGAAGCTTGTTATATTCCTATTAATGAAGAAATTCCAAGATGGTTGAGAACAAGATATAAATAGAGTTGTAAAATCATTTTGGGGGGGGCTGGATTGAACATAATAGAAAGAACCAAGTACAATTGCTATAGATAGACTTCTAAACTTTGTGTCTAAATTTATGAGCATCAGTTTTCTTATGTAAATTGCAAGTTTTCTATAATATAAATATACTACAATTTCTATCACCTATTGTTATTGTCTCTCTCTTTTTTATGTTTAATCTTGTATGTTTTACATGTAAGG
Organism: Chamaecyparis obtusa; assembly: GCA_027943335.1. Taxonomy (NCBI): domain Eukaryota; kingdom Viridiplantae; phylum Streptophyta; class Pinopsida; order Cupressales; family Cupressaceae; genus Chamaecyparis; species Chamaecyparis obtusa. Next base: position 1,449,842 of record BSBK01001816.1, read on the forward strand.
CATCTAAAATATACTATTTGTTAGGCAACTACTATAATTAATCATGAGTCTCTCTCAAGGAGAGGATTAAAATCTTTGTGATTAATTTTAGAGAGTAAATATATCTGTAGGGATATTGATAATAATAATAGTAGATTGATAGAGTAGTTTGCAAGGTATCTTACTCAAATTACAGATTGTATGTAAGGCATATTGTTATATTTCCTTAGAGAAGCTTGTGGATTTGCATTTAGGACTCTTTTTCCCTTTTTGGATTTAGGCACTGGTTTGAAGTTTTTTCTTCTTAAGTGGTTATCTTTTGCAATCCTTATAAGAACTAAAATTCATTTCAATCACCAGTTTTTACATTTTCAAGATTGTGTTTATATTTTGAGAAAGAACTATATCCTAGTGGTATAAGTTCACATTTGGTGATTCTTTAGAGAAAAAATAAGAGGTTAACCCTCCTTGAGTCTAGCTCAGAAAAGGAAGAAGGATGGGAATCCTTAGATCACTGATTCTTGCTATTTTCAAAATCATATTTATTTTGGTTAAGTTCTGTATTTAGTTGATTCTGATCATATACAAAGCATTTTACAAATTCATTCACTAGAGGGATTAATAGCTAATCAGTGTCCACTTTCATAATACTATTTAATCAGTAATTATTCAAAGATAATACCTACCTAAGTATGTGGAGTTCAAAAATGAAGGAGGATCCTATCCAATCCTCAGTAATTAGGTCTTTCTCTTGTTTGAATTAGCCTCAAGAATTATAATTTCAAGTTGTTATTCAAATATATGATTCCAACAAGAAAAATCCCTAAAAGATCCAACCCAAAGGCTTGGAGGATTCAAATAGGCCCGACATATGTTTTCTAGTAGACCTAGAAAAAAATCACATCTTTTCTTGTGTGCTCCTCATCAAGTTTACTCATGGTTCAATAATGCTAAAATTAGATGACATGATATTATATATCTCTTTATTAGCTATCTAACCATATAATTTATTTTGAATTATGATTATTTTAATCTTTTCATCTCTAATTTATTTTGTATGTATGTCTGATTGTTTTCAAAAACCAACGAGTAGTATTTTTGGCATAGATTTTGGCTCATTCATCAAATTTTGTAACAAGTTACTTTTTTAGAAACTAGACTCCATTATACACATGTTAAAAAAAAAGAAACTTTGATTTTTGATTAGTTTTCAATGATTCCTAAGGGAAGTATAGAGAAATTTCACATTTTCAAGATGTGTGCAGTTCAAAAATTCATAAAAAATTATACATGTTCATCAAAAAATTAGCACAAAAATATGGGATTGTTAGGAATAATAGTCCATAATACAACTGAGAGAGGGGGTGAATAATTTGTATGACATATTATTAAACTTTAAACTTTGAATAGAAACAGTATCAAATCCAATGAACACAATGAATGCCAAGACAATAACATAATATTTTATTGTCGAGGAAACCCTGTTAAAGGTAAAACCCTAGTGGGAATTAACACCCACTAATGATGTACTAAGAGTATAGTATCCTTATTAGAAGATCTAGCCCTGTTAGGAGCTGTTTAAAAATTACAGTACATAGTCCTTGTTAGAGGATAGACCTTGTTAGGAGTCATGAAAAAGAAGCATGGGCTCACTACCCAAAGAAGGTTATGTCCAGCATTAGAACTCATTGTTCGCAACACATGTCTATATGAAGAAATACATAATCTTTTGAACTGTCTGATAGCAAGTGTCTTTTCTTTACTAGTTCCAATGAAGTATATAATTACCCTTTTCTCTACATCCAATAGACACAAGCTCACAACTTCCATAATTCTCCTTTTACATTACATTCATTCTCTCCATGATATCTTTTCACAATAAAATATTTTACATATATAACCTATTACATTCTACATGATCAGGTCGGCCAACTAGGTTGTGCTAATATAAAAACAATTACATAACTCCTTGCTAAGATACATATGGTATATAAGATAATTATACAATAGTTATATTATAATAATTAAGGATCGACATCCTTTAATCAAGTTTTCCATCCATAATACACACTACGTCTCTGTAGTCTGCTTCCAAATACATCTTCTCTAGAACACATGCCATAGCTAATGTCATCCTACTTTTTGTAACTTGTACAGATCAAAGAACATTCTTTAGTACACTAAGTGTCATTCCTTAAGCTCACCTGCACTGAATCCATACCTTTTGTAAGATATACCCAAAACATAGAAACTCACTCTATCATCTTCCACTATCATAGTCCAATAACCAGTCTTCACCAAAACATTTGTAACTCGGCTAATACACAACATTACATGATGAAATCTTGGATATAAGATTACAAAATTTTCCTGTACTCTCATATAACTTCGCACATTCTAAAACATCTATATAGTGTCTATACACTGTAATAACCATCATGTTCTCTTCATAGAAACATATGTTGACATCAGTGAAAAAACATGAATGACAACAATAGTAGTTCTAGCATCACTCAACATAGTGATTAAACATATTAAATGTATCAACAATCTCCCTAATACATTAGCAATATCCAACAATCTCCCCCTTTGGTATTGATGGAAACATATGGGAAAATCCATCAACCTAAAAGTATTCTCTCAGTAACTTTACCACACATTTTCTTTCCCCAATACATAGTCTCTTTCTGGTAGGATTTTCACATAGTCTCTTTCCCCCTTTGACAATAATGGAAAAGGGTGCCATAAGTCATCAACTATATTCAACACCTTTCTCCAATGATCACTCCCCCTGAGGAGTAGATCCCTACATCACTTGTCCAAAATATGATAAGGCTCTAAAAACCTCTGGATTGATGCATCCGTACATCATTTAATTCACACTAGGAGGGGCTTGAACCCCAAGCATACCTCTGAGATATTCAAAGGTATCTTTTGGAAATGGCTTTGTAAAGATGTCTGCTATTTGTTCCTTTGTGCTAATGTATTCCAATCTTATTTCCTTCTCTACCACCTTGTCTCTCATGAACTGATACTTAATAGAAATATGCTTATTTTTTGAATGCATCACATGATTCTTTGACATGTTTACTATACTAGTGTTATCACAATGGATAACCACTAGTTCATCAAAATTTATTCCAATATCTTTCAACATTTTTTTCATCCAAGCAATTTGAGTGCAGTTAATAGAAACAACAACATACTTTGATTCTGTATTAGATTGAGCTATACAATTGTGTTTCTTACTTAGCCATGAAACCTACTTTTTCCCAAGGAAAAATGCACCTCCATTAGTACTCTTCATATCATCAATATTCCCTACCCAATCAACATCATTATAAGCATGAAGTTAAAATTTATCATTCCTATCATACCATAAGCCATATCCAGTTGTTCTTTTCAGATATCTAAATATCCTTTTCATAGAAGTTAAGTGTGTCTCTTTAGGTTCTTCCTAATATCTAGCCATAATTCCAATAGCATTAACAATATCCAGTCTAGTGTGAGTCAAATATTGTAATCCTGTAGCCATTTATTTGTACTTGGTCTAAAAAACAAACTTTGTCTCATCTTCATTTTTCATCTTATTACCAGTCACCATGGGTGTACTAACTGGTTTATAGTCTTTCATTCCAAACTTTTCAACACTTCTTTAAGATATTTGGTCTGAGAAATAAAAATTCCATTCTTGCTTTGATTTCTTTGTAGTCTAAGAAATAATTTCATTTCACCTATCATAGACATCTCAAATTCATTTTCCATCTCTTTAGAAAATTTCTCACATAATTCATCATTGCCTCCAAAGATAATATCATAAACAAAAACTTCTATTATCAAAATTCCATCTTCACTAGTTCTTAAATATAAATTACTATCAACAATACCTTTTCTAAACCCAAGGCGAAGTAATTATTTGTCTAACCTTGCATACCAAGCCCTTGGAGCTTGCTTCAGTCCATATAGTGCCTTCTTCAACTTGCATACCATGTATCCATCTTCGCATAGACTAAATCCATCAGGTTGTTCTATATACACTTCTTAATCAATATCCCCATTCAAGAATGCAATTTTCACATCCATCTAATATAACTTGAAGTTCTTATGTGCAACATAGGCTAGGAATAATCTTATAGCTTCTATTCTAGCAATTGGAGCAAATGTCTCTTCAAAATCTATGCCTTCTTATTGGGAATAACCTTTACATACCAATACTGCCTTGTTCCTTACTACAACTCCTTCTTGATTCATTTTGTTTCTGAAAACCCACTTAGTTCCTATTAATTATTTTTTTTAGGTCTAGGAACCAATTCCTAGGTGTTATGTTTCTCTATCTAATCAAACTCTTCCTTCATAGCATTTATCCAAGATTCATCTCTACAAGCTTCATCTATAGTCTTTGGTTCAACTTGAGAAATCAAACAAATTTCTTCTCTAGCCTTTGATCAAGTCATTACTCCTTGATTTGTATTACCAATAATTTGTTTTTGATGATGGTATTTCTTTACATACCTCAGAGTCTTAGGAAACTTAGTAGCCTCATTTTTATCATCATCACAAGTCTCATTCTCACATTCAACATCAAAAAGTTCTTCTTTTGTAGCAGCAGCCTCCCTGATCTCTTTATTTTGATTAAAATCATACATTCTCTATTGTATCTGAAACCTTTCATCTATCTTCACATTGTTACTTTCAATCATCTTTCTTAACCTCAAATTAAAATATTTTTAAGCCTTTCTCTTAGTACAATAACCAAGGAAAATTCCTTCATTACTTCTATCATCAAACTTCCCTATCTCATCATCTCTCTTGATATAGCATTTACTACCAAATATTCTAAAATATTTTATAGTAGGAGTATGATCAAACCATAATTCATAAGGATTCTTACTTGTACCTTCTCTAATTTGAATTTTGTTCAAAGTATACACTATTTTCCCAATAGCTTCTCTCGAATGCATATGAGATACATTTCCTTCAAGTGACATTATCCTAGTAGCATCAAGTATAGCTATGTTTCTTCACTCTGCTATCTCATTCTACTATGGAGTCCTAGGAGCATATGTCTATCTTTGTATTCCATGCTCTTCATAGTAGGAATTGAATAGATTTGAAGTAAAATCTCCACCTCTGTCTGACCTCAAAAAATTTATCTTTAAACCTGATTTATTTTCTACTTTTGCTTTCAATATCTTGAATTTATCAAATGCTTATGATTTCTCTTTCAAATAAGTGACCCACATCATTCTAGAAAATTCATCAACAAAAAGTATAAAATACCTTTCACCATAGTATGATCTTGTCCCTATAGGTCCACATAGGTTTGTATGTACTAGATCCAACTTTCCTTTTGATGTATATGCTTTACTTTTGTAACTACTTCTAGTCTTTTTTCCCATAACACATTCTCTGCATATATCTATAGTTTCAAAAATCTTCAATAGGTCTCTTACTACATTAGTCAGGCTTGCCTTCACAATATTATCAAAATTAACATGAAAAAATATTTTGTGCCATACCCAACTATCATCTACCTTCGCAACAAAAAAAGAGGCCCCAGATGTATTTAATTCAAATACATTACCTCTAGATCTAGTATTAGTTGCTATCAACTTTCGTGTCTTACTTCTGATAAAACATTTACCATAAGTGAATTATAATTAAAAATCTTTGTTCATCATTTTTCCAACACTCAATAGGTTATGCTTAAGTACATCAACAAGTAGTACATTATTAGTATTAGTCTTTCCATCCAAGGTAATAGATCCTACTCCTATGATAGGTTTAGGAACATTGTCTCTGAATCTCACAACACCACCATCATACTTTAATAATTTAATAAAATTGTTTTTTTCTCTAGTCATATGATGTGAGAAACCATTTTCTATAATCCATTTAGATTTCTTATCAACATGTGAAACTAAATCTTTTTCCTCATTTCTAATTTTTCATCTTTTATAGCAATAAATCCAATCTCCTCATAATCCAAATCATCATCATCAAAAATACCTTCACTACCATAATAAAATTCCTTATCCTTTGAATACTTAGACTTGAAAAACTTAGGTTTGTGCTTAGGAACTCTTGTATGACATATAGATACAAAATTTCCTATCTTATAGCATGAAAAATACTTCAAAGGTAACATTCCTTCAAATTTACCCTTACCTCTCTTTTCTCTTCTAGCAATTAGTGCAACAAGTTCATCCATCTTTCTTTCCTCTTCTTCTATCTATTCCAATTCCTTGGCATATTCACCAAGCTCTTATTTTAGGTTCTCACTGCTAGTGCTCAGAAGTGCAGACATTATCTTCTTCTGTGCAAATGCTTTAAATGCATATTCAACTTTAGGTATAGTATCTCCCATTTTAGCAACTTCAAAAGTAGTTATATTTGCAATCAATATTTCTCTGCTAAATTTTGGAGTCACATGTATAATTTCTTCTATAGTAAGAGCTTTAGTCTTGTAAGTACTTGTCAATGATCTAAGAATATTCACAATGACTTCTTCCTCTTCATAAGTGCCTACTGAATTTTTTATTCCAACCACAACCTTTGTAACCCTTTGTACATAATCCCTAATTCTTTCATCATCCTTCATTTGTAGATTTTCCATTCTAGTTTTCTAGTTCTATAACTTCTCTTGTTTGGTAAATTTATCTCCTTCATAAAATGCTTCTAATCTTACTTAAATATGGTGTGCCAAATCTGAATGTTTAACCTTAGTAAATTGTCCTTTAGAGAGTGCACTAATCAGTGCTTCCCTTGTGACCATGTTGTATGAGAATACCTTATTTGCATCGTCAGTAGCCTTTTCCAATTCATCCTCATCCTTCATAGCTACCTAATTCTTTGTAACCATCCAGTAGTCGATGCCCAAACATAGCAAATGAGTTCGCATCTTGTTCTTCAATCTGTCAAAGTTTTTAGGATCAAATTTTGGACTATCCTTCCTATAGAATTCCATCTCCAAGATCACCTCAAGTTGTTAAGATTTCTCTCTAAGAACCAAAACCTTTGATACCGATTGTTAGCAATAACAGTCATCAATACAACTGAGAGGGTGGTGAATTAGTTTTATGAAAGATTATTAAACTTTAAACTTTGAATAGTAGCAGTATCAAATCTAATGAACACAATGAATGCAAATACAATAACACAATATGTTTTTTTTAATGAAACCCTGTTAAAGGCAATAAACCAATGGTAAGTAACACCCACTAATGATGTACTGAGAGTACAATATCTTTGTTAGAAGATCTAGCCCTATTAGGAGCTGATTAAAACATTACAATACATAGTCCTTGTTAGAGGACAAACCCTATTAGGAGTCAAGAAAAAAAAGGGTGGGCTCACTACCCAGGTTCACTACCAAAAGAAGGTTATGTCCACCTTCACAACTCACTATTTCCAACACAAGTGTATATGAAGAAATACACAATCTTTTGAACTATCTGATAGAAACTATCTTTTCTTGAATAGTTCCAATGAAGTATACAATTATCCTCTAATCTACATCTAGCAGACACAAGCTCACAGCTTCCACAATTCTCCTTTTACATTAAATTCATTCTCTCCATATATTTTCACAAGAAAATATCTTACATATATACCCTATTACATTCTACATGATCAGGTCAACCAATTAGGCTTTCCTAATATACAAAAAATTACATAAATCCTTTCTAAGATAGATACGGTATCTAAGACAAGTATACAAAAGTTATATTACAAAAATTAAGGATTGACATCCTTAAATCAAGTTTTCCATCCATAATACATGCTACATCTTTGTAGTCAGCTTCCAAATAGGTCTTCTCCATAACACAACCCACAACTAATGTAATCCTTCTTTTCATAACTTGCATAGATAAATGAAAATTCTTCAGTATACTAATTTTCATCCCTAAAGCTTGCATACACCAAATCCATACCCTCTATAAGATATACCCAAAACATAGAGACTCGCTCTGTCAGCTTCCACTATCATAGTTCAGTAACTAGTCTTCACCAAAACATATGTAACTTAGCCAATACACAACATTACATGATGTGATCTTGGATATAAGATCACAATATTTTCATGTACTCTCATCTAAATTTTCACATTCTAAAACATTCGTACAGTGTCTGTACACTGTAATAACCAACCTGTTCTCTTCACAGAAATATATGTTGACATCAGTGACAAAACATGAATGACAACAACAATAGTTCCAGTATCAATCAACATAGTGATTAAACATAGTAAATGTATCAAAAATATCCCTAATACATTAGCAATATCCAATAGGGATAAACTACGTGGTGTTAGCTAACTTCTCACCAGAGCCATTAAAAAAATTCAAAAAAAAAGTTAACATTTTAGAGGGAGGACACTAGATGCTATGTTATGTTTTTTCACCAAAAAAAGGACCACTTTTAGTGCTCCCCCTTTTTGAGGGCCTTAATCTACACCATTTTAAAAATAAATTAGTATCTTAGAAACTAGATTCAGTGTATTACAACTCTTGTTCTTGTTGCATCTTAAAATTTTGAGTCCAACTTCTTAGGAATTAATGCTAAATGTTTGGCAGCCATTCTGTAGCAGTTGTTGTTGCATTCATGACTATGATTGTCATTGATGTCAACACAGTGATTTATCGAAGACTTGTAGAGAAGAAGATAGAGTTTAGATTAGTGCACATGGGTTATTGTAGTTGGAGCTATGTGATGTTGAAGATATACTCCTTGATATGTTATATGTCTATGGTTAAGAGCATAGACAATAATTCATTTATTCATGGAAGTTATGAGCATTTTGGTGGAAGCAATATTTAGGCAATGTTCCAGAGTAGAAGTTTGTGGAAATCAGATGATATCTCCTAATCAGGAAGGAATCTGGTTTTGCACAATTAAAGGAAAGTTGAAGACACATTAATAGTGATGTGGATGATAGCGTAGACTTTGAGGTCGCATGACTAAAGATTTATTGTATTTGGAAGCTGACAGTTTTGTGTAATTTTGATGTAGCATGTGGAAACTTTTATGTTGTAATTGTATGCCGACTCATTTGTAATTATTTGAGTGTGGTATAAAGGAATGAATGTATTTCTTGTTGTAGTGGTGGTTGGATGTGATGATGTATACATGAAGTGAATAAAAGAGCTAAGTATGTAAGCAAATTTGTGAAGGAAGACATGCGAGGTACATAGATCTGAAATTGAGATCTAGTGTAACAATGAGTGCGGTTTGGCATAGTCAGAGAAGAGGTAACATATTATTCTATTGAGTAATATAAAGATTGTTAGAGTAAATTATTAATTTTATTAATATTTTACTCCCTTCTTAAGATATCAACTCTTTGCTTTAGTCAACTCATGCACTAGTTATGCATCAGTTTGCTTTAGTTGACTCATGCACTAGTTATGCATCAGTTGTTTTTTGCATGCATTAGTCTTGTAATAGTTTAACTGATTATTACATGCACTTCTACTTTTTAGGTTTTCCTTTTAAGGCTTTCAATCTCCTTTATAAGGATGATCCATTATACATTACTATTCATTCACTTATTGGATCATAATATGAGGCCTCTGGCTTTTTGGCCTCCATAGATTTTACTTGCCTTATGTGCTTTGCTTCTTCCATGTGACAGGGTTATGCATGCAAGTGTTCTTGGGAGATTAGCTTTTCACCTAATCTAACATGGTATCAGAGCTTCCTTGCTGCTACTTGTTTTGGTATTTTTGAAGTAGATTTTTAGTTCTGGTATTCTCTACAGGACATTATTTTTTATTTCTTTTTTGCCTGCAAAAAAGAAAAAGAATTTTTTGGAGCATTTTGAGCAAAAACGGATGCCACCATTACATTCGGAAGGCCTGAGATAGCTAGAATCCATATAAAATTTGTCCATTTTGGACAACTTTGCAATTTGAGGCAAAAAAATTTGGGTACCAGGCCGTACGGCTTGGCACGTGGATTGAGATGATGATTTTCCAAAAAAATTTAAAAAAATTTACTAGGGGGTGGCCTCCTAGGCACCACCCAGTGGCCACTTGGGTGCCACCCTGTGGTCTTCACCGAGCTGCCAGCAGCTGCAGGCACCACCGCGGACCAATGCCACCATTGCCAACAGTGCCCCTGCCGCCGCCCACGGCCCTCGCCACCACCGCTCCGCTCCAGCCTGCTCCGGCACCTGGCCAGCTCCACTGCAGTCATATGGGGGCCCAACCCCTAGCCCCCAGTGCCTAGCGCAGCCCCTTGGTGTCCCACATGACTAGGGGCTTTTTGTTTTGCCCCAGGCCCCCGCCGATGTTAGCATGACGTCAACGCATGCAATTGTTTTATTTGCATGATTTTTTTTTTAAAAAGGCTTTGTTTTTAGGGGTAATTGGGTTTTTTTTGGTGATATCTTGAGCATATGGGATCGTAATTGGGTGTGCGATATATCATCGAAAAGCTGGTTCTGAGCTCGATCCAAATTTGCTAGTATGGTTTTGTGATTTTTCTATTTTGATGCTTTTTTTTGTTGTCAAAGTTAGATGTTCTCTGTGATCGTGGCATTTTCAAACCTCCTGCATTTTGGGATCCATTTCTCTTGCATCCAGACTCCGTTTTCAATAAATGAGATATTTTCAGAAAGCTCTTTCTGAGCTTTTATCAGATCTGATAGTTTTATGGGGTTTTGTGTCCTTTTGCTGACATCACCCATCCTCAGATCCTTGCAGACACCTTCTTTGGGCCCTCCAACATAGCTGTTGGTTTTTTGCTCATATCTTGAGCATACGGTGTCAAAATTTGGCAAACAAGATATCGTCAAAAAGTTGATTATGAGCTCTTTCTAGATCTGGATTTATTTTATCTGCTATTTTTTTTTATGGTGTTTTTCTCTATCAAAGCTAGATCTTCAGTTCTACACTCCGGGAGCTCTATCTTGCACATCCAGACTCCATTTTTGGAAAATGATATATCATTGGAAAGCTTGTTCAGAGATATTTTTAGTGTTGTGAGTCATTTTTCTAGATTCTACTCTAGGTTAATTTTATTCAGATTCTTTCTTTTTTGCAGTCTGGTGGATATCTTGGTTGTTTCAGGTCCTGGGATCTCTTCCCTTTGAGGGATGACTCATCTTAGGTTGTTCTTTTGGTTCAGACTCCTTTGATCTTCTTTTGAGCATTGTATGCTTCTCTTCTATAACATTTTGTTTCTATAAATACATTATGATAAAGTGTCTGCTTCTGCATATCTGGGATTTCGAGCACCTTGTGTTTATTTGTACTCTCACTTAATTATAAAGTGCCATGGGGGGTTATGATGTTTTTCCTTTTGTGCTCATCCACCTTTTTCAAGTGAATGTTTCTTCCATGATATTAGCCCATGCTGTGTGTCTATGACACTGCCCTTTATCCCGTGCTTGCACTTCTCTTGCACTGTTGGTGTTCCTGATTCTTCTTCTTGCAGATGTTTTTGGCATTGCATTTTAGTGTTCCTATCACCCCTCTCCCTCTTTAGCATTATGTGGGGGTTCACCTGTTGACTCTATTGCTTCCTTGGTTCAGTTGAGTGATCTACGTATTCAAATTTTTTTCCTGTGTACTAGGTGAATGTAGTGGCTAGGCATCTATGCATTTCAGTGAGATGGTTCATCTACTATATAGACACTCATTCATTCCTACTTTTGGAGGTCACCTCTTTGATTGATCAGCTCTTCAGACTTTGTCTTCTCTACCTGGTCATGCACTATTTTAGTGGGGGTTCCAGTAGTTACTTCTGACAGTGTTTGAAGCTTCATACTTCGGAGATGCTTCATGCTCTTTCTTTGTTCCTATTTTCTGGAACATTCTTGGTCTCCTTTTGGAGTAGATTTTTTCCCATGTGATTTTCTCTATTTCTCCACTTTTCAGAGACTCTCTTTTGTGCTGGGTACCTCATCAGGCCATGTTGTTGGGACCCATTTCTGCTTTCAGCATTGTAGTTTCCTTTGCTTTCTTCTTGCATTGTTTGTAGTTGCATCATTGCTCATCTTAAGGGGGGGTGTTAGAGTAAATTATTAATTTTATTAATATTTTAATCCCTTCTTAAGAAATCAACTCTTTTCTTTAGTCAACTCATGCACTAGTTATGCATCAATTTGCTTTAGTTGACTCATGCACTAGATATGCATCAGTTGTTTTTTGCATGCATTAGTCTTGTAATAGTTTAATTGATTATTACATGCACTTCTACTTTTTAGGTTTTCCTTTCAAGGCTTTCGATCTCCTTTATAAGGATGATCCACTATACATTATTATTCATTCACTTATTGGATCATAATATGAGGCCTTTGGCTTTTTGGCCTCCATAGATTTTTCTTGCCTTCTGTGCTTTGCTTCTTCCATGTGATAGGGTTATGCATGTAGGTGTTCTTGGGAGATTATCTTTTCACCTAATCTTAAAAAGATTATTTGGATAGTGTGTTCAGTGGGTCCTTCTATTTTCTATGACTCTTAACAAGGTTAGAAACTTTTAACAGGGATTCAAAATCTCCTAACAGGGATTCATATGTACTAAATGTATTTCATAAGACTCCTAATAGAGTCCATCCTTTCACAATGAATATTCATATTAGTGCATCTTTTGTGGGCATCATTACCATTGGTTTTTACTCTTTGATCAAGAGGTTCCCTAGTCAACATATCTTTCTATGTTTGGTAATTATATTGCTTACATGGTTTAATGTTGTTGAAGATGATAAAAGTTATAATTATCTGATAGCTGATTCACCCCCTCCCCCTCTTAGTTATCTTGGTGGACTTTACTTTCTAACAATTGGTATCAAAGTGGCAGGTCCTTGAAATAGAAGTTTAACAGCTTAAGGAGATCCATAGAAAATTTCAGGAAAGAAAGCCCTAAGTTTGATGGAATAAATTTTGACAGCTAGAAAGAAAAGATGAAGGCACACCTACTATGTTTAGGACCAGGTTATTGGTTGATTACAAAGAATGATAAGACTATCATTGAAGAAGACAACCTTGAAACATGTACTATTGATGAGAGAGATCTATTCATGTGTAACATACTTGCAAGAGAAGCACTTTTGACAGCCCTTCCAGAGAATGAGTACAGTCAGGTAAAATGTTTGAAAAAAACTCATGAAATTTGGAATGCTTTACAATCTACTTTTGAAGGTGATGAACATGCAAAAAGAGTTAGATTACATAATTGGATATGTGCATTTGAAGATATAATAATGTTGGATGATGAATCTATTAGAAGCTATATTAGTATAATGTCAAAAATTATTACAGGTATAAAATCTTGTGGAGGAACAAAGACAGAGAATGAAGTGATATGGAAAATTCTGAGGACAATGACCCCTGTATTTAAGAAGACAACATGAATGATTGAACAAGTTATACCTTGCACTACAAAATTTACAAGAGAGACTCTTCTTGGAAGATTGGAAGCAGCAAAAATGAACGTGAGATTATCAGGAGACTTACCTAGAATGGAGACAACATTCAGTGCTCTTAGTGTTCACCCTACTTTTTCAAGAATCATCAGTGTGAGCAAAGATTATGTTGGTAGTAGTAGATCTAGAAGTGAAGAAGACAAGAAAATTGAAGAAGGTATTTCCTTGCTTGTGAAAAGAGATCCAAGCGGTAAGAAAATATTTAAATGTTGGACTTGTTAGGAATATTGTCATTTTGCATCTAAATGTCCCGAGAGAGTTAAAAACTACAGAAACAATTTCAAAGCTAGAAGATCTATGGAATGTTATTATGCTAATGATGAAGATCTTGAAGCTAGTATAGAAAAAACTTTAAGTGAAAGTGATATTGAGAATAACGATGACATGGGATTTGTAGCAATTAAAGAAGAGAATCCTAAAACTGATGTTTAGGAAGAAAAATCCTTAGTTTCTCAAGTTGAAAAGAAAGCTGATTGGATTATAGATACTAGTTGTTCACATCATATGACTGGAGACATGAAAAAGTTCATAAAGTTTAATGAATATGATGGAGGAGTTGTTAGACTTGCAAACAATGCACCTTGTTTGATTAAAGGTATAGGATCTATTACTCTTGATGGAAAGACTAATATTGATGATGTTTATTTTGTGGATGGATTGAAACATAATCTTTTGAGTGTTGGAAAGTTAGTTGATAAGGGATATCAAGTTTGGTTTACTGAGAAAACTTGTGTGATAAAGGATAAAGATGAAAATCTGATTGGAACTAGATCTAGAACTAGAGGTAATGTATTATACTTGAATCCTACTGAGATGACATGTTTGATTACTAAGATTGATGATATTTGGTTATGGCATAGAAGGCTTTGTCATATAAACTTTGACAACATTGTGAAAGTAAGTACTACACTTGCAGTAAGAGATTTGCCTAAAATTATGAAGCCTATTAACATGATTTGCAAAGAATGTGTAATGGCTAAATAGAAGAGAAGTTCTTTTCCTAGTAAGAAGTTTACATCTATAGAAAAGCTAGAGATTGTTCATACATATTTGAGTGGTCCTACCAGGACTAGAGGATTCTATGGAGAAAGGTATTGTATGATTCTTGTTGATGATTTTACAAGAATGATGTGGATTGCCTTTCTTAAAGAAAAATCTAAAGCATTTGATAAGTTTAATATTGTTAAGAATAATGTTACAAATGAATGTGGAATGAAGATTAAATGTTTGAGATCTGATAGAGGTGGAGAATTTACTTCTAGAGATTTAAACACCTTTTGTGAATAAAATGGCTTTAAGAGACAATATTCAGCCCCTAGAACACCTAAACAAAATGGCATTGCATAAAGAAGAAATAGATCAATGACTGAAGCAGCAAGAGCTATGTTATTTGAGAATGATTTGGCAATGATATTATGGAGAGAAGTAGTGAACATAGCAGTGTATACAATGACTAGAGTACAGATCAAAGTAGACATAGACAAGACACCTTATGAATTATGGTTTGGACATGCACCCTCAGTTAAGTATTTTAGAATTTTTGGAAGCAAATGTTATATAAAAAGAGATGATGATATTGGAAAGTTTGATACTAGAAGTGATGAGGGTATATTTCTTGAATCTTATTTGAAAAGAAAAGCCTATAGATGTTACAATAAAATACCTAAGACTATTGTTGAAAGCGCAAATGTTAAATTTGATGAAAAGTTCAAAATTCAGGAAAGAATGCTTGATTATGAATCAGATGAAGAAGCTGATCCTAAACCTAGCACTAGATCTACTGAATTATTTTATGAAACAAATAGTGATTTTTTGAATCAAAGACACAGTGAAGTCATTGAAGAACCTACACCTGAAGTGAGATCTGAGACAGTGACACCTAGCAAGAGTTTGTTAAGAAATCATCCTATTGAACAAATTATTGGAAGCATCAAAAGAGGAGTTCTAACTCGAAATAAGGTACATGAATATTTATGTTTGATTTCTCAAATTGAACCTAAGACTACTAGTGAAGCTTGTGAAGATGAAAGTTGGACTAATGCTATGAAAGAAGAACTAGATCAGATTGAAAAGAACAAGACATGGGAATTGGTCCCTAGACCTAAAGACAAGAATGTTATTTGAACTAAATGGGTATTTAGAAATAAGATGAATGAACAAGGAGAAGTAGTAAGAAACAAAGCAAGATTGGTATGTAAGGGTTACTCAAAGTAAGAAGGAATTAACTATGAAGAAACCTTTGCACCTATTGCAAGAATTGAAGTAGTAAGAATGTTTTTGGCTTATGCAACTTACAAGAAATTCAAAGTATATCAGATGGATGTGAAGTCTACATTTCTAAATGGAGAGTTGGAAGAAGAAGTCTACATTGAGAAGCCTAAAGTTTTTCCTTTGACTCAAGAAGGAGACATGGTATGTAAACTGGAGAAAGCTTTATATGGACTTAAACAAGCACCTAGACCTTGGTATGCAAGACTGGATAAGTATTTGTTAAAATTGGGATTTACAAAAGGAACAACTAATAGCAATCTATACACAAAAGAAATTGAAAATGGTTTGTTGGTTATAGTTATTTTTGTTGATGACATTATCTTTGGAGGAGAAGATGAAGCTAGTGACAAATTTGTTGATGAAATGAAGACTAAATTTGAAATGAGTATGATTCATGAAATGAAATACTTTTTGGGATTATAGATAACACAAAACAATGATGGTATCTTTGTAAGTTAGACAAAGTACTTGAATGACTTGTTGAAAAGATTTGGAATGGAGAATTGTAAACCAATTGGAACACCCATGGTGACTAGACATAAGTTATCTATCACAGATGAGACTCCTACAGTGGAACAAAAGAAATATAGATCTATGATTGGAGGATTGTAGTATTTGACTCATACAAGACCTAATATAGCACATTTAGTTGGAATTGTAGCAAGATTTCAAGCTGAACCTAGAGAATTACATTATGTAGCAGTAAAGAGGATACTAAGATATTTAAGAGGCACAATGGACTATGGATTATGGCATGAAAAATCTGATGATTTTACCCTATGTGCATATATAGATGCTGATTGGGGAGGTAGTGTTGATAATAAGAAAAGCACTAGTGGTGGAGCATTTTTCCTTGGAGGAAGATTGGTTTCTTGGCTAAGCAAGAAGCAAAATTGTATCTCATAAAGTACAATAGAAGTAGAATATGTAACATCAGCAAACAATTGTAACTAGATAATTTGGATGAAGAAAATGCTGAAGGATATTGGAATAAAGTTTGTTGAGCCTGTTGTCATACATTGTGACAACACCAGCACAATTAGTATGTCTAAGAATCCTGTATTATATTCTAAGATAAAGCATATAGAGATTAAGTATCATGTTGTAAGAGAGAAAGTTGCTAATAAAGAAGTCAAACTTGAGTACATAAGTACAAAGGAGTAGATAGCAAATATATTCACAAAGCCTTTGCCTAAGGATACATTTTAGTATCTGAGAGGTATGCTTGGGGTTATGCCCCAGCCTACTTTTGAAAAGTGATGTAGTTGGTTGCATTTGTCTAGTGGTATATGAGCCTTATCTTTCTTTTGGACTAGATGTTGGTACTTCATCTATGGGGGAGTATGTGTATCTGAGCTGAGTCATGAGGACTCTAGTGAACGTATTTTCTGAATAGTGTCTTTTGACATTGGATTTTTTGTTGACATAATGATGAAATTTATGTCATTGATGTCAATGGGGAAGAAGTATACATGAAAAACCATCTGAAACATCCATTGGAGAGGATTGAATAGGATAACGAAGCAATATTTGATTGATGAAGAAGATTTGGAGTAGTAGTGTTGCAGTATTGGATTTTTGGAACATTGGATATTTTTCATCTATGTTGCCATCAATGCCAATGGGGAAGATTATTAGGAATGAATGAAAATTTTTTGGAATCCATTCTATATCATTTTTTGTTGCATGCATGACAATGATTGTCATTGATGTTAACATAGTGATTTACCGAAGACTTGCAGAGAAGCAAACAGAGTTTGGATTAGCTCATGTGGGTTATTGTAGTTGGAGATATGTGATGTTGAGGATATACTCCTTGATATTTTATATGTCTATGGTTAAGAGCATATACATTAATTCATTTATTCATGGAAGCTATGACCATTTTGGTGGAAGCAGTATTTAGGCAGTGTTCCTAAGTAGCAGTTTGTGGAAATTGGATGATATCTCCTAATCAGGATAGAATCTAGTTTTGCATAGTTAAAAGGAAGTTGAAAACACATTGATAGTGATTTGGATGAAAGCACAGACTTTGAGGTCACATGAGTAAAGATTTATTGTATTTGGAAGCCAATAGTTTTGTGTAATTCTGATGTAGCGTGTGGAAACTTTTATGTTGTAATTATATGCCAACTCATTTGTAATTATTTGAGTGTGGTATAAAGGAAGGAATGTATTTCCTTGTTGTAGTGGTGGTCAGATGTGATTATATGTGCATGAAGTGAAGAAAAGAGCTAAGTATGAAAGAAAATTTATGAAGGAAGACATGTGAAGTACAAAGATTTGAAATTGAGATTTGGTGTAACAGTGAGTGCAGTTTGGCATAGTCAAATAAGAAGTAACATATTATTCTATTGAGTAATATAAAGATTATTTGGATAGTGTGTTCAATGATCTTACCCAGAAGCTATCTGGGTAGTGGGTCCTTCTTTCTTCCATAACTCTTAACAGGGTTAGAATCTTTTAACAGGGATTCATATGTACTGAATGTATTTCATAAGACTCCTAACAGAATCCATCCTTTCACAAGGAATATTCATATTAGTGCATCTTTTATGGGCATCATTCCCACTGGGGTTTACTCTTTGACTAAGAGGTTCCCTAGTCAAAATATCTTGTATCATTGTGTTATTGTGTATGAATATCTTTGTATGGTTGGTAATTATATTGCTTACATGGTTTAATGTGATTGAAGATGATAAAAGTTATAATTATATGATAACTGATTCACCCCCCCCTCTTCTCAATTATTTTTTTGGACTTTACTTTCTAACATAACTATCTTAAATTTCTCACTAAAGTTAAGAGTTTGTTGATTTCAAAAAAAAAAAATGGCATCTTATACCCCCTTTTTTCTCCCCCATCTTTGTGCACTTACCTATGAAGCATATAGTGTTATGTATTCATTTTTTGGATATTTTATGTTTAGTCTAGTATTATATGTATTGATTTCAAGGAAGTTAATACAAAGATTTAACTAGAAATTTTTTTTTTAATCTTGTCTTCTTCTATAGTGGTTTATGATTTCCTATTTTTTGAGAACAAAGAGCTCAAGAT
The DNA here is from genome assembly GCA_027943335.1 of Chamaecyparis obtusa. Taxonomy (NCBI): domain Eukaryota; kingdom Viridiplantae; phylum Streptophyta; class Pinopsida; order Cupressales; family Cupressaceae; genus Chamaecyparis; species Chamaecyparis obtusa. The sequence continues at coordinate 1,468,578 of BSBK01001816.1, forward strand.
CATAGCTGAAAATTTTCTTTTGTATGTTCTGATATACTTTTATTTTAATTCAAGGAGTTAAGAAAATTCTTGGTATGACCTAATAGAATTATAGGGTATTACAGAGGATTGTGATAAGTATGAGGTTTTAAGTATAAACTAATTTTCATTTGCAAGGTAAATGATTGGCTCACCAACCATAGTGTGGACTTGTTCTAAATATGAGCAATAAATAAGGAACTAATAATGGAAATTTTTTCAAGTAGATATTATTTCTTGTCTCTCAATTCAAATTTTAAAAATCAATTCCAAAAGGTTAAATTCAAGTTGTAGACTAATATTTGAAAGCCCCTACTTATCTTGTGAGTGATTTGGTAGTGTTTTTAGCTTCTCACACTATCTCTTTATGCCATAAATAGGAGAAGATGTTAAGGGAATTTATCTTCTTTGTGAGGATTAGTAGAAAGGAAAGATTAAGTAAATAATGCTAATCCTAGGTGCAACCACCTAGATTATGTAGAGTTAAAAGTGTAGAAAGCCTAAGAGATTTTTTAATGTTATCTCTATTTGAGAAATAATGGATTTTCATTAGTATCAATCAATTATTCAGTCGGTAAAGGAGACAAACAAGAAAGTCAATCAAGAAGACAAAGCCTTTACACCAAGAAAAATAAAGGTAGAACTTCAAGTTAACTGAATATAGTTCTGACCAATCACACTTACTAAGTATCAGACATTTACCATGTACCAAGCTAGTGAACACTGAGCATTCATACACACCGAGCACTAGTAGTTTACCAAATAGTGAATGCAGTGTTTATCGAGTAAACCAAGAAATGACATAGTAATCAAGAATGGCACATACATCTATGAAAATGGCTTACACTGATAATAAAATGGTTTACCAAGATTGAGACAACATTTAATGTGGTAGTAATCATTAAATTTTATAATGATTCCTATGTAATTTTAGATCTAGGTTATTTTATTACACCGTTTATCTTAGGTTTTCTAAGATATTGTAAACCCTAATCAGGTCAATATTGTTTGATATAAATTTGTAAATATATCATTATGATTAAGGCTCATGAAGTAGTTGTTGGAAATTTGTTTATACTAAATTATATGACTTGATATAGTGTTGTCATTATGGCAAAAAAGTCATATAGAAATTTGGAGTTAGTGCACTTAGTGTAAAGATCAGAATTCAGTTAAGTGTTGAAGACTAGACAGTGTATAGAGTTCCTGTAGCTTAGAGAATCAATGCATGTGTGTACAGATGAATTATGGTATGCACCCTAGAAGTAAAGTTTGTTAGACTATACTTATGCTTAGTCTATGAGTGCATAAGTAGATATGAAAAGATGTGAAAATTACAGTCAGTTGAAATTGCACAACTAGTGTATGCCAACAGAGAACTAAGCATGGAGCCGACAGTTAGCATTTTGGTTTGTTATTACAATTTAATGTTGTAAAGGGCATGCACTCATTATATATAGGTTTCTAACATGTTTATATGTATAATTGTAAGCACGCTTAAGCCAATTCATTTTGAAGCATTGTTTGTAATTAGTCATAGGGCTGACCTAATTGTATAATTTGTATGAGTGCATAAATATAAGGTGCACCCATTGTATTTGGTATGGAAGTTGTAATAGAATTGTGAGAAGTAGAGTAGAGGTATGTGAAGTTAGCATAAGATGAATTAGAGCTTTTCTAGAGGTCAAAGCATCAGTGCACCAAAGGAACTGATCTGACAAGCAGTGTCACAGTGAAAAGTTCACTTGCAGATATAGTGTGTATCTAAATCAGAAGGTTGTAGCCTTCACCATTTGAGCAGTGAGCTCTAGGATAGTGAGTCCACTCCCCTAACAAGGATCATTGTAAAAGAATCCTAATAGGGTTTGACCCTTAACAAGGTCTACTATACTTAAAGCATTGTAAAGCTACTCCTAACAGGGTAAAGGCTCTTCAACAAGGATCACAAAACACTAGTGCAAAATATTAGTGGGTATCAAGTCCCACTGAGGTTTCTACCTATTTGGGTTTCCCCATAACCATATTGGTGTCATGTGTTGATTTCATGTCTCATGGTTATGTAAATGTTGAATTCAATACTTGAGTATTTAAGTTCAGCATAAAGATTAAAGTTAAAAGCTAAAATACAATGAACACTGATTCACCCCCCCCCCTCTCAATGTTCCCATTCTTAAAAATTGGTATCAAAGCTCTGGTCCTTAGCAAAGAAGTTTAACCACTTGAGGAGATCATGGACAAAGCAGATATGAAACATATAAATAAAACTCTTGAAGCCTCTCTTGAAGACCTAGACAATTTAGAAAGAGAAATTGAAGAACTACAAGAAAAAGTTAGTGATGGTCAATTAGTTATCAAAAGACTAAGAAAGGATTTGAAAGGATGCTCTAATAGTGAACTTGAAGAAAAATTCAAGAAGTTGAGTGAATAAAATGCATCCTTATTAAGTCATCTTGAAGAATTTGATGAAAAATTGATGAACAATCAAGATGTCTACAATGAACAAGTCAAGGAGAACCTTCAATTCAATGAAGAACTAAGGGAAGCTAAATTAGAAATCTTGGAGATAAAGAATATCAATGAGAGCTTGGAATATGAATTGAAAAAGACAAAGGATAATATTGACAAATTACACACCAGTGCTGATTTGGTAGAATCTCAGTTGTATGCAAGAAGAATCAAAGGAGACACTAGCTGCATTGGATACAATGAAGCACAAAATTAGATTGAAAATATGTGAGCAAGAAAGGATTCAAAAAAAACTCTTCTGATGATGAGAAGACTGAAGATCAAACTAAAGACAATGGTGGTCCTCCTAAGAATGAGTGCAAGCAAGTAGAATGCACTTGTTTTTCATGTAACAAACATAGACACATTGCAAGAAATTGTATAGAGGTAAGACCTTTTAATGGCTACTATTATTCATGCAATAGATTTGGTCATAAAGCTATGAATTGCGAGACTAGTAAGAAGAACAAGACTGAACAAGATCAAAGAAATTAGAATTAGACAAATGTTAGAAGTTCTCAGAATGTTACATGTTAGATATGTAACTATAATGGTCACTCAACCAGAACATGTAGAATGGTGACTCATGTCAATGCACTGAGGAATAATAGACCTCCAATAATTTTTCACTCTTATAACAAGGTTGAACATATCTCAAGGTTCTGTAGATCAAGGACGCAAGGTCAAGAAATCCCTAAAAAGATCAAAGAACTAGTTTTGGATCCTAAAGGAGAAGTCAAGTTTGTGAAAGCCTCAGAGGATGTGAGCTTGATTTGGTTAGAAGGAAATAAGGATAATGTTGATGAGAATGTTTTGGATGCATCACTAGTGGATGCACCCTCTACATCTACATGAATGGCCCTTAGGGTCATAGGGGGAGCCAATTTAGCTCTAGACCCCTGCGTGGCTGGTATACTCATCCTTAGAGTATGCCCCTTTGGACTTAAGCTTTTGGAGTGTATAGGAACCTTCGTGCAAGAGCACACATGCTAATTGTTATTGGAGCTCAAGTTTGAAATTTTGAAGTAACAGCCTAGTTTATGAGACGTGCATTAATGGCAAATTTTTCACTTTAAAGTACGTAGAAGTCATTTGATTCCTCATTGCATTCAAATTCAGAGTGATAGGAGAGGAAAAAGACCCTTGGAAGTTGTTGTGAAGTCTTTTAGATTGAATCTATCAGAGATTTGGTGTAGTTATCAATGCATTTGATCAGTTGTAGTAACCTTAGCTTGTTGCATCGATTCGGAAGCTGTAAGATCATCTCGAAGTTTAGTTGGAAAGTGATTAACAAGTAAGTCATGGCCACTCCCATAGTTTTTTATTTTTCTAAAAATAAGAGATATATATTCAAGAGGCATCCATTTAAATCCACCCTAGATGATTTAGATGGAGCTTTCTCCCACATGCCTATGGGCGTCATGCATGTGGAAGACATAAGGGATTACATCTACTATAAGAAAGAACCTGTTGGACTAGATAGGTTAAGGGTGCACAGGGATTCATATGTACTGAATGTATTTCATAAGACTCCTAACAGAGTCCATCCTTTCACAAGGAATATTCATATTAGTGCATCTTTTGTGCACATCATTCCCACTGGGGTTTACTCTTTGATTAAGAGGTTCCCTAGTCAACATATCTTGTATCATTGTGTTATTGTCTCTGAATATCTTTGTATGGTTGGTAATTATATTTCTTACATGGTTTAATGTCATTGAAGATGATAAAAATTATAATTATATGATAACTAATTCACCCCTCCCTCTTCTCAATTATCTTTGTGGACTTTACTTTCTAACATAACTATCTTAAATTTCTCACTGAAGTTCAGAGTTTGTTGATTTCAAAAAAAAAAAATGGCATCTTATACCTCCTTTTTTGTCCCCCATCTTTGTGCACTTACCCATGAAGCATATAGTGTTATGTATTCATTTTTTGGATATTTTATGTTTAGTCCAGTATTATATGTATTGATTTCAAGGAAGTTAATACAAAGATTTAACTAGAAAAATTTCTTTTAATGTTGTCTTCTTCTATAGTGGTTTATGATTTCCTATTTTTTGAGAACAAAGAGCTCAAGATCATAGCTGAAAATTTTCTTTTGTATGTTCTGATATACTTTTATTTTAATTCAAGGAGTTAAGTAAATTCTTGGTATGACCTAATAGAATTATAGGGTATTACAGAGGATTGTGATAAGTATGAGGTTTTAAGTATAAACTAATTTTCATTTGCAAGGTAAATGATTGGCTCACCAACCATAGTGTGGACTTGTTCTAAATATGAGCAATAAATAAGGAACTGATAATGGAAATTTTTTCAAGTAGATATTATTTCTTGTCTCTCAATTCAAATTTTAAAAATCAATTCCAAAAGGTTAAATTCAAGTTGTAGACTAATATTTGAAAGCCCCTACTTATCTTGTGAGTGATTTGGTAGTGTTTTTAGCTTCTCACACTATCTCTTTATGCCATAAATAGGAGAAGATGTTAAGGGAATTTATCTTCTTTGTGAGGATTAGTAGAAAGGAAAGATTGAGTAAATAATCCTAATCCTAGGTGCACCCACCTAGATTATGTAGAGTTCAAAGTGTAGAAAGCCTAAGAGATTTGTTAATGTTATCTCTATTTGAGAAATAATGGATTTTCATTAGTATCAATCAATTATTCAGTTGGTAAAGGAGACAAACAAGAAAGTCAATCAAGAAGACAAAGCCTTTACACCAAGAAAAATAAAGGAAGAACTTCAAGTTAACTAAATATAGTTTTGACCAATCACACTTACTAAGTATCAGACATTTACCATGTACCAAGCTAGTGAACACTAAGCATTCATACACACCGAGCACTAGTAGTTTACCAAATAGTGAATGCAGTGTTTATCGAGTAAACTAGGAAATGACATAGTAATCAAGAATGGCACATACATCTATGAAAATGGCTTACATTGATAATAAAATGGTTTACCAAGATTGAGACAACATTTAATGTGGTAGTAATCATTAAATTTTATAATGATTCCTATGTAATTTTAGATCTAGGTTATTTTATTACACCGTTTATCTTAGGTTTTCTAAGATATTGTAAACCCTAATCAGGTCAATATTGTTTGATATAAATTTGTAAATATATCATTATGATTAAGGCTCATGAAGTAGTTGTTGGAAATTTGTCTATACTAAATTATATGACTTGATATAGTGTTGTCATTATGGAAAAAAAGTCATATAGAAATTTGGAGTTAGTGCACTTAGTGTAAAGATCAGAATTCAGATAAGTGTTGAAGACTAGACAGTGTATAGAGTTCCTGTAGCTTAGAGCATCAACGCATGTGTGTACAGATGAATTATGGTATGCACCCTGGAAGTTAAGTTTGTTAGACTATACTTATGCTTAGTCTATGAGTGCATAAGTAGATGTGAAAAGATGTGAAAGTTACAGTCAGTTGAAGTTGCACAACTAGTGTATGCCAACAGAGAACAAAGCATGGAGCTGACAGTTAGCATTTTGGTTTTTTATTATAATTTAATGTTGTAAAGGGCATGCACTCATTATATATAGGTTTCTAACATGTTTATATGTATAATTGTAAGCATGCTTAAGCCAATTCATTTTGAAGCATTATTTGTAATTAGTTATATGGTTGACCTAATTGTATAATTTGTATGAGTGCATAAATATAAGGTGCGCCCATTGTCTTTGGTATGGAAGTTGTAATAGAATTGTGAGAAGAAAAGCAGAGGTATGTGAAGTCATCATAATATGTATTAGAGCTTTTCTAGAGGTCAAAGCATCAGTGCACCAAAGGAACTGATCTGACAAGCAGTGTCACAGTGAAAAGTTCACTTGCAGATATAGTGTGTATCTGAATCAGAAGGTTGTAGCCTTCACCATTTGAGCAGTGAGCTCTAGGATAGTGAGTCCACTCCCCTAACAAGGATCATTGTAAAAGAATCCTAATAGGGTCTGACCCTGAACAAGGTCTACTATACTTAAAGCATTGTAAAGCTACTCCTAACAGGGTAAAGGATCTTCAACAAGGATCACAAAACACTAGTGCAGAATATTAGTGGGTATCAAGTCCCACTGAGGTTTCTACCTATTTGGGTTTCCCCATAACCATATTGGTGTCATGTGTTGATTTCATGTCTCATGGTTATGTAAATGTTTAATTCAATACTTAAGCATTTAAGTTCAGCATAAAGATTAAAGCTAAAAGTTAAAATATAGTGAACACTAATTCACCCCCCCGCTCTCAATGTTCCCATTCTTAACAATTGGTATCAAAGCTCTGGTCCTTAGCAAAGAAGTTTAACCACTTGAGGAGATCATGGACAAAGCAGATATGAAACATATAAAGAAAACTCTTGAAGCCTCTCTTGAAGACCTAGACAATTCAGAAAGAGAAATTGAAGAACTACAAGAAAAAGTCAGTGATGGTCAATTAGTTATCAAAAGACTAAGAAAGGATTTGAAAGGATGCTCTAATAGTGAACTTGAAGAAAAATTCAAGAAGTTGAGTGAAGAAAATGCATCCTTATTAAGTCATCTTGAAGAATTTGATGAAAACTTGATGAATAATCAAGATGTCTACAATGAACAAGTCAAGGAGAACCTTCAATTCAATGAAGAACTAAGGGAAGCTAACTTAGAAATCTTGGAGATAAAGAATATCAATGAGAGCTTGGAATATGAATTGAAAAAGACAAAGGATAATATTGACAAATTACACACCAGTGCTGATTTGGTAGAATCTCAGTTGTATGCAAGAAGAATCAAAGGAGACACTAGCTGCATTGGATACAATGAAGCACAAAATTAGATTGAAAATATGCGAGCAAGAAAGGATTCACAAAAAAACTCTACTGATGATGAGAAGACTGAAGATCAAACTAAAGACAATGGTGGTCCTCCTAAGAATGAGTGCAAGCAAGTAGAATGCACTTGTTTTTCATGTAACAAACATGTACACATTGCAAGAAATTGTATAGATGTAAGACCTTTTAATGGCTACTATTATTCATGCAATAGATTTGGTCATAGAGCTATGAATTGCAAGACTAGTAAGAAGAACAAGACTGGACAAGATCAAAGAAATCAGAATTAGACAAATGTTAGAAGTTCTTAGAATGTTACATGTTAGATATGTAACTATAATGGTCACTCAACCAGAACATGCAGAATGGTGACTCATGTCAACGCACTAAGGAATAATAGACCTCCAATCATTTTTCACTCTTATAACAAGGTTGAACATATCTCAAGGTTCTGTAGATCAAGGACGCAAGGTCAAGAAATCCCTAAAAAGATCAAAGAACTAGTTTTGGATCCTGAAGTAAAAGTCAAGTTTGTGAAAGCCTCAGAGGATGTGAGCTTGATTTGGTTAGAAGGAAAGAAGGATAATGTTGATGAGAATGTTTTGGATGCATCACTAGTGGATGCACCCTCTACATTTGCATGAATGGCCCTCAAGGTCATAGGGGGAGCCAATTTAGCTCTAGACCCCTGCATGGCTGGTATACTCATCCTCAGAGTATGCCCCTTTGGACGTAAGCTTTTGGAGTGTATAGGAACCTTTGTGCAAGAGCACACATGCTAATTGTTATTGGAGCTCAAATTTGAAATTTTGAAGTAACAACCTAGTTTATGCGACATGCATTAATGGCAAATTTTTCACTTTAAAGTACGTAGAAGTCATTTGATTCCTCATTGCATTGAAATTTAGAGTGATAGGAGAGCAAAAAGACCCTTGGAAATTGTTGTGAAGTCTTTTAGATTGAATCTATCAGAGATTTGGTGTATTTATCAATGCATTTGATCAGTTGCAGTAACCTTAGCTCGTTGCACCGATTCGGAAGCCGTAAGATCATCTCTAAGTTCAGTTGGAAAGTGATTAACAAGTAAGTCATGGCCACTCCCATAGTTTTTGATTTTTCTAAAAATAAGAGATATATATTCAAGAGGCATCCATTTAAATGCACCCTAGATGATTTAGATGGAGCTTTCTCCCACATGCCTATGGGCGTCATGCATGTGGAAGACATAAGGGATTACATCTACTATAAGAAAGAACCTGTTGGACTAGATAGGTTAAGGGTGCACATGGACACCATGTTGAAACCTAACAAAACATTCATGGATGAATACACCAAATGGAATTATCACCCTATTGTTGAGTATGCTATGACATATGAATTCTATGAGACATAATGGTTAAAGATCTTATTGAAAAGAATCCATGATGATCTATTTTGGATTGGATATGTTCCAGTAAAAATCACAAGTGATATGATACATGAGATGATGGGCCTTTCTAGGATAGGTGTTATCCTTCTAGTAGGCAAGGATGTCAAGAAAATGGTAGAACAAGTATGTAAGTCAAGAAGTGATAGGTGCAGTATGACCATCAAGCCCATTGAGAAAGAAGACATCAAATTGATGTCAATGATACTAGATTATAGATTTCATCACACCAATAGGGTAAATAGTGTATCTGCGGGCACTATTCTAGCAGCCATCAGAGTAGCAAAGGAAGATGGGGAATTCAACTTGTGTGATATCTTATGCACATAGTTGATTAACAACATCAAATCCATCAAGCATGACAAAACAAAGATATTTAGGTTTGGGTCCCTAATCATCTATATGTACCTTCATATAGTTGGAAGAGTTTCAAATTTTTATTTAGACAAGTCCATTCCAACAATTCCTCAGATATCCAACAAAGCATCCATAGAAAGCACACTAAGAGATTACATTACTTTGGAATTGAAGACCTTTAGGGTCACGATGTAGATGAGGTATAGGATTCTAGAAAGCATTGTAGAGAAATATAAGGATACAATATGCTTTATGGTGGAGACTAATACTAAATGTATGGAAGCTATTGAGCCTAGAACTAAGTGGATTCATCCGCTTGGCTATGAGGTAGAAGAACTGTGTGTGATTGATTTACACCTTCATGAAATAACAAGATTTAAAGAGAATTTACAATATTCAAAGCAAACTAATATAAATAATGCACAAATTAATCTAAATATCTCATGGTTCTCTAAATTGAAGTAGTAAGTGAGGCTCTCAGCTGCAAATCCTCACTAGTGACACTCTAATTATGAGAATTGAACTAAGAATGATATGCAAACTAGATCTAATTATCAAATTCTATCATGAAATAACAAGATTTAAAGAGAATTTACACTATTCAAAGCAAACTAATCTAAATATCTCATGGATCTCTAAAATAAAGTGGTAAATGAGGCTCTCAGCTATGATCCTCACTAGTGACACTCTAAAGATGAGAATTAAGCTATATGATATGCAAACTAGATCTAATTATCAAATTCTAGCTCTATTTGATAAGAAATCTACAAAATGATCAACAATTGAAGCTAATTATCAATGAAAATTGCTAAGTGAGTGATGTGGATGCAAATTGCAAGAGCTTTGATACAATTCAAAGATATGGAGTGGATGATTAATGCCTCAAAATGCCTTCTATTTATAAGATTTTCCCAAGGGTAGGGGGTAGAGTGAGATAACCATGGTTATACTTGGGTAAGGTCAATTGGCTTTGCTTTGTCCCTAAATGGGGGGACAAACATTTAAATGGTTTCAGAAGGCTAGACCATTTCAACAAAAGTGAGTGATTTGTGTCCATTTTGTCTCCTTTTTGCTTTGTTGAGGGAAATTCATATTTATTAATTAATTAAAGTAATTAAATTTAGCCATGAAGGGTAAGATGTTCATTTTGATTTTTGCTTTCAACAACTATGTCATTAATTGAATTTAATCAATTTCTTAGTGTTTTTCCCCTTTTCAAGCTTTATTTAATCATTTAATCATTTAATTGAATTTTCCTTTGATTTGAATTGTCTTTGTTCCATTTATTGATTTTTCATGCTATTTTGATGATTTGATTGCACCTTTTTGATTGATTTAAGCCTTTGCCAATTTTCTGTGTCTACAAATGCCCCTCTTTGAGTCGATGTGTGAAGAACACCAATTCAAAGATTCCCTTAGTATGATGATCTGATTCAGGTCCTAGTTTTGATATGCCTCTGATCATTCTGATTGATGTACTTCCTGATGATGATGATGTACCTCTGATGATGATGCTGATATGATTCTGATGCCTCTGATATGATACTGATATGATATGCTCCACTGATAAATGTTTTTGATGTGATGCCAATTTGATACTCTGATGCCCCCTCAGAAATAAAACATATTGATTCCTTGATTTGAAAGATTTTAATTGATTGGTCCAATATGTTTTCATTTCTAAAAAATATTGATGATATGCCATGACTCACAATTTTCACATCCAAGATAGATAGGTCTATTGTAGTTAAGCGAAATGAGTGATTAGGATAACAGGATAATGGTACCAATGAATGTGATTTGTCAATCTCATAGGATAGTTCTGATAGGTATAAATCAATCAGTGTGAAAACCGATATGATTTGATACTGCTGCTTCATTCTCAGGACACAGAGACACAAACGATGGTACTGGGTGTGATTGCTTGATACTTTGATAGGATTGATTGACATAAGATGACTCACTGATATAAAATACTAATATGATTCCCTTGATTTGTGAAACAAGCACATTTTCATAAATGATATATATACGGACCTTAGCTTCTTGGATATTTGGATTTAAGTCATGGTTTGACCCAGCTAGAGTACATGTTATTGAGATGATTGATTATGGAGCTCTTTCAGTTTGTTGATATTGTATCATGATATTTCAGTTATTGATTAGGACTTGGATGTATCACTTTGATGACACTGTATCTTTGATTAGACAAATTTCATGGATCTTTGATATTATGGACACTTATTTGATTTATGGACTTTCCTTGATTCTTGATTGAATGACCCATTTTATGATTGATCAAGATTTCAATTGAATGAACCCCCTTTTCCCTTGGAAAAATACTACAAACAAATGCACATGCAATTAATCTAACATGATAATGCAATTAACCTTCCATGATAATGCAATGCAATGCAGCTAAGTGTCACTAGCTTTTAGCAAATAAATACCTTGAGGATAAATTTTCATCATTGAGCACTTTGGGACCGAAAAGCAAGTACAATCACCACTGCCCACTGACATGATGATATGAATACCACTTTTTATCACATTTGGTAACCTCCTTTTTGAACTAGTACAACCCACACTAGTCGAATAAACCAACTATGAGAGTATGAATACCAATTTCAATGAATTCAATGTTGCATAAACAAACAAAGGTCAACCTTCCACCCTATATGAAAGTCCTTGATGGTTCTTTGATGACCATGTCGTTAGACAAATTCACATAAGTTGTTGGATATCCCTCAAGATAGTCACTCAAAGGCAAGAAAAATATCATGTCTCCATCATTGCCAATCTAGTCGAAACCTCATCGATTAGCTAAAAAGATGTGATAAAAATCAATGTAAGTAAAGACCATCAAAAGAAAGCTTCAAGTTTTTTGCAATGTTTCATGATTTTCAAAAAGTATTTCCAAGCATTCTGATCTTTTTAAAGTGTTTTGTCAATTTTTAATCCCGAATAATAAAGTCAATGAAGGCTCATGGATCAAGTTGTGGTAATTGAATTCTTGGTTAGTGAACAATGATATCCATCAAAGGTTCACAAAAATCTTCTTCTCTCTTCTGAAACTCTGATAATTCCCTCTCTGATGTGACTAAATATTGTACTATTGAATCCTTTTTGGGTTTAATGCCTTGCTTCATGTGAATTCATGCATGTTGTTGAAATCCACTGATTAAGATCAAATGCCCCAGTTGGATAGAAAAAATGTTGGACTTGGAAAAACTTCCAAAATATTACCGAAGCTCAGTTTATGCAAGATGCAGCTCAAAAGCACTTCATGTTGTCCTTTTTACCAGCTCTCAAACAAGATCACATTGGTTTTCCCCCAATGTCTAGCAAGATATAGGACATGAAAGATGGATTTGCAAGCTGATGGATTAGAGATGGAAAGGCTATGATGGAAGAAGTATGCGAATGTGACCCATAGGACTATCTCCTCAAGAGTACCCAAGCTAAGGAAAAAATGATATAGCAATGTGAAGCATGTTTTTGGATAAGCCATGGAAGTCAATTGTGCAGGGCTAGATAGTGTATAGGATAATGATCTGCTACCATGAAAAGGAGTGATCCAAAAGAGTGGACATGTCAAGAAGTTCTTTGATAACAATTTTTTTTTTTAAAGTTCATCTTGATCAAGACCAAGGGTCAATTTGGGTAAGATGTGTATAAGATAACACAATCAGGATAAAGGAGTGATGGAGGCTATGAAGGGATGTTTTGGGATTATGAAAAATCTATTAAGGAATGATGAAGGTGAATTTGGGATAAGCAAGATCATGATAGGGTAACATGGATGCAACAAGTACATAAGCTAATGGAAAGGATAACGGGTGTTAAGATACTCAATGCTCATGGATGTGTTCAACCTTGTCAAGATGAAGGTGATAGAGGAAATATGGATGAAATTGAGGTAAATGATAGGAAGATGGAAGATAGAATGGATGAAACTTACCCCCAAGTGTAGAGTGCAAGAAGGAAGAATTACGCATGATGCCTGTTTGCCAGGTTTTCATCATGGTATTTGTCTAAGGTGCCACAAGAAGTGGTTTTCACCCTAGATTTATTTCTTTTTATTTTTGCTACCAAGGTGCCTATTGCTAGATTTTCACCAAGGCACTTTTTCTCTTTTTTCATTTTTTTCATTTTTTTCTTTTTTTCTTTGTTTTTTTTTTTTTTTTGTATTTTTCAATATTTTCCCAACATTAGAATCTTTGGACAATGCTCCTCTGAAAGATATGCTATAATAAACCATGGGTATGACTAGGATGCTCAAAGATATTGATAAGAGGGATGGAAGTATGGAAAGTATGCATTGGAAAATGAATGTGAGGATAAGAAGAAGGTATGTTGAAGATGGAAATGTTGGCAAGATCAACTTTGACACACACTTTGAAGAGTGGTGGAATGATGGAGGAACAATAGATGATGGAGGTAAGGATCTTTTTGAGGTAGTGGATTTTGGGATGTAAGAAGATGAAGGATGTTTGGAAGGAGATGGAATGGAAGCCTTTGGAAGCTTGAATGTCAATTTTGATTCTTCTTTTGTGTGCAAGTCTTTCAACAATGACTTGGGAATCCACATATTCTTTGATTTTTCTTTCTTTTGGAATGCTTTTGAATGCATTTCTTCAATGAGGGATTTAGGAACCCACATTTTATTTTTTTCTTTTTGCTTGATGGACCTTTGTGGCCTTTTGGATATTTCATTTTTCTTTTCATTCACATGTTGATTAGATGGGACATTGTGATTTTTATGCACATATGGATTCTTGGATTTATGATTTTTATGTTGCACATCAAAATTGCTTCCAAAAGACTTAGGAATTGTGGATGAATAGGAATAATATGGATGGTTCATATGGATTGGTGTTTGGACATTCTTCAAGTATGTGTGTCTTTGTTGATCTTGATACATGGTAGGGTAAGTGAATGGATAGCTAGGGATGATAGGAATGGTTGATGGGGGAATATATGGACCTAGTATGGATGGAAGGAATGAAGACTTTTGTTTTGGGACATAGGAACCCAAAATGGATTTGGAGGATAGTGGAGGTATGTGGTTGTATTTGAATGGAGGGATATAAGGTGTGAAAGGGATATTAATATCTTTGGAAGGAGCTCCATCGTCAAAATTCTCATCTTTAAGATTTATCTTTATACTAATAGGTTCATGAGTAGCTTTGATAGGAACAGATTTGATAGGATCAACTGCAGCTTGAAGGGATTTATTATCTTGCAAGGGATTTGGAAGAATGATGTTTTCTTGAGGTGAACATGGAGGAATATGACAAGGAAATGATGGGATGCTTTGATCTTGACAAGGATCTTTGAATTGTGTAGTGAAGGTATTTTGCTCTTGATTTTCAATATGCTCATTGGAAGTTATGGAAGGGATATCTTGATCCTACTTGGGAAATGGAGAAGATATGGAACTTGGAAGGGTACTTTGTTCTTGGAACGGAAGGATATCATCTTGAAAGACATGAAAGGATGCAAGGGGATCATCACAAGGTTCAAGGGATATGGGACCTTCATCAAATATGGGAGGGGTTTGTATATAATCTTGATCTTGATCTTTATCAATATTTATCTCTTTTCTTTTTAGATTATCCTCTTGACATGAAGCCACTTCTAAGGACAAGGTAGATGTTTGGATATGTGTGGGGGATGTTTGGAAGAATGGTGTAGGATCCTCTTGAATAGGTATAATAGGCATTGAGGCACATGAAGCTTTGGGTTCTAAGATCTTTGAAGCATGGAAACAATCTGCAGCAAGATGTGAGTTAGCTTGGGTTTCTTTTAGAGGTAGCCCTTGAGGGTAGACATAGTTAATGGGAAAAGTGTCATCCTTAGGCTCATTCTTTGATGGAGGAATTTTGGATAATTGTGGAGCTTTGGGAGATGAAGAAAAGATGAAAAGAATGATAGCTATGGGAGGGTCTTTGCTAGATAGAGGTTTGGGAGATGGATGAAGGATGAAAGGTGTACAAGTCATCCAGGGAGAAACCTTGTTAGGAGATGGACAAAGGATGAATGGATTACTCTTGCTATATGGAGGTTTTTGAATTAGATCTTGCTTGAGAGTGGTATTTTTCACTACATACTCTTTATTATCTTGATCACACATAAGTTGATTATGCAATTTCCTTTGATCCAAGATAAGTTTATCACTCTTAAATGCTTCCTTTTGTGAGGAGGATGAAGATATGGATGACCCATCATCATAGAGGAAAGGACAAATTGATCTTAATGATGGCTCTTTAGATAAAGTATCTATTTTCTTTTCTTCATCCTTTCTTAAAGTTGATGTGTCATAATTATGTGGAAGCTTAGCTCCTGATTGAGCTAAACTTAGGAAATATGCTTCTTTATCCCAATCCAAAATTCATTCCATTATTTCTATAAACACAAGATCTTGGATTGCTTCTAAAACTTCTTCTTCAAACACCTCATCATTTTGATTCCAATGGACATTCTGATATGAGGACAATTAAGATATGGATGGCCTATCATTATAAAGAAAAGGACACATTGATCTTAATGATCACCTTTTAGATAAAGTATCTTTTTGCTTTTCTTCATCCTTTCTTAAATTTGATGTGTCATAATTATGTGGAAGCTTAGCTCCTGATTGAGCTAAAGTTAGGAAATATGCTTCTTTATCCCAATCCAAAATTCATTCCATTATTTCTATAAACACAAGATCTTGGATTGCTTCTGAAACTTCTTCTTCAGACACCTCATCATTTTGATTCCAATGGACATTCTGATATGAGGACAATGAAGATATGGATGGCCTATCATTATAAAGAAAAGGACACATTGATCTTAATGATCACCTTTTAGATAAAGTATCTTTTTATTTTCTTCATCCTTTCTTAAAGTTGATGTGTCATAATTATGTGGAAGCTTAGCTCCTGATTGAGCTAAAGTTAGGAAATATGCTTCTTTATCCCAGTCCAAAATTCATTCCATTATTTCTATAAACACGAGATCTTGGGATTCTCTCACAACATCATCTTTAGACACCTCATCACTTTGAAAAGAATAGCTTGATATTAATAATGGCATTTTAGATGATGTATCTCTTTGGTTTTCCTCATTCTTTCTCAAGGTTGATGTGTCATAATTATAAGGAAGTTTAGCTCCCGCTTGAGCTAAAGCTAGAAAATATGTGTCTTTATCCCACTTCAAAAGTAATTCCATTATTTCCAGAAACTTGGGACTTTGGGATGCTTCAACAACATCATCTTCAGACACCTCATCACTTTGATTCCTATAGAGATCTTGATCTTGACTTTGATAATTATGCTCCATAATAGGATTGATTTGTTTCTCAAATAGGCTCCTCATTATGGATCAATCCTTCCTTCTTTAATTTCAATCTGATTGGGTTGGTTTGGAACATGTCACAAGTCTTGATCAATTTTTAAGATTTAAAAATTTAATTGTATTTTGATCAAGTACTTTGGAACTTCTTGTTTGAAAAGTTGAAGACAATCTCAACACACACATCAATAGTTCACCATATCCCTAGATCACTCTAATGTGTATATTCTCAAATGTTTCCACAGGTTTGATCACAAGAAAGACTTCCAAGCAAGCTACCTAGCACAAATTTGGCTTTTAAATGGCTCTATTAGGTAGTTTTTGCTATTTTTACCATTTTGTAGTAAGTTTTCCGTTCAAAATAGATCTTAGTCTTTCATCCCCCAAGTATGTTAAGGGGCTTCCCACATGCACCGAAGCACGATTTTGCACAATCTGTTAAGACTACTAGAGGAAGTTCAAAAGAGCTAAAATCCTTTTGTCGTGCACCCCATTAAGGATACACGCATTTCTTTTTATAGTGGGTCAGATTCTTGCAGAAAAAGCAAGTGTATCCCACTTTGGGCTGTCCCTCTCACCGGCCCTTTTAAGGCAATCTCAGGAGGCGAGCCCACTAAGTTTTAAACATGTTCATTTGAAAGCATGAAAAGTAGATTTGGTAGAGAAAGTTTGGGAATTTGATTCACTCAAAGAGTGAAGAGCATATCCCTATTACTTTTCCCTTATCCCAAACACTCACAATCAATTTGGTTCTTTTTCAACCCCATGACAAAGGGGTTCTTAGAATTGAAATGTTTGTTCTTTTCTCTTAATGATTAAACTATGTTTTGAACTTTGAAATGCCACAAGCTAAGGGAATGTGCAAGATTGATGAGAAAAATACCTCAAACGATGCTAGCAAAGGCTAGGTGCATTTTTAAGTAGTAGATTTTTTCATTTTCTCTCCAAATCCTTCCCTTACCTTAGCAAAACGTTCCCTCCACCAACAAGTTAGTCAACACAAATTCATACAAAGTGAGGGGAAACCAAAATCAAAAATCTCCTCAAGAGTACCCAAGCTAAGGAAAAAATGATATAGCAATGTGAAGCATGTTTTTGGATAAGCCATGGAAGTCAATTGTGCAGGGCTAGATAGTGTATAGGATAATGATCTGCTACCATGAAAAGGAGTGATCCAAAAGAGTGGACATGTCAAGAAGTTCTTTGATAACAATTTTTTTTTTTAAAGTTCATCTTGATCAAGACCAAGGGTCAATTTGGGTAAGATGTGTATAAGATAACACAATCAGGATAAAGGAGTGATGGAGGCTATGAAGGGATGTTTTGGGATTATGAAAAATCTATTAAGGAATGATGAAGGTGAATTTGGGATAAGCAAGATCATGATAGGGTAACATGGATGCAACAAGTACATAAGCTAATGGAAAGGATAACGGGTGTTAAGATACTCAATGCTCATGGATGTGTTCAACCTTGTCAAGATGAAGGTGATAGAGGAAATATGGATGAAATTGAGGTAAATGATAGGAAGATGGAAGATAGAATGGATGAAACTTACCCCCAAGTGTAGAGTGCAAGAAGGAAGAATTACGCATGATGCCTGTTTGCCAGGTTTTCATCATGGTATTTGTCTAAGGTGCCACAAGAAGTGGTTTTCACCCTAGATTTATTTCTTTTTATTTTTGCTACCAAGGTGCCTATTGCTAGATTTTCACCAAGGCACTTTTTCTCTTTTTTCATTTTTTTCATTTTTTTCTTTTTTTCTTTGTTTTTTTTTTTTTTTTGTATTTTTCAATATTTTCCCAACATTAGAATCTTTGGACAATGCTCCTCTGAAAGATATGCTATAATAAACCATGGGTATGACTAGGATGCTCAAAGATATTGATAAGAGGGATGGAAGTATGGAAAGTATGCATTGGAAAATGAATGTGAGGATAAGAAGAAGGTATGTTGAAGATGGAAATGTTGGCAAGATCAACTTTGACACACACTTTGAAGAGTGGTGGAATGATGGAGGAACAATAGATGATGGAGGTAAGGATCTTTTTGAGGTAGTGGATTTTGGGATGTAAGAAGATGAAGGATGTTTGGAAGGAGATGGAATGGAAGCCTTTGGAAGCTTGAATGTCAATTTTGATTCTTCTTTTGTGTGCAAGTCTTTCAACAATGACTTGGGAATCCACATATTCTTTGATTTTTCTTTCTTTTGGAATGCTTTTGAATGCATTTCTTCAATGAGGGATTTAGGAACCCACATTTTATTTTTTTCTTTTTGCTTGATGGACCTTTGTGGCCTTTTGGATATTTCATTTTTCTTTTCATTCACATGTTGATTAGATGGGACATTGTGATTTTTATGCACATATGGATTCTTGGATTTATGATTTTTATGTTGCACATCAAAATTGCTTCCAAAAGACTTAGGAATTGTGGATGAATAGGAATAATATGGATGGTTCATATGGATTGGTGTTTGGACATTCTTCAAGTATGTGTGTCTTTGTTGATCTTGATACATGGTAGGGTAAGTGAATGGATAGCTAGGGATGATAGGAATGGTTGATGGGGGAATATATGGACCTAGTATGGATGGAAGGAATGAAGACTTTTGTTTTGGGACATAGGAACCCAAAATGGATTTGGAGGATAGTGGAGGTATGTGGTTGTATTTGAATGGAGGGATATAAGGTGTGAAAGGGATATTAATATCTTTGGAAGGAGCTCCATCGTCAAAATTCTCATCTTTAAGATTTATCTTTATACTAATAGGTTCATGAGTAGCTTTGATAGGAACAGATTTGATAGGATCAACTGCAGCTTGAAGGGATTTATTATCTTGCAAGGGATTTGGAAGAATGATGTTTTCTTGAGGTGAACATGGAGGAATATGACAAGGAAATGATGGGATGCTTTGATCTTGACAAGGATCTTTGAATTGTGTAGTGAAGGTATTTTGCTCTTGATTTTCAATATGCTCATTGGAAGTTATGGAAGGGATATCTTGATCCTACTTGGGAAATGGAGAAGATATGGAACTTGGAAGGGTACTTTGTTCTTGGAACGGAAGGATATCATCTTGAAAGACATGAAAGGATGCAAGGGGATCATCACAAGGTTCAAGGGATATGGGACCTTCATCAAATATGGGAGGGGTTTGTATATAATCTTGATCTTGATCTTTATCAATATTTATCTCTTTTCTTTTTAGATTATCCTCTTGACATGAAGCCACTTCTAAGGACAAGGTAGATGTTTGGATATGTGTGGGGGATGTTTGGAAGAATGGTGTAGGATCCTCTTGAATAGGTATAATAGGCATTGAGGCACATGAAGCTTTGGGTTCTAAGATCTTTGAAGCATGGAAACAATCTGCAGCAAGATGTGAGTTAGCTTGGGTTTCTTTTAGAGGTAGCCCTTGAGGGTAGACATAGTTAATGGGAAAAGTGTCATCCTTAGGCTCATTCTTTGATGGAGGAATTTTGGATAATTGTGGAGCTTTGGGAGATGAAGAAAAGATGAAAAGAATGATAGCTATGGGAGGGTCTTTGCTAGATAGAGGTTCGGGAGATGGATGAAGGATGAAAGGTGTACAAGTCATCCAGGGAGAAACCTTGTTAGGAGATGGACAAAGGATGAATGGATTACTCTTGCTATATGGAGGTTTTTGAATTAGATCTTGCTTGAGAGTGGTATTTTTCACTACATACTCTTTATTATCTTGATCACACATAAGTTGATTATGCAATTTCCTTTGATCCAAGATAAGTTTATCACTCTTAAATGCTTCCTTTTGTGAGGAGGATGAAGATATGGATGACCCATCATCATAGAGGAAAGGAAAAATTGATCTTAATGATGGCTCTTTAGATAAAGTATCTATTTTCTTTTCTTCATCCTTTCTTAAAGTTGATGTGTCATAATTATGTGGAAGCTTAGCTCCTGATTGAGCTAAACTTAGGAAATATGCTTCTTTATCCCAATCCAAAATTCATTCCATTATTTCTATAAACACAAGATCTTGGATTGCTTCTAAAACTTCTTCTTCAAACACCTCATCATTTTGATTCCAATGGACATTCTGATATGAGGACAATTAAGATATGGATGGCCTATCATTATAAAGAAAAGGACACATTGATCTTAATGATCACCTTTTAGATAAAGTATCTTTTTGCTTTTCTTCATCCTTTCTTAAATTTGATGTGTCATAATTATGTGGAAGCTTAGCTCCTGATTGAGCTAAAGTTAGGAAATATGCTTCTTTATCCCAATCCAAAATTCATTCCATTATTTCTATAAACACAAGATCTTGGATTGCTTCTGAAACTTCTTCTTCAGACACCTCATCATTTTGATTCCAATGGACATTCTGATATGAGGACAATGAAGATATGGATGGCCTATCATTATAAAGAAAAGGACACATTGATCTTAATGATCACCTTTTAGATAAAGTATCTTTTTATTTTCTTCATCCTTTCTTAAAGTTGATGTGTCATAATTATGTGGAAGCTTAGCTCCTGATTGAGCTAAAGTTAGGAAATATGCTTCTTTATCCCAGTCCAAAATTCATTCCATTATTTCTATAAACACGAGATCTTGGGATTCTCTCACAACATCATCTTTAGACACCTCATCACTTTGAAAAGAATAGCTTGATATTAATAATGGCATTTTAGATGATGTATCTCTTTGGTTTTCCTCATTCTTTCTCAAGGTTGATGTGTCATAATTATAAGGAAGTTTAGCTCCCGCTTGAGCTAAAGCTAGAAAATATGTGTCTTTATCCCACTTCAAAAGTAATTCCATTATTTCCAGAAACTTGGGACTTTGGGATGCTTCAACAACATCATCTTCAGACACCTCATCACTTTGATTCCTATAGAGATCTTGATCTTGACTTTGATAATTATGCTCCATAATAGGATTGATTTGTTTCTCAAATAGGCTCCTCATTATGGATCAATCCTTCCTTCTTTAATTTCAATCTGATTGGGTTGGTTTGGAACATGTCACAAGTCTTGATCAATTTTTAAGATTTAAAAATTTAATTGTATTTTGATCAAGTACTTTGGAACTTCTTGTTTGAAAAGTTGAAGACAATCTCAACACACACATCAATAGTTCACCATATCCCTAGATCACTCTAATGTGTATATTCTCAAATGTTTCCACAGGTTTGATCACAAGAAAGACTTCCAAGCAAGCTACCTAGCACAAATTTGGCTTTTAAATGGCTCTATTAGGTAGTTTTTGCTATTTTTACCATTTTGTAGTAAGTTTTCCGTTCAAAATAGATCTTAGTCTTTCATCCCCCAAGTATGTTAAGGGGCTTCCCACATGCACCGAAGCACGATTTTGCACAATCTGTTAAGACTACTAGAGGAAGTTCAAAAGAGCTAAAATCCTTTTGTCGTGCACCCCATTAAGGATACACGCATTTCTTTTTATAGTGGGTCAGATTCTTGCAGAAAAAGCAAGTGTATCCCACTTTGGGCTGTCCCTCTCACCGGCCCTTTTAAGGCAATCTCAGGAGGCGAGCCCACTAAGTTTTAAACATGTTCATTTGAAAGCATGAAAAGTAGATTTGGTAGAGAAAGTTTGGGAATTTGATTCACTCAAAGAGTGAAGAGCATATCCCTATTACTTTTCCCTTATCCCAAACACTCACAATCAATTTGGTTCTTTTTCAACCCCATGACAAAGGGGTTCTTAGAATTGAAATGTTTGTTCTTTTCTCTTAATGATTAAACTATGTTTTGAACTTTGAAATGCCACAAGCTAAGGGAATGTGCAAGATTGATGAGAAAAATACCTCAAACGATGCTAGCAAAGGCTAGGTGCATTTTTAAGTAGTAGATTTTTTCATTTTCTCTCCAAATCCTTCCCTTACCTTAGCAAAACGTTCCCTCCACCAACAAGTTAGTCAACACAAATTCATACAAAGTGAGGGGAAACCAAAATCAAAAATCTCCTCAAGAGTACCCAAGCTAAGGAAAAAATGATATAGCAATGTGAAGCATGTTTTTGGATAAGCCATGGAAGTCAATTGTGCAGGGCTAGATAGTGTATAGGATAATGATCTGCTACCATGAAAAGGAGTGATCCAAAAGAGTGGACATGTCAAGAAGTTCTTTGATAACAATTTTTTTTTTTAAAGTTCATCTTGATCAAGACCAAGGGTCAATTTGGGTAAGATGTGTATAAGATAACACAATCAGGATAAAGGAGTGATGGAGGCTATGAAGGGATGTTTTGGGATTATGAAAAATCTATTAAGGAATGATGAAGGTGAATTTGGGATAAGCAAGATCATGATAGGGTAACATGGATGCAACAAGTACATAAGCTAATGGAAAGGATAACGGGTGTTAAGATACTCAATGCTCATGGATGTGTTCAACCTTGTCAAGATGAAGGTGATAGAGGAAATATGGATGAAATTGAGGTAAATGATAGGAAGATGGAAGATAGAATGGATGAAACTTACCCCCAAGTGTAGAGTGCAAGAAGGAAGAATTACGCATGATGCCTGTTTGCCAGGTTTTCATCATGGTATTTGTCTAAGGTGCCACAAGAAGTGGTTTTCACCCTAGATTTATTTCTTTTTATTTTTGCTACCAAGGTGCCTATTGCTAGATTTTCACCAAGGCACTTTTTCTCTTTTTTCATTTTTTTCATTTTTTTCTTTTTTTCTTTGTTTTTTTTTTTTTTTTGTATTTTTCAATATTTTCCCAACATTAGAATCTTTGGACAATGCTCCTCTGAAAGATATGCTATAATAAACCATGGGTATGACTAGGATGCTCAAAGATATTGATAAGAGGGATGGAAGTATGGAAAGTATGCATTGGAAAATGAATGTGAGGATAAGAAGAAGGTATGTTGAAGATGGAAATGTTGGCAAGATCAACTTTGACACACACTTTGAAGAGTGGTGGAATGATGGAGGAACAATAGATGATGGAGGTAAGGATCTTTTTGAGGTAGTGGATTTTGGGATGTAAGAAGATGAAGGATGTTTGGAAGGAGATGGAATGGAAGCCTTTGGAAGCTTGAATGTCAATTTTGATTCTTCTTTTGTGTGCAAGTCTTTCAACAATGACTTGGGAATCCACATATTCTTTGATTTTTCTTTCTTTTGGAATGCTTTTGAATGCATTTCTTCAATGAGGGATTTAGGAACCCACATTTTATTTTTTTCTTTTTGCTTGATGGACCTTTGTGGCCTTTTGGATATTTCATTTTTCTTTTCATTCACATGTTGATTAGATGGGACATTGTGATTTTTATGCACATATGGATTCTTGGATTTATGATTTTTATGTTGCACATCAAAATTGCTTCCAAAAGACTTAGGAATTGTGGATGAATAGGAATAATATGGATGGTTCATATGGATTGGTGTTTGGACATTCTTCAAGTATGTGTGTCTTTGTTGATCTTGATACATGGTAGGGTAAGTGAATGGATAGCTAGGGATGATAGGAATGGTTGATGGGGGAATATATGGACCTAGTATGGATGGAAGGAATGAAGACTTTTGTTTTGGGACATAGGAACCCAAAATGGATTTGGAGGATAGTGGAGGTATGTGGTTGTATTTGAATGGAGGGATATAAGGTGTGAAAGGGATATTAATATCTTTGGAAGGAGCTCCATCGTCAAAATTCTCATCTTTAAGATTTATCTTTATACTAATAGGTTCATGAGTAGCTTTGATAGGAACAGATTTGATAGGATCAACTGCAGCTTGAAGGGATTTATTATCTTGCAAGGGATTTGGAAGAATGATGTTTTCTTGAGGTGAACATGGAGGAATATGACAAGGAAATGATGGGATGCTTTGATCTTGACAAGGATCTTTGAATTGTGTAGTGAAGGTATTTTGCTCTTGATTTTCAATATGCTCATTGGAAGTTATGGAAGGGATATCTTGATCCTACTTGGGAAATGGAGAAGATATGGAACTTGGAAGGGTACTTTGTTCTTGGAACGGAAGGATATCATCTTGAAAGACATGAAAGGATGCAAGGGGATCATCACAAGGTTCAAGGGATATGGGACCTTCATCAAATATGGGAGGGGTTTGTATATAATCTTGATCTTGATCTTTATCAATATTTATCTCTTTTCTTTTTAGATTATCCTCTTGACATGAAGCCACTTCTAAGGACAAGGTAGATGTTTGGATATGTGTGGGGGATGTTTGGAAGAATGGTGTAGGATCCTCTTGAATAGGTATAATAGGCATTGAGGCACATGAAGCTTTGGGTTCTAAGATCTTTGAAGCATGGAAACAATCTGCAGCAAGATGTGAGTTAGCTTGGGTTTCTTTTAGAGGTAGCCCTTGAGGGTAGACATAGTTAATGGGAAAAGTGTCATCCTTAGGCTCATTCTTTGATGGAGGAATTTTGGATAATTGTGGAGCTTTGGGAGATGAAGAAAAGATGAAAAGAATGATAGCTATGGGAGGGTCTTTGCTAGATAGAGGTTCGGGAGATGGATGAAGGATGAAAGGTGTACAAGTCATCCAGGGAGAAACCTTGTTAGGAGATGGACAAAGGATGAATGGATTACTCTTGCTATATGGAGGTTTTTGAATTAGATCTTGCTTGAGAGTGGTATTTTTCACTACATACTCTTTATTATCTTGATCACACATAAGTTGATTATGCAATTTCCTTTGATCCAAGATAAGTTTATCACTCTTAAATGCTTCCTTTTGTGAGGAGGATGAAGATATGGATGACCCATCATCATAGAGGAAAGGAAAAATTGATCTTAATGATGGCTCTTTAGATAAAGTATCTATTTTCTTTTCTTCATCCTTTCTTAAAGTTGATGTGTCATAATTATGTGGAAGCTTAGCTCCTGATTGAGCTAAACTTAGGAAATATGCTTCTTTATCCCAATCCAAAATTCATTCCATTATTTCTATAAACACAAGATCTTGGATTGCTTCTAAAACTTCTTCTTCAAACACCTCATCATTTTGATTCCAATGGACATTCTGATATGAGGACAATTAAGATATGGATGGCCTATCATTATAAAGAAAAGGACACATTGATCTTAATGATCACCTTTTAGATAAAGTATCTTTTTGCTTTTCTTCATCCTTTCTTAAATTTGATGTGTCATAATTATGTGGAAGCTTAGCTCCTGATTGAGCTAAAGTTAGGAAATATGCTTCTTTATCCCAATCCAAAATTCATTCCATTATTTCTATAAACACAAGATCTTGGATTGCTTCTGAAACTTCTTCTTCAGACACCTCATCATTTTGATTCCAATGGACATTCTGATATGAGGACAATGAAGATATGGATGGCCTATCATTATAAAGAAAAGGACACATTGATCTTAATGATCACCTTTTAGATAAAGTATCTTTTTATTTTCTTCATCCTTTCTTAAAGTTGATGTGTCATAATTATGTGGAAGCTTAGCTCCTGATTGAGCTAAAGTTAGGAAATATGCTTCTTTATCCCAGTCCAAAATTCATTCCATTATTTCTATAAACACGAGATCTTGGGATTCTCTCACAACATCATCTTTAGACACCTCATCACTTTGAAAAGAATAGCTTGATATTAATAATGGCATTTTATATGATGTATCTCTTTGGTTTTCCTCATTCTTTCTCAAGGTTGATGTGTCATAATTATAAGGAAGTTTAGCTCCCGCTTGAGCTAAAGCTAGAAAATATGTGTCTTTATCCCACTTCAAAAGTAATTCCATTATTTCCAGAAACTTGGGACTTTGGGATGCTTCAACAACATCATCTTCAGACACCTCATCACTTTGATTCCTATAGAGATCTTGATCTTGACTTTGATAATTATGCTCCATAATAGGATTGATTTGTTTCTCAAATAGGCTCCTCATTATGGATCAATCCTTCCTTCTTTAATTTCAATCTGATTGGGTTGGTTTGGAACATGTCACAAGTCTTGATCAATTTTTAAGATTTAAAAATTTAATTGTATTTTGATCAAGTACTTTGGAACTTCTTGTTTGAAAAGTTGAAGACAATCTCAACACACACATCAATAGTTCACCATATCCCTAGATCACTCTAATGTGTATATTCTCAAATGTTTCCACAGGTTTGATCACAAGAAAGACTTCCAAGCAAGCTACCTAGCACAAATTTGGCTTTTAAATGGCTCTATTAGGTAGTTTTTGCTATTTTTACCATTTTGTAGTAAGTTTTCCGTTCAAAATAGATCTTAGTCTTTCATCCCCCAAGTATGTTAAGGGGCTTCCCACATGCACCGAAGCACGATTTTGCACAATCTGTTAAGACTACTAGAGGAAGTTCAAAAGAGCTAAAATCCTTTTGTCGTGCACCCCATTAAGGATACACGCATTTCTTTTTATAGTGGGTCAGATTCTTGCAGAAAAAGCAAGTGTATCCCACTTTGGGCTGTCCCTCTCACCGGCCCTTTTAAGGCAATCTCAGGAGGCGAGCCCACTAAGTTTTAAACATGTTCATTTGAAAGCATGAAAAGTAGATTTGGTAGAGAAAGTTTGGGAATTTGATTCACTCAAAGAGTGAAGAGCATATCCCTATTACTTTTCCCTTATCCCAAACACTCACAATCAATTTGGTTCTTTTTCAACCCCATGACAAAGGGGTTCTTAGAATTGAAATGTTTGTTCTTTTCTCTTAATGATTAAACTATGTTTTGAACTTTGAAATGCCACAAGCTAAGGGAATGTGCAAGCTTGATGAGAAAAATACCTCAAACGATGCTAGCAAAGGCTAGGTGCATTTTTAAGTAGTAGATTTTTTCATTTTCTCTCCAAATCCTTCCCTTACCTTAGCAAAACGTTCCCTCCACCAACAAGTTAGTCAACACAAATTCATACAAAGTGAGGGGAAACCAAAATCAAAAATCTTAAAATGATCAAATTGATTATGCTCTTGATTTATTTTGAACTCAAATATTTGCAAATTAAATCCAAAAGGTGCAAGGTATACTCTAATAGGACATCCTTAAAAAAAAATTTGAGCACTTTTCTGTGACAGAGCTTATACCTGAGACAGAAAAATGGACATAGAGTTAAAATTCAGTCATCATTTTAACAATTTGATAAAACATAGAAAATACAGCAACGCGACATTATCCAGACTATAGGCGAGATAAAATTTAACAAAGACGTGACTAC
The DNA here is from genome assembly GCA_027943335.1 of Chamaecyparis obtusa. Taxonomy (NCBI): domain Eukaryota; kingdom Viridiplantae; phylum Streptophyta; class Pinopsida; order Cupressales; family Cupressaceae; genus Chamaecyparis; species Chamaecyparis obtusa. The sequence continues at coordinate 1,496,222 of BSBK01001816.1, forward strand.
TTTAACTGTGAGCATCACCAAAGGGGGCTCAAGCAAGATTAAAATAACCAAGTGCGATATCAAATTTTAGCTAAGCGTGAAATCTTTACCAGACGTGACAATAGTAATTACTCTGATACAATATAAATGCTCAATCAAGCGACATTGTCTATGCTAAATGCAAGATCTAATTTAATAAAGACGTGATTACTTTAACCGCGAGCGTCACCATAAGGGGCTCAAGTGAGATTAAAATAATCAAGTGCGATATCAAATTATAACAAAGTGTGAAATCTTTATTATAAGCGACAAATTAATTCAGAAAGGAGACATTTCATTAATCAAAGGCAACATTTAAAATCATCAAAGCGAGAAATTAAATGAATAAGGAAGAATACTCCCTTTACACCAGGCGTAAAATGATTCCTTGGCTGTGGCTTTTAATTTTGTTGACGTGACATTTAAATGACCAAAGGCATCAACTACTTGTCTGTGACATGAGAGTTTAATTTTTGCAGGCATAATTTCTTTCGTGAGAAGCGTGATTCTGCAGGCTGAAAAGTGTAATCATTCAGACTCCAGGCGATATTTTAATTTCCGTGCATGACATCTCTTTACTTTAGGTGTGATTTCTTTACCGGCAGGCGTGATTTATTTTCTGTAACCTGCAAACAGTGAGCAAATTCATGCAATTCTAGCCTAAATTTTGCAAATAACATGGAAATTATGATGAATTTGAGGCCTAGAGCCCCACGGTGGGCACCATTTGTGTGTGAGTGATTTACACCTTCATGAAATAACAAGATTTAAAGAGAATTTACAATATTCAAAGCAAACTAATCTAAATAATGCACAAATTAATCTAAATATCTCATGGTTCTCTAAATTGAAGTAGTAAGTGAGGCTCTCAGCTGCAAATCCTCACTAGTGACACTCTAATTATGAGAATTGAACTAAGAATGATATGCAAACTAGATCTAATTATCAAATTCTAGCTCTATTTGATAAGAAATCTACAAAATGATCAACAATTGAAGCTAATTATCAATGAAAATTGCTAAGTGAGTGATGTGGATGCAAATTGCAAGAGCTTTGCTACAATTCAAAGATATGGAGTGGATGAATAATGCCTCAAAATGCCTTCTATTTATAAGATTTTCCCAAGGGTAGGGGGTAGAGTGAGATAACCATGGTTATACTTGGGTAAGGTCAATTGGCTTTGCTTTGTCCCTAAATTGGGGGACAAACATTTAAATGGTTTCAAAAGGCTGGACCATTTCAACAAAAGTGAGTGATTTGTGTCCATTTTGTCTCCTTTTTGCTTTGTTGAGGGAAATTCATATTTATTAATTAATTAAAGTAATTAAATTTAGCCATGAAGGGTAAGAGGTTCATTTTGATTTTTGCTTTCAACAACTATGTCATTAATTGAATTTAATCAATTTCATAGTGTTTTTCCCCTTTTCAAGCTTTATTTAATCATTTAATCATTTAATTGAATTTTTCTTTGATTTGAATTGTCTTTGTTCCATTTATCGATTTTTAGTGCTATTTTGATGATTTGTTGCACCTTTCTGATTGAATTAAGCCTTTGCCAATTTTCTGTGTCTATAAGAACAAGTCCTTAAAGCATATGCACATGTACTTTTGATAGCCGCTAAAGATCCTAATGAACCTATGACGAAAAGACCAGAGAAGTTGATACAAAATTTAATAGTGCTACAACTAAAAGAAAGGTTGCAAAGGTCAGTTTTGAGATCTTGAGAATTCATGGTGTGTCTCAAGAAGACCTTGATAAAGAAAGGGATGAAAATATTTGCCTAGAATTGAAAGGTGTAGTAGTAGAGGAAGAACAAGAAGATCCTAAGTTGAAGAAGACATAAACTAAATCAGATGACAGTCAAAAGGGTAAAGAAGATAATACTCCTTCTGCACCCATAGACACTATTGATCTTGCCACTCCTCTAGAGTATAAGCCTATATTCAAGAAGAAGAAAGAAGCTAGCACTAGTCATCCATTCTCAAAAGCACTAAGGAGCAAGGAAAACATTCAAGCACCTCCTAAGGAAAGATTTAGACCAAGCCTTAAAATTTTGAATGGAAGAATTGTTGATGAGGGCATAATTGATCAAGTAGAGAAGTATTATGACACATACAGTGAGATTGACAAATCAGAAATACATAGTATGATTGTCAAACATGTGATAAAGTTCAAGAAGATAGTCCTTGAGTTGAAAACCTCCATTCCAGATAAAGTATGGGATATTTTAGAAAACCTAAAGAGACAAGAAAATGAAGAAGATCTAAGGATCAAAGAAAAATTATTAGAAGATGCTCTACCAGTATGTTCTAAAGAAGAAGTGGCACTGATATTAAATTTGGTGAAGCCACAGTTAAGGAAAAAGATGAGAACTCTTCATATTATGAACAAAGACTATGAGCTGATAACAAAGGAAATAGAGAAGGCCTTTGAAAAGGTTTTATTAGAACAATAGATAAAACCACCTATTGTGCCCATCACTCATGCACCTAGTAAACAAGACAAAGAAGTAGAGACCTTCAATATGCCAGTGACCAGTCCTCAAGACTCAGCATCCATAATAGAAACTCAAATAGAGGAAGAAAATTCTATGCACATCTCAGAATCTCATGAAGGCAGCACCATTATCATAGATAATGTGGAGATAGCCATGGCGGCTACTAATAAGGATTTGGACAAGTTTAAGGAAGCATTTGTTAGCACTGAAGAAGTGAAAATCTTATGCAGTAATATACCTCCCACTCAGCAAGAAGAAGTACTCATAGAATATGTATCTAATAAGAGAGAAGAAGAAGAGATAGAAAAGAAAGAAGAAAATACTTCTATTGATATTGGAAAAGTAAAACTAGAAGTGATGGAGAGCACTCCCATCACTCCCTCCTCAGCATTGTTGTCAAGTTTGACACCTGACACAAGTAGTTTAGACTTCTGGAAAGAAGAAGACCTGATTAAGCTCAACATCCTAGCTATGGAGAAGGCAAAAGAGAAACAAGTTATGAGGAATCCTCTCCTAATAGAATCAGTGAATATTTTGAACAGCTTTCTGCCAGAGGATAAGAGAGTGTTAAAAGTACATTTGGTTGATGATGTGAGTTTAGTCCTCTCACAGTTCAAAAGAAATTTTTCCAGCCTAGAAGAATTTGCATCCATAGTAGTAGAAGAGAAGTACTTAAAGAAGAGACTAAATGAGTTGATGAGAAACTTTGCACTAGACTTGAACTCTCTTAAGTCTGGTCAAGCATCCTTGAAGGAATTTTTTGATGAAGGAAGAAGGATCATTGCAGCATGCATGGATCAAGCCAAGCTAACCAATGATCATTTCAAAAATATAAAAGAGGCAGAAGCTTTGATTGAACAGGTGAAGAATTTAGTGACAGTCACATCCACTAATGTGAACATGTGTAACAATGTCTACCAAGGACAGATAGACAAGATTGAGAAGGAAGAAAAAGAGATAACAAGGACAAGGTCCAGACAGACTCAGTTGAGGAATGGTCTTGCACCCTCTTTAGACATCCTCAATCAAAATATAAAGGAGATTGATGCCACCATGGTAACTTATGATCATGGTCCCATCAATGACTTGGAGAAGATGGATAAGCTTCAATATGCATTATGTACCCATCTCTAGATAGTTAACTCTCTGATAACCTTTCGGAAGAAGGAGATCTAGAACCTCAAGATTGCATATCTGGATGTTTTCCCTCAGTGAGTATGTATAGATACAATTTTTTGATGCACCTTTGTCATTAATGTCAAACGGGGAGTTGTGTATAGAATATGGAGTATATATATGTATAGGGAGATATAAGATTATGTATAAAAATGTATAAAAGACAAGTAGACAAAAAAATTTTGTATTAAGGGACAGTTAGCAACTTGGCCATATTCCTTTGTTGCCATCAATGACAAAGGGGGAGATTGTTGGAAATTTTTCTATACTAAAATAGATGACTTGATATGGTGTTGTGATTATGGAAAAAAAGTCATATAGCAGTTTGGAGTCAGTGCACTTAGTGTAAAGATTAGAATTCAGTTAAGTGTTGAAGACTGGATAGTGTACAGAGTTCCTGTAGCTCAGAGCATTAGCGCACATGTGTATAGATGAATTATGGTATACACCCTATAATTTAAGTTTTTTAGACTATAATTATGCTTATTCTATGAGTGCATAAGTAGATATGCAAAGATGTGAAAGTTACAGTCAGTTAAAGTTGCACAACCAGTGTGTGCCAGTGGAGAACAAAGCATGGAGCTGACAGTTAGCATTTTGGTTTGTGATTATAATTTAATATTCTAAAGGCCATGTTCCCATTATATCTAGGTTTCTGACATGTTTATATGTATAATTGTAAGCATGCTTAAGCCAATTCATTTGGAAGTATTGTTTGTAATTAGTTATAGGGCTGACCTAATTGTGTAATTTGTATGAGCGCATAAATATAAGGTGCGCCCATTATATTCGGTATGGAAGTTGTAATAGAATTGTGAGAAGTAGAGCATAGGTATGTGAAGTCAGCATAAGATGTATTAGAGCTTTGCTAAAGGTCAAAGCATCAATGCACCAAACGAATTGATTTGACAAGCAGTGTCACAGTGAATAGTTCACCTACAGATATAGTGTGTATCTGAATTAGAAGGTTTTAGCCTTCACCATTTGAGAAGTGAGCTCTAGGAAAGTGAGTCCACTCCCCTAACAAGGATTATTGTAAAAGACTCCTAACAGGGTCCAACCCTTAACAAGGTCTACTGTACTTAAAGCATTGTAAAGCTACTCCTAACAAGGTAAAGGATCTTCTAACAAGGATCACAAAACACTAGTGAAGAATATTAGTGGGTATCAAGTCTCATCAGGGTTTTTACCTATTTGGGTTTCCCCATAACCATATTGGTGTCATGTGTTGATTTTATGTCTCGTGGTTATGAAAATGTTTAATTCAGTACTTAAGCATTTAAGTTCAGCATAAAGATTAAAGTAAAAAGTTAAAATACAGTGAACACTGATTCACCCCCCTCTCTTAGTGTTCCCATTACTAATAGTAGTAGCTACACTAAGGAAATTAGTAGATCAATCACAAGGTTTATTATAGAAGGTTTAAGAAAGAAAGAATCAATTTTATCAGAACACATACAAGGCTACGAAGTAGGACATAAGGAAAAATACATCACACTGAGGTGATATCTATTTAGAATTTCACATATCTTAATCAGACAAGATAAAGTTTTTATTTATAGATACTCATACTATTATCAATTTAACCATTATAGCATAACTAAATCTCCTAAAAGAGTGAACTTAACCATTCTTATGTAAATCTCTTAACCGAGTACACACATACATTGTGTTGTGAAAATCATTTAACTAGGTAGATCTAGTCGATCTTTTGTTACTCCTAACAGGGTAATTGTTAGGAATGAATGTTTAATATATTCTATAGGGGAGTATTAGCAACCATTCTATAGCAATTTTTGTTGCATTCATGACTATGATTTTCATTGATGTCAACACAATGATCTACTGAAGATTAACAAAGAAGAAGATAGTGTTTGAGTTAGCGCACTTGGGATATTGAAGATAAAGCTATGCATTGTTGAGGAATTATTCTATGGTTTGTTATGAGATCATGGTTAAGAGCACAAATAGTAATTCATGTATTCATGGAAGTTATGAGGAAATCAGTGGAAGCAGTATTCAGGTGGTGTTCCTGAGTAGCGGTTTGTGGAAATCAGATGATATCTCCTAATTGGGATGGAATCTAGTTATGTACAGTTAGAGAGTAGTTCAAGACAGGTTGATAGTGACATGGTTGACAACGCAAGATCCAAGGTCACATGAGTGAAGAATTATATTGATTGGAAGCTGACAGTTTTGTGTAACATGTGGAAAGTTTTATTTTGTAATTTGTATGCTGACTCATTTGTAATTACTTGAGTGTGGTATAAAGGAAGGAATGTATTCCTTTTTGTAATATAGAATATGATGAATGCAAGGAATTATGAAAGAAAAATTGTTAAAAAAGGAAATGCAAAGTACTGAGATCTGAAGAAGGAGGTGATGCAGTTTGGCATAGTCAGAGAAGGAGTATTGAATTGTTGAGGTCAGTAATATTTTGGTATTATTCTATTGAGTAATGCAAAGATTAATTGGACAGTGAGTTTAGTGATCTTACCCTAAATATATTTGGGCAATGGGTCCTTTTCTCTTCCATAACTCCTAACAGAGTTAGAATCTTTTAATAGGGATTCAAAATCTCCTAACAGTGATTCATATGTACTGAATTTATTTCATAAGACTATTAACATAGTCCATCCTTTCACAAGGAATATTCATATTAGTGCATCTTTTGTGGGCATCATTCTCACCAGGGTTTATTCTTTGATCAAGAGGTTCCCTAGTCAACATATCTTGTCCCATTGTGTTATTGTGGATGTATATCTTTCTATGGTTAGTGGTTACATTTCTTACATGGTTAAAATCTATTGAAGTTGATAAAATTTATATTTATCTGATAACTAATTCACCCCCCCCTCTCATTTATCTTGGTGGACTTTACTTTCTAACAATTGGTATCAAAGTGGCAAGTCATTGAAAGAAAAGTTTAACAGCTTAAGGAGATTCATGGAAAATTTCAAGAAAGAAAGCCCTAAGTTTGATGGAGTAAATTTTGACAGTTGGAAAGAAAAGATGAAGACACATCTATTGTGGTGCAAACCAATTTATTGGTTGATTACAAATAATGAGAAGACTATCATTGCTAAGGATAACATTGAAACATGTACTAATGATGAAAGAAATCTATTCATGTGTAACATACTTGCTAGAGAAGCACTCTTGTTAGCCCTTCCGGAGAATGAGTATAGTCAGGTAAAATATTTGAAAACATCTCATGAAATTTGGTTAGCTTTACAGTCTACTTTTGAAGGTGATGAACATGCAAAGAAAGTTAGATTACATAATTGGATATTTCCATTTGAAGATATAAGAATGATGGAAGATGAATTTGTTAGAAACTATATTGGTAGAATGTTAGAGATTGTTGCAGGTATAAAACCTTGTGGCGGAACAAAGATAGAGAATGAAGTGATATGGAAAATTTTGAGAACAATGACTCCTACATTTAAGGAGACAACATAGATGATTGAACAAGTCATACCTTGTACTACAAACTTTACACAAGAGACTCTTCTTGGAAGATTAGAAGTAGAAGAAATGAACTTGAGGTTATCAGGAGAACTACCTAAAATGGAGATATCATTCAGTGCTCTAGGTGTTCACCCTACTTTGTCAAGAACCATCAGTGTGAGTGGAGATTATGCTAGTAGTAGTAGATCTAGAAATGATGAAGACAAAAATATTGAAGAAAGTATTTCCTTTCTTGTGAAGAGAGAACTAGATGGTAAGAAAATTTTTAAATGTTGGACTTGTCAAGAATATGGTCATTTTTCATCTAAATGTCCTAAGAGAGTTAAGAATTATAGGAAGAACTTTAATCCTAGAAGATCTAAAGAATGTTACTATGCAAATCATGAAGAACTTGAAACTAGTTTGGAGAAATCTTTAAGTGAAAGTGATACTGAGAATAATGATGATATAGGATTCGTAGCAATTTAAGAAGAAAATCCTGAAATTGAAATTAAGGAAGAAAAGGCTTTAGTTTCTCAAGTAGAAAAGAAAGCTAATTGGATTATAGATAGTGGTTGTTCACATCATATGACTAGAGACATTAAAATTTTTATAAAGTTTAACAATTATGATCAAGGAGTTGTTAGAGTTGGAAACAATGCACCTTGTTTGATTAAAGGTATAGGATCTATTACTCTTGATGGAAAGACTAATATTGATGTTGTTTACTTTGTGGATGGTTTGAAACATAATATTTTGAGTGTTGGATAGTTAGTTGATAAGGGATGTCAAGTTTAGTTTACTGAGAAAATATGTGTGATTAAAGACAAAGATGGGAATTTGATTTGTACTGGATATAGAACCAGAGGTAATGTATTTCACTTGAATCCTACTGAGATGACATGCTTGATTACGAAGATTGATGATAGTTGGTTATGGCACAAAAGATTTTGTAATATAAACTTTGATAACATTGTGAAAGTGAGTACTACACTTGTAGTAAGAGATTCACCTAAAATTATGAAGCCTACTAACATGATTTGCAAGGAATGTGTGATGGTTAAACAGAAGAGAAGCTAATTTCCCAGCAAGAAGTTTACAATAGCAAAGAAGTTGGAGATTGTTCATACAGACTTGAGAAGTCCTAGAAGGACTAGAGGATTCTATGGAGAAAGGTATTTTATGATTCTTGTTGATGACTTTACAAGAATGATGTGGATTGCATTTCTTAAAGAAAAATATGAAGCATTTGATAGGTTTAAGATAATTAAGAATAAAGTTGAGAATGAAACTGGAATGCAGATTAAATGTTTGAGATCAGATAGAGGTGGAGAATTTACTTCTAAAGAATTTAACATCTTTTGTGAAGTAAATGGTATTAAGAGACAATTTTCAGCCCCTAGGACACCTGCACATAATGGTATTGTAGAAAGAAGAAACATATTAGTGACTGAAGTAGCAAGAGCTATGTTATTTGAGAATGACTTAGTGAAGATATTTGGGAGAGAAGTAGTGAACACAGTGGTGGTGTATACAATGAATAAAGTACAAATCAAAGTAAATACAGACAAGACACCCTATGAACTATGGTTTGGACATGCACCATCAATTAAGAATTTTAGAATTTTTGGAAGAAAATGTTATATTAAGATTGATGATGACATTGAAAAGTTTGATCCTAGAATTGATGAAGGTATATTTCTTGGATAATCATTAAAGAGAAAAGCTTATAGATGTTACAATAAGAGAACTAAGACTATTGTTGAGAGTGGGAATGTAAAAGTTGATGAAAAGTTTAAAATTCAGGAAAGAATGCTTGATTATGAATCAGATGAAGAAACTCACCCTAGACCTAACCCCAAGACTATTGAATTATTTTATGAAACTGATAATGATTTTTTGAATGAAAGCCATAGTGAGGTCATTGAAGAACCAACACCTAAAGTAAGATCTGAGATAGTGACACCTAACAAGAATCTATCAAGGAATCATCTTGTTGAGTAGATTATTGGAAGCATAGAAAGAGGAGTTTAGACTTGAAATAAGGTACAAGAACTGTTATGTTTGATTTCTCAAATTGAACCTAAATCTACTAGTGAAGCCTATGAAGATGAACATCAGATTAAGGGTATGAAAGAATAACTAGATCAAATTGAAAAGAACAAGACATGGGAATTGGTCCCTAGACCTAAAGATAAGAATGTTATAGGAACAAAATGGGTATTTAGAAACAAGATGAATGAACAAGGAGAAGTGGTAAGGAACAAAGCAAGATTAGTATGTATAGGATACTCACAAGAAGAAGGAATTGAAGCAGCAAGAATGTTTTTGGCCTATGCAAGTTTTAAGAAATTCAAACTATATCAGATGGATGTGAAGTCAACATTTTTGAATTGAGAATTGGAAGAAGAAGTTTACATTGAGTAGCCTGAAGGTCTTCCTTTAACTCAAGAAGGAGACATGGTATGTAAACTAAAGAAAGATTTATATGGACTAAAGAAAGCACCTAGAACTTGGTATGCGAGATTGGATAAGTATTTGTTGAAATTAGGATTTACAAAAGACAGCTGATAGAAACCTATATACAAAAGAAATTGAAAATGGTTTGTTAGTTGTAGTAATTTTTGTTAATGATATTATCTTTGGAGGAGAAGATGAAGCTAGTGATAAATTTGCAGATGAAATGAAGACTGAATTTGAAATGAGTATGATTGGTGAAATGAAATACTTTTTAGGATTATAGTATTTGACTCATACAAGACTTGATATAGCACATTCAGTTGGAATTGTAGCAAGATTTCAAGCTGAACCCAAAGAATCACATTATGAAGTAGTAAAGAGGATACTGAGGTAATTAAGAGGTACACTTGAGTATGGATTGTGGTATGAAAAATCTGATGATTTTACCCTATGTGCATATACAAATGTTGATTGGGGAGGCAGTGTTGATGATAAAAAGAGCACCAGTGGTGGAGCATTTTTCCTTGGAGGAAGATTGGTTTCTTGGCTAAGAAAAAAGTAGAATTGTATTTCATAGAGCATAGTAGAAGTAGAGTATGTAGTAGTAGAAAATAATTGTAACTAGATAATTTGGATGAAACAAATGCTAAAGGATATTGGAGTAAAATTTGTCGAACCTATTGTTATACATTGTGATAACACTAGCACAGTTAGTATGTCTAAGAACCTTATGTTACATTCTAAGACAAAGCATATAGAGATAAAGTATCATGTAGTGAGAGAGGAGTAGTAGAGAAAGAAGTCAAAATTAAGTACATAAGCACAAAGGAGAAGATTGAAGACATATTTACAAAACCTTTTCCTAAGGATACATTTGAGTATCTAAGAGGTATGCTTGGGGTTATGCCCTAGCCTACTTTTGAAAAGTGATGCAAATTGTTGCATCATTCTAGTGGTATATGAGCCCTATTTTTCTTTTGTACTAGATGTTGGTACTTCCTCTATGGGGGAGTATGTGTATCTAAGCTGAGTCATGAGGAATCTAGTGAATGTATTTTCTGAACAGTGTCTTTTGACATTTAAAGTTGTTGTTGACATAATGATGAAACATCTGTCATTTATGTCAATGGGGGAGAAGTGTACATGAAAAACCATGTGTACCATCTATTGGAGAGAATTGAATAGGAAAACAAAGAAAGATTTGATTGATGAAGAAGACTTGGAAGCATTTTCAAAGCAATAGTGTTGTAGTATTGGATTTATGGAACTTGGATGTTTTTTCATCTATGTTTCCATCAATGCCAATGAGGGAGGTTGTTAGGAATGAATGTTGAATATATCCTATGGGGGACTATTACTAGCCATTCTGTAGCAGTTCTTGTTGCATTCATGACTATGATTGTAATTGATGTCAACAAAGTGATCTACTGAAGATTAGTAGAGAAGCAGACAGTGTTTGAGTTAGCACACTTGGGATTGAAGATAAAGCTATGCACAATTGAGGACTTATTATATGATGTGTTATTATATTTTGGTTCAGAGCATAAATAGTAATTCATGTATTCATGGAAGTTATGAGGAAATCAGTGGAAGCATTATTCAGGCAGTGTTCCTAAGTAGTAGTTTGTTGAAATCAGATGATATCTCCTAATCGGGATGGAATCTAGTTATGCATAGTTAGAGAGAAGTGGGAGACATGTTGATAGTGACATGGTTGATAGCACAAGATTTTAAGTCACATGAGTGAAGAATTATATTGATTGGAAGCCAACAATTTTGTGTAATTTTTGTGTAACATGTGGAAAGTTTTATTTTGTAATTTGTATGATGACTCATTTGTAATTACTTAAGTGTGGTATAAAGGAAGGAATGTATTCCTTTTTTTAATATGGAATGTGATGAATGTAAGGAATTGTGAAAGAGAAATTGTTAAAAGAGGATATGCAAAGTACTGAGATCTGGTATTGAGATCTGAAGAAGGAGTTGGCACGATTTGGCATAGTCAGAGAAGGAGCATTGATTTGTTGAGGTCAGTAATCTTTTGGTATTATTCTATTGAGTAATACAAAGATTAGTTGGAAAGTGAGTTCAGTAATCTTACCCTGAAGTTGTTTGGGTAGTGGGTCCTTGTGTCTTCCATAACCTAACAGAGTTAGAATATTTTAACGTGGATTCAAAATCTCCTAACAAGGATTCATATGTACTGAATGTATTTCATAAGACTCCTAAAAGAATCCATCCTTTCACAAGGAATATTAATATTAGTTCATCTTTTATGGGCATCATTCCCACTGGGGTTTACTCTTTGATCAAGAGGTTCCCTAGTCAACATATCTCGTGTTATTATGTTATTGTGCATGTATATCTTTCTATGGTTGTTGGTTACATTTCTTACATGGTTAAAATCTATTGAAGTTGATAAAAGTTATATTTATCTAATAACTAATTCACCCCCTCCCCTCTTAGTTATCTTGGTGGACTTTACTTTCTAATAGTAAGATCATCATAAGTGATCAAAAATTGTATCCTTAAATGGCATACTTTATTGTTGTAGTACTGAAGATTTGTGGGTGTCATCCCTACCACAATTTTTACCTTCTTATATGGGTTTTTGCATAACCAAAAAATATGTGTCATGAGTATGAATCTTTATGGATGATTTATTGTTTAGTTTACATGCACTTTACATTTTCAATTACTTGAATGTATGTTTCTAACAATAGAAATAGGTGGTTAATTAAGATCTTCTATTGCAAAGTGTTAGTGTTAAAAGTTTTTGAGGGTACTGATTCACCCATCCCCTCTCAGTACTTATCTTTCCATAATCCCAAAAATTGGTATCAAAGCTAGATCTCTTGTTAAGAAATTTTAACGAATAAAGAGGAAAGGTCTAAAGATGGAAATATATAAGCTAGATAAGTGATGCGTCATGGTAGGTGGATCCAATTAAGGATAGTCCAAACCTTGCAGCCAACAAAATTACACAATGAATCACTCAATGATGCAACATAAAGTAATTGTTCAACACTAATTTTCATTAACATGCCTGGCCATAAGGCCTTCTAGGTTAGCACCAATTACAATTAGAAAAAAATTCTACAAGATCCGACAAGATCTAATACAATCTCAGCTAGTTCATCTCTGAAGACAATCAAAATTTGATGGAAACCCTAAGGTAGATCTAAACTTGAGCTTGCAAGCCTCCAAGAAATATCTTTGTTCCCAAGTATGCAAACCCCTAGCTCTACTAGAAACAACTATCAGATATCAATCTAATATGCATGAACATCAAGAACTTTTCCACAACTTCACCAAATTTAGCTCTCAAGTTGTTAGTACCTACCAAAAATTTCATGGCTATAGCATTTTTTCTTCTGGTCCCTACAATTATTTTTATGTCTTTGGCCTTAAAACCCTTAGCAAATATTCAAAAATCTAGTCGTTGTAGCATAAAACCCTAGTGTGCCCTAGCCCTGTTCTAATTTTGTGTTACTTTTTTGGGCCACTAAAGTTCTAAATAGTGCATGTGTTAATAATTGACCACTTTGTCACATGATCATGTGAGCCTTTTTCATGTTATGTGATCTTGTGACTAAGGTTTTATTTTTGGGCCCCTTTAATATTTCCTAAGTTTGGAGTCCAGTGGCTTTATCATTTCCTAAGTCTAGCGCTTTAATTTTTCCTAATGTTTCAGCCTTAGTATTTCCTGGGTCTGGTCTTCTCACACCATCTTGATCTAACAGTGGGTGTGACTTTGCAAAGGATGTGTCAAAGGCTGGTGATCTTGCAACAAACATCCATTTCTCCAGGTGTTCAAGTTAGTAATAAACAATGGGTCCAAAATGACACATAGGTATAGTTGGCAATTTGTGATTGGTCCACGATATAATATGTTGGAAATTGTTAGTGGGACCTAGTTTTTGGCTTGTCAAATGGTCCTAACATCTATAGAGAATCAACGGTGGGTGTAACTTCTTAAGGAATGTGTCAGACGCATGAGATCTTTAGACGACCATCAATTTCACCTGTTTCAGAAGTGATAAAGTTTGGTGGGTCCACTGCTATGTGTACTCATTTGGTAGTTGTTGATTGGTTGAGGAAGGATGATGTGGAATTTTTCAGAGGGGTCGATGTTAGAAAGATTGATCGACATTTGGCATGTGATCTTATGGAATATTCTTCATCTTTTAGATCATGCACCAGCTGTCCATTTTGATGCCGAGAGATTTGTGGATCCTATGTCAGAAGTGACTGGGTGGTTTTCAGTGAATGGCATAGTGACAGGTGACACAAAGTAGGCTTAGGTGAGGGTCTAAGGTTTAGCAGTCCAGATAAATTAGGTTAGCGGCTTTGACAAATTTCAAAGGGTTCACTCATTTTTGAAGAAAGCTGGCGATATTCTAAAAGAGTTTGTGATTTAGCGAACAAGCATTCACGTAATTGCTAAACTAAATGGTGGAGAGATAAAGTATTCTATGAACTAGTGAAACCCTTCAGTCTCCAATTCACCAAATGTGACCAGGAACATAAAGCCTGGGAAGGAAGAAGATCTAATGGTCATGACTTAAAATTGATCAAGATTTAAATATTGACTATCGATATACTACTAGCCCCATGGATGTAACCGTTGTAGTTTGAATTCAAAATTTTAAAGGGTTTTAGTGATAGGAAGGACTGAAATTGAATGCTTTTATAGCTGGATTTAGTAGAATTGGTTTTGTCGACTATTGTAGTGTGGTCAAGAGTGTTCCATGATTATTTGTAGGGGATTTTTGTACTGTGATGGTGTTTCTTGAGGCATGTTACAGGTGGGAAATCAGATCAATAAGTCTAATAGATTCATGATTCTTGGTACAGATTAGAGAATTACCATTTATGAGGATCATTCTGGGATCTGCTTTGTCTAGGTTGCCTGGGTTTCCCCCACTTTTTTATTAAATTTTTGGCTATTTCTAGTTGGTCTGGTGGGTGAAACCCTAACCCTAGTCATCCGTAGCTTGTTGCATCTTGTTTTGGGACTTCAAGATGACTAGGGGTTATATATATTGCAAATTTTTTTTTGTATTAGGTTGTTATTGATGTTATATTGAAAGTCAATGTAAAAGACTAAACAAGGAGAGCCTAGATTTTGGGTCTATTTCCTTAGCATTTTGTTGTTTGATAATGTATTGATTCTACAAGTTTTAATGAGAATACATTTGGATTCTAATTTCATATTTGTGTATGTCTTCTTGTTTTGTTCTTGAGCTCATAGATGTTAATTTCACAAAGTGGGTTAGCATATGGTAAACAAAGAGTATTTTGGAATTATCTTTAAGTTCCTAAAAAAGTTAGGATTAAAGTCTTTGAGGTAGTTTCAGTGAGTTCATGGCTAAATAAGGATTTGATGTCCTAATATGTGAGTGAGAGGAGGAATAGGCAAAGCACTTATTCTGAGTTCAAGTCTGTTTGAGTCAGGTTTTAGTTGATATATGTTATCAAGTGACTCTTTGCCCTGGGTTAAGGCACTGATCTATTCTTTGGAGGCAGTCTATCATCATCAATCACACACACAAATTAAATGATAAAATCTTTCAATCAGTTAGTAAAGGGGTATAAATGTCTATTAGTTAGTGATTCCTTTCAAGAAATGAATCCAGGGTACACCCACCTAAGCATTAAGGCTCAAAGTGTAGGAGGATCTCTTTGATCCTTGTTAATTGGCCATTTTCCTTGCAAACTTTGGAGTGGTGATAGAGTCAGTGACATTAAATTGTCAATCATAGTGTAAACCTGCAAGTAGAAACAAAAGGTGAACTCCAATAGAATGGCAACTCTGCTAGGGAGAGTCTAAAGATAAAAGTTATTAAGTGGACTCTTGTTTTCCTATTGTATTTAGTTAAAGATCTCCCACTTTGGTGGGTGGTGACTCAAAAGGTTGGAACTAGTGTTATAGACTGCATATCATGGACAAAAAAAGGAATACTAGGTCCTTTGTCAAGAAAAATCTTGAGGTTGCTCTAGAACAATTACCTAGACAAGAAAAGAAGAGTTGGATTAGAAGAAATGGTAAGTCTACTAGTGCTCCCATGAGAGAACAAAGAAATACTAGAAGTAGAGCAACACTTGTATCATCTCATGAGGATGATTCACAACACAAAAGTTCTAGATCAGATAGTGGCTACTCTAAAGATAAATTTTATGATACCCTAGAGGTAGTATTTCAAGATAAGGGTTCATTATCTATAGGTCAGGATGAACAAGCCAAAGAAATGGGTTTTGAAACTAATTTAGATCTTGATAAAGATATGTTCATAAGGGAACCCATGAGACCAAGGCAAGTCCATTTCCCATATCAAAGTCTCACTAATATGGATTTGTCATCAGGTTCTGATGATATTATGATAGACCCACATGATTTGAATGCACTAAGGTTGCAGTTGGTAGAGAAAGATGTCATACATAAGAGGTTACAAAAGGAGAGAGAAGATAAAAAGGTGAATGCTCTAATAGAAAGAGAGTCTCTTCTTAGAAAAATTAATGAGTTGAAGGAGAGAAACAAGATGCTTGCTTCTGCTCCTAAAACTTTGCAACATGATGTCTTTGGTGAACTTGATGCTTTGAGAAGTGAGCAGGAGCACTTGCTACAACACCATGAGTTTTATAAGGAGGGCCCTATGGTTAGATAGGTTCAAATTTATGCTCCCCTCCCTAAAGATAAAGGTGGGCATGAGATCACTAGGCCTACTATTGTAGTTGGTGAAAAAGGAAAGCAAAAGATGGTGGGACATCAAGCAAGTAAATCATTGACAATACCAGGGGTCCCACCACCCAATTCAAATAAAGATATAGAGATGGAGAGAAGAAGAAAGGAAGATGAGGAACTTACAAGAGAATTAGAAGGAGCTAAAGTTGAAGCCTCCATTGTAGAAAAAAGAAGAAAGATCTAGTTTTTGAAGGCTTCATCTACCATCTATGACTACTACTATTCCTCTTAGTAATGCCACTACTAGTTCATTCCCTTCTTCATCTACTAAGATAAATATTGATCCTAGGTAGCAGTTAAATGCACAAATAGATGGAAATGTAAATGTTGATCCTAGGGTTAATACTAGTTCAAGTTTTCAAAGAAGACCTATGCAATTAGAAGGTTATAGGAAAATTAGTTTTGATGGAATACCTGGCTACCTGAATGCTTTTCCAACTGATATAAGAGATAAAATACCTAAGTTTTCTAGTAACAATGCAATTAGTTGTGAAGAACACCTTAGGTTATTTGTGGATGTATTGAATGATTATGAGGTAGAGCATGAGGATGTAGTCATGAAATTATTTGTTCAGTCCTTAATGGAAGATGCTAGGGATTGGTTCAAGAGACTCCCTGATTGATGTATTGATACTTGGGATTCTTTTGAGAAATGTTTTAAAGAGAAATATGGTGATAGGCCTAATGATAGTTTTATGCTGAATGAATTCAATACCATAAGGAAGAATCAAAATGAGTCTATAGCAGAATTTAATATGAGATTTTAGAAGGGTATGCATAAGTTGTTTCAAGTTATGTGGTTAGATGACAATGTTTGTTTAACCACATAATTTAATGCATTTGATAGAAAAATGGGATACTTGTTGAGGGAAAAAGAACCAAGAACTCTTAGAGATGCTTTTAGGATTGCTGTCAATATTGAAAACAATATGAAGCTATCAAGAAAATTGGGTGGGAAAAGAGATGATCCAAAGTTGTTTGGGGATAGAAAGTATAAAAGGGATAATGAAAGAAATGTTGGAAATAAGAAGCAAGAAGAAGATAAATTAGATAAGCTGTTGAATGCATTAAAGGATTTGAAAGCACCTGCTAATAGGAATAGTAATGTTCCTACCAATGAAAAACCTCAATTCAACAACAATTTCAATAAGAAAAATAGATTGCAGAATTATCCCTACAACACCCAATGGAAGGATGACAAGCCTATTGTCCCTACTGCAAGAAATAATAATGATAGAGTTGTTCCTGATCCTTTACAAAAATCTTCTATAAATTTTGTAGAGGATACCACATGGTGCACATCATGCCAGTCCCCTCACTCTACAGAACATTGTGTGGTTGCACAATCCATGTCAGTATATCAAGATGATAGTAATTAAAAGTTAGATCAAGAAGAAATTCATGATGACATTGGGTGCAATATGGAAGCTTCATATCTAGGATATGAAGATGATTTTGATATTGATGAAGAAGCAGATGTATGCTCAAAGAGAAACAATCAGGCATTTTTCCATTAGGAGGTTTTTTCTGATAATGATGACATTGATGAAAAGATATGTAACATGATTTCCTCCTCTGAGCCAGTGAATTTAAGAAGACCTTCAAGAGAGGAGGTGGATAGAATTACTATAGAAATGATTGCTCAAGTGAAAACTAGAGGCATGGTAGCAAGGGATGCAAATGGGAAGGTTGCAGGAATGTTTATAAAAAATACCAACTCTGGAGAACCAGGTGAGGGGTATGTGCAAGATCATGAGGGGCCGAACTATGCCCTTAAGTGGCAATGAAAAATCAGCAACTCAAGGTTAGTCAACTTGACATGAAAATTTCAACTAGCTATGAACCTAATATCAAAAAGTTGTAAGAATAGAATCTATAGAAAATTAAATTTAGTTTCTAAACTACTAGGATTTTTTTGAGAAAAAGTTAGTATGATTGGTGAAAAGTATAGATTTCAATGCATCATTACAAAAATTTTAGGAAAAAAATAAGAAGTAGGTGTATGTCTGACCACCTTAATCATAATCAAATGATAATATTTTATTATAAGATTTTATATATAGGTAGTAGACTCATGCTTGATGGAATATGGATGAAGTGACTGAGAGGGGGAGAGGTGGTGAATCAGTCAACCATAAAAACACTTCCTAATTAATTCTTTGCAGATCCTTTAAGATATCTTAACAATGTTGTCTGTTTTAGCACTCGGTAAATAGATTGCAGTAACTTTGAAGATGCAGAAAGTATTAGCAATATTATCTTTAGATATTCATCAGTGCATGTAAACGATTGAGGAAGCAATTAAGAACACAAGAGACACAAGATTTAACGTGGAAACCCAATATGGGAAAAACCACCAATGTATCTAGATACTAATTTTCACTTTTCTGAAGTGATGCCCGGTTAGAAGCCAACCCGGTAAAAGGTTACAAAACACACTGTTAGGTGTGACCTTGTTAGAGGATTTAAAACACCCTACTAGGAGTGGCCTGGTAAGAGGTCTTGAAAACAATTCAATGGAATTGTCACCTTGTTAGAGGATTTATATTATGGCTGTTAAACCAACTCAGTTAAGAGATTTAGAATTCACTGTTACAATGATAAGAAGGTAACAATGAAAAAGTGACCTGTATAATAATGCAATTGTCTTGCTGATTACAGATCTCTGTTCTGCATAAGTCTGATCCTCTCTGATCGAATAAATCTCTGCTGCACCTCAAGGATATCTGAACATCCTTCACAAATTCGCATATACCTTTCCTTCTTTTCTTCTGTAAATCTTCTGCTGTGTTATTTTTACTTTTCACATTTGACCTTTTATTTATATGACTTTGGATTAGTCAAATCGTCATTATTTAGTATAACAGTCAGCTGAATTAAGTAAATTCTATTTGCAAAAATCCTTCAAGGGCCGACAGTGCTCGGTGACCATATCTTAATATAATTTTTCGGAGACCGAGGGAACTTGGTAAACACCAACAATCCTTTACCTTTGATAACCAACTGAACTCGGTAAACACTAACTTTTCTTCGATGAACGACTGAACTCGGTAAACACTAAACTTTCCTTCAATGACCGATTGAACTCGGTAAACACTAAACTTTCTTCGGCAACCGAGTGAACTCGGTAAACACTAAATTTTCTTCGGCAACCGAGTGAACTCGGTAAATACTACTTTTCTTCGATAACCGAGTGGACTCGGTAAGCATTAATATTCCTGTCTGGCAGACCGACTGAGCTCGGTAGAAGCAGATTGCTACGGACTATGACATAGTGTGACATCAAAGACAATACATAATTGAGTAGCAATTTCCTTCAGACAATTATTTCCAACAATCTCCCTCTTTGGCATTGATGGCAACACAATATGTCATAGCATAAGAAATTTGAAAGAGTTAGCTCGGTTTGGATTCAAATCTCCCTCTGTCAGCAAACTTCCTATATCCTAAAAATTCTTCCTTCTGACTATTTTAAAATTTCTTGAAGTAATAGCAAAGACATAGCAAACACTCCCTCTTTGACAACACATGCCAAAGACAATTCACATATTACCAGTGAAAATTAATGTACCTCAAGTACCGATTCATATGCAATGATTCCTTTAATATGCTGCATCAACAGGTTGATTTTCAATCATGTTCTGGTTGATGCATCACTAAAACTGTATTTAGTGAGCCTCGGATAGGGGAATGACCCCTAACTTACCTCTTAGATACACAAATGCATCCTTAGGTAATGGTTTGGTAAAAATGTCTGCAATCTGTTCTTTTGTATGAATATATTCTAATCTGATTTCCTTGTCCTGCACCAATTCTCTGACAAAGTGATATTTAATAGAAATGTGCTTGGTTTTGGAATGCATCACTAGATTTTTAGAAATGTTTATTGCACTGGTATTGTCAAAAAATATAACAACTGGTTCTTTGATTTCAACCTTCATACCTTCTAATAGTTGTTTAAACCAAACAATATTTGAACAGTTTACTGCAGTAGCAACATATTCTACTTCGGCTGTGGATTGAGATGTACAATTCTACTTTTTACTAGTCTAGGATACCAGTCTTTTTCCAAGAAAAAATGCTCCACCACTTGTGCTTTTTCTGTCATCAATGTTTCCTGCCCAATCAGCATCAGTAAACACTTTCAAGTCTAGATTGCCTCCAAATTTATACCACAAACCATACTCTTCAGTTCCTCTTAAGTATCTTAAGATTCTTTTGATTGCCATCATGTGATTTTCCTTAGGTTTTGCTGAGAATCTAGCTACTATACCGACTGCTAAGGCAATATCAGGTCTTGTATGTACCACATACTACAATTTTCCAATCATAGATCGGTATAGGGTCTGATCAACTTCTTTTGAATCATCATTTTTGGTAAGTTTCAATCTAGTACACATGGGTGTACCAACTGGTTTTGAATCTTCCATTCCAAACTTCTTAAGTATCTCCTTAATGTATTTGGATTGAGTAATGTATATACCATTCTTGCTTTGCTGAATTTGAAGACCAACAAAGAATTTTATTAAACCAAACATAGACATTTCAAATTCTCTGTTCATTTGTTCTGAAAATTCTTTGCACTGATCCTCATTCCCTGTAAATATAGTATCATCCACAAATATTTCTGCCAATACAATTTTGTCATCCGGTCCTTCTTTGATATACAGATTACTGTTATCATTAGCTCTTTTGAAATTAATCTGGATCAAATAGTTATGGAGTCTTTCATACCATGCTCTAGGAGCTTGTTTTAAACCATACAATGCTTTGTGTAACCTTCAGACCATGTCCCTTTTGTCTGGATCAACAAAACCTTCAGGTTGTTCAATGTAGACTTCTTCATCAAGAATTCCATTGAGAAATGCAGATTTTATATCCATCTGATATACCTTAAATCCTTTGTGTGCTGCATAAGCAAGTAGAGTTCTTACACCTTCTAATCTTGCAACAGGAGCAAAAGTTTCTCCATAATCTATACCTTCTTCTTGAGAATAACCTTTACATACCAGTCTAGCTTTGTTTCTAGATACTTGACCATCTTCATTCAGTTTATTTCTGAATACCCAGTTTGTTCCAATTACATTCTTATCTTTAGGTCTAGGTACAAGAGTCCAAGTTTTGTTCTTTTGTATTTGTTCTAATTCTTCATTCATTGCTTTAATCCAACTTTCATTCTCCAATGCATCTTTGATATTTCTAGGTTCAAAATCAGTAAGTAGACATGTACCTTTTAGCTTGCTTCTTGTCATAGTACCATTTGATTTGTTTCCAATGATTTGATCTGGTGTATGATGTCTTCTGACACATTTGGCTAGTATAGGTTCCTTGCCTTTTGAATGATTCATGCTGTTGTCTTCTAGGATCTCTTCTTCAGGTTGCTCGGGCTCGGTATATATTTGCTCGGTAGCTTCAGGCTGAGACTCGGTCTGAATTTCTTCCTGTGACTCAGTTTGAACTTCTTCCTGTGACTCGGTAACTATGCTCGGCTCGGTAGATATAGCTTCCTTATTGATAGTTGTGTCTGTCAATGTTTCAAGTTCAATGTAAACGAATCTTTTGTAGTTCTCAGGTTCCTTTTTTCTTTCTTCCTCAGTCTTTTCTGCAAACTCATCAAATTTTACATGTATACTTTCTATGACTTTGTGAGTAGATAAGTTTAGACATTTGTATGCCTTGCTTTTGCTAGAATATCCTAAGAATATTCCTTCATCACTTTTCACATCAAATTTATTTCTTCTAGATTCTTTTAAGATATAACACTTGCTACCAAATATTTTCATGTAACTTACATTAGGTTTATAGCCATACCATAATTCATAAGGAGTTTTGAATGTGTCTTTCTTTAGTTGTACTCGGTTCAAGGTATGAACTGCAGTGCTGATAGCTTCCTTCCAGTACTTTATAGCGATGTTCTTTTCTATCATTAGAGTCCTTGCACAATCCATAATAGATCTGTTTCTTCTTTCTGCTATTCCATTCTGCTCAGGAGTTCTAGGAGCTAATACCTGTCTTTTGATTCCTCTTTCTATGCAGAAGTTGTTAAAATCATGGGAGATGAATTCACCACCTCTGTCTGATCTTAAGCATTTCAATCTTTTCCCTGTTTCTTTTTCTACTCTTGCTAAGTACCATTTGAACTTTTCAAATGCCTTTGATTTTTCTCTTAAATACATAACAGTCATCATTCTAGAATAATCATCAACGAAAAGAATAAAGAATTTATCTCCAGTATAGCTTTGTATTCCAATAGGTCCACATAAATCAGTATGCACAATTTCCAAAATTTCTTTAGACTGATAGTTCTTACTTTTGAAACTAGTTTTACTCATTTTGCCAATCTGACAATTCTTACATAGACCAGTGTCAGGTTTCTTCAAAGTAGGAATGCCTCTAACCTTCTTGAATTTGCTTATTTTTATCATGTTATCAAAATTCACATGACATAACCTTTTGTGCCATAGACAAATTTCTTCTATTTGAGCAATAAAGCATGAATATTCATTGAGATCAAGATAAAATAAGTTACCTTTTGTTTGTTTGCCTGATCCAATGAGTTTTCCTTTTCCATCCAGCAGTCTTGCTTGACCATTCATGAATTCAACCTTGAAACCAGTGTTGATTAGCTGTGCTACACTTAGAAGATTATGTTTTAGTCCTTCAACCCAGTAAGCATTATCACATATGAGTTCTTTGGTTAATGAGATTCTTCCTTTTCCTTTTATACAACAAGGTTCATTGTTTCCAAATCTTACATTACCATTGTCACAGTCTTCTAGATATTCAAATTTTGTTTTGTCACCAGTCATGTGGTGTGAACATCCGCTGTCTATTATCCATATATCATCTTTTCTTATATGAGAAATAAGTGCCATCTTATCTTCATCATCATCAGATTCATCTTTTATAGCAATAAAGACAATTTCTTCTTCACTATCATCAGAATCTTTAGCCATAAAACATGATTTCTTACCTTTATCCTTGTATGATTTGAAATTCTTTTTGCCATAGTACTTGTGACTTCTCTTTTCTTCTTTGACTAGCTTGTTTGGGCACCTAGCTGCAATATGTCCAATTTCTTCACATGAAAAATAGATTAAAGGAGTTTTACCTTTATACTTACCTTTCCCTCTAGAGTACTTCTTTGCAAGTAATGCTTCTACAATTTCAAGATCACTATCAGAACTTTCTTCTGATTCTTCTTCACTGTCTATCTGAACTTCTTTAATTTTCTTGTTCTTCTTTAGTGAAACCTTGGCCTCAAATGCTGATTCAATATTTTTGGAACTAGGAACATAGTTGTCATAGTTGTCTAATTCAAAAGCTGTCAATCTTCCAACTAGAGCATCCAAGGTTATACTGTGGTTTGCTTCACATCTTCTTTCTTGAATAGCTGATACTCTTATTGCATAGATAGGGAGTAGTGTTCTGAGTACCTTACTTATAACAGTCTCATCTGAGATTGTTCCTCCAGAAGCTCTAATTGCACTTACACTTGCTTTGATTCTTTCAACATATTTTGCAATGTTTTCATCTTCCTTCATATTCATCTTGTCAAACTATCCTCTTAGGCTTTCTGCTTTGGCTCTCTTCACATTTGCATCACCACCATATATTTTCTTCAGTGCCACCCACATTTCATATGCAGTAGTGTAGTCTTTAATATCATCAAATTCTTCATAGCTGAGAGCAGATGCAATGTCTATCATCATGGTGTTGTGAGTCTTTTTATCTGCAATGTCTTCAATAGTTAATGCGCCATTAGGAATTGTATACTCTTCATCAATGTATTTGCATCCTGAATCACCAATGGAAGCTAGATGAAGTCACATGAGACCTTGCCATGCTGAAAAGTTATCTCTGTTAAGCTTTGGAATTTCCCTCTTGTAAGACATCCTGATCTTTAGCTTAGGTCTTTGAAACCCGTCCTGCAAGCACCAAATGCTCTGATACCAATTGATGGAATATGGATGAAGTGACTAAGAGGGGGGGGGGTGAATCAGTCAACCATAAAAATACTTCCTAATTAATTCTTTGTAGATCCTTTAAGATATCTTAACAATGTTGTCTGTTTTAGCACTCGGTAAATAGATTGCAGTAACTTTGAAGATGCAGAAAGTATTAGCAATATTATCTTTAGATATTCATCAGTGCATGTAAATGATTGAGGAAGCAATTAAGAACACAAGAGACACAAGATTTAACGTGGAAACCCAATATGGGAAAAACCACCAATGTATCTAGATACTGATTTTCACTTTTCTGAAGTGATGCCCTGTTAGAAGCCAACCCGGTAAAAGGTTACAAAACACACTGTTAGGTGTGACCTTGTTAGAGGATTTAAAACACCCTGCTAGGAGTGGCCTGGTAAGAGGTCTTGAAAACAATTCAATGGAATTGTCACCTTTTTAGAGGATTTATATTATGGCTGTTAAACCAACTCGGTTAAGAGATTTAGAATTCACTGTTACAATGATAAGAAGGTAACAATGAAAAAGTGACCTATATAATAATGCAACTATCTTCCTGATTACAGATCTCTGTTCTGCATAAGTCTTATCCTCTCTGATCGAATAAATCTCTGCTGCACCTCAAGGATATCTGAACATCCTTCACAAATTCGCATATACCTTTCCTTCTTTTCTTCTGTAAATCTTCTGCTGTGTTATTTTTACTTTTCACATTTGACCTTTTATTTATATGACTTTGGATTAGTCAAATCATCATTATTTAGTATAACAGTCGGCTGAATTAAGTAAATTCTATTTGCAAAAATCCTTCAAGGGCCGACAGTGCTCGGTGACCATATCTTAATATAATTTTTCAGAGACCAAGGGAACTCGGTAAACACCAACAATCCTTTACCTTTGATAACCAACTGAACTCGGTAAACACTAACTTTTCTTCGATGACCGACTGAACTCGGTAAACACTAAACTTTCCTTCGATGACCGACTGAACTCGGTAAACACTAAACTTTCTTTGGCAACTGAGTGAACTCGGTAAACACTAAATTTTCTTTGGCAACCGAGTGAATTCGGTAAATACTACTGTTCTTCGATAACCGAGTGGACTCGATAAGCATTAATATTCCTGTCTAGCAGACCGACTGAGCTCGGTAGAAGCAGATTGCTGCGGACTATGACATAGTGTGACATCAAAGACAATACATAATTGAGTAGCAATTTCCTTCAGACAATTGTTTCCAACAATGCTCAGATGTGACACATATTTTTTTGTAATTTTATTCTAAAAAAATAATTAATTACAAATTTTTTTCTACAACATTTTTAGAATAAAAAAACTCCCACGTCTGAGCACCTTAACTCATTCATAACTTTACAAAATTCAATTTTTTATTTTTTTTCCTTATAGTAGGTGAAGCATAGAATGTGACGCATTTTTTGGATTTCAAAAATGTTATACCGTCTAAAAGTTATAGTCATTTTTCAATCAGTATATAAATCAACACTTTAGAGGTTGCTCAATTAGAAAATAACTAATAATTACTTACCGAATTCAAAATTTGATAGCAATTATATTGATAGAAAGCTAATAATCTCCTTAAGATACCCTTTTTTTTTTATCAAATTCAGGTGAAAAAAAAGTCATCAGCTACATTGTCAAAGTTTTTAACTGACATCGCCACTTTTTGGCCCCTCATGATCTTGCACATAGCCTAAGAATAAATAAAAAAATGATCATATGGTAAGGTTCAAGAATGTAAAAGGTAAGAAATGGGAACCTAAGGGAGTTGGATTTGAAAAAACTTCTAATGAAATGGAGAAGCCAATTAACACAATGGCTAAAGATGAAAAGATGAAAGATACCAATACAAATAATGTATCAGATAAGAAAAAGGACACTAGAGCAGTGTAGATTAAGATTCCTCCACCTGCTCCTATTGATATGTTAGTTGTATTATCTCAGATAACTGTTAAGGTTCCTTTTTTAGAATTATTGAGGATCCCTGAACATAAAGATAGAGCTATTGCATGGGTAGATAATGTTCATAACAATGATGTTGCATGCAATGAATCTCAAGCTAAAGTTTTGAAAAGAGTAGAAGCTCAAGGAATGGTGTCTCGGATTCAATCTATATACTTGGATAGTTCTATCAATGCTAGCCTTGAAAACATAGATCCATTCTTTTTGAGTGTCCTTATGAATGGAATGAAATTGAGGAACTACATGATTGATTCAGGTGCCTCAAATACTGTAATGCCTTTCAAGATTATGGAGAAGTTGGGCCTTAAAGTTGATATAGTCCAAGGCATATGTTGTGCAATGGATCAAAGAGAGGTACCAGACATTGGCACTATAAATGCAATGCCCTATAGGTTGGCATCTTATCCAGAGAAAGAATTAACAATGAGTGTTTTGGTGGTGGACATCCCTCCTCATTATGGGATGCTATTATCTAGAAGATGGAGTGCTGCCATGGGTGGAAGTTTACAATGTGACTTGTCCTATGCAACTTTCAAGATTGATGACCAGTTTATCAAGATTGATCGAGAGCTAAGAGTATGCCACATGATTAAAAGAAATATTTATCATGAGACTACATGCTTTGTGGATACTGATATAAATGCTTTCAGGGCAGAAATCCCTATGCCTAAGAAGGAACCTATACTGCCACCTATCTCTGTTGAGGTGAATGCTAAATCTATGAAGGGTAATTTGTGGGTGATGTACTTTGATGGTGCTAGCTACAAAGATGGAGCAAGGGTAGGCATCCTACTTATCTCTCCTGATGGGAACACCTACAAGTTTTCTTTCACATTGAATTTCTTTTGTACCAATAATATAGTAGAATATGAAGCATTGTTGTTAGGATTGAAATTGGTAAAAAAGCATGGAATTAGATGCATAAGGGTTGTAGGAGATTTTGAATTGGTGGTGTCCCAAGTCAGGTCAGTGTATGCTTCCAAGAACAAGAGGTTAAAACAATATAGAAATGTTGTATGGGATTTGATTGAGTGTTTTGATGCCTTCAATGTTGAATGGAAGGATAGGAGTAATAATAAGATGCCTGATTTGTTAGCCAATATAGCAATCAATCCCACTGATATTACTTTTGTTGGTCTCTCTAAAGTTGAAATTCAGACTAGGCCAAATGTACCAGACAATGTTGAGAATTGCCAAGTCTTTGAGGATGACTAGGATATTTTGAAATTTATGAGTTGTGAAGATCAGTATCATGGGCAAGAATTAGATTGTTCAGCTCTGATTGAGACTATAGAAGGAAAAGAGGTTGTCCTTGGTAATGAAGTCATTCAAGTTAAAACTAACAAAGTTCCTAAGGGACTTGTTGTTCTTGAGACTGTGTTTGATAACTAGGATAGAGTTCAAAAGGATGTTAAAAGGCAAGATCATATGGATTTAGAGGAGATAAATCTTGGAACACAAGAAACACCTAAGAAGGTGTACATTGGTAGGGATATGTCTCAAAAGGTAAAGAAATCTTTGATTGAATTGTTAAGAAAATTTAGGCATGTTTTTGCATGGTCATATGATCACCTAAAGGTTTATAGAGAAGATTTGTTTTAGCATATCATTCCTTTGAAAGAAGATGCTAAACCTTTCAGGCAAAAACAAAGGCCTATAAATCCCACTTTGGCACCTAAGATGCAAGAAGAATTGATGAAGTTGAGAGATGCTAGAATTATCAAGCCTATTAGGCATTCTTCTTGGTTGTCAAATCTTGTCCCTATTAGGAAGAAGAATGGTGACATCAGACTTTGTGTAGATTTTAGAAATTTAAATATCAACTCATTAAAAGATAACTATTGTTTGCCCAATATGGAAGCTATGTTACAGAGAGTGACCAAATTAGAATTGATGTCTATGATGGATGGTTTCTTTGGTTATAATTAGGTAATTGTAAAAGAATTAGAACAATTCAAGACAAATTTTACAACACCTTGGGGGACATATGTTTATTTGAGAATGCCTTTTGGTCTCACAAATGTTGGTGCAACTTTTCAGAGGGCAATGGATGTTGCCTTTTCAAATTTTATTGATGATTTCCTTGTTGTTTATCAAGATGATTTAACTGCTTATTCCAAGAAGGAAGAAGACCATTGTACTCATTTAGAGAAAATATTTGTGAGGGCTTTCGAATATGGAATTTCATTAAACCCAAGGAAATGTGCTTTTGGTGTCACTGAGGGTAAGTTGCTTGGCCATTTGGTTGGCAAGAAAGGAGTTATAATTGATTCTAAAAGGGTGGCAGCCGTTGGTAAGATTTAAAGACCAAAGAATGTCAAAGGAATTTAGTCCTTCTTTGGTCAGGTAAACTTCTTGAGAAGATTTGTAACAAACTTTGTTGAGGTCACTAGACCTATATCCAAGATGTTAAAGAAGGGATCTACTATTACATGGGAAGGTGAGCCTAATGAAGCTTTCAAGAATATCAAGAAAGATATTAAAGATGCACCTATGCTTAAGGCACCTGATTATAGTATCCCAATGCATATCTTCTCTTTTGCATCTTTTCATACTATTGCTCCAGTGTTGTTGCAGAAAAATAAGGAAGGTTATGAGCAGCCTATTGCATTTTTTAGTAAATCTTTGCAGGCTGTTGAATTGAAGTATGACATCAATGAAAAACAAGCATATGCATTGGTCAAGGTTGTGAAAGCTTTTAGATGTTATTTGATGGGAGCAATTGTGATTTCCTTTGTGCCAAGTGCAATAGTTAAAGATATTTTCTCACAGCAAGAGGTTTCTGGGAGAAGATGTAGATGGATCAATAGGATCCAAGAATTTAGCATTGATATCCAAATTACCAAATTGGTTAGAGGACAAGGATTGGAAAAATTGATGGCTCAATCCAATCTTGATGCAAATTAGATAAATCAAACTGTGATTGATTATACTTGTCATATGGATGATTGTATCTGGTATCAAGATATCATCTATTACTTGAGAAATATGAAATGTCCAATAGACATGGATGACAATAAGAAGAGGACATTGAAATTATAGGCCATCAAGTATGTAATTGTGAAATGTAAGTTGTATAGAAAGAATTTAGATTGCATACTTTTGAAATGTGTGGATGAAAATTAGGCTAACAAGTTGGTAAAAGAAATGCATGATGGAGTTTGTGGAGGGCATTACATGGGTAAAAAAACTACTCATCAAATCTTGAGAGTAGGTTTCTAGTGGCCCACAGTCTTCAAGGATGTAGAACAGTTGGTAAGGAGGTGTGATGCTTGTCAAAGGTTCTCTGGTAAGCTTAAATTTTCAGGTAATATTCCCTTAAGGCCAATAGAAGTGCAAGCTCCTTTCCAACAATAGGGAATAGATTTCATAGGGGAAATACCAAACAAGTCTAGTGGAGGATATGCATGGATACTAGTTGCCACTGATTACTTTACTAAGTGGGTAGAGGCTATCCCCACAAGAAATGAAACTAGTAAAGTAGTAATTGATTTTCTATTGAACAATATTGTTACAAGGTTTGGTTTCCCTAAGAGGATAGTTAGTGATAATGCAATGTGCTTCAGGTCTACTGAGTACAAAGAATTCTGCAAAGGTCTAGGAATTCTGACGTCAAATTCCTCACCTTATCATCCATAAGGAAATGGACAGGCAAAATCATCTAATAAGAGCTTGATGAAAATCCTAAAGAGGATTCTTGAAAAGAATAAAAGAGCATGGAATTCAAAATTTCCATTAGCCCTATGGGCTGATAGGGTGACTATGAAGAAGGCAATTGGTTGTGCACCATTTGACCTAGTGTATGGAATACATGAAAGAATGCCTCAGAATAATTTATTGGAAATGTATAAGTTTGTTTAGTTATATGATGATGATATAGATGATGAAATGCAGTTGAGAATTGAAGATATCATTAGGCTAGATGAAACTAGAAGAGAATTAGCTTCAAAGAATGCCAAATTGCAATTGCAAGTTAAGAATTTGTATGACAAGAAAACTATTGAAAGAAGGTTTGAACCTGGTGATTTGGTGTTAATTTGGAATGCCGGATTGGAGGATAAAGGAAAACATGGAAAATTTGATCCACTCTAGTTAGGGCCATATCTAATTCATGAGAAATGGGGCCAAGATTCATATATGGTCAAAGAATTGAATGGTGAATTTCAGGAATTGCCAGTTCATGGACAATTTTTGAGGCAATACTTTAGTTGAAGTATTTTATTTCTATGAATAGTAGTTAGGTCTGTATATGTTGTAATTTCTATGAATAGTTGCTTGCCCTTATTTTTTTTTGTCTTGGTTTGTAGGGTTCTGTCCTGTTGCTCTCTATTGTTTAGTTTTTGTCTTGTGGGGTGGTCTGCTTTAACTGCTGCAAGAGACATGCATCCCCAGATAGAGCCATTGTTAGTACCTACCAAAAATTTCATGGCTATAGCATTTTTTCTTCTGGTCCCTACAATTATTTTTATGTCTCTGGCCTTAAAACCCTTAGCAAATATTCAAAAATCTAGTCGTTGCAGCATAAAACCCTAGTGTGCCTTGGCCCTGTTCTAATTTTGTGTTACTTTTTTAGGCCACTAAAGTCCTAAATAGTGCATGTGCCAATAATTGACCACTTTGTCACATGATCGCATGAGCCTTTTTCATGTTATGCGATCTTGCGACTAAGGTTTTATTATTAGGCCCCATTAATATTTCCTAAGTTTCAAATCCAGCGGTTTTATCATTTCCTAAGTCTAGTGCTTTAATTTTTCCTAATGTTTCAGCCTTAGTATTTCCTAGGCTTGATCTCCTAACACCATCTTGATCTAACGGTGGGTGTGACTTCACAAAGGATGTGTCAAAGGTTGGCGATCTTGTGACAAACATCCATTTCTCCAAGTGTTCAGGTCAGTAATAAATGGTGGGTCCAAAATGACACATAGGTACAGTTGGCAATCTATGATTGGTCCATGATATAATATGTTGGTAGTTGTCAGTGGGACCTAGTTTTTAGCTTGTTAGAGGGTCCTGACATCTACAGAGAATTAATGGTGGGCATAAGTTCTTAAGGAATGTGTTAGATGCATGAGATCTTCAAATGACCATCAATTTCACCTTTTTTAGAAGTGATAAAGTTTGGTGGGTCCATTGCTATGTGTACTCATTTAGAAATCATTAATTGGTTGAGGAAGGATGATGTGGAGTTTGTCAGAGGGGCTGATGTTAGAAAGATTGATCGATGGTTGGTGTGTGATCTCATGGAATATTATTCATCTTTCAGATCATGCACCAGCCATCCATTTTGATGCCGAGGGATTTATTAGTCCTGTGTCAGAAGTGACTGGGTAGTTTTTAGTGAATGACATAGTGACAAGTGGCACAAAGTAGGCCCAGGTGGGGGTCTATGGTTTAGTAGTCCAAATAAATCAGGTTAGTGGCTCTAACAAATTTCAAAGGGTTCACTCACTCATGCAAAAAGATGGTGATATTCTAAAAGAGTTGGCGATTCAGTGAATAAGCCTTCGTGTAATCACTAAACTAAATGGTGGAAAGATAAAGTATTCTACAAATTGGCAAAACCCTTCAGTTGCCAGTTCACCAAATGCGACTAGGAACATAAAGCCTAGGAAGGAAGATCTGACGGTTGTGACTTAAAGTTGATCGAGATTTAAATATTGACCGTCGATATACTGCTGGGGCCATGGATGTAACCATTGTAGTTTGAATTCAAATTTTTAAAGGGTTTTAGTGACAGGAAGGATTGAAATTGAATGCTTTTGTGGCCGGATTTGGTAGAATTGGTTTTTTTGACTATTGCAATGTGGTCCAAAGTGTTCCATGATTTTTTGCAGTAGATTTTTGTACCGTGATGGTGTTTCTTGAGGTGTGTTGCAAGTGGGAAATCAGATCAATAAGTCTAATAGATTCATGATTCTTGGTATAGATCAGAGAATTACCATTTATGAGGATCATTCCAAGATCTACTTTCTCCAGGCTGCTTGGGTTTCCCCCCCTTTTTTATTAAAGTTTTTGCTATTTCTAGTTGGTCTGGTGGGTGAAACCCTAACCCTAGTCATCTGTAGCTTGTTGCATCCTATTTTGGGACTTCAAGATGACTAGGGGGTATATATATTGTAGAAGTTTTTCTGTATTAGGTTGTTGTTGATGTTATATTGAAAGTCAATGTAAAAGCCTAAACAAGGAGAGCTTAGATTTTGGGTATGTTTCCTTAGCATTTTGTTTTTTGATAATGTATTGATTCTGCAAGTTTTAATGAGAATACATTTGGATTCCAATTTCATATTTGTGTATGTCTTCTTGTTTTGTTCTTGAGCTCATATATGTTCATTTCACAAAGTGGGTTAGCATATGGTAAACAAAGAGTATTTTGAAATTATCTTTAAGTTCCTAACAAAGTTAGGATTAAAGTCTTTGAGGTAGTTTCAGTGAGTTCATGGTTAAATAAGGATTTGATGTCCTGATATGTGAGTGAGAGGAGTAATAGGAAAAGAACTTATTCTGAGTTCAAGTGTGTTTGATTCAAGTTTTAGTTGATATATGTTATCAAGTGACTCTTTGCCCTGGGTTAAGGCACTGATCTATTCTTTGGAGGCAGTCCATCATCATTAATCACACACACAAATTAAATGATAAAATATTTCAATCCATTATTAAAGGGGTATAAATGTCTATTAGTTAGTGATTCCTTTCAAGAAGTGAATCCAAGGTACACCTACCTGAGCATTAAGGCTCAAAGTGTAGGAGGATCTCTTTGATCCTTGTTAATTGGCCCTTTTCCTTGGAGACTTTGGAGTGGTGATAGAGTCAGTGACATTAAATTGTCAATCATAGTGTAAACCTACAAGTAGAAAGAAAAGGTGAACTCCAACAAAAGCTTCACATCTGACATCCCAGATCTGCTAAGTTATGTGCCTAAAAATCTACCCAAGTACTCCTTAAATACTAATCATTAGCCACAAGTTAGCAAGATGAAACCCTTAACTCTCCAAAAATAATAATGCCATACAAGTTGGCTTACAAATGTATACAAACATTTAATTCAGCATGTCGGCCTATAACAATAGCTACAAATAATAAATGCACCAAGTCAGGTTAACAAATCACATAGAACTCTAGTCGATAAACTAGAACTATCGAGTGACAATGAATTAACTGAGCAAGCTAGGCATCGCCGAGCACTAGTGTTGACCAAGCACCACAAGCATGACTGAGTAACACTTTCACTAAGTGCAAGAGGCTATCGATTTCCTTTAGTGACTAAGCTTCCTTCAATGACTGAGACCATCGGTCAAGGCTACAATAGAGTAACACTGGCCAAAATATTAACACTCCATGCAATTCCACCAAGGACATAGAATGCCCATGCCTTAACCTTGGATGCCCCTGCATCAGATGCCCCAAGTTCCAAAAGATGTTCATATGTGAGAAGAACATCTTTTAGGATTCAACACATAAATCCTAAACTAGTTCTTCATATACAAGTCCTCCACCTTTCCCGCTTGCAAATTATTCCACTTCAGTTTCCTCTGTCTCTTCAAGTCTTTCCTTGACAATGTATAGGTTAGTTATCCATACTAATCATTCATTTTCTCTAGATCCACAATCTCAATTGAGCTGCCAATACTTAGGATTCTCCTACCGAGCATTGTATCCCTCAAAGGCATCAGTGAAAACTTCCTATCATCCTTCTCAATAGTAAAAACATTTTGAACACAGTCATAAATAGCTTTGCAATCATATTTCCAAGGTCTATCAAGCAATATATCACAACTATTCATCTTCACAATATCACAAAGCAAAAAATCCTTGTACTGGTCAATTTGAACATCAATGAAGCATTGTTCTCTAACTTCCAAAGCATGAACATCTTGTAACCAGCCAAGCCTATAAGGACAAGGATGCTTCATTCTATCCAAACCAAGTTTCTAAACTAGGTCCTCAGCAACAAGGTTATCAGTACTACCACTATCAATAATAACATCACAAAGTTTACCTTTAGATTTTCATCAGGTCCTAAGCAAGTTACTCCTCTGACAAGGTTCATCCTTTGTACTAAGAAATGTTTTCCAAAGCAACAAGTTCTTTGATTTAGGTTCATTCTGAATGTTCTCATTCATCATAGTATTTTGTTGGTCAACCTTCTTCTGTGTAGACTCAAAAGAATGGTGTCCTTCCTCTCCATAGTTATAGGAAGTACCCTTAAAGATAACTCTACATGTCTTCTTCTTTGGTTCCATAGGTTTCTATTCATCTTCTACATCATTCGGTTTATCCTTCACAGAGTGATCAATCTTTTCCTTCCCTTGGGAGTTACTAGGTTGTTTCCTCTTCAACTTATCTTCTTCCTTCAGAGTATACTGATAAGCATCTTCAATAGAATCAATCTTCAACATACCAAGCTCATCCTAAATATTGAATCTCAGACCATTCACATACTGAGCTACCTTTTCCTTACCAAGCTCTCGGTGTCTAAACCAAATAGTAAGTTTGTAGAACTCCTCGGTATAATATTCAACAAATAAATCCTTTTGTTTCAGATTCTGCAACTTCTTAAACAAGTCAAGCTCATAGTCATTTAGTATGAACTTAGATTTCAACTTAGTCACCATCAACCTCCACTGATTGATCTTTGTTTCACCTTTATCTTCTCGGTCTCTTTGTAGTTCCTTCCACCAAAGAGCAGCATGTCCTCTCAACTTTGTCTATGCTAATCTCACCCAAAGAGGATCTTCAATTTCTTCCAGCTCAAATAAATCTTCAAGTTCACCAATCCAATCAATTAGATTGTCAAGCTTCAAAGTACCAGAGAAAGTAGAAACTGTGTGTGTGAAAATTATACCTGATCTGTAGACACAACACTCAGTAAAACATTAGAGGTTAGCTATAATCAAAATCATGCAAAATTGAAAGCTATCTAACCAAGTGATTTACTGCCTTCTAATAGGTGTGAGATTAATGTTCTCAGATTGTAATCGAGATCAGTGACCTAGACGACACCTAAATGAAGGATTTGAATGCAAAAGATGGATATGAAATTGAATGCAATTAATCTATATTTTTGATATTTTCTATGCAATAAGAATGATAAATTGATATGATATGGATGCTAAATGATCTAACAATGAAGATTCTAACAATGATATAAAAACTATGAAATTCTATGCTAAGATATAAAAACTATGCAATTGAAATTGATCTCACAAAGCTTTGAATTCGCAAGTTGATTCCTCAGCCTCCAATTCTCCAGCGTGATTGTGCAAAATATGAGATGATTTGTGAAGAGCTGAGCCTTTAATTTATAGAAATCCAGGGCTTTGGAGGTGCATGGAAAAAAGCCATAAATCACTCAAATAACTCAACTTGATTTTTGAGTTATTTTTAAATAAAAGATAATTAACTCACAAAAACATGTAAAAGCTAAGTTTTAACTCAAAATAGAGTTTAGCTTTAATTGATAATTGATAGTTGTTTGCTTTTATGATTGTGCATGTTTTATTTATGAATTAATTTAATAATAAAGTGATTTATTTCCAACTTAACTGCTTTTAAAAATAAAATAATTGATTTATGGGTTAATCAATTATTTAATCAAAATTTTATTAAAAACTATATTATTAAATAATGACAACTTGCTTTAATTAATTAAATAAGAATTTAATCAATTATTCACATGATATTAGATTTATTGTCAAAATTAAATAATACAATTAATAATAGATATAATTAAATTTAATTACACAATTAAGTGGCAAATATTAAATCTAATTAATTAAATATGAAAATATTCAATTAATCAAACTTTAGGATAAATGTGATTTATTGTCAAATAATTATAAAATTAAAGATAATTAAGATAATTAGGAATATTCTCCGATGCAAAATTTAAGATAATCAATTAGATTTGATGATGTTTAGATGTGCCTTAGATTAGGACTTTGATGTCGATTTCATATGATTTGATGATATAGGAGGTTAATGAACTTATAGCCCATTTTTGGGGTATTACATTTTGCCCCTCTTTGAATTACTGTGGGAAGCATAGTGGTTCAAAGATAGTCTGTGTTTGATAAAGATATGAAACTGATTCAAAAGATAAACCGATCTCAAGATAGAAACCGATTGAAAGATATTGAGATAGGAGTTGAATGATATTGATTTAAGATGGAGATAATAGGTCTTGAATGACCAAAGATAATGTTCACTGTAGCAGCAAATGAACCTATGATTGTGAAAAAGTGTCAAAACACCTGATTCTGAACCTTAGGATTGATAAGAAGTGAGTGACCCGTTCTAGACTCGATTGTATTAGCAGAACTAGCAAGTATCACATCCAAACCCTTCAGTTGTCGAAGAACCAAGGAAATAACACTATGATTTGATGGTTGCAAAAACTGATACAGATTACAAGATTAAGAGAATACCAGATTGATATGGATTGATGAATCTGATATGCCCCAAGTGATGATAGATTTGCCTCGAGCAATGAGGTCTTTTGATGAATCAGTGACTAGACGTGATTGTTGTCTTGATCACTGATGAAAGATATTGATAGACTTGATCGATAGAATTTTGATTTACAGACTTTGAATTGATGTGCAATACCATGCCCCCTTTGGGATTAAAATTGAAATCTGACAAGAAAAAGTCAGCGTTGATAGTTTAGAAGCATGTTAATTGATCTGAGAAGTGGTTATTTACATCTGAGAATGCATTCTGCATCGTTTGGAAGGTCCTGGAGACCAAATTTGACTAGGTTTGACCATGAGTTGACCATGGTTGACCAAGTTAAAATTTTGATAGTTTGATGTAAGATAATCAGTTAAGTTGAATACTAGATTTATGTGATGATTGAAGGTCGAATATGCAAGTAGTTAATAATATGAATGATCTCAGATTTGAATTTTGATCCCGAAAAAGGATTCTACTTGCTATTTCATTGGAGGAACCTTCGTGTGAGATTCAGATCTTGTTAGACTTGAAGATGCGATTTGAAGAATCATTTAAGAATTGAAGTTCATTTAATCATTATGAGATCATGCAAAATGCAATGAGACATGCAAAATGAAATGCAACCTAAGACCTAAGACCTAGTCACTGATCATATTTTGATTTGTTATCATCATTGAACTTTTAGGTAACCGGATAAATCAATACAATGCCCACTAGCTACGAAACCATAGACATATGAATATTGATTTGTATGCGCAAGAATCAATACAACACCCACTGGACAACAACCATGGATATATGAATATTGACTTTATTTTCAAAATGTTGGATTAAATATAAGCATCAAGGCACAAACGCCAGGATGACCTTAATAACATGTCCATTTTGATATAGCAATTTGTACAAGCATCAAAACATACACGTTGTGATGACCTGAGTATGCCTTGCATTACAAACACATCAAACAGTCAAGAGATCATTCTAAATCCAATGTGAATTACCCGTAGTGACCCTTTATCGTTCACATCCTTAGGCAAGATTGCATTCCACAGTAGGAGAAAGAACTTACTCAAAAAGATAATAGTTAGATCAAACTTCCTTGATTTGTTTGGGTATCAATGGTTGAGGTACGCATGGCCATCCAATTCGAGATAGAGGCTCTTACAGTCGGACACCATTTCAATCCAAAATTTCCAAAGTTGTTAGATTTTCACATACAAGCAGAAGACAAAGAAAAGATTATGCCCCCAGTCATCACTCTCTAAATCCTGTAAAGGACATCATTGAAGAGCTCGAAGGGACACAATATGCAAAAATCTCAATGCGAATCAGTAAGCATACAAGGAGATAAAAGCATGAAAAGCACAGATTGTTTTCAGTTGAGTTTGATGTTTGATTGTTGTTGATGCAAAATCCTTTCTGGAGACGAGACTGACTGACTGACTCAACTTGAAGCTTCAAAGGACTCTGAGTGGATATGACACGTCTAAGATACATGGGAGACCATAGGATATGACATTGATTTCCCCCAAGTGTGAACATTGATAGGATGCAAACGCTTGAGCTGGTTGGTGTACAGGCCGACTTATTGAAAACTGGAAATGCAGGAACAAACCGGGAGATATGTACAAACTAAAGAAAGACTGAAAGCTAGGAAAGACCAAGATTGTGCTGATAGATGGAGCATTTGGAACAAGTGGCACCTATTTGCTAGGTTTTCACCATCTTGGTAGAGATTCTATTTTTGCTACCGAGGTGCCTGTTTCCAGGTTTTCACCAAGGCACTTTTTCTTTTTCTTTTTTCATTTTTTTGTATTTTTTCATTTTTTCAATTTTTTTGTACTTTTGATATTTTTTTCAATTTTTTTGTGAATCATCAAGGCGCCTATTGCTAGGTTTTCACCAAGATGTTCATTTTTTTAGGACTTTTTCTGATTTTTAAGATTTTTTCAGGACATTTACCAAGCACTGAATGCCTTAGGTATAGAATTTCTTCAGATGGAGAACGTTGATTGGTTCTCAGAGCTGCTCTCCTTCAGTTGTTGAGAGTTGATAGGCACCAGAGCCAAAAGTAGCAGTGATTACAAAGGGACCCAGCCAATTGGGTTCGAACTTCCCCTTGCGTTCTCGATGTGATTGATTTTTAGGATTTTCTCTCAACACTAGATCGCCAACTTGAAATTCTCTATGTCTGACTTTCTTGTTGTAGCCTCGACATTCTTTTTTGATACACTCTGAGATGATCATATGCAACTTGTCTGCGCTCATCTAGTAGTTCCAGTTCTTGTAACCTAGACACTCTGTAGTCATCGTCTGTGACAAGTCCATGCATTCTAATTCTGAGTGATGGGATTTCAACCTCAATAGGTAGTACCGCTTCAGACCCATAAACTAAAGTGAAAGGTGTAGCCCCAGTAGGTGTTCTGATACTTGTTCTGTAGGCCCATTTTGATACTTGTTCTGATACTGGTTCTGATACTGATTCTGATACTAATTCTGATAATTGTTCTTATACTGGTTCTGATACTGATTCTGATACTGATTCTGATAATTGTTTTGATACTTGGTATAATTGATAGCATCTTTTTCCATTTGCAAACTCCCAAGCAAGATCATATCGTGCAGTCTCAATGTCTAGCAAGGTGGAGAACAAGAGGGATTAGCAAGCTGGTGGAAGAGATGGAAGATAAGAGAATGAAGGAGAATGAAGGGAAGAAATCCTCAAGGGAAAACTCCTCAAGAATACTCAAGCTAGGGAAAATTTTTTATGTAAAGTGCATTTGGACAAGCAATGAAAGGCCAGCATAGGATATAAGTCACAAAAGTGTACTGCCAAAGAAGGACAGGATGTAGTCCAAAGGAGTAGACATGTCAAGAGGCTTCATATCACTGTGTTTTACTCTTTCTTTCTTAGATCAAGACCAAAGGGGAAAAGGATAGCGACAGGTGAAAATGAATGGAGGAAGATGGATATGAAGGCTAAACATGGAAGGAATGAAAGCAAGATCATCATAAAATAGCTCACAAAATAGCCAAATATTCGTGTATAGATCAACATTGTCAAGATCAAAGAAAGAAGATGAAATGGATGAAATATGTAGAAGAACTACGCATGATGCCTGATTCCTAGGTTTTCATCATGGTACTTATCCAAGGTGCCACAAGGAAGTGGTTTTCACCATAGAACGAATTTATTTCTCTTTACTTTTGCTACCAAGGTGCTTGTTTCCAGGTTTTCACCAAGGCACATTTTCAATTCATTTTATTTTTTATTCCTTTTTTTGGAAGAAGGCAAGCTTTTTAGATAATGCTCCTTGAAAGGATAAACCATGATATGCCAAGGATTCAAAATGATATGCTCAAAGATGCTGATAGGGAAAGGGAGATGGAAGAGAAAAATGGAGGATAAGGTTTTATGTAAAGCGAGTGAGGTTGGAAGATAGGAGGAATAGGAAAATGAGGAAAAATGATAGAAGGTAAAAGGATAATGCATGGAAGGATTGTAAAAAGGTAGGTGGAAAAGAAGACAAGATCAACGTCAACACATACCTTGAAGGGTGGTGAGAGGATGGAGGAATCGTGAATGAAGGAATACGTGAAGGCATATGGTGAATGGATAGCAGAGGTTGAGGTTTAGGCACATGAAATGGAAGAATATTTTTGGAGGGAGATGAAGTGGAAGCCTTTGGAAGCTTGAATGTCAACTTCACTTTTTGCTCAACAC
The DNA here is from genome assembly GCA_027943335.1 of Chamaecyparis obtusa. NCBI lineage: Eukaryota > Viridiplantae > Streptophyta > Pinopsida > Cupressales > Cupressaceae > Chamaecyparis > Chamaecyparis obtusa. The sequence goes on from BSBK01001816.1 coordinate 1,536,693, forward strand.
CAGACTCTTTCAAGAGAGACTTTGGAATCTATATAGCCTTAGGATTTTTATTTCCTTTTGATGATCTAGAGAGAATATCTTGAATGATGGATTTTGGAACCCATACTTGTCTTGTGGTTTTTTTCTTAGATATTTCTTTTGACTTTATGCTTCCATGTCTATGAGAGGAGACATGGTGATATTCTTTTTTTGATGGATTCTTGTATTGCTTCTTTTTCTTGTATTGAACATTCAAGTTACTTCCAAAAGACTTGGGATTTGTGGAAGAGGGAGGATATGACTAGTTTAGATGGGTGGGTGGATGAAAAGGATTCAAGGGTATGCATCTATGTTGATCTTGAGGAAAGATGGGAGATGGAGGTATGTAAGGACCCAAGATGGATGGCAAATTAGGAGAGTTAGGAGGGGAAAGTGAAGGGACATAAGGACCCAAGATGGAAGGAAGGCATGAAGCCCTTAGTAGTGGTGGAAGAGGTCCAAGGATGGAAGTGGAAGATGCAAAAGGATAATCAATAAGTTCATCAACATCTATATGACAACCAAGGATATCAACATCTTTAGAGTGAGCATTAGAATTTTCAATAGAATCATGGACATCTTGAATATGAGCACCTTCTTTGATAGGATTGTTCAAAGCTTGCAAAGACTTAGGAAGAGTAGAAAGTGGAAGTGAACATGGAGTGGTAGAACAAGAAGATGGAAGACTTTGATCTTGACAAGGATCTTTGGATAGCATAAGCGCATAATTTGTCTCTTGATTTTCAATAGGTTTAACATTGGAAGTAACAACATTTTTACCAACCTTAATGGAAGTATCATCTTTGGAAAGCGCAAGTGTAGTAAGGTCATTTTGATTGTCAATAAGCTCATTAGTGTAAGTAGTAGCCTGATCTTGCTTAAGAGAAGACTTAAGACATGGTGGAATGCATGAAAAAGGGTGTATAGGATCAAAAGAACCCTGAGGCAGATAAGAGACATTGGGAAAAGGAGTGGATGACATGGAGGGTTCTTGATCTTGATCTTTCTTTATGTTCTTTTCTTCATCATTTTTGGAATCCTCTTGACATGGAACCACTTCTAAGGACAAGGAAGCATGTTGGGATTGTATGGATGACTTTGGAAGAGATGGTGGAGGACTAGCTGAAGTAGGGATTATAGCATATGAAGGCTTAGGCTCTTTAGGTTTATCATTATTGAAAGTATTTGCAGCCAAGTGAAGGTTAGCTTGAGTTTCTTTAAGAGGTAGCCCTGGAGGATAACTATAGGGAACCACATGAAAAGTAGCAGGGCTTGTGTCAGATGAAGGTTCTGTGAAAGATTTGAAAGACTCAGAAGCTTTAGGAAATGTATGGGTATTGGAGGAAGTAGGGAATGGAAGGGAACCATCACCAGACAAAGGTTCAACATTAACATGATCTTGCTTAAGAGTGTAATCTTTATTTTCAGCTGGAGAGTTCTGAGAGGAGAGATCCTTATAGTATTGACGTTTCAAGCTAGCACGATGTATTTTATAGTCCTCAGCAGTAGTAGATGGATCATCATCAAGGTATTGTCCACAAAAGCCATCAAAATCTCTTTCAAAATCAGAATCATATGGATCACCATCACGATCTATCCAATGTGACAGCCCCTTTGTAGTAAGTAGGAATGAATGATGAGGAGGACTCTTAGGAACAGAGGTGTCATAGGTATCATTACATTTTCTGTCATCATAGTCATCATAGTCTTCAAAGCTAGATGTGTCACTCTCCGTGGAAGAGGTTTCATATTGCTCAATTTTTTTTCGGGTGCATGGTGACATGTACAAGTCTTTATCAAATGGAAAAGAGTATAGAGGTTCCTTTTCTTTCCCAAGTTTGTCAAGCTGGACTTGCATAGCATGTATCTGTTTCATTATAGTGGCGATCAGAGCTTATTCCTCTTGTTTACTGATTCTTTGAGACATGTGTACTGATTCTCAATAGCTATTGCTCTATTCCTGACACAATGATATTTTTGACAGATTCTGGAACTAGGCTGGAAACATTGGATATCTTGCAATTTGACAATTTCTGACAACTTTCTCAAATTTTTCCAAACGACACTCTGCAGACTCGTACGACACTAGGTAGTCTATGAAATGACAGTTGCTAAACTCATACGACAGTTGGGTAATACTGAAATGACACTTGACAAAACTCGTACGACTTTTGACTTTCTGAAATGACTTTTGACTCCAGAAAAGATTTTACGTCAATTTTTGCAAAATGTAAGGTCTTCAGTTTTGGATTGTTTGCAAATTGTATTGTCCAGATTTTGAAAGTTATACCAGATTTGATCATTTTTAAGAGCCAAGTAGATAAATAAGCATGCAGAACAGCAAGCAAGTGATTCCAAGCACATCTGAAAACAATGAACAAGGGTGAAAGCAACCTTGCGCATGAACAATCAAGTGACCAAATTGTGCTAATCCCTAAGAGTACTAATTGTGTATGTTCTGAAAAAGTTTTGCAATAACGCACATATACCTGAAAGTGAAAAATTGGCCTCTCTAGGGTTTTTAGTAATGGTTTGACTCTGCAACTTTTATGATTCAAAGGGGTGAACTCCAATCCCGGCGCACTAGGGTTTTGACACAGTCCGAGAACTTAATCTTCAAGAGCTGCTAGGGAGATCTGACAACCCAACAATGAACCATACCTGTGGAGATTTCTTCCACAAGGACATTTATATAGCGGTTGTCACTACCATGGCGAAAATGGCTATTACCACTTGAGGTTCCGTCAATGCAGTTTGCCCTGTGAAGGGATTGTCTGCTATGGTTAACCCTCTCTAAAGATGACTCACAATAGTATACCGCAAGGGGACTTGGCTCCAGATTCAAGGTTTTGACACCTCTTCACTTTTAACCCAAACAAAGCAAGCAGATTAATCTAACACGCTAAGACAAAGTTTTGTTCCACCAAGGTCTGTGATATCAACTCCACCTGATCTATCAACCTCTCCGAGGAGAGAATGTATCAATCAATAAGAGAAGACGCACTAACCAATTTTGATTCACCAAAGCTCATGATATCAACCCCGCATGATCTATCAACCTCTCCAGAGAGAGAATGTGTCGATCAATAAGAGAAGATGCACTAACTAAGTTGAATGTGAAACGCACTAAGTATCCTCCCTACCTACAAGGATTCTGTCGTCAACAAGGATTTCACTGAGAATCCAATCTCTCAAGAATCATGAATAGTGTTCACAGGGCCTAATTACTATGTGAGCACAGATGTATGTTCCGAAAGTAAATCTACCAAAAGTACCCAAAAAGTAGAAAGAGGAACACTTAACGCTTAAAGCAAATATGAGATGAGTCCACAAGGTGGAACACTTAACACCTCACACAAGCTGAAAATGAGTCCCCAACTTAGAAAACAAGTGAGTTCCTAAAAGCACAAAAGGGTTGCCAAGTGGAACATTTAACGCTTCTGTCCTGTTGACCCCTCCCCTTTATGGCGCTGAGATTGTAACCACGGGGCGAAAATGAGGGGCTGGTGGATTAGCGAGTCCAATAACCCAAGATAGCAATCAAGATCAATCACAAGTATTCTAAGACTACTTAATGAATCCTTAAGGGTTCACAACCTAGTATCAATTATGCAAGTGTGTAGAAATAGATCAAAAGCATGAAAAGATGCACACAAGCTTGACACATAAGAGATTTATTTTAAGTCCCAAATCAAAATATTATTAGATGAAAGAGAATACCTAGGATCCTTGCAACGCGCTTAGTAGATTTTACTTGATTTTTAGCAATTTTTGTTGAGCTTTTCCATGCAAGCAAGTGACGAACTCTCCAACAAGCAAACAAGCAAACAAGATATGCAAAATATATTCAACTTATGAAAACCATAGGGTTAGCTCTAAAAATCAATTATTATCAGTAATAATAACCAGCAATCAACCCAAATGACAACTCATATCATTCATTGAACCATGTAAAAAAATAAGTGCATACCCATCACAAAACTTTATTTTTTTTTGCTGCATTTGACCTAGTCAACAAGATCTAATTTTTTTGATATGATTTTGGCCACAAAAATAGAAATTTAGAATAGAGACCCCTACTAAAAAACAGAGAGCTTTCCAAAAATGCAAAAATTTTAGAAAAATATCTTCATTTGTGCCCTAGAGACCCATTTTATCAAAATAGATCAATTTTTGTAAATTAACTATTTGAGCTATGATATCATGTCCAAATTTAAAACACAAAGAATGGACCCCCTGTAGAATTTAAATATCTTTCCGAAAATATAAATTTTTTTGAAAAATATGCTGATTTACGTCAGATATTAATTTTTTCCAGAATTTCAAGAAAAAATTATTAAAAATTCAAAAAATCTCAGAAAATTCTAAATTTTTTACTGTAGCTTCCATGAGATGTCACCAACCTGAAAAAAAACTTTCAGACCAAAATTCCAATCTTTTTGGGAGATAAAATTAAATCTTTGAAACTTTGGGGTTTTAGCTCCCAAAAAAATCAAAACTAGCATGCAAAGGTGGGTTGCCCCACGGTGGGTGCCAGAAATGTGTGTGTGAAAATTATACCTGATTTGTAGACACAACACTTAGTAAAACATTAGAGGTTAGCTATAATCAAAATCGTGCAAAATTGAAAGCTATCTAACCAAGCGATTTACTACCTTCTAATAGGTGCGAGATTAATGTTCTCAGATTGTAATCGAGATCAGTGACCTAGACGACACCTAAATGAAGGATTTGAATGCAAAAGATGGATATGAAATTGAATGCAATTAATCTATATTTTTGATATTTTCTATGCAATAAGAATGATAAATTGATATGATATGGATGCTAAATGATCTAACAATGAAGATTCTAACAATGATATAAAAACTATGAAATTCTATGCTAAGATATAAAAACTATGCAATTGAAATTGATCTCACAAAGCTTTGAATTCGCAAGTTGATTCCTCAGCCTCCAATTCTCCAGTGTGATTGTGCAAAATATGAGATGATTTGTGAAGAGCTGAGCCTTTAATTTATAGAAATCCAGGGCTTTGGAGGTGCATGGAAAAAAGCCATAAATCACTCAAATAACTCAACTTGATTTTTGAGTTATTTTTAAATAAAAGATAATTAACTCACAAAAACATGCAAAAGCTAAGTTTTAACTCAAAATAGAGTTTAGCTTTAATTGATAATTGATAGTTGTTTGCTTTTATGATTGTGCATGTTTTATTTATGAATTAATTTAATAATAAAGTGATTTATTTCCAACTTAACTGCTTTTAAAAATAAAACAATTGATTTATGGGTTAATCAATTATTTAATCAAAATTTTATTAAAAACTATATTATTAAATAATGACAACTTGCTTTAATTAATTAAATAAGAATTTAATCAATTATTCACATGATATTAGATTTATTGTCAAAATTAAATAATACAATTAATAATAGATATAATTAAATTTAATTACACAATTAAGTGGCAAATATTAAATCTAATTAATTAAATATGAAAATATTCAATTAATCAAACTTTAGGATAAATGTGATTTATTGCCAAATAATTATAAAATTAAAGATAATTAAGATAATTAGGAATATTACTAGGAATATTCTCCGATGCAAAATTTAAGATAATCAATTAGATTTGATGATGTTTAGATGTGCCTTAGATTAGGACTTTGATGTTGATTTCATATGATTTGATGATATAGGAGGTTAATGAACTTATAGCCCATTTTTGGGGTATTACAGAAATGTCCATTCTGTAATTGCTAAACCGAGTAGCAGATCTAGGTAATCGAGTAGTTCTATCTTCACTAGATCTATTCCTCCGGTCATCACCACTAGATCCAATAGTTTCAAATTCTTTAGAAGCTTCTTCATAGTCATCTTCACTACCAATATTTTGAGGTATACCGTCAATAGTTCTCATGATCTCAGCTACCATGTCATTCTTCATCAATTCCATCTTAGATCTGAAATTTGATTTCACCTTCTATGTGATCCAAGATTCAATAGTATCACAAAGATCAAAAATAACTCTAGGGTCCAATATTCTTGGAGGAATCCTTAAGAATAAGAGAAACCCTCTACAAAAAAGCCTCACCAACCACCTTTTGATAATTTCCAAGTTGTAACAACTCAAATCTCAACCTGCAATCTTGCAAACAACTAGGGCACAATTCCATAAGTTCTGTGCTTCGGATCTGCAATCTAGATTGCACACAATCTCTTCATCAACAAGATCAACTTCACAAGATCATCCTTGCTAGGTCAACCTTCTACTTTAACAAGATCAAACTCTCACTTTGATACCACCTGATGCAATCAAGGTAGGTGCATCCAATTAAGAATAGTCCAAACCTTGCATCCAAAAAAATTACACAGTGGATCACTCAACAATGCAACATAAAGTAATTGTTCAACATTGATTTTTGTTAACATGTCTAGCTATAAGGCCTTCTAGGTTAGGGCCTGTTAGCACTTGGAAAAAATTTCATGGCTATACCAATTTTCCTCTGGTCTCTGTAGTGTTTTTCATGTCCCCAGCTTGAAACCCTAGGTCTCATTTCATATTGTGTAGCCATTGAAAGAGAAAGCCCTAATTTTCCTTGGCCATGTTCTTTTTCCTCATTACTTTTTAGGGCCACTTAAGTTCCCTTTATGCACGTGGTTTATTCTCCCAGTCTTCATTGAATCGCTTAACAAAGTTTCATGTCCCTTTATCATTGAACGATTTAGCGAATATAGTTAGTCACTTGGTTCCTGGTGGTTATATCTTTGTATTCAACAATTACCTGACTGCAGTGGTCGTGTATTCTCCTATTCTTGGTGGCTTATCTCTTAAGATTTAGTGACCTGGCATGGTGGTTTCCTTTCCTTTTGGTCACATTTTCATGTGGTTAGTGGGCCTAGCATTTCAGTCTTCTTTCAATCTAATGGCAGGTGGATGATCTCATGGCTCTGACACACCCCATGAGATCATATGTTGACCGTTGATTCTTCCAAGCCTACAACATTTCAAAAATAGGTGGGTCCACTACTAGGTGTACGCAGTTGGCAATTTCTCATTGGTCCACAAAGTGATGAGTCAATTGTTAGTGGGGCCATGTCAAAGAATCTACAGAGTGGCAACAAAGGATTGATCCAATGGTGGGAGTAAGTTCTGATGGGTTTTGTCAGAGTCATGAGATCTTACGCCGGCCGTTGATTTTTCTTTTCTTAGGAAACAATGATAGGGGTGGGTCGTCCAATAGGTGGAGTTGATTTGCCTTGTTTTGATTGGTTGCTAGATTGATAACTCAAATGTGTCAGTGGGACCAAAATATTCAAGAGGATGATAGATTCAGAATCTACAGCTGGCATAAGAGCACATGGAATCTTTTGAGCTCATGCGATCTTACACCAACCATCCAATTAAAGGCTTATATGTAGTGGATTCAACATGCTACATGATGCTGACATGCATGATTTCTATTGGCTAAAGGACTGTCCAATTTGGTATGATCTCAGAAAGACCACTGAGTTGGAATTTGTCAATAGGCCTGAGATTATAAAGTATTCGGTGATTAGGTGACTAAGGACAGTCGCGCATTCTCAAAGTGTAACCCCAGTTAAGAAAATCACTTGGCAAATCAGAAAAGGCTTGTGTTCAAATTTTCTCAAAATGAAACCCAGGGTTAAAGGATGTCTCGGTGACTTCGAGTTTCTTCAGTTGCGTAATTGCTAATTGTAAGCCAGGATTCTTATAGAGTTAAATTGTGAAGCCCAGGAAAAGATGAGGATCTGACGGTCATGATATAAAGTTGATCTAAATTTGAATGCTAACCATTGATTTGTTTTTGGCACCATGAAATTAGTCATTTCTCTAAATTTCAAATTTTCAAAGGGTTTCCAGCGACAAGAAGGACTGGAATTAAATGTTTAAGCAGCTGGGTTTGGTAGGAATGATCTCACTGATTATTGCAGAGTGGTCTAGGGTGTCTGTTGATCAATTGTAAGACTGTACCATGGGGAAATAAATAAATTTGTAGCTTCAGGCATGTTGCAAGCATCTGATCAGACTGATAATGCATGGTGAATTCAAGGTTTTTAGTACTTTCTCAGGGAATTACCATGATTACAGATCATTCTTGGATCTTCTTTCTCCAAGCTGCTTGGTTTTCCCCCAATTGTAATAAATTCCTAATTGATTTTAGTTGGTTGGGTGGGTGAAACCCTAACCCTAGTCATCTGTAGCTTGTTGCATCCTATTTCTATGATTCCAAGATGACTAGGGGTATATATTGCAAAAAAATTTCTGTATTAGTGGGTTGATGATGTATATTGAAAGTCAATGTAAAGACTAAACAAGGAGAGCTTGGATTTAGTTTTTGTCTCCTAAGCATTTTGTTATGATAATGTATTGATTCTGAAAATTTTAATGGGAATACACTTGGATTCCAATCTTATATTTGTGTATGTCTTCTTATTTTGTTCTTGGGCTCATATATGTTAATGTCACAAAGTGAGTTAGCATATGGTAAACAAAGAGTATTGTGGAGTTATCTTTGAGTTCCTAACAAAGTTAGGATTAAAGTCTTTAAGATGATTTTAGTGAGTTCATGGCTAGATAAGAATTTGATGTCTAGGTATGTGAGGGAGAGGAATAATAGGAAAAGCACTTATTCTAAGTCCAAGAGTGTTTGAGTTGGGGTTTTCAGTTGATATGCATTATTGATGACTTTATGCCCTTGGTTAAGGCACTAGTCTATTTTCTAGAAGCAGTTCATCATCATCAATCACACACACAATATAAATGATAAAATATTTCAATCAGTTTATAAAGGGTATAATGCATAATATTTTGTGATCCCTTTCAAGAAGTGAATCAAAGGTACACCCACCTAAGCATCTAGGCTCAAAGTGTAGGAGGATCTCTTTGATCCTTGTTAATTGGCCCTTTTCCTTCCAGACTTTGGAGTGGTGATAGAGTCAGTGACATTAAGTTGTCAATCATAGTGTAAACCTACAAGTAGAAATGAAAAGGGGGACCAACAGAATTGTGACCCTATTGGGGAGGGTCTAGAGATAAAGTTTTTAAGTGGTTTCTTGTTTTTCCTATTGCATTCAGTTGAAGATTTCCCATTTTGGTGGGTGGCCACTCAAAATGTTAGAACTAGTGCTATAGACTGCAAGTCATGGACAAAAGAAGGACTACTAGGTCCTTTGTTAACAAAAATCTAGAGGTTACTCTGGAACAATTGCCTAGATAGGAAAAGAAGAGTTGGATCAGAAGAAATGGTGAGTCTACTAGTACTCCCATGAGAGAACAAAGAAATACCAGAGGTAGAGCACCACATGTTTCCTCAAGTGAGGAAGGTTCAAAAGATAGAAGTTCTAGATCAGATGGTGGTTGCTCTGAAGATAAATTTTATGATATCTCAGAGGCTGTATTTCAAGACAAGGGTTCATTGCCTATAGGTCAGGATGAACAAGCTAGAGAAAGAGGTTTTGGACCAGATTTAGATCTTGATGAGGATATGTTCATAATGAAACCCATGACACTGAGATAGATCCATTTCCCATATCAAAATCTCACTGATATGGATGTGTTATTAGGTTTTGATGATATTATGATAGACCCAGATGATTTAAATGCACTAAGGTTACAATTGGCAGAGTAGGATGCCATACAGAAGAGGTTACAAAAGGAGAGAGAAGCTGAAAAGGTGAATGCTCTAATAGAAAGAGAGTCTCTTCTAAGAAAGATTAATGAAATGAAGGAGAGAAATAAGATGCTTGCTTTTTCTCATAAAACTTTGCAGCATGATGTCTTTGGTGATCTTGATGCTTTGAGAAGTGAGCAGGAGTGCTTGCTGCAAGATCATGAGTTTGATAAAGAGGGCCCTATGGTTAGACAGGTTCAAAGTTATGCTTCCCTCCCTAAAGATAAAGATGGTCATGATATCACTAGGCCTGCTATTGCCACTAGTGAAAAAGGAAAGAAAAAGATGGTGGGACATCAAACAAGCAAATGATTGACAATACCAAGGGTCCCACCACCCAATTCAAATAAGGATATAGAGATGGAAAGAAGAAGAAAAGAATATGAGGACCTTACAAGAGAATTAGAAAAGGATATAATTGAAGCCTCCATTGTAGAAAAGAGAAGAAAGATCCAGTTCTTGAAGGCTTCGTCTACTAATGCTCTTGGCCCATCTGCTACTAAACTAGGTATGTCATCTATGACCACCACTATTCCACTTAGTAATGCTACTACTAGTTCAATTCCTTCCTCATCTACTAGGATAAATGTTGATCATAGGCAATAGTCAAATGCACAAGTAGATGGAAATGTAAATGTAAATGTTGATCCGAGGGTTAACACTAGTTCAATTTTTCAAAGAAGACCTATGCAATTAGAAGGCTATAGGCAAATTAGCTTTGATGGAATTCCTGGCTACCCAAATGCTTTTCCAAATAAGAGATAAGGTACCTAAGTTTGTAGGTAACAATGCTATTAGTTGTGAGGAACATCTTAGTTTATTTGTTGATATGCTAAATGATTATGAGGTAGAGCATGAGGATGTGGTCATGAAATTATTTGTTCAATCTTTGGTGGAGGATACTAGAGATTGGTTTAAGAGACTCCCTAACCATTGTATTAACACTTGGGATTCTTTTAAGAGATGTTTCAAAGAAAAATATGGTGATAGGCCTAATGCTAGTTTCATGTTAAATGAATTCAATACCATAAGGAAAAATCAAAATGAATCTATAGCCAAGTTCAATATGAGATTTCAAAAGGGTATGCATAAGTTGTTTCAGGTTATGCGGTTAGATGACAATGTTTGTTTGACCACATACTTCAATGCCTTTGATGGAAAGATGGAATATTTGTTGAGGGATAAAGAACCAAGAACTCTTAGAGATTCTTTTAGGATTACTATCAATATTGGAAATAATATGAAAATATCAAAAAAATTGTGTGGAAAAAGAGATGATCCAAAGTTGTTTGGAGATAAAAAGTATAAGAGGGATAATGAAAGGAATGTTGGAAATAAGAAACAAGAGGAAGATAAATTGGATAAGGTTTTGAATGCATTGAAGGATCTAAAAGCACCTGTTAATAGAATTAATAATGATCCCACCAATGAAAAGCCTCAATTCAACAACAATTTCCATAGGCAGAATAGATTGGAGAATTATCCCTACAACACTCAATGGAAGGATGGCAAGCCTATTGTCCTTGCTGAAAGAGGAAATAATGATAGAGTTGTCCTTGATCCTTTACAAAGGTCCTTTGTAAATGTTGTAGAAGATACACCATGGTGTATAACATGCCAATCCCCTCATTCTGCAGAGCATTGTGTGGTTGCACAATCCATGGCTGTAGATCAAAATGATAATGATGAGGGATTAGATCAAAAAGAAAGTCATGATGATATTGGATGCAATATGGAAACTTCATATTTAGGATATGAAGATGATTTTGATTTTGATGAAGAAGCAGATGTATGTTTGAAAAGACACAATAGGGCACTTTTCCATCAAGAGGTATTTTCTGACAGTGAAGACATTGATAAGAAAATATTTAATATGATTTCTTCCTCAGAGACAGTAAATTTGAGATGACCTTCAAAAGAAGAGATGGATAGAATTACTATAGAAATGATTTCCCAAGTGCAAAATAGAGGCATGGTGGCAAGGGATACAAATGGGAAAGCTACATGAATGTTTATGAAGAACACCAAATTTGAGGAATTCAGTGAAAATAAGTCAAGGATGATCACTTGGCAAGACTCAAGAATGTAAAAGGTAAGAAGTGGGAACCTAAGGGAGTTGGAGTTGAAAAAATTTCCAATGAGATAGAGAAGCCAGTTAGCACAATGGCTAAGAATGAGAAGATGAAAGTCACCAATACATCTAATGTATTAGATAAACAAAAATACACTAAGAAAGAACAAATTAAGTTTCCTCCCTCTAATCCTATTGATATGTTAGTTGTATTGTCTCAGATCATGGTTAAGGTTCCATTGTCTCTGGTGAACCCACAATAGTGGGTTACACTTTTTTACCTGAACGGACACTGAACTCTACATTTTGAAAAACACTTTCAGTTTTAGATGCATATTGTCATTAAACCATTTGAAATAAGAAGTAAATTTGAGTCTTTTAGGATTTTCTATCTAGATTCTAAATATATATTTTTTTAAAATTTTTGAATTGACTTGAATATTTTTTTCTTTCTCTCACGAAAAATGGTATGTTGCTAAAAACATCATTTTCAAAGAGTTACATTGTTTTCATAGAGCATAACTTTTTTTCCTAAAATAGATATCAATTTGCTTCTTTCTAATTTGGTTTTTTAACATCCATACGAAGGGCACGCAATTGGTTTTATGACATTATAATTATTATTTCATATTTTATTAATGTTTGAAGTTTACTAAACCATAATTTTGACATATGTTGACTACATAGATTATAACTTATCATGTATTTGTCCAATTCAATTTTTGTTTTTTTTTATAGAAAGAGAACTTCAATACCTAGGGCATAGATATTTTTTAGAATTTTTTTTCTCTCATTTACTATTTTTCCATAAGAGTAAAAAATAGAGGTAGACATATGGTGAAATATCTATGTTTAGTAAAACTAAAAATACAAAGTCATAACAAACTTAATATATATTAAAATTGTAATCATTGGAAAGATTTTTCTCAGTAGTACCTTACTAAATAGATAGTTTTTTCAAATGGATTCATTTGATCTTCCAAAAGATAAAGTCGAAGTGATTTTTTGTCAGCATTTTAATATGTGTGAAGGAGACTCCATTGTAGGTATGAATGAGGAGTATAGATGTTATATCAATGTTTTTTTGTCTAAGAGGCTTTGAGCTAGCCATTTTTAATTAATTCCTTCAAATGGAACCTCTTAAGGCTTAAATCATTACATTTTATTAAAAATGTGTTATTTCAGCAAAAATTAGCATCTCTAAAAAAGTGTAACCCACTTTTGTGGGGTCACCCCAGAATTATTGAGGATCCCTGAACATAAAGATAGGGCTATTGCATGGGTAGATAATGTTCATCATAATGATATTGCATGCAATGAATCTCAAGCTAAGGTTTTGAAAAAAGTAGAAGCTTGGGGAATGGTGTCTCAAATTTCACCTATTTATTTGGATATGTATCATCTTAAAATGGAAGCACTTCCATGTTAAGAGAATTTAGCCCTCCAAGTAAGTGGTTTAGGGTCATGTTTGGTGCTTTGATTGGATCTTTGCATGTATTTGGCTTTCTCCCCACTTTCCACTTCTTCTCCACACTTGATTTATTCATTCTAAGATAAATTAGGTTTAAGGTCTTAAAGACTTTCCTGATTTTCCCTCTTCTATGAATCTAATTTCTAGGTAGGATATAGAAATGGGTCCTCCTAGCCTTCATCATGTCAATCACATGATCTTTTATCTATCACAGACATTCTATTCTCATCAGACTACATTTCTAATTTTCTAGGCATCCTCGGGGCCTTTACACTACATCCTGGCAAAAGTTAGGGTTTTTAGTCAAGGTCGACCTCAACCTTGACTAGGTCAGGGATGACCTCAACCCTAACTAGGTTAGGGTTGACCTCAACCTTGACCTCATCTTGCTAGGATTTCAAATTTTCAATTCCCGCTAATTTAGCTTTTGGGATTATTAATTTCCCGCCTCCGGGTTAGCTGTTTCGGGCTCCGACATGGTAAATCCTTTAATTATATTTAATCTAGCTATATTTTCTAAAGGTTAGGACCTAATTGGAATTGAATTCTCTAAAATGGCCCTTCTAGAGGAGTGTGCCCTAGATCACTATAAAAGGAGGCCTTCCTCTCCCATTTTTCATATCTCATTCTCAAGCCATTAAGCAATCAAGCTCTCAAGTTCTCAAGGTGTTCAAGTGCAAGCATTTCATTCAAGAATTCAATTCTTCTTCTCCATCCAAGTTCTCCATTAAAGATCAAGGATTCAAGCATTCAAGCTATTGAAGGGATTTGGCTCAAGTATTCAAGATCTATCATTCAAACCCTAGATCTAGCCACCATGGTGGTGTGATCTTCCTTCAAGATCCTTTGTTCATCTTCAAGATCCATATCATTGTTTCCTCAAGGTGGATTTCAAGCATACAATCATGGAGGTTTGATGATGTTATGTTCAAGCTTTCATATCAATATATTTGATTACATTCCAAATACATTAGCATATCTATTGAATTTCATAGCTTCATTGTTAGATTCAGTTCTACTACTTGCTAGCATTCTCCTATTTCAATTTCAATATTAAGGTTGATTCCAAATTGGGGTTTGACCAAGGCAAACCCCCCAAAAAAACAAAAAAATCATTTTTCTTACAGGTACAGGTGTGGAATCTCAGATCAGAGAGTGAATTTGGATACCCTTTTTGGCAATCTTTCAGGATTTGTGAACAGAATCAGAATCAAACTTCAAATAAATAATGTGGTCTTTGACCTTTTAAAAGGTCAAAGTCGACCTATGTGAATTTGGAGAAAAGATTTTTGGGTTTTGTCCACCTTAGCATTTCTAGTCCAGAATAGGTGACAGAATCTTTAGAAAGTTCATAGAGGAGCCAGAATTCAGCATTTTCCAAATCTGCCCTAATTTAAGGTTAGTATTTTCACTTCAATTATTTCAGATTTCAAGCTTAACCCAACTATAGGGAAACATCAGATTTATTCTTTCTTTCATATTCTCCATCAAATTGATCTGATTCTACATTAACCTTTTTAGTTGATCAAATTGGATCTCCTTGTTAGGAATTTGGGTTTGAGAATAGATCTCAGATTCACCCCCTAAAACATTTGAATGATATTGAACCCATTTTAATATCATTCAGGATAGTTCTATCAATGCTAGCCTTGAGAACATAGATCCATTCTTCTTGAGTGTCCTTGTGAATGGAATGAAACTAAGAAATTCTATGATTGATTTAGGTGCCTCTAATACTGTTATGCCTTTTAAGATCATGGAAAAGTTGGGTCTTAAAGTTGATATAGTTCAAGGAAGATGTTGTGCAATGGATCAGAGGGAGGTACCAGTCATTGGGACTATAAATTCTATGCCCTATAGGTTGGTAGCCTATCCAAAGAAAGAATTGACCATGATTGTTTTGGTGGTGGATATCCCTCCTCATTATGGGATGCTATTATCTAGAAGATGGAGTGCTACCATGGGTGGAAGTTTACAATGTGACTTGTCTTATGCAACCTTCAAGATTAATGATTAGTTGGTTAAGATTGAGAGAGAGTCAAGAGTATGCCACCTGATTGAAAGGAATATTGACAATGAGACTACATGTTTTGTGGATACTAACACCAATGCTTTTAGGGTAGAGATCCCTGTGCTTGAGAAGGAGCCTGTATTGCCATGTAGTGATGAGGAAGTAGGTTCTATGTCTATGAGGGGTGATTTGTGGGTGATGTACTTTGATGGTGCAAATTGCAAAGATGGAGCAGGAGCAGGTATTTTACTTATTTCTCCTGATGGAAATATTTACAAATTCTCTTTCACATTGAATTTCTTTTGTACCAATAATATAGAAGAGTATGAAGCATTATTGTTAGGATTGAGGTTGGCACAAAAGCATGGAATTAAATGTATAAAATTTGTTGGAGATTTTGAATTAGTGGTGTCCCAAATAAGGTCAGTGTATGCTTCCAAGAACAAAAGGTTGAAACAATATAGAAATGTTGTATGGGATTTAATTGAATGTTTTGATGCCTTCAATATTGAGTGGAAGGATAGAAGTAATAACAAGATGGCTGATCTATTAGCCAATATTGCAATCAATCCTAGTGATATTACTTTTTCTGGCCTCTCCAAAGTTGAAATTCAAACTAGGCCTAGTATACCAAATAATGTTGAGAATTGGAAAGTTTTTGAGGGTGACTAGGATATCTTGAAATTTATGAATTGTGAAGATCAGTATCATGGTCAGGAGTTTGATTGCACAGCCTTGGTTGAGACTGTAGAAGGAAGGGAAGTTGTCTTTGGTCATGAGGTCATTCAACTTAAGACTAACAAGGTTCCTAAGGGACTTGTTGTTCTAGAAACTATATTTGATAATCAAGATAGAGTTCAAAAGGATATTAAAAGGGAAGATCATATAAATTTGGATGAGATAAATTTTGGAACACAATAGGCACCTAAGAAGGTCTACATTGGTAGAGAGATGTCTCACAAGGTAAGGAAGTCCTTGATTGAATTATTGAGAAAATTTAGGCATACTTTTGCATGGTCATATGATGACCTAAAGGTTTATAGAGAAGACTTCTTTCAGCATGTTATTCCTTTGAAAGAAGATGCCAAACCCTTTAGGCAAAAACATTGGCCTATGAATCCTACTTTAGCACCTAAGATGCAAGAAGAATTAATGAAGTTGAGAGATGCTAGAATTATCAAGCCCATTAGGCACTCTTCTTGGGTGTCAAATTTAGTCCTTGTTAAAAAGAAGAATGGTGAGATCAGATTTTGTGTGGATTTCAGAAATTTGAACATCAGCTCATTGAAGGATAACTATTGTCTACCCAATATGGAGGCTATGTTGCAAAGAGTGATCAGATCTGAATTAATGTCTATGATGGATGGTTTCTCTGGTTGCAATCAAGTAATTGTGAAAGAATCAGAATAGTTCAAGATAGCTTTCACTACACCTTGGGGCATATGTTTATGTGAGAATGCCTTTTGGTCTCACAAATGCTAGTGCAACTTTTTAGAGGGCAATGAATGTTACCTTTTCAGATTTCATAAATGATTTTCTTATTGTTTATTAAGATGATTTAACTGCTTATTCCAAGAAGGAAGAAGAACATTATATTCATTTAGAAAAAATATTTGTGAGGGCTTTGGAATATGGAATTTTATTAAACCCAAGGAAATGTGCATTTGGTGTCATTGAGGGTAAGTTGCTTGACCACTTAGTTGGGAAGAAAGGAGTTAGAATTGATCCTGAGAGGGTGGCATCCATTGACAAGGTTCAAAGGCCAAAAAATGTTAAAGGAATTTAGTCTTTCTTTGGTCACGTGAATTTCTTGAGAAGATTTGTTACAAACTTTGTTGAGGTTACCAGGCCAATATCCAAGATGTTGAAGAAAGGATTTGAGATTAAATGGGAGGGTGAGCCTGATGGAGCTTTCAAGAATATCAAGCAGGCTATCAAAGATGCACCTATGCTCAAGGCACCTGATTACAATATTCCAATGCATATCTTTTCCTTTACATCTTTTCATATTATTGCTACAATTTTGTTGCAAAAAAATAGTGAAGGTTATGAGTAGCCTATTGCTTTTTTCAGTAAATCTTTGTAGGCTTCTGAATTGAAATATGATATCAATGAAAAACAAGCTTATGCTCTTGTGAAGGCTGTTAAGGCTTTCAAATGTTATATGATGGGAGTAATTGTGATTGCTTTTGTTCCAAGTGCAACAATTAAGGATATTTTCTCACAGCAAGAGGTGTCTGGAAGGAGATGTAGATGGATAAATAAGATTCAAGAATTCAATATTGATGTCTAGATTACCAAATTGGTTAGAGGAAAAGGATTGGAAAAACTAATGGCTCAATCCAATCTTGATGCAAACCAGATAAATCAAGGTAAGGTTGATTACACATGTGATATGGATGATTGTGTCTGGTATCAAGATGTTGTATTTTACTTAAGGAACATGAAATGTCTAGTAGGAATGAATGATATTCAGAAGAGGATATTAAAATTACAAGCCATCAAGTATGTGATTGTAAAATCCAAATTATATAGGAATAATTTGGATTGCATACTTTTGAAATGTGTTGATGAAAATTAGGCTAACAAGTTGCTAGAAGAAATGCATGAGGGATTTTGTGGTGGACATTACATGGGTAAAACCACTGCTCAAAAGATTTTGAGAGTAGGATTCTAGTGGCCCACAATCTTCAAGGATGCAGAGAAGTTAGTAAGGAGATGTGATGCTTGTCAAAGGTTATCTGGTAAGCTTAAGTTTTTAGGCAATATGCCCTTAAGGCCAGTTGAAGTAAAGGCTCCTTTCCAATAGTGGGGAATAGATTTCATAGGGGAGATACCAAACAAGTCAAGTGGAGGACACTCTTGGATCTTGGTTGCCACTGATTATTTCACAAAGTGGGTAGAGGCTATTCCCACAAGGAATTCAACTAGTAGGGTGGTGATTGATTTCTTATTAAATAATATTGTTACGAGGTTTGGTTTCCCTGAGAGGATAGTCAATGATAATGCAATGTGTTTTAGGTCTATTGAATACAAGGAATTTAGTTGAGGTCTAGGAATTCAGATGTCATACTCCTCTCCCTATCATCCACAAGAGAATGGATAGGCATAATCAACAAATAAGAGCCTGATAAAAATCCTCAAGAGGATCCTTGATAAGAATAAAAGAGAATGGAGTTAAAAATTTCCATTAGTTGTATGGGTTGATAGGGTAACTATGAAGAAGACAATTGGTTGTGCACCATTTGACCTAGTGTATGGGATACATGCAAGGATGCCTCAAAACAATCTATTGGAAATGTATAAGTTTGTTCAGTTATATGATGATGATATAGATGATGAAATCTAGTTGAGGATTGAGGACCTCATCAAGCTAGATGAAATTAGAAGAGAATCAGTTGCAAAAAATGCCAGGTTGCAGTTGCAGGTCAAGAATTTGTATGACAAAAGGATTGTTGACAGGAAGTTTGAGCCTGGTGACTTGGTATTAATTTGGAATGCTAGATTGGGGGATAAAGGGAAACATGGAAAATTTGATCTAATCTAGATAGGGCCATATCTAATTCATGAGAAATGGGCCCAAGATTCATACATTTTAAAAGAATTAAGTGGTGCTACTCAAGAATTTCCAATTCATGGACAATTCTTGAAGAGATACTTCAATTGAAGGTATCATTCTTTCCATGAACAGTAGTTAGGTCTATATATTTTGTAAATTTTGTAAATTTTCCTACCCTCTATCTCATTTTGTCTTGGTTTGTAGGGTTTTTGTCCTATTTATCTCTATTGTTTAGTTTTCCCTGTGGGTGGTCTACTTTAACTAGTGATTCTAGATCCTTGCTATGCCAGTAGGAGGCATGCACCCCCAGATAGAGCCACTGTTAGCACTTGGAAAAAATTTCATGGCTATACCAATTTTCCTCTACTCTCTGTAGTGTTTTTCATGTCCTCATCTTGAAACCCTAGGTCTCATTTCATATTTTGTAGCCGTTGAAAGAGAAAGCCCTAATTTGCCTTGGCCATGTTCTTTTTCCTCATTACTTTTTCAGGCAACTTAAGTTCCCTTTATGCACGTGGTTTATTCTCTCAGTCTTCACTGAATTACTTAACAAAGTTTCATGTCCCTTTATCATTTAACAATTTAGCGAATACAGTTAGTCACTTGTTCACTTGGTTCCTAGCAGTTATATCTTTCTATTTGGTAATTACCTGACTGTAGTGGTCACGTATTCTCCTATTCCTAACAGCTTATCTCTTAATAGTTAGCGACCTGGTGTGGCAGTTTCTTTTCCTTTTGGTCTTATGTTCACATGGTTAGTGGGGCTGACATTTTAGTCTACTTTCAATCTAATGGTGGGTGCATGATCTCATCGCTCTAACACACCCCATGAGATCATACACCGACTGTTGATTCTTCCAAGGCTACAATGTTTCAAAAATAGGTGGGTCCATTGCCAGGTGTGCACAGTTGGAAATTTCTCATTGGTCCATGAAGTGATGAGTTGATAGTTGTCAGTGGGGCCATCTCAAAGAATCTGCAAAGTGGAAACAAAGGATCAATCCAACAGTGGGTGTATGTTCTCATGGGTTTTGTCAGAGTCATGAGATCTTATGTCAACCGTTGATTTTTCTTTTCTCAGGCAACAATGATATGGGTGGATCCTCTGACAGGTGGAGCTGATTTACCTTGTTTTGATTGGTTTTTGGATCGATGACTTAGATGTGTCAGTGGGCCCAAAATATTCAAGAGGATGATAGATTCAGAATCTATGGCTGGCGTAAGAGTGCATGGAATCTTTTGAGCTCATGTGATCTTACACCAACCATCTGATTAAAGGCTTATATGTAGTGGGTCTGATGTGCTACATGATGCTGACATGCATGATTTCTATTGGCTAAAGGACCATCCAAGTGGGTATGATGTTAGAAAGATGTCTGAGTTGGAATTTGTCAGTAGGCCTGAGATTATAAAGTATTCGATGATTAGGCAACTAAGGGCACTCATGCATTATCAAAGTGTAACCCCAGTTAAGAAAATCACTTGGAAAATTAGTGAAGGCTTTTGTTCACATGTTCTCACAATGAAACCTAGGGTTAAAGGATGTCTCAGTGACTTCTAGTTTCTTTAGTCACGTAATCGCTAATTTTAAGCCATGATTCTTATAGAGTTAAATTATGAAGCCTAAGAAAAGATGAGGATATGACAGTCATGATATAAAGTTGATCTAGATTTGAATGTTGACCACTGATTTGTTGCTGGTGCCATGAACTTAGCTATTTCTCTCAATTTCAAATTTTCAAAGGGTTTCCAATGACATGAAGGATTGGAATTAAATGTTTAAGCAGGTGGGTTTGGTAGGAATGATCTCACCAATTGTTGTAGAGTGGTCTAGGGTGTCCTCTAATCGATTGCAGGACTATACCATGGGGAAATGTATAAATTTGTTGCTCAAGGCATGTTGCAGGCATCTAATCAGACTAATAATGCATGGTGAATTCATGGTTTTTAGTACTTTGTCAAGGAATCACCATGATTATGGATCATTCTTGGATCTGCTTTCTCCAAGCTGCTTGGTTTTCCCCCGACTATAATAAATTCCTGATTGATTCTAGTTGTTTGGGTGGGTGAAACCCTAACCCTAGTCATCTGTAGCTTGTTGCATCCTATTTTTGGGATTTCAAGATGACTAGGGGTATATATTGCAGAAGTTTTTCTGTATTAGTGGGTTGATGATGTATATTGAAAGTCAATGTAAAGACTAAACAAGGAGAGCTTGGATTTAGTTTTTGTCTCCTAAGCATTTTGTTATGGTAATGTATTGATTCTACAAATTTTAATGAGAATACAATTGTATTCCAATCTTATATTTGTGTGTCTTCTTATTTTGTTCTTGAGCTCATATATGTTAATGTCACAAAGTGAGTTAGCATATGGTAAACAAAGAGTATTATGGAGTTATCTTTGAGTTCCTAACAAAGTTAGGATTAAAGTCTTTAAGGTGGTTTCAGTGAGTTCATGGCTAGATAAGAATTTGATGTCCAGGTATGTGAGGGAGAGGAATAATAGGAAAAGCACTTATTCTAAGTCCAAGAGTGTTTGAGTTGGGGTTTTTAGTTGATATGAATTGTTGATGACTCTATGCCCTTGGTTAAGGCACTGGTCCATTCTCTGGAAGTAGTTCATCATCATCAATCTCACACACAATATAAATGATAAAATCTTTCAATCAATTTATAAAGGGTATAATGCATAAAATTTTGTGATTCCTTTCAAGAAGTGAATCAAAGGTACACCCACCTGAATGTCTAGGCTCAAAGTGTAGGAGGATCTCGTTGATCCTTGTTAATTGGCCATTTTCCTTGCAGACTTTGGAGTGGTGATAGAGTCAGTGACATTAAGTTGTCAATCATAGTGTAAAACTGTAAGTAGAAATGAAAAGGGGGACCAACAGGGCCAATTACAATTAGAAAACAATTCTGGAACATCCAAAAACATCCAATATAATCTTAGCTAGTTTATCTCTTAAGACAATCAGAAGCTGATGGAAACCCTAAGGCGGATCTAAACTTGAGCTCGCAAGCCTCCAAGAAATCTCATTGTTCCCAAGTATTTAAACCACTAGCTCTACTACAAACAACTATCAGATATCAATCTAATATGTAGGAACATGAAGAACTTTTCCACAACTTTTCCAATTTCAACTCTCAAGCTTCGCATCTGACATCCCATATCTACTAAGTTGTGTACCTAAACATCTACCCAAGTACTCCTTAAATACTAATCATCAGCCACAAGTTGGAAACATGAAACCCTTAACTCTACAAAAAAATAATAATTAAATACCATAGAAGTCAGCTTACAAATGTATACAAACATCTAATCCATCATGTTGGCCTATAATAATAGCTACCAACAATAAATGCAAAAAGTAAATAGTAAGCTTACAAAGAAACTAGAAGACATCAGTGACCTAAGAGAAGAAAATGAAAGATTGAAAAATGAAGTCAAAATGCAACAAAAATGTAATGAGATGATCAAGAAGGTTTAAGATAGTACTAAAAGGATAGATGAATTTCTGATAAGTCAGAAAAGACTTGGCAAGATAAATGGTTTAGGCTACACCAAGAAGGGAGAGTCATCAAAACAAGATGAAAGAATGAATGCCTACACAAATCAAATGTTTACAGGAGTAAATCATAAGGTATTCCTAAATCCACTCCCAAGTTTAATTGTTATTTCTATAACTATAACAAGTATGGACATCAAGTACATGAGTGAAAATCAACATTGAATAAGAATCCTAAGAAACCTTACATGGAGAAACATTTATGCACCTGCAATATGCATGGACAAATGTCATAGGAATGTAGGACAAAAATGAAGAAAGTCTAGACACCAAAATAATAGAATAAAACATGTCAACCAAGAAGGAAAGGTAATACATACACTTAGGATTACAACACATGGGTTAATTACACATGTGGTAGGTATGGACATATAGCAGAAAATTCCATGAGGAAGAACAAGAAATGAAGATCTTGTAGTTGGACAAAAAATGGTATGGCATGTTTACATTGTCACAAGATTAGTCACCTAAGAAAGGATTGCAGAGACCAAGCACCAAAGACACAAACAAATGAAAATGGTAATATAATTGAGGAAATTATGAGGATAAAGAATCAAATGTGGAGAAAATCATCAAGTAATGATGTTGGAATAAGAAATACAATCGGTGACACCTCATCCATTGGATTAGGTGACATCACCACTTCCACCTAAGTCATAAAAGGTATGTATGAAACTAAATTTCAAATTGGGTATATCTAAAAAATAGTTCCTTATATCTAATGATTGAATACTAGATTGTCATGGAATAAGATGCACTATGGGATTATATTTTTTGAGCTTTGAATGTGTATAGTCAGTATAAGAAAATTATTGGCAACGTTAACCGAGTTGTAGTATTAACTAAGTGATGTCTTAGTGTTAACTAAGCTTATGATCTTTTGAAGTATATGTTGGAAAGTTGGCTATACTAATGTATATGACTTGATATAGTGTTTTCATTATGGCAACAAAGTCATATAGTAGTTTGGAGTCAACGCACTTGATGAGAAGATCATAAATTAGTTAAGTGTTGAAGACTAGATAGTGTACAGAGTTCCTGTAGCTCAGAGCATCAGTGCACATGCATACAGAAGAATTATGGTATGTGCCTTGGAAGTTAAGTTGGTTAGACTATATTCACACTTAGACTAAGAGTGCATGATCAGATGTGAAAGTATGAGAAAGTTATAGTCAGTTGAAGTTGCACAACCAGTGTGTGCCAATGAAGAACATAGCATGAAGCTGATAGTTAGTATTTTGGTTTGTGGTTATAATGTAATGTTTTAAAGGCTATGCACCTATTTTATTTAGGTTTCCAACATGTATACTTGTTTTTTTGTAAGCATGCTTAAGCTAGTTCATTTCGAAGTGTTGTATGTAATAGGTCTAAGGGTTGACCTAGTTGTTTATTTTGTATGAGCGTATAAATATAAGATGTGCCCATTATATTTAGTATGGAAGTTGATAGAGAGTTGTGATAAGTAGAGAAGAAGGATGTGAAGATAATATAAGATGTATTAGAGTTTTTCAAGAAGTCAAAGCATCAGTACATCAAAGGAACTGATCTGACAAGCAGTGTCATAGTGATAGTTCATCCTACAGATATAGTGTGTATCTCTAATCAGAAGGTTGTAGCCTTCACCACTTGAGTAGTGAGCTCTTGGATAGTGCATCCTCTCCCCTAATAGGGACTATTGTAAAAGACTCCTAACAAGGTCTGACCCTTAACAAGGTCTACTATACTTAAAGCATTGTAAAGCAACTCCTAATAGGGTAAGGATTTTCTAACAAGGATCACAAAACACTAGTGCAGAATATTAGTGGGTGTCAATTCCCATCGGGGTTTTTACCTATTTGGGTTTCCCTGTAACCATATTGGTGTCATCTTTATGATAATTTTTAATTTAGTACTTAAGCATTTAAGTTTAGTATAAAGATTAAAGTCAAAAGTTAAAATATAGTGAACACTGATTCACCCCCCCCCCCTCTCAGTGTTCCCATTCCTAACAATTGGTATTAGAGCTATGGTCCAAAGCATAGAATTTTAACCACTTGAGGAGATCATGGACAAAGTAGAAATGAAACATCTAAAAATAAATCTTGAAGTTTCTCTTGAAGACCTGGACAAATCATAAATAGAAATTGAAGAACTAAAAGAAAAAGTCAGTGATGCATAGTTGGTTATCAAAAGGCTAAGAAAGGATTTGAAAGAATTCTCTAACAGTGATCTAGGAGAAAAGGTCAAGAAGATGAATGAATAAAATGTATCTATGAAAGAACTACTTGAAGAATTTGATGATAAGATGATAAAAAATTAGGAAGAATACAATGAACAAATCAAAGAGAACCTTCAACTCAATGAAGAACTAAGGCAAGAAAACTTGGAAATCTTGGAGCTAAGGAATAGAAAAGAAAGCTTGGAGTCTGAATTGAAAGAAACAAAGAATCATATTGAAAAATTACACACTAGTTTTGATTTGATAGAATCATAGTTGTATGCAAGGAGAGCCAAAGGAGACACTAGCTGTATTAGATACAATAAAGCACAAAATCAGATTGATAACATGCGAGCAAGAAAGGACTCACAAAAGGACTCTACTAATGCTAGAAATACTAAAGATCAAACCAAAGATAATGGTGGACCACTTAAGAATGAGCACAAGCAAGTAGAATGCACTTGTTTTGCATGTAACAAGCATGGACACATTGCAAGGAACTGTATAGAGGTAAGACCTTTTAATGGTTATTATTATTCATGTAATAAGTTTGGTCATAGAGCTATGAATTGCAAGTCTAGTAAGAAGAATAGGATTTACCATGATTAGAGAAATTAGAATTAGACAAACACAAGAAGTTCTCAGAATGTAACATGTCATATATTTAACTATAATGGTCACTCAGCAAGACAATGCAGATTGGTGACTCATGTCAATGTGCCAAGGAATATAAGACCTCTAGTCATTTTTCACTCTTGTAACAAAGCTGGACATATCTCAAGGTTCTGTAGATCAAGGATGCAAGGTTAGGAAAGCCCTAAAAAGGCCAAAGGACCAGTATTGGATCCTAAAGGAGAAGTCAAGTTTCTAAAACCCTCAGAGGATGTGAACTTGATTTGGTTAGAATGAAAGAAGGACAAAGTTGATGAGAATTTATTGGATGCATCCACAGTGGAGGCACCCTCTACATCTGGATGAATGGCCCTTAGGGTCATAGGGGGAGCTAATTTAGCTCTAGACCCCTGCGTGGCTGGTATAATAATCCTCAAAGTATGCACCTATGGACTTAAGATTTTGGAGTATAAAGGTACCTTTGTGCAAGAGTGCACATGCTGATTGTGAATAGAACTTGAGTTGGAAATTTTGAAGTGACAACCTAGTTTACACGACTTGCATTAATGGTAGAATTCTCACTTTAAGTACACAAAAAGTTGTTTGATTACTCATTGCATTCAAACTCAGAGTGATTGAAGAGAAGAAAGAGCCTTGGAAGTTTTTGTGAACACTTGGAGATTGATCTATTAGTGATTTGAAGTGCATTTAGTCAGTTGCAAAAACCCTAGTTTGTCATGTCGATTCAGTAGTCTTCTAATTACCTCAAAGGTCCATTGGAAAGTGATTAAACAAGTAAATCATGGCCACTCCTATAGTTTTTGATGTTGTAGAGAAGGAGAGAAATGTATTTAAGAAACATCCATTTAAATAAACCCTAGATGATTTAGAGGGAGCACTCTCCCACACGGCTATGGGCATCATGCATGTGGAAGACATTAGGGCTTACATCTACTGCAAGAAAGAACTAGTAGGGTTGGATAGGTTAAGGGCACACATGGATACCATGTTGAAACTAGATAAAACATTCATGGATGAATATATCAAATGGAATGATCACCCTATAATTGAGTATGCTATGGCATATGAATTTTATGAGACTAAATGGATTAAGATACTATTGAGCATAATTCATGATCACCTATTTTGGATAGGTGATGTGCCGGTAAGAATAATCAATGACTTGATATATGAGATGATAGGACTATCTAAGATAAGTTTCTATTAGGAATGAATGCTGGATGTTGGCAGTCATTTTGTAGTAGTTGGTGTTGCATTCATGACTATGATTGACATTGATGTCAACACAGTGATCTTCCAGAGACTAGCAGAGAAGTAGACAATGTTTTGATTATCGCACATGGGATATTGCAATTGGAGCTATGTGATGTTGAGGTTATACTCTTTGATATGCTATATGTCTATGGTTAAGAGAATAGATAGTAATTCATTGATTCATGAAAGTTATGAGCATTTTGGCAAAAGCAGTATTCAGGCAATGTTCCTGAGTAGTGATTTGTGGAAATCGGATGATATCTCTTAATCAGGATGGAATCTAGTTTTGTGTAGTTAAAGGGAATTTTGAGACATATTGATGGTGATGTGGTTCATAGCACAAAATTTGAGGTCACATGAGTGAAGATTTATTGCTTTTGGAAGTTGACAATTTTTGTGTAATTTTGATGTAGCGTATGAAAATTTTTATTTTGTAATTGTGTGCTGACTCATTTGTAATTATTTGAGTGTGTTATAAAGGAAGGAATATTTTTCCTTATTGTACATAGTGGTAATATGAAATAAATGTGAGCATGGTTTGGTTTCATGTGAATGTAAGCATGAAGTGAAGAAAAGAGCCTAAGAGATTATGAAAGCGAAATTGTGAAGGAAGACATGTGAAGTTCAGAGATCTGGACTTAAGATCTGATGTAGTAGTGAGTGCAGTTTGGCATAGTAGGGAGGTAACATATTTCTTATTATTCTGCTAAATAATATTAAGGTTATTTGGATAGTGTATTCAGTGATCTTACCCTGAAGCTATTTGGGTAGTGGGTCCTTCTGTCTTCCATAACTCTTAATAGGGTTAGAATCTTTTAACAGGGATTCAAAATCTCCTAATAGGAATTTATATGTACTAAATATATTTTATAAGACTCCTAACAGAGTCCATCCTCTCACAAGGAATATTCATATTAGTGCATCTTTTGTGGGCATCATTCCTACTGGGGTTTACTCTTTGATCAAGAGGTTCCCTAGTCAACATATCTTGCATTATTGTGTCATTGTGTATGAATATCTTTGTATGGTTAGTAATTGCATTGCTTACATGGTTAAATTTTGTTGAAGATGTTAAAAGTTATAATTATTTGATAACTTATTCACCCCCCCCCCCTCTCAGTTATCTTGGTGGACTTTACTTTCTAACAATTGGTATTAGAGTAGCAGGTGCTTGAAAGGAAAGTTTAACAACTTATGGAGATCCATGGAAAATTTCAGGAAAGAAAGCCCTAAGTTTGATGGAGTAAATTTTGACAGCTGGAAGGAAAAGATGAAGACACATCTATTGTGTTTAGGACTAGGCTATTGGTTGATTACAAAGAATGAAAGAACTATAATTGAAGAAGATAGTCTTGAAACAAGTTCTAAAGATGAGGTAGATCTATTCATGTGTAACATACTTGCAAGAGAAGAACTCTTGACAACACTTTCGGAGAATGAATACAGTCAGGTAAAATGTTTTAAGAAATCTAATGAAATTTGGAAAGCTTTACACTCTACTTTTGAAGGTGATGAACATGAAAAAAGAGCTAGATTACATAATTGGATATGTGCATTTGAAGATATTAGAATGATGGAAGATGAATTTGTTAGAAGCTATATTGGTAGAATGTCAAAAATTATTGCAAGGATAAAATCTTATGGAGGATCAAAGATAGAGAATGAAGTGATATGGAAAATTCTAAGGACATTGACTCCTATATTTAAGCAAACAACACAAATGATTGAACAAGTTATACCTTATACTACAAACTTTACAAGAGAGACTCTTCTTGGAAGATTGGAAGCAACAAAGATGAACCTGAGGTTATTAGGAGACTTACCTAGAATGGAGATAGCATTTAGTGCTCTTAGTATTTGTCCTACTTTGTCAAGAAGTACTAGTGTGAGTGGAGATTATGCCAGTAGCAGTAGATCTATAAATCAAGAAGATAAGAAGATTCAAGAAGTTATTGCCTTGCTTGTGAAAAAAGAACCAGATGGTAAGAAAATTTTTAAATGTTGGACTTGTCAAGAATATGGTCATTTTGCATCTAAATATCCTAAGAGAGTTAAGAAGTACAGAAATAATTTCAAGCCTAGAAGATCTAAGGAATGTTATTATGCTAATGATGAAGATCTTGAAGCTAGTATAGAAAGAACTTTGGGTGAAAGTGATACTGAGAATAATGATGAAATATGATTTGTAGCAATTAAAGAAGAAAATTTTGAATTTGATGTTAAAGAAGAAAAAGCATTAGTTTCCCAAGTTGAAAAGAAAGTTGATTGGATTATAGCTAGTGGTTGTTCACATCATATGACTGGAGATATGAAGAAGTTCATAAAGTTTAACAATTATGATGGAGGAGTTGTTAGAGTTGGTAACAATGCACCTTGTTTGATTAAAGGTATAGGATGTATTATTCTTGATGGAAAGACTAATAATGATGATGTTTACTTTATTGATGGATTGAAACATAATCTTTTGAGTGTTGGATAGTTAGTGGATAAGGGATATCAAGTTTGGTTTACTATGAAAACTTGTGTGATAAAGGATAAAGATGGAAATCTAATTGGAACTAGATCTAGAACTAGAGGTAATGTATTTTAGTTGAATCCTACTGAGATGACATGCTTGATTACTAAAATTGATGATAGTTGGTTATGGCATAGAAGGTTTTGTCATATAAACTTCTATAACATTGTGAAAGTGAGCACTACACTTACAGTAAGGGATTTGCCTAAAATTACAAAGCCTACTAACATGATTTGCAAAGAATGTGTGATGGCTAAATAGAAAAGAAGTTCATTTCCTAGTAAGAAGTTTACATTGGTAGAGAAGTTGGAGATTGTTCATATAGACTTGAGCGGTCCTACCAGGACTAGAGGATTCTATGGAGAAAGGTATTTTATGATTTTTGTTGATGATTTTACAAGAATGATGTGGATTGCATTTCTAAAAGAAAAATCTCAAGCATTTGATAAGTTTAAGATCATTAAGAATAAAGTTGAGATTGAATCTGGAATAAAGATTAAATGTTTGAGATTTGATAGAGGTGGATAATTTACTTCTAGAGAGTTTAACACCTTTTGTGAAGTGAATGGTATTAAGAGACAATTTTCAGTCCCTAGGACACTTGATCAAAATGGTATTGTAGAAAGAAGAAATAGGTCAGTAACTCAAGTAGCAAGAGCTATGTTATTTGAGAATGACTTGGCAAAGACATTTTGGATGAAGCAGATGCTGAAGGATATTGGAATTAATTTTATTGAGCCTATTGTCATACATTATGACAACACCAGTACAATAAGTATGTCTAAGAATCTTGTATTGCATTCTAAAACTAAGCATATAGAGATCAAGTATCATGTTGTAAGAGAGAAAGTTTCTGAGAAAGAAGTTAGACTGGAGTACATAAGCACAAAGGAACAAATAGAAAACATATTTACAAAGCGTTTGCCTAAGGATAAAAAAGAAAGATTTGATTGATGAAGAGGATTTGAAGAATTTGTAGAGTATTAGTGCAGTAGTGCAATAGTATTGGATTTTTGGAATATTGGATGTTTTTCATCTATGTTGCCATCAATGCCAATGGGAGAGATTGTTAGGAATGAATGCTAGATGTTGGAAATCATTCTGTAGTAGTTTTTGTTGCATTCATGACTATGATTGTCATTGATGTCAACACAATGATCTTTTGGAGACTAGCAGAGAAGCAGACTTGTGTTTTGATTAGCGCACATGGGATATTGTAGTTGGAGCTATGTGATGTTGACCTTATACTATTTGATATGTTATATTTCTACCATTAAGAGTGCATATAGTAATTCATTGATTCATGAAAGTTATGAGCATTTTGGCAAAAGCAGTATTCAGGCAGTGGTCCTGAGTAGCGGTTTGTGGAAATCAGATGATATCTCTTAATCGGGATGGAATCTGGTTTTGCACAGTGAAAGGGAAGTTTGAGACACATTGATGGTGATGTGGTTTACAACAAAAAATTAGAGGTTTCATGAGTGAAGAGTTATTGCATTTGGAAGCTGACAGTTTTTGTTTAATTTTGATGTAGCGTATGGAAACTTTTATTTTTTAATTGTGTGCCGACTCATTTGTAATTATTTGAGTGTGGTATAAAGGAAGGAATGTTTTTCCTTACTATATTTAGTGGTAATATGAAATAAGTGTGAGCATGGTTTGGTTGCATGTGAATGTAAGCATGAAGTGAAGAAAAGAGCCTAAGAGATTGTGAAAGCGAAATTGTGAAGGAAGACATACGAAGTTCAAAGATTTGGAATTGAGATCTGATGTAGCATTGAGTGCAGTTTGGAAAATTAAGGAGGTAACATATTTCATATTATTCTACTGAATAATATTAAGGTTATTTGGACAGTGTCTTCAATGATCTTACCCTGAAGTTGTTTGGGCAGTGGGTCCTTCTGTCTTCCATAACTCTTAATAGTGTTAGAATCTTTTAATAGGGATTCAAAATCTCCTAATAGGGATTTATATGTACTAAATGTATTTCATAAGAATCCTGAAAGATTCCATCCTCTCACAAGGAATATTCATATTAGTGCATCTTTTGTGAGCATCATTACCACTAGGGTTTACTCTTTGATCAAGAGGTTCCCTAGTCAACATATCTTGTGTTATTGTGTCATTGTGTATGAATATCTTTGTATGGTTAGTAATTGCATTGCTTACATGGTTAAATGTTGTTGAAGATGTTAAAATTTATAATTATCTAATAACTAATTCACCCCCCCCTCCTCTCAGTTATATTGGTGGACTTTACTTTCTAACAGTGTCATCCTTCCTATGGGAAAGGATGTTAGAAAGATTGTTGAGAAAACTTGTAAGTCAAGGAGTGATAGGTATGAGATGAATATTGAGCCTATTAACAAAGCTAACATCAAATTGATGTCTATGATACTTTGATACAGGTTCCATCACACCAACAGGGTGAATAGTGTGTTTGTGGGAACTATTCTAGTAGTCATTAGACTTGTAAAGGAAGATGCAGAGTTCAACTTATGTGAGATCTTGCATGCATAGTTGATAAATAACATCAAGGTAATCAAGCATGATAAGACCAAGATATTCAGGTTTGGGTCATTGATCATTTACATGTACCTTCATATTGTTGGTAGAGTATTAGATTTTTATTTGGACAAGTCTATTCCAACCATGCCATATATATATAACAAAGCATCCACTAAAAGCACATTGAGAGACTATATAACATTAGAGTTGAAGACCTTCAGGGTCAAGATGCAAATGAGGTATAGAATTCCATAAAACATTGTGGAAAAGTATAAGGATACTATTTTCTTTATGGTAGAAATAGACACAACTTGTATGGAAGCTGTTGAGCCAAGAACTAAGTGGATTCATCCACTTGGTTATGAGGTAGAGGAAAAATTCCTTGAAGCATATGCACAATTTCTACTATCAGCCCCCAAAGATCCTAATGAACCTAGGTGGGGAACTTATGAGGAGAAGACAAGAGAAGTAGATGCAAAACTAAAAAGCGTAGCAACTAAGAGGAAAGCCTCTAAGATTACATCTGAGATACTCATAATTCATGGAGTAACACAAGAAAACCTAGACAAAGAAAGGGAAGAAAATATTTCTTTGGAAATTGAGAGCACATCCATAGTGGAAGCTAAGTCTGATGAGCCTAAGATGAAAAAGGTAAAGTTTGAGAAGAATGATGATCCAAAGGATAAATAGGGTAAAATTAATGATATCAGTCATGTGCCCACTACTACAATTGATATTGAATCCACAGATGCATCTCCTAAGATGCCCAAGAGGAGAAAAAAAATGCCACTAATCACCCCTCAGCTATAAGTGTAGCCACAAGAAGCAGATTGAAGAATGTGTAGTCACCTTGGGAAGTAGGATTCATACCTAGTCTTCAAGTGTTAAGGACTAGAGTTTTAGAAGAAGGAAGGCTAGATTAGATAGCCAAGTTCTATGACAAATATCATGAAATTGATAAATCAAAGATTCATGAGATGCTGATCAAACACATGATAAAGTTCAAGAAGATAGTTCTTGAATTGAAGAAAATAATCCTAGATAAGGTATGGGAGATTATGGATACCTTGAAGAGACAAGCCACTAAAGAAGACTTCAGAATAAGGGAACAAACACTTGATTCCACTCTTCTAGTATGTTTTATTGAATAAAAATCACTATTATTGAATTTGGTGAAGCCGCACCTAAGGAAAAATATGAGAACACTACACCTCATGAACAAAGACTATGAGCTGATTTATAAAGAAATAGAGAAGGCCTTTGAGAAGGTATTCTTAGAGCAGCACATGATACCTAAGTCTACGCCCATCACTCAAGCACCTAGTGAGCAAGACAAAGTAGCAGAGACCATCAAGATACAATCTAGAGGTCCTTAGGATTCAACGCCTATAGTAGAAGCACAAAAAAAGTTAGATAAGTCTACACCCATGATAGAGTCACTCAAGGATAGCACCATTATCATTGATAATATTGAGATAACCATGGCGGCCACTGACATTGAGTTGGAAAAGTTTGAGGAAGCTTTTATGAGCACACAAGAAGATGAAATGTTATGTAGCAACTCACCTCCCACTCATCAAGAGGAGGTATTGATTGATGATGAGAAAGATGAAAAAAATAAAGAACAAGAAAAAGAGATAGAAAAGGAGGAGGAAAATAAAGAAGAAGAAAAGATAAAAGAAAGTGAGAAAAAAGATGAAATGTTAATCAAGGTGGAACAAGAAGTGATGGACAACAATCTCATCACTCCTTCAATAGAATTGTTGTCAAGTTTGACACCTGACACATCCATTTTGGACTTGTGGAGAGAAGAAGACCTAATTAAGTTTAGCATCCTAGCTATGGAGAAAGCCAAACAAAAGAAGGTAATGAGGAATCCCCTCCTGGTAGAATCAGTAAACATTTTGAATGATCTATTGCTAGAAGATAAGAAAGTTTTAAAGATACACTTAGTTGATGATGTGAGTACAATCATCTCACTTTTCAAAAGCAATTTATCAAGCCTTGAAGAATC
Source organism: Chamaecyparis obtusa (assembly GCA_027943335.1). NCBI lineage: Eukaryota > Viridiplantae > Streptophyta > Pinopsida > Cupressales > Cupressaceae > Chamaecyparis > Chamaecyparis obtusa. The sequence continues at coordinate 1,570,209 of BSBK01001816.1, forward strand.
TGCATCCCTAGTTGCAAAAGAAAAGTATCTGAAGAAGAGAGTGAATGAATTGGTTAGTAACTTTGCACTTGACCTTAGTTCCCTCAAGACTAGTCAAGCATCCTTGAAAGAATTTGCAGATCAAGGAAGAAGAATCATTGCAAAATGCATGGATCAAGATAAGCTCACCGATGCTCATTTCAAGAAAATAAAAGAGGCCAAAGCTATGATTGAGCAAGTGAAGAGTTTAGTGAAATACCCATCCACTGATGTGAACATGTGAAATAATGTCTACCAAACTTAGATAGACAAAATTGAGAAGGCAGAAAAAGAGATGACAAAGTTAAGGGCTAGACAGACTCAGTTGAGGAATGCTCTTGCACCCTCATTAGACATTCTAAATTAGAACATCAAGGAGATTGATGCCACCATGATAACCTATGATCAAGGTCCTTCCACAAATTTGAATAAGATGGAGAAGCTTCAGTATGCATTATGTGCCCATCTCCAGATAGTAAACTCTTTGATCTCATTTTGGAAGAAGGAGATCCAGAACCTAAAGATTGCATAACTGGATGTTTTCCCTCAGTGAGTATGTATAGATAAAAAAATTTGTAGCACATGTGTCATTAATGTCAAAGGGGGAGTTGTGTATAGAATATGTATAGGGAGATATAAGTATATGTATATGTTAGAAAGTAAAGTCCACCAAGATAACTGAGGGGGGGGGGGGGTGAATAAGTTATAAGATAATTATATCTTTTATCATCTTCAACAAAATTAAACCATATAAGCAATGTAATTACCAACCATAGAAATGTATTCATACACAATAACACAATGACACAAGATATGTTGACTAGGGAACCTCTTGATCAAAGAGTAAACCCCAGTGGGAATGATGTTCACAAAAGATGCACTAATATGAATATTCCTTGTGAAAGGATGGACTCTATTAGGAGTCTTATGAAATACATTTAGTACATATGAATCCCTATCAGGAGATTTTGAATCCCTGTTAGAAGATTCTAACACTGTTAAGAGTTATGGAAGATAGAAGGACCCACTACCCAAATAACTTCAGGGTAAGATCATTGAACACACTATCCAAATAATCTTTTCATTACTCAATAGAATAATATGTTACCTCTTCTTTGACTATGCCAAACCGCACTCACTGTTACATCAGATCTCAATTTCAGATCTCTATACTTCGCATGTCTTCCTTCACATATTCACTTTCATACTTAGATCTATTCTTCACTTCATGCATACAACATCATAGACAATCATCTTCAATTTAATTACAAAAAAGAAATAAATTCCTTCCTTTATACCACACTCAAATAATTACAAATGAGTTGGCATACAATTACAACATAAAAGTTTCCACATGCTACATCAAAATTCCACAAAACTATCGGCTTCCAAATATAATAAATCTTCACTCGTGTGACCTCAAAGTCTACACTATCATCAAAATCACTATCAATGTGTCTTCAAATTCTCTTTAACTATGCAAAACTAAATTCCATCCCGATCAAAAGATATCATCTGATTTCCATAAACTGCTACTTAGGAACATTGCCTGAATACTGCTTCCACCAAAATGCTCATAAATTTCATGAATAAATGATTTACTATCTACACTCTTAACCATAGACATATAAAATATCAAATATTATATCCTCAACATTGCATAGCTCCAACTGCAATGACCCATGTGCGCTAATCCAAACTCTATCTAGTTCTCTGCAAGTCTTTGGTAAATTGCTGTGTTGATATCAATGACAATCATAGTCATGAATGAAACAACTACTACTACAGAATGGCTACCAAACATTTAGCATTAATTTCTAACAATCTCCCCCATTGGCATTGATTGCAACATAGATGAAAAACATCCAATGTTCCAAAAATCCAATACTGCAACACTGCTTCTTCAAATCCTCTTCATCAATCAAATCTTGCTTCATTATCCTATTCAGTTCTCTCCAACAAATGTTCTATATTGTTTTTCATTTATACTTGTCCCGCATTGACATCAATGATAGAAATTTCATCACTATGTCAACAACAACTCAATGTTAAAAGACACTATTTAGAAAATACATTTACTAGAGTCCTCATGACTCAGCTCAAATACACATACTCCCCCATAGAGGAAGTACCAACATCTAGTCTAGAAGAAAGATAGGGCTCATATACCACTGGATGGATGCAACCAACTGCATCACTTCTCAAAAGTAGGCTGGGGCATAACCCCAACCATACCTCTCAGATACTCAAATGTATCCTTAGGCAAAGGCTTTGTGAATATATCTGCTATCTACTCCTTTGTACTTATGTACTCAAGTCTGACTTCTTCCTTAGCAACTTTCACTCTTACAACATGATACTTAATCTCTATATGCTTTGTCTTAGAATGTAATATAGGATTCTTAGACATACTAACTGTACTGGTGTTATCACAATGTATGAAAATAGATTCAACAAATTTTATTCCAATATCCTTCAGCATTTGCTTCATCCAAATTATTTGGTTATAATTGTTTGCTACTGCTACATATTTCACTTCTATTGTGCTTTGTGAGATACAATTATGCTTCTTTCTTAGCCATGAAACCAATCTTCCTCCAAGGAAAAATACTCCATGACTGGCACTTTTCTTATCATCAACACTGCCTCCCCAATCAACATCTGTATATGCACATAGGCTAAAATCATCATATTTTTCATACCATAGTCCATAGTGCATTGTGCCTCTTAAATATCTTAGTATCCTCTTTACTACTACATAATGTGATTCTTTAGGTTCAGCTTGAAATCTTGCTACAATTCCAACTGAATGTGCTATATCAGGTCTTGTATGAGTCAAATACTGCAATCCTCCAATCATAGATTTGTATTTATTTTGTTCCACTATAGGAGTCTCATCTATGCTAGATAGCTTATGTCTAGTCACCATGGGTGTTCCAACTATTTTACAATTCTCCATTCAAAATCTTTTCAACAAGTCATTCAGGTACTTTTTCTGACTTACAAAGATACCATCATTGTTTTGTGTTATCTATAATCTCAAAAAGTATTTCATTTCACCAATCATACTCATTTCAAATTTAGTCTTCATTTCATCAGCAAATTTGTCACTAGCTTCATCTTCTCCTCCAAAGATAATGTCATCAACAAAAATAACTATAACCAACAAACCATTTTAAATTTCTTTTGTGTACAAATTTATATCAATTGTTCCTTTTGTAAATCCCAATTTTAACAAATACTTATCCAATCTTGCATACCAAGTTCTAGGTGCTTATTTAAGTGCATATAAAGCTTTATTCAATTTACATACCATGTCTCCTTCTTGACTTAAAGGAAAACCTTCAGGCTACTCAATGTAGACTTCTTCTTCCAACTCTCTATTTAGAAATGCTGACTTCACATCCATCTGATATACTTTGAATTTCTTGTAAGTTGCATAAGCCAAAAACATTCTTACTACTTCAATTCTTGCAACAGGTGTAAAGGTTTCTTCATAATCAATTCCTTCTTGCTATGAGTAACCCTTACATACCAATCTTGCTTTGTTTCTTACTACTTCTCCTTGTTCATTCATCTTGTTTCTGAATACCCATTTAGTTCCAATAACATTCTTGTCTTTAGGTCTAGGGACCAATTCCCATGTCTTGTTCTTTTCAATCTGATCTAGTTCTTCTTTCATAGCATTAGTCCAACTTTCATCTTCACAAGCTTCACTAGTAGTCTTAGGTTCAATTTAAAAAATCAAACATAACTATTCTTGTACCTTATTCTGAGTTAGAACTCCTCTTTTGATGCTCCCAATAATTTGTTCAATAGGATGATTCCTTGACAAACTCTTGCTAGATGTCACTGTCTCAGATCTCACTTCAGGTGTAGGTTCTTTAATAACTTCACTATGGCTTTCATTCAGCAAATCACTGTCAGTTTCATAATATAATTCACTAGATCCAATGTAAGGTTTAGGATGAGCTTCTTCATCAGATTCATAATCAAGCATTCTTTCCTAAATTTTGAATTTTTCATCAACATTAACATTTGCACTTTCAACAATAGTCTTAGTTCTTTTATTGTAACATCTATATGCTTTTCTTTTCAAAGAATATCCAAGAAATATACCTTCATCACTTCTAGGATCAAACTTTCCAATATCATCATCTCTCTTTATATAACATTTGCTTCCAAAAATTCTAAAATACTTAACTGAGGGTGCATGTCCAAACCATAATTCATAAGGTGTCTTGTCTGTGTCTGCTCTGATTTGTACTCTATTCATTGTATACACTACTATGTTCGCTACTTCTCTCTAGAATATCTTCACTAAATCATTCTGAAACAACATAGATCTTGTTGCTTTAGTCACTGATCTATTCCTTCTTTCTGCAATGTCATTTTGTTCAGGTGTTCTAGGGGCTGAATACTATCTCTTAATGCCATTTTCTTCACAAAAGATGTTAAACTCTCTAGAAGTAAATTCTCCACCTCTATCAGATCTCAAACATTTAATCTTCATTCTAGATTCATTCTCAACTTTATTCTTAACAATATTAAACTTATCAAATGCTTCAGATTTTTCTTTAAGAAATGCAATCCACATCATTCTTGTAAAATCATCAACAAGAATTGTAAAATACCTTTCTCCATAGAATCCTCTAGTCCTGGTAGGACCACTCAAATCTGTATGAACAATCTCCAACTTCTCTATAGATGTAAACATCTTACTGGGAAAAGAACTTCTCTTATGTTTAGCCATTACACATTCTTTGCAAATCATGTTAGTAGGCTTCCTAATATTAGGCAAATCTCTTACTGCAAGTGTAGTACTTACTTTCAAAATGTTATCAAAGGTTATATGACAAAACCTTCTATGCCATAACCAACTATCATCAATCTTAATAATCAAACATGTCATCTCATTAGGATTCAACTGAAATACATTACCTCTAGTTCTAGATCTAGTTCCAATCAAATTTCCATCTTTATCCTTTATCACACAAGTTTTCTTAGTAAACCAAACTTGATATCCCTTATCAACTAACTGTCCAACACTCAAAAGATTATGTTTGAATCCATCCACAAAATAAACATCATCAACATTAGTCTTTCCATCAAGAGTAATAGATCTTATACCTTTAATCAAACAAGGTGAATTGTTTCCAACTCTAACAACTCCTCCATCATATTCATTAAACTTTATGAACTTTTTCATGTCTCTAGTCATATGATGTGAACAACCACTGTCTATAATCCAATAAAATTTCTTTTCAACTTGAGAGACTAAGGCTTTTTCTTCCTTAACATCAGTTTTAGAATTCTCTTCTTTAATTGCTACAAAACCTATGTCATCATTATTCTCAGTATCACTTTCACTCAAATTTTTTCCTATACTAGCTTCAAGGTCTTCATCATTAGCATAATAACATTCCTTAGATGTTCTAAATTTTAAATTGTTTCTATACTTTTTAACTCTCTTGTAAAGTTTTTAGTACAAGGTATAACTTGTTCAATCATCTGCATTGTCTAGTTAAATACAAGAGTCCATGTCCTTAGAATTTTCCATATCACTTCATTCTCTATCTTTGTTCCTCCACAAGATTTTATACCTATAATAATTTATGACATTCTACAAATATTGCTTCTAATAGATTCATCTTCTAACATTCTTATATCTTCAAATGCACATATCCAATTATGTAATCTAACTTTTTTTGCATGTTCATCACCTTCAAAGGTAGAGTGTAAAGCTTTCCAAATTTCATGAGATTTTTTCAAACATTTTACCTGACTGTAATCATTCTCTAGAAGTACTGTCAAAAGTGCTTCTCTTGCAAGTATGTTACACATGAATAGATCTCTCTCATTTGCAATACATGTTTTAAGATTGTCCTCTTCAATGATAGTCTTATCATTCTTTGTAATCAAGCAATAACCTGGTCCAAAACATAGTAGGTGTGTCTTCATATTTTCTTTCTAGCTGTCAAAATTTACTCCATCAAACTTAGGGCTTTCTTTCCTAAAATTTTCCATGGATCTCCTTAAGTTGTTAAACTTCTTTTTCAAGGACCTACCACTCTGATACCAATTGTTAGAAAGTAAAGTCCACCAAGATAACTAAGAGGGGGGGTGAGTCAGTTATCAAATAATTATAAATTTTATCATCTTCAACAAAATTAAACCATATAAGTAATGTAATTACTAGCCATAGAAAGATATTCATACATAATAACACAATGACACAAGATATGTTGACTAGGGAACCTCTTGATCAAAGAGTAAACCCCGGTGGGAATGATGCCCAAAAAAGATGCACTAATATGAATATTCCTTGTGAAAGGATGGACTCTCTTAGGAGTCTTATGAAATACATTTAGTACATATGAATCCCTGTTAGGAGATTTTGAATCCTTGTTAGAAGATTCTAACCCTGTTAAGAGTTATGGAAGATAGAAGGACCCATTGCCCAGATAGCTTTAGGGTAAGATGACTAAACACACTATCCAAATAATATTTTCATTACTCAATAGAATAATGTGTTACCTCTTCTTTGACTATGCCAAACCGCACTCACTGTTACATCAGATCTCAATTTTAGATCTTTGTACTTCGCATGTCTTCCTTCACATATTCGCTTTCATACTTAGCTCTATTCTTCACTTCATGCATACAAAATCACACACAATCATATTCAATTTCATTACAACAAGGAAATAAATTCCTTCCTTTATACCACACTCAAATAATTACAAATCAGTCAGCATACAATTACAACATAAAATTTTCCACACACTATATCAAAATTACACAAAACTGTCAGCTTCCAAATACAATAAATCTTCACTCATGTGGCCTCGAAGTTTGTGCTATCATCAAAATCATTATCAATGTGTCCTCAAATTCCCTTTAACTATGCTAAACTAGATTCCATCCCGATTAGGAGATATCATTTGATTTCCACAAATCGCTACTCAGGAACACTGCCTGAATACTACTTCCACCAAAATGCTCATAACTTCCATGAATAAAGGGATTACTATCTATGCTCTTAACCATAAACATATAACATATCAAAGAGTATATCCTCAACATCACATAGCTCCAACTACAATAACCCATGTATGCTAATCCAAACTCTATCTACTTCTCTGCAAGTCTTCAATAAATCACTGTGTTGACATCAATGACAATCATAGTCATGAATGCAACAACAACTACTATAAAATGGCTACCAAACATTTAGCATTCATTCCTAATAGTATAGATGACAAAAAAAATTTTGTATTAAGGATAGTTAGCAACTTGGCCATATTCCTTTGTTTCCATCAATGACAAAGTGGGAGATTGTTGGCAAGTTGGCTATACTGATGTATATGAATTTATATAGTGTTGTCATTATGGAAATAAAGTCATATATCAGTTTGGAGTTAGTACACTTGATGAGAAGATCAGAAATTAGTTAAGTGTTGAAGACTAGATAGTGTATAGAGTTCCTATAGCTCAGAGCATCAATGCACATGCATACAGAATAATTATGGTATGCACCCTGGAAGTTAAGTTTGCTAGAATATATTATTTCTTAGTATAAGAGCACATGATCAAATGTACAAGGATGAGAAAGTTACAATCAGTTAAAGTTGCACAGCCAGTGTGTACCAGTGAAGAATAGAGCATGAAGCTAATAGTTAGTATTGTGGTTTGCGGTTATAATGTAATGTTGTAAAGGCTATGCACCAATTGTATTTAGGTTTCTGACACATATAATTTTTTCTTTGTAAGCACACTTAAGCCAATTCATTTGAAAGCCTTGTATGTAATAGGTCTAAGGGTCAACCTAGTTGTTTATTTTGTATGAGTGTATAAATATAAGATGCACCCATTATATTTAGTATGGAAGATGATAGAGAGTTGTGATAAGAAGATCAAAAGTATGTGAAGATAGTATAAGATGTATTAGAGCTTTACAAGAGGTCAAAGCATTAGCACATCAAAGGAACTGATCTGACAAGCAGTGTCATAGTGATAGTTCATCCTCTATGTGTTGGTAGTTTGGCTAAAGTGAGTACATAGATGTTGTCATTATGGAAACATATGATCCTCATGAAGATCACACAAGTCAGAGAGAAAGTATAGCATAGTGCATCACAAATTTGTCTAAGTGTGAGACAATGTTTTTATAGTGTACCAGGACATAGTTATTGTTTGCAATGTTGACTAGAGTGAGTTCAGTGCTTCCACACTTGAAAATAGACTCTATTATGGCTAATGATGACCCATCTTAGAGTGCAAGTCATTATGGCATGTATGAAATTAGTTATGATAGTTTTACTGAAGATAGTGTGAAGCCAACAGGACATAATATGAAGGCAGAATTGGTAAAGAGTTAAGGGATTATTTTTTTTATCAAAATAATGACTTAACAATATAAAGGGACAACATCCTAGATGTTAAATCTTAGATAATGATATATGGAATCTGACCATGTGAATTTATTAGCCTTAATTACTTGTATATATATGCAATTGTAATTGTAAAGAAAAAAGAAGCGAAGAAACAAAGGGATGTGTAATATTGTAATGATATGATGTGAACGTAAGAGCAACAAAAAGATACAGATGCAAGTAACATAAGGTTATGTACCTTAATCCATTTTTGTAATCAGTATACATTGTACATTACTTGTTTGGGTAGTGGGCCCATCTAGTAATCAGATTTTGTATTGACAACTCCTAACAGGGTTGAGGCTTCTAACAAGGCCTATAGTCCCTTAATTAGGACTGATACACTATATGCTTGTAATAGACTCTTAATAGGGTCAATATCGTTAACATGATACTTTTTATTAGTGGATCTTTGTGGGTACCATCCCCACCAGGGTTTTCTCTTGGCTAGGGTTTCCTCAAGAACAAATAATGTGTTATGAGTTCTTTGATGTTATTTCTATGCATGTTATTTAGTTTCTTATGTTATGCATGTGTGAAGAAAATATGTTATATCCATATTTGGGGAAAAGATAAAGTTTGTAGAATATTGATTCACCTCCCCCTCTTAGTATTCCCTATTTCTAACAATTGGTATTAGAGCTTAGTTACTCAGAGAAGAATCATTCAAGGGAAGCCTAGCAGCTTGAGTAAGATCTCTATGGATATGGATCAGCTACAGAAGAATCTTGATGAAGCTCTTGAATAGATTAATATGCTTACTGATGAAAGAAACAATCTGAAAAGGAAATATGATGATGCAAAGTACCTTATTGAGAAATTGAAAAATAAGATAGAAGATCTAAAATCTGAAAAGGAATCCAAAGTTCTTATTGAAGATTGTGATGACAATTTAGAAAAAGAAAATGTGATCCCTAAGTATGAACTAAAGATAGAAAAACTAAAACTAAGTTTGAAAGATGGAAATGACAAAAATGAAGAAAATCTAAGATCTGAGAATGAAAGATTGAAGATTGAAAATGAAGAATTAAGATCTAAACTTGGCAAAGTAACATTTGAATTTAAGAAAGTAAATTTGCAGAATACAGAACTTGAGAAATACAATAAGATTGTGAAAGGTGAATTGACTCAATCCAAACAACAACTTGAAAGGCTATATTCAAATAGTGAGAAGATCGATGAACAAGTATCTTTTGGGAAACCATCCTATGATAAGACTGGACTTGGATTTAATATATTCAGAACAAATGATGAAAGAAAAGAACTAGATCTGAAAGTATGTAAAAGCATTGATGAAAAGAAGTGAGATGAGATCAACAAATCTGAAGATGCACTTAAAGAAGAAGAATCACTGAAGAAAGAAGAATCACCCAGAGGTATGCAAAGAGAATTCAAAGATAGATGTTTTGGTTGTAATACTATTGTTCACATGAAGAGAGATAGCACAAGTAAACAATTTAAACCTCTTAATGGTTGTTGTTGTAATTGTCATGGTTTTGGACATAGAGCTATTGAATGTAGATAAGAGACCTACTGAAGATATGAACAAAAGAAATGGAGTAGTATGTTATAGATGCAACAAGGTTAGACACATTGCTAGAAATTGTAGTTCATAGATCAATTAACAAGGACCGAGATATGGGAAAAATGGAATTGTTTTTCAAATATGTAACAAGATTGGACATACAACAAGATTTTGTAGAATGAACAATAGAACTTATCATCCTAACCCTAACCCTAGGAATTATGCAAGAAGAAATGAAAGTACAGGAAATAGTTAGAAAGGTTGCTACAGTAATGAAGATGAAGTAAAGTTTGTTAAAGGCATAGATCAAGGAGACATATTCAACATTGAAGGTAATCAGAAAGGTGAAGTATCAAGTGGTAAGAGTGAATCCTTACCTAACCTATCTTTAAGCACTTAAATTATGTAAATTGCAGTAGTTTAGGAACTTAGAATTGGTGTAGAAGTAGATTTATGATGAATTAAGTCTTGTGCAGTTAATGTAAGGCAATTTATGATGTACTAATGCTATGGTTAAGAGTGCAAAAGAAAATATTATGTTTTGCAAGATCGCAAGAAGTTTTAAGTTTTGCAGGTTAACAGAAACAACTTTTTGGAAAGAAGTGGCAAAAGAATTGAATGCGATGTTAGACCTAAGTGAGATTCAAGTGATAAAAGGTTATGATCGAATTTATTTTTCTATCAAAGTGAATTGAAGTGTTTGGAAGAGCAGAAAGCAATGATTGGAAGCATTTTGTAGTGATTTGGTGAAAGATTGAAGCGATGAATCTGTGGAAGCCCTAAAATCATGAATTTGAGGTATTTATCTTGATAAATCTTTGAATTATTATAAGAGATTAGAAGTAGTCATGGATGTATCCTTAATTCACAATGTCAGAGATAACAATAGACCTAGATTGAAGAAAGAACTAGTAGAACCCTTGGAAGATGATCCTAAGTTAGCACTATCATCTGTACCAAATGGAGTTTTGCATTTGGCAAATGTAAGAAGTTATCTTGGATGTAAGATTTGTTAGCACCTACAAAATTTTCATGGCTGCATACCCTTTTTCCTAGCCTCTACATCTTTTTTCCTTGTCTCTGGTTTGAGAACCCTAGCTAAAAATTTTCAAATTCTAGCCATTACTAAGAGAAAACCCTAGTGTGCCCTGGCCAAGTTCTAATTTTGTGTTACTTTTTCAGGCCACTAAAGTCCTAAATAGCGCATGCACTAATTATTGACCACTTTGTTGCATGATCGTGTGAGCCATTTTCATGTTATGCAATCTTGTGACTAAGGTTTTATTTTCAGGCCCCTTTAATATTTGCCGCTATGCCTAAGTCTCCCCAGTTAATATTTCCTAAGTTTGGATTCCAGCAGCTTTATGATTTTTCCTAAGTCTAGCGCTTTAATTTTTCCTAATGTTTCTAGCCTTATTTCTTTCTTGGGCCTGGCTCTGACACCATCTCGATCTAACGGTGGGTGTAATTTCTCATGGAATTTGTTAGAGGCTTGCGAACTTACACCAATCATTCATTCTACTTTGTGACGTAGCTTTTCAATATAGCTGATCCAACTACTAGGTGTGCATAGTTGGCATCTTCTCATTGGTCCACATAATAATGACTGGACATGTTGTCAGTAGGGCCAAGTTTTTTAAGGTTCAGTGGGTTCTAACACTTGCAAAGCATCGATGGTCAGAATTTGATCTAAAGGGTTTTTTCTAACACACCAGAACATGAGACAACCATTGATTTCATATCTTGTCAAAAGACTTGTAGAACGGGGATAGGATTCTTGATCGACGACAGGCATATAATCTGATGGAATCTTCTGGATCTATGCAAAGATGAGATGACCATTGATCTTCTTATAAGCGAGCCCATGGGTGAATCTTAGTCTTTTGGAGGTTCTAACAAAATATTTAGTGGCCTAACAAATTTTCAAAGGCTTCTATCATTCATGAAGAAAGGTGGTAGTGCTCTAAATGTTTTGGCGATCTAGTAAACAAGCGTTCATGTAATCGCTAAATAAAGCCCACAAAAGAAAAAGATCAAATGGTCACGACTTAAAGTTGATCTCAATTTGAATGATGACAACTGATTTTCTAGTAGCACCATGGATGTAACCATTGTAGTTTGAATTCAAATTTTTGAAAGGGTTTCTCAGCGATAGAAAGGACTAGTTTTTAATGTTTTAGTAGCTAGATTTGATTATTTTGGTGATGTTGACTGTTGCAATGTGGTCGAGAGGGTTTGATGATTATTTGCAAAGAGTTTTGTACTATGAGGGGATGGGTTTACTTGCTTGAGGCATATTGTAGGTGTCTGATCAGATTGACAAATAGGGTAGATTGATGGTCTTCAGTATAGTTCCAAAAGAATTACCATAAATGAAGACTAATTTTTATGTCTGATCACTTAGGGTTGCTTGGTTTTCCATCCAATGTATTGAATTATGATCTTTTAAATTGTTTTGGTGGGTGGAAACCCTAGCCCTTACCTTGGTTATCCATAGCTTGTTGCATCCTAACTTGTTTAGGATTCCAAGGTAACCAAGGTTATATAATGTTGAATTGTTGATTTTGAACGGGTTCTAGTTTTGAAGTTCAAAATCAGTCCCAAGTTTCTAGTCCCAACGGTTTGTAATAGTTTTTGATTCAGTGTTTGTTAATGAAAGAAGAAATTTGTAGTTCTAAGCTATATTTTGCAAGTAGGGTGTCTTGTGATTCATTGTATACATAGAAGGAATTCATCATACTTAATACAAATATCAGATTCTTATCTCTCCTTTGTGTCAAGTCAAGTAAGCTTTGAGTTTTCTAGCTCATTACATATTATTTTTATCTATGTATCTTCATTCTTAAGTTCTGATCTAGGATTGGATTAAAAAATGCTCTAGATGGGATATGAGTTTGCCTTTGTCTATGTAAGGATGTTTTGTAAGCAGTAAAGATTAGGATAAATGTATTTACGGCTATGAATTCTTAGATATTCTAAAATCTATGTGTCATTGTGTCTAAGAAATCTTTCCCAATGGATGACACATTGGCCTAAATGACTATTTCTCTTGTTAACATACATTGAAGTTATTACATTCTAAATCTTAAAATCAATAACCTTTCTAAGCTTTAGGTCTTTGGTTGTGTGGTTGTGTTACCTAATAGTAATGGAGAGTCAATGAATGTGTGGTTAGCATTTAGTACTTTCTTACTATCAATCTATTATTCAAACCCATTCTTTGGTGTGTAAAGTATAGTTTTCATTGGGTTAGGTGCACCCGCCTTGGTTTTGCATTGCTAGAAGTGAAGAGGGTAGTCTTGTCCCTATAGTTGTTCCAGTTACCCTAAGATCCTATTACATTTGGAATTAACCACTCCTAAAATCTCTCTGAGGGTATATTGGTAGCCTTAGAGCATAAGCCATTTTGAAACACCAACAAGAGAGTGACTTTGCTGGGGAAATGTTACACAAGTCTATAATAACCTGTAGGTCATCATTGGAAGAAACAGGGTTATTCTTGTCCCTTGTCTTGTCAATCTCATTTGGATATTTTTTAGTGAGGAAATAGTATTGTAAGATTCCCAATATTTTTGGGTGGTGACTCAAACATCTCTGCAGCAGTGCTAGTCAATAGATTATTTATAAAATGAGTTATAGAGGTAGTAGGTCTCAGAGAAAGGAGCATCCTCAAGATAGAGTGGAAGAAGGTATTCCAAGAACTTCTAGGCCTAGTCAGACAAGGGGAGGAAAGAAGAAAAGAAATGTTTCTCATACTTGGAAAAGTAAAAAGGATACAAGACAAGAAACTCAAACCAAGCTTGGTCAAGAAGAAAATATTTTAGAATATGAAGAGGCTGTTGATTTGGGATTAAACTAGTATGAGGATGAATTTCAAGTGGGAGATGATGAATTTGAGACTACTCTCCTAGAAATAGAAGAAATCTTTGAAGATCTCTATGATTTGGTGAGAAAAATCCAAGAAAAAGTTGCTATCAGATAGCAAAGAGAGAAAGATAAAGAAGACAGAGTAAGACAAGCCCTAATAAGGGTTGATCAGCTAAAGAGGTAGTTGTTAGATTTGGAGGCAATTAATTTTGTCCCAAAGCCTGAAAGAGCAGAGGAATAGCCTATTGTGTATAGAACATGTGATATAACTAGGCCTAGAGATAAAGGCAAACAAAAATTTATTGGTGTTCAAATCAATGAACAAGTTTATGTGAAAAACCCATTAGAGCAAGGGTTGAGATTAGATGCAAACCTTGAGAAGGCTAGAAAGGAAAAGGAAATATTAGACAAAAAATTAGAGAAGGTAGAATTAGAGGCCACTACTATAGAAATAAGGAAGAAGATTTATTTTCTCAAGCATACCTCAGGACCTTCAAATGATGTTGCTTCCTTTTTGGGGCAAGGTGGAAATCATGGTAACCTTGCAACTCAGACAAATGACATTTCAGGTGCTAGTAAAATTCCTGCTAGTTCAAACATAAGGACATCTACATCTCAAGGAATGGACCCACCTCAAGGAGTTCTTGTTCATGAAAGGTATAAACAACTTATCCTTTTTGGTATTCCTGGTTATCCTAGTGTAATTCCTAATGAAATTAGAAAGAAGCTCCGAAAGTTTGCTGTGAACAATGTAATCACATGTGAGGAACATCTAAAATTTTTTATGGATGTAATAGATGATTATAATGTTGAGCCTGATGATGTTGTAATGAAGCTATTTGTACAATCTCTGACCGAGGATGCTAGGGATTGGTTTAGAGGATTTCCCCATGCTAGTATAGGATCTTGGAATGAATTTAAGAGCTATTTCAAGGAGCATTATGGAGATAAAACAAATGAGGGTTTTATTTTGAATGAATTCAATAACATAAAGAAGAATCAAAATGAAGAGGTCCTTGAATTTAATATAAGATTCCAAAAGGCTATGCATAGGCTCCTACAAGTTATTAGATTAGATGATAGGGTGTGTCTTGTGACATACTTGAATGCTTATGATGCAAAGATGGGTTACCTCTTAAGGGATAAGAACCCTAGAAGTCTTGGGGAGGCTTACAAGTTGGCTATCAACATATAAAGTAATAGAAGAATATTAGTAAAATCAGGGAGAAGAGATGATTGTAGGCCTCAAGTGAAAAATAGGAAAGAGATGGGAAGGTCTGCTAATTTTAAGCCAAAAGAGGAGGATAATCTAAAGTAGATTCTAAGTGCTTTAGAGGATCTAAAGCCTGATGAAAAAAGAAACAATAGGGTTGCAAAAAATGACTGGTCTATTTCAAGTAATTTTAGCAGGCAACCAAGAATGCAAAATTACCCATACAACACTCAATGGAAGGATGGAAAGCCCATTTTTCTAGTTAAAAGGGATAGGCCCGATGATAGGATTCCTGATCCTTTGCAAAGAAATTTAGTTAACATGAATGATGATATCCCATGGTGTGCTTCTTGTCAATCTCCTCATAGTCCAGAGCATTGTGCTATTGCTCTAGATTTATCTGAAAACCAAGAACAAGATAAGCAATATGATAAGAGTGGTTGTGCAATGACTTCTTCACATATATGGGATGAGGTTAACTCTACTGATGATGAGGAAGAATAATTTGATGATGTTGGATGTGGTGCAGTGAGGTGTGAGGAACATATTTCCTTAAGGAGACCCTTTGATGAGGAAATTGCGCAAATCACTATAGACATGGTCACTCAAGCTAGGAGTAATTACAATTTGAGAAATAGGACAATTGGAAGCATAGTTGGTAAACCTGGTAGCATGTTTATCAAGAATTCAAAAAGGAGTACAAAATAGCCTGAGGAAAAGGAAAAGGGTGCTGGTGTTGTCAGTCAAGTCAAAATAAAAAAGAAGGATGGGCCTATGGCAATACCTAAGGGTAAAATAAAAACATCAGAAGTAGTTGTTCCCATACCTCAAAGCAAAGATGAATTTGTGCAAAAGGTTAAATCTAACTTGACTATCTAGAAGGAGGATAAAGATACCATTGACATAAAGGAAGTCATGGGAAACCATACATATTTTCCCATTGATATCACTAAATTTCTTTCACAAATAACTGTCAAAGTTCTACTGGTTCCCCTCTTCATTTCTACTTGCAAGTTTACACTATGATTGACAACTAAATGTCACTGACTCTATCACCACTCCAAATTCTGCAAGGAAAAGGGCCAATTAACAAGGATCAAGGAGATCCTCCTACACTTTGAGCTTAAATGCTTAGGCGGGTGTACCCTTGATTCACTTCTTGAAAGGAATCACTAAATATTATACCAATATACCCTTTACGAATTGATTGAAAGATTTTATCATTTATATGTGTGTGTGATTGATGATGATGGACTGCTTCCAAAGAATAGATCAGTGCCTTAATCCAGGGCAAAGAGTCACTTGATAACATATATCAACCAAAACCTTAACTCAAACACACTTGAACTTAGAATAAGTGTTTTGCCTATTACTCTTCTCACTCACATATCAGGACATCAAATCCTTATCTAGCCATGAACTCACTAAAACTACCTCAAAGACTTTAATCCTAACTTTGTTAGGAACTTAAAGATAATTTCAAAATACCCTTTGTTTACCATATGCTAACCCACTTTGTGAAATTAACATATATGAGCTCAAGAACAAAACATGAAGACATACATAAATATGAAATTGGAATCCAAATGTCTTCTCATTAAAATTTGCAGCATCAATACATTATCAAACAACAAAATGCTAAGGAAATAGACCCAAAATCCAAGTTCTTCTTGCTCAGTATAATACCAGCAGCAACTAAAGACCAAAAAGAAAGTTTTGGAACCCCAACTAAATAAAAAATACCATAATATATACCACCACTAGTCATCTTGAAATCCCAAAATAGGATGCAACAAGCTATGGATAACTAGGATTTGGGTTTCACCCACCAGACCAACTAGAAATAGTCAAAAATTTAATGCAGGGGATGAAAACTAGGTGATCAGATCTAAGAATAATCTCCATTCATGAAAAATCTCAGAGTACTATACTAGAGATCATGATTCTACCATGCTAAAAAATCTAACCAGCCACCTGCAACATGCCTTGAGCAAGTAAACCCATCCCCATGGTACAAAACTCTTTGCAAACAATCATGGAACACCCTGGACCACACTAAAATAGTTGGCAAAACCAATTCTACCAAATAAAGCTACAAAAGCATTCAATTCTAGTCCTTCCTATCACTAAAACCCTTTCAAAAATTTTAATTCAAACTACAACGGTCATATCCATGGTGCTAGCATCAAATTGGTGGTCATAATTCAAACTAAGATCAACTTTAAGTCGTGACCATTCGATCATTTTCCTTCCCGAGCTTTATGACTTAACTCTTCAGACACCCTCAAGTTAACTCTTTAGCGAACATGAAACAAAGCAATTCCTATTCATGAAATGAAATTCCTAACCCGAGCTTAACTTAGTGATTCAATGAACAAAGGAAATAAAACTCACCGTGATCACATTTGGTGAACTGGCAACTGAAGGGTTTCACCAGTTTGCAAAATACTTTATCTCTCCACCATTTAGTTTAGCGATTACATGAACACTCCTTCACTAAAATGCCAGTCAATTTGTAGCACTGCCATCTTATTGTGTGAATGAGTGAATCCTTTGAAATTTGTCAGAACTGCTAACCCTTTTTTATCCAGACTGCTAGACCTCCATCTAGGGCCACTTTATGCCACTTGTCATCATACCATTCATTGCTTACCACCCAGTCACTTCTAACATATGACCCACTAACCCTTTGACATCAAAATGGATGGTTGGCATATGATCTCAAAGATGAAGAATATTCCATGAGATCACATGCCAATCATTGATCAATCTTTTTGACATCGGCCCCTCTAACAAACTCCACATCATCCTTCCTCAACCAATCAATGACTGCCAAATGAGTACACGTAGCAGTGGACCCGCCAAACTTTATCACTTCTGAAAAAGATGAAATCGACGGTTGTCTAAAGATCTCATGCATCTGACATGTTTCTTAAGAACTTATGACCACCATTGATTCTCTGTAGATGTCAGGACCCTCTGACAAGCCAAAAACTTGGTCCCACTAACAACTACCAGCATATTATATCATAGACCAGTCATAGATTACCAACTGTACCTATGTGTCATTTTGGACCCACCATTTATTACTGACCTAAACACCTGGAGAAATGGATAGTTCTCATAAGATCACCAGCCTCTAATGCACTTTCATGACAACCGTTGGATTGAGATGTTGTCAAGAGACCGGGCCCAGGAAATATAAAGGATGAAACATAGGAAAAATTAAGTGCATAAGACTTAGGGAAAATTAACCACCACCGGACTTAGTAAATATTAAAGGGAAGACCTTTGCGGGGTAATAAAATTAAAGCACATGCTTTAAAATACTTTTAAGTGGCCCAAAAAGTAACATAAGAATAGATTTTAAAACCAAGGCGCACTAGGGTTTTCCCATCAAACGGATAGATTTTCAAATTTTTGCCTAGGGTTTTAGCCAAGGATAGGAAAAATACTACAGAGGCTAGAGGAAACAAGGTATGGCTATGAAATTTTTTGCACATGCTAAAGTGGCTCTATCTAGGGATGCATGTCTCTTGTAGGCATGGCAAGAATCTATAATCACTGGTTAAAGCAGACCATCCCACAAGATAAAAATTAAACAACAAAGAGCAGTGAGACAAAACCCTACAAACCAAGACAAAATGAAACAAGGGCAAGAAAATATTTATAGGATTTACAACATATACAGACCTAACTATTGTTCATGGAAATAAAAATACCTTCAATTGAAGTATTTCTTTAAGAATTGTCCATGAACTGGCAATTCCTGAACTTCACCATTCAATTCCTTGATAATATATGAATCTTGGCCCCCATTTCTCATGAATTAAATATGGTCCTAACCAGAGTGGATCAAATTTTCCATGTTTTCCTTTATCCTCCAATTTGGCATTCCAAATTAACACCAAATCACCAGGCTCAAACCTTCTTTCAATAGTTTTCTTGTCATACAAATTCTTAACCTGTAACTACAATTTGGCATTCCTTGAAGCTGATTCTCTTCTTGTTTCATCCAGTCTGATGAGATCTTCAATTCTCAACTGCATTTCATCATCTATATCATCATCATATAACTGAAAAAACTTATAGATTTCCAATAAGTTATTCTAAGGCATTCTTGCATGTATTCCATATACTAGGTCAAATGGTGCACAACCAATTGCCTTCTTCACAGTCACCCTATTAGCCCATAGGGCTAATGGAAATTTTGAATTCCATGCTCTTTTATTCTTTTCAAGAATCCTCTTTAGGATTTTCATCAAGCTCTTATTAGATGATTCTTCCTATCCATTTCCTTGTGGTTGATAAGGTGAGGAATTTAACCTCTGAATTCCTAGACCTTTGCAAAATTCTTTGTACTTAGTAGACCTAAAGCACATTGCATTATCACTAACTATCCTCTTAGGGAAACCAAACCTTGTAACAATATTATTCATTATAAAATCAATTACCATCTTACTAGTTGCATTTCTTGTAGGGGTAGCCTCTACCCACTTAGTAAAGTTATCAATGACAACTAGTATCCATGCATGCCCTCCACTAGACTTGTTTGGTATTTCACCTATGAAATATATTCCCCATTGTTGGAAAGGAGCTTGTACTTCTACTAGCCTTAAGGGAACATTGCTTGAAAATTTAAACTTACCAAAGAACCTTTGACAAGCATCACACCTCCTTACCAACTACTCTGCATCCTTGAAGATTGTGGGCCACCAGAATCCTGCTCTCAAAATTTTATGAGCAATGGTTTTACCCATATAATGCCCTCCACAAACTCCCTCATGCATTTCTTTTAACAACTTGTTAGCCTAATTCTCACCAAAACATTTCAAAAGTATGCAATCCAAATTCTTTCTATACAATTTACATTTCACAATTACATACTTGATGGTCTGTAATTTCAATGTCCTCTTCTTATTATCATCCATGTTTGCTGGAAATTTCATGTTTCTCAAGTAATAGATGATATCTTGATACCAAACACAATCATCCATATCACATGTATAATCAATTTCAGAATGATTTATCTGATTTGCATCAAGATTGGATTGAGCCATTAGTTTTGCCAATCCTTGTCCTCTAACCAATTTAGTAATCTAGATATCAATGTTGAATTCTTGGATCCTATTGATCCATTTGCACCTTCTCCCAGACACCTCTTTCTATGAGAAAATATCTTTAACTACTACACTTGGTACAAAGGCAATCACAATTGCTCCCATCAAATAACATATAAAAGCTTTCACAGCCTTGACCAATGCATAGGATTGTTTTTCATTGATGTCATATTTCAATTTAGTAGCCTACAAAGATTTACTAAAAAATGCAATAGGCTTCTCAAAACCATCCTTATTCTTTTGTAACAAAACTATAGAAATAGTGTGAAAAGATGCAAAGGAAAAGATGTGCATTGGGATACTATAATCAGGTGTCTTGAGCATAGGTGCATCTTTAACAGCTTGCTTGATATTCTTGAAAGCTTCATTAGGCTCACCTTCCCATGTAATAGCAGATCCCTTCTTTAACATCTTGGATATAGGTCTAGTGACCTCAGCAAAGTTTGTTACAAATCTTCTCAAAAAGTTTACCTAACCAAAGAAGGACTGAATTCCTTTTATATTCTTTGGTCTCTGAATCTTATCAATGGCTGCCACCCTCTCAAGATCAATTCTAACTCCTTACTTGCCAACCAAGTGGCCAAGAAACTTACCCTTAGTGACACCAAAAGCACATTTCCTTGGGTTTAATGAAATGCCATATTCCAAAGCCCTCAAAAATATTTTCTCTAAATGAGTACAATGGTCTTCTTCCTTCTTGGAATAGGCAATTAAATCATCTTGATAAACAACAATGAAATCATCTATAAAATCTAAGAAGGAAACATCCATTGCCCTCTGAAAAGTTGCACCAACATTTGTGAGACCAAAAGGCATTCTCACATAAACATATGTCCCCCAAGGTGTAGTGAAAGCTATCTTGAATTGTTCTGATTCTTTTACAATTACCTGATTGTAACCAGAGAAACCATCCATCATAGACATCACTTTTGATCCAATCACTCTCTGTAACATAGCTTCCATATTGGGCAAATAATAGTTATCCTTTAATGAGCTAATGTTCAAATTCCTGAAGTCCACACAAAGCCTGATGTCACCATTTTTCTTTCTCATAGGAACAAGGTTTGAAACCTGAGAAGTGTGCCTTATAGGCTTGATAATTGCAGCATCTCTTAGCTTCATTAACTCTTCTTACATCTTGGGTGCTAAAGTAGGATTAAAAGACATTTGTTTTTTCCTGAAAGGTCTAGCATCTTCTTTCAATGGAATAATATGCTGAAACAAATCTTCTCTGTAAACCTTTAGGTCATCATATGACCATGCAAAAACATGCCTAAATTTTCTCAATAACTCAATCAAAGATTTTCTCACATTGTGAGACATGTCACTACCAATGTACACCTTCTTAGGTGTTTCTTGTGTTCCAAGATTTCTCCTCTAAATCCATATGATCTTTCTTTTTAACATCCTTCTGAACTCTATCCTAGTTATCAAACATAGTTTCCAAAACAACAAGCCCCTTGGGCACCTTGTTAGTTTTGAGTTGAATAACTTCATTTCCAAGGACAATTTCTTTTCCTTCTATTGACTCAACCAAAGTTGAGCAATCAAATTCCTTACCATGATACTACTCTTTAAAACATCTCTCAAAGGAATCCCAAGTATCAATATATTTATTAGGAAGTCTCTTAAACCAATCTCTAGCATCCTCCATTAGAGATTGAACAAACAATTTCATGACTACATCCTCATGCTCTACCTCATAATCATTAAGCATATCAACAAATAGCCTAAGATCTTCCTCACAACTAATAGCATTGTTACCAGCAAACTTAGGTACCTTATCTCTTATATCATTTGGAAAAGCATTTGGGTAGCCTAGTATCCCCTCAAAACTAATTTTCCTATAGCCTTCTAGTTGCATAGGTCTTCTTTGAAATCCTAAACTAGTGTTCCCACTAGAATTATTATTTTTATCTACATTCCCACCCACTTGCACATTTGACTATCTATTAGGATCAACAAATGATTTGGTAGATACATTAGGAATTAGATTACTAGTAGTAGCATTGGTAAGTGGAATAGTAGTGTTCATAGATGGCATACCTAGTTGAGTAGTAGAAGGGCGATGAACATTAGTTGATGAAGCCTTCAAGAACTAGATCTTTCTTCTTTTCTCTGCAATAGCAACATCAACTTCAGCTCTTTCCAAATCTTGAGCTAGAGCTTCATCCTCTTTTCTTTTTCTTTCTATCTATATCTCCTTATTTGATTTAGGTGATGGGATCCCTGGTATTGTCACTAGTTTGCTTATTCGGACACCCACCATCTTCTACTTTTCTTTTTCATTAATAACTATAGTAGGCCTAGTGATCTCATGTCCATTCTTACCCTTAGGCAAAGGAGCATAAATTTTCACTTGTTTGATCACAAGGCCTTCTTCATCAAACTCATGGTCTTGCAACAAGCATTCCTACTCACTTGTTAGAGCTTCAAGATCACCAAAAACATCATGCTACAAAACCCTAGGAGAAGAAGTAATCATCTTGTTTCTCTCCTTCATTTCATTAATTTTTTTTAAAAGAGATTGCCTCTCCATTAGAGCATTTACATTTTCAACCTCTCTCTCCTCTTGTAACCTTTTGTATATGGCATACTACTTTGCCAACTACAACCTAAGTGCATTTAGGTCATGTGGATCTATCATGTTGTCTTTAGAGATTGATGATACTTCCACATCAATAGGATGCTGATATGGGAAATGCACTCACCTTTATTCCATAGGATGCCTTTTGAATATGTCCTCATCAAGATCTAGATTCAGCCCATAACCTTTTTCTCTAGCATGTTCATCCTAACCTACAGGTAATGAACCGTTATCTTGAAATACTGCTTTTGGGGTATCATAAAATTTATCTCCAGAGTTGCCACTATCTAATCTAGAATAGTTGTGTTGTGAATCATCCTCATTAGAGGATGAAAGTGGTTCTCTACCTCTAGTATTTCTTTTCTCTCTCACAAGAGCACTGGTAGACTCTTCATTCCTCCTGATCTAGCTCTTCTTGTCAGCTCTAGGTAACTGTTTCAAAGCAACCTCCAAATATTTCTTAACAAAGGACCTAGTATTCCTTCTTTTGTCCATCTTCAACTTATGACACTGGTTCCTAACCTTTTGATTCACCACCCACAAAAGTGGGAAATCTTTTAACTGAATGCAATAGGAAAACAAGAGTCCACTTAATAACTTTTATCTCTAGACTCTCCCCAGTAGAGTTGCCATTTTGTTGGTGAGTCTGATGGGTAATTCAATCTGGTTAATAAGATTTTGACTTTGCAAGATAACTACAACTAGAGATTCTAACAAATATAATTATTCATTATTGTTCTCCCCAGAAGATTCTCCATTCTATTGCTTCCCCTCTTCATTTCTACTTGCAAGTTTACACTATGACTAACAACTAAATGTCACTGATTCTATCACCACTCCAAAGTCTACAAGGAAAAGGGCCAATTAACAAGGATCAAGGAGATCCTCCTACACTTTGAGCTTAAATGCTTATGCAGGTGTACCCTTGATTCACTTCTTGAAAGGAATCACTAAATATTATACCAATATACCCTTTACTAACTGATTGAAATATTTTATCATTTATGTGTGTGATTGATGATGATGGACTACTTCCAAAGAATAGATCAGTGCCTTAACCCAGGGAAAAAGTCACTTGATAACATATATCAACCAAAACCTTAACTCAAACACACTTGAACTTAGAATAAGTGCTTTTCCTATTACTCCTCTCACTCACATATTAGGACATCAAATCCTTATTTAGCCATGAACTCACTGAAACTACCTCAAAGACTTTAATCCTAACTTTTTTAGGAACTTAAAGATAATTTCAAAATACTCTTTGTTTACCATATGCTAACCCACTTTGTGAAATTAACATATATGAGCTCAAGAACAAAACAAGAAGACATACACAAATATGAAATTGGAATCCAAATGTATTCTCATTAAAATTTGCAGCATCAATACATTATCAAACAAAAAAATGCTAAGGAAATAGACCCAAAATCTAGGCTCTCCTTGCTTAGTATAATACCATCAACAACCAAGGACCAAAAAGAAAGTTTTGGAACCCCAAATAAGTCAAAAATACCACTATATATACCATCACTAGTCATCTTGAAATCCCAAAATAGGATGCAACAAGCTACGGATGACTAGGGTTTGGGATTCACCGACTAGACCAACTAGAAATAGTCAAAAATTTAATGCAGGGGCTGAAAACCAGGTGATCAGATCTAAGAATAATCTCCATTCATGAAAAATCTTAGAGTACTATACCAAAGACCATGATTCTAGCATGCTAAACAATCTAACCAACCACCTGCAACATGCCTCAAGAAAGTAAACCCATCCCCACGGTACAAAACTCTTTGCAAACAATCATGGAACACTTGGACCACACTGCAACAATTGGAAAAACTAATACTACCAAATCCAGCCACAAAAGCATTCAATTCTAGTCCTTCCTATCGCTAAAACCCTTTCAAAAATTTGAATTCAAACTAAACCAGTCATATCCATGTTTTGCTAGCAGCAAATTGGTGGTCATAATTCAAACTGAGATCAAATTTAAGTCATGACTATGTTGGTGTTCAAAATGGATACTTATGCTCTTAGGCTGCCAATATACCCTCAGGTTGATTTTAGGATTGGTTAGTTCCAAAATGTATAAGGATCTTATGGTAACTTGACCAACTATAGGAATAAGACTGCCCTCTTCACTTCT
Organism: Chamaecyparis obtusa; assembly: GCA_027943335.1. Lineage (NCBI taxonomy): Eukaryota > Viridiplantae > Streptophyta > Pinopsida > Cupressales > Cupressaceae > Chamaecyparis > Chamaecyparis obtusa. The sequence continues at coordinate 1,595,126 of BSBK01001816.1, forward strand.
GGCTCTGCAAAACCAAAGTGGGTGCACCTAAGCTAGTGAAAACTATACTTCACACACCAAAGACTCAGTCCAAATAATAGATTGAATAGTAAGAAAGTGCTAAATGCTAACCTCACATTCATTGACTCTCCATTACTATAGGGTGTTACTACTATCAACCAAATACAATTAAAATGTGAAAAGGTGTTGATATATGAAGATGAAAGAAGTAAATGAGAGCCAATCAAGCATTGAACTCAATTGAAAATACTAATCCTTGATTAGTGCCATTATCCATTGGACAAAACTCAAATATAGACATTGAACATGAACCAACTACTATCTAAGACCCATAGCCATAAATACAAACATTCCAACCGATCCACTACTTATAAGATCCTTCTACAGACAAATCAAAGTGAATCTATGTCCTATCCAAAGTATATTTCACTTGATCCTAGATCAAGAACTGAAGACTAGAACATATACAAAGGTAATCCTATGCAATAGATCTAAAAATCTAGAATTCACAAGATTGAAACCAAGGAGAGACTTGAAAGCTTGAAATAATTGTATTAAGTATAATGAATCATGTACATGTTCAAAGTAGAGAAGTGAGAAAACCACTTCAATAACCTGCAAAAGACTACAAGGAAATTCCATTCAATCTAATACAATATGATACCACCTGCTACATCTCCCTGGAACTAATCAAGATCAGAACCCTTTCAAAATAAAACATCTTACTTCTTATACCCCTAGTCGCCTTGGAATCCTCAAAAAGGATGCATCAAGCTTTCAGTGACTAGGGTTAGGGTTTTAACAACTCAACCAACCAAAAACTACATTAGAATTTATTGCAGGGGAAGAAACATAAGCAACTCGAAGAAAAAGAATCCTAGAGGGATCCGCAATCATCAAAATTCACAAGAACAGTACAAAACAATAAGGAAATGCCATGAAAACCAGTCAAATCAGCCACCTAAAAACATATCTTGAGCATGAAACCATACTTCTCCTAGTACAAAAACATCATGCCACCTACCACAGGGACCCCCAGACCAATCTGCAACAACCAGTGCCACCAAATCAATCAAAACCAGCCATTAAAACCATAAATTTTGGTACCTTCTATTGCCTGAAACCCTTGACAAATTTGAAATTGAACTTCAATGGTCATTTTATGGCTTTAATAGAAAATTGGTGGTCAACATTTAAAATCAAATCAACCTTAAGTCGCAATAGTTAGATCTCTCCCTTTCATGGTCTTTTATGATCTTAACTCACTTGCCACCCTAGGTTTACTCTCTAGCGACTCTGCGACAAATGCATTTCCAATTCATGAAAAGAAAACTTAACCCACCTTCTAACTCCATGACTTGGTGACCACAAGAAAACATTAACCTTGGTCCCACATGTAGTGAACTAGTGACAAAAGGTCACTGCCAGTTCATGAAACACTTTATCTATCTACCAGAAAGTTTAGCGATTATGCGAATGCTTGTTCACTGAACTGCTAAAACACTTAGAGAACTGCCTCAATTTCATGTGAATGAGCAAATCCTTTATAAAATTTTCAGACCACCAAAACATTAATCATAACCACTAAGCCTTCACCAGGAAGATCAATGCTCGTCTGAAGTTTGCATACCCATCCTAGATTCTATCAGATTACACACCCACCATTAGATCAAGAATCTCCTCCCATCTCTAACAACCCTCTAACACAAAACAAAATCAATGGCCATTGCAAGATCTTAAGCCTCTCACACACTTGATGAGATCATACATCATTCATCAATTCACTGATAGGATTAGGACCCTTTGACAAGCCCGGGAACCAAGTCCCACTGACAACACTCCACTTCATACTCTCGTAGACCAATGAGATGCTACCAAGTCAACACACCTCACAATGGACCCACTCAAAAAGAAAGTCTATGTCACAAAAATGAATCAATGATAGGAGCAGCTTCGCATACCTCTGACAAAACCCTTGCACTTTAGCAATAGCCATTAGATGGAGATGGTGTCAGAGAGGGGCCCAGGAAAGTATAAAGCTAAAACATAGGAAAAATTAAATGCTAAGACTTAGGCTTTAAGGAAAATATCAGACACAGAGGACTATAGGAAAAATATTAAATTCACCAGGGGTAGAAACTTAGGAAAAGTTAACACTGGGGCTGACCAAAATATAAAGCACGTGCATTTAAAAGTTTTTAAGTGACCCGAAAAGGTAACATGAAATTAGAAAAGGGCTAGGACCTTTCATAGGGTTTTTGTATGCAACAACTATATTTTCAAAAATTTGAGCCAGGGCTAAAGGTAGAGACCTAAAAATAACTGCAGAGCCCAGGGAAGGGCTAGAGCCATGAAATTTTTTGCATGTGCTAACAATGGCTCATGCTAGGGGACGTGTATCTCTTATAGATACAACAAGCAAGCTATAATCTCCTAGAAGAGCAGACCAACTCAAAACTTCAACACACAAAAATAAAAAACAAATGACTACACAAGGGAAAACCTAAACTACTGCTCATGGAAAAGATACTTTAGGAGAAGTAAAACTTTAGGAATTGTCCATGAACAGGCAATTCCAAAGTACCACCAGTTGAATCTTTTAGAACATAAGAATCTGTCCCCCATTTGCTTTCAATAAGATAAGGGCCCAACCAAATTGGATCAAACTATCCATGCTTCCCCTTATCTTCCAACCTTGCATTCCACATCAAGATGAGGTCATCAATTTCAAAACTTCTTTGGGTGGCCCTCCTATTAAACAAATTCTTACATTATCTCTGCAATGCCTCATTTCTTTCATGTGCATCCATCCTTAGCTCTTCCAATTAGATCAGTTCATCCATTCTTAATCTCATTTCATCATTCAAGTCTTCATCATATGCTTGGATAAATTTGTACATATGCACTAGATTATTTTGAGGCAATCTAGCACCTATTCCATATACCAAATCAAATGGAGCACAACCTATGGCCCTCTTTATAGTTACCCTTTCAGCCCACAGTGCCCACCATAACTTTGAGTCCTAGGCTTTCTTATTTTTGTCCAACACTCTCTTGAGAATCTTAATCAAACTTTTATTACTAGACTCAGCTTGGCCATTTCCTTGTGGATGATATGGGGAAGAAAATGAAATGTGTATCCCATGTTGTTGACAAAAATTACTAAATTCTTGTGATCTAAAACACATTGCATTATCAGCCACAATTACCTCTGGGCAACCAAACCTGGTAAGGATGTTTTGCATCATAAAATCTATCACCACTCTGCTAGTAGCCTTTCTAATGGGGATAGCTTCAACCCACTTAGTAAAATAGTCTATTGCCACTAGTATGTAAGAATGTACACCACTAGACTTATTTGGAATTTCCCCAATGAAGTCAATACCCCACTTTTGGAATGGAGCCTGAATTGCAATAGGTCTGAGTGGTAAATTCCCATTAAACTTCAACTTTCCAGCAAATCTCTGACATGCATCACATTTTCTTACAAACTGATGGGTATCCTTAAAAACTATAGGCCACCAAAATCCAAACCTAAGGATCTTGTGGGCTATGGTCTTTTCCATATAATGTCCTCCACACACACCTTGGTGAATTTCCTTTAACAAAGCCTTAGACCTCTCATGGTCTATGCATTTTAGCAATACTCCTTCATTACTTCTCCACCACAGCTTACCATGTATAATGGCATACCTAGCAGATTGCAACTTGATAGTTCTCCTTCTATTTTCATCCATCTCGAGGGAAAGGACCAATTTTTGCAAGTAGCCAATAACATCTTTGTACCAATCACAATAATCCATATCACAAATGTATGGCCTTTGTTCTTCTTCTAACACATTCACATGATTTGCAACTAAATTGCTTTGTGCCATTAACTTTGCAAGACCTAAGCCTCTTACCAATTTTGTAATTTGGATATCAATATTAAATTCTTGGATCCTATTGATCCATCTACATCTTTTTCCTGAAACTTCTTGTTGCACCAATATATCCTTAACTACAACACTAGGAACATAAGCAACCACCTTGGCTCCTACAAGATAACATCTAAAAGCCTTGATTCTTTGACTAAGGCATAAGGCTATTTCTCAGTAATATCATATTTCAATTCTGCTGCTTGTAAGGATTTACTAAAAAATGATATGGGTTGTTCATATACATCTGAATTCTTTTGTAATAAAACTGTTGCAACTATATGATAAGAAGCAAAAGAAAATATCTGCATGGGCTTACCATAATCAGGTGTCCTTAAAATTGGAGCATCCTTGATGGCCCTTTTGATACTTCTAAAAGATTCATCTGCTTCTTCATTCCACTCAATCTTTGCCTCCTTTTTCAACATCCTAGAGATAGGGATACTGATTTCTTCAAAATTTGTAACAAATCTCCTTAGGAAATTTACCTGCCCAAAGAAAGACTATATGCCTTTAACATTTCTAGGAGGTGAAAGTTTATCTATAGCCATAACCCTTTCAAGGTCAATTCTCACTCCATCCTTGGACATAATATATCCTAAGAGCTTTCCTTCCACAACACCAAAAGAACACTTCTTTGGATTCAAAGAGATCCCATACTCCAAGGCCCTAATAAAAATTTTCTCAAGATGTTCACAATGTTGACTTTCTTTATCTGAATATGCTGTGAGATCATCCTAATACACCACTAGAAATTTGTTTATAAAGTCTACAAAGGCTACATCCATAGCTCTCTAAAAAGTAGCTCCTACATTTGTTAGACCAAAAGGCATTCTAACATAAACATATGTTCCCCAAGGGGTAGTGAATGCAGTCTTAAATTATTCTGATTCCTTGACCATGACCTAATTATATCCAAAGAAATCATCCATCATGGACATTAACTCTGATCCAGTAACCTTCTACAGCATATTCTCCATATTAGGCAAACCATAATTGTCCTTCAAAGAATTGACATTAAAATTCCTAAAATCAACACATAACCTAATGTCACCATTCTTCTTCCTGACCAAAACCAAATTTGACACCCAAGTAGAATGTCTGACAGGCTTAATAATGCCAGCATCCATCATCTTTTTAAGTTCATCTTGCATTTTTTGTGCCAAAGTAGGGTTCACAGGCCTTAATTTCTACCTAAAAGGTTTAGTTCCTTCCTTCAATGGTATTTCATGTTGGAATAAATCTTCTCTATAGGCTTTCAAATCATCATAAGACCATGCAAAGACATGTCTGATTCTTTTGAGAAAATCAATCAGATTATTCCTAGTTCTTTGGGATAAACATTTACCTATGTAAACATTTTTGGGCATTTGACTTGTTCCTAAATTTATTTCCTCCAAATCATTTATCTTATCAACAAATTTAGGAAAACAAGTCCTTTCTTTATCATCAAATTCCCTCTCAAGAGCAACCAGTCCCCTTGGGATCCTATTTGATTTTAATTGCAAAAATTCCTTCCCAAGAACATTCTCTTTTCCATTTCTAATGTCAACAAAAGTGTTGAAATCCATCTCCTGACCATCAAAATGAGATTCACATTGAAAAAACCTTAGTATATCCCGATCATCAGAAAATACCTGCCAATTCTCAATATTATCTAGGATAGAAGGCTGAGACTTGCACTCAATCTTGGACATCCCTACAAAGGTAATATTCTCTAGCCTTAATGCTATGTTTTCTAGTAAGTCAACCATCCTATTTTGGCTTCTATCCACCCAATCAATACCAAAGGCACTGAAACATTCAATTTCATCCCAAACAACATTTTTATATTGTTTCAGCCTTTGATTCTTTGATGCATACTTTGATTTAATCTGAGAAACTATTAACTCAGAGTCACCAATCACCCTAAGATGTTTGATCCCATGTTTTGATGCTTATCTCAAACCAATTAGTAGGGCCTCATATTTAGAAACATTATTTGTGCAAGGGAACAAGAGAGTGAAAGAAAACTTAAAAGTCTTACCACTTGGGGATATCAATAGCAATCCTACTCCAACAACTTCCTTTGAACTTGCTCCATCAAAATACAGGGTCCATAATACATTACCTTTGTCCATGTTACTTTTATCATTAGCCAAAAAGACAAGCTTGACCTTCTCTTGCATCTCTCTCTCCTGAACTTGGAAAGAACCAATGTTAGTGTCCACAAAACAATTCATATTGTCATCTTCATCCTCCTCAATCATATGTGGAGTTCTAGCTTCCCTTGAAACTTTCACACTTTCACCTTCAATGCTAAAAGTGGCAAAGGACAAGTCACATTGAATACTTCCTCCCATAGAGGCACTCCACTTTCTAGATAACAACATTCCATATTGAGGGGGAATGTCGACTACAAGAACACTCATAGTTAATTTTTTGTTAAGAAATGCGGCTAATTTATAAGGTAAAGCCTTAATGGTACCAATAATTGGCACCTCTCTTGAGTCCATAGCTTGGCATCTCCCATGAGGTGTATCAACCTTTAGTCCCAGTGACTTCATGATCTTTGCAAGAATGATAGTGTTTGATGCTCCATAATCAATCATGTAATTCTTCAATAATTTTCCATTTATCATAAGGGACAAGAAAAAAGGATCAACTGTCCCTGATGTAGTATTTACAATGTTTGCATCCAAATACCTCTAAGGAATCTCAGAGACAATTTCTTCATTTTTATTGTCAGGTGTGTCATCTAAAGTAGCCACATACTTGTCACCTCTATTCATTTCTTGGACCTTTATGGAAGAGGTACCATTTACCCAATCCAAGGCCTTGACCTTGTGCTCTTCTATTCTCATCATTTCTAACAATGGAACCTTGACAGTTATTTGTGAAAGCAATTTAGTCATATCAATGGGAACATAAGAATGGTTTCCCATATCTTCCTTAATCTTAGAGATACCCTTATCCTCTTTTTGGACAATCAAGTCAGAGTTACTCTTTTGTACAAATTCATCTTCCTTTTGAGCTATGGGGATAGCTACTTTTGATGTCCTTAATTTACCCTTAGGTATTGCAGTAGGCCCACTCTTCTTTTTTATTTTAACCTGATTAACAACACCAACACCCTTTTCCTTTTCCTCATGTTGTTGTACATTCCTTTTAGAATTCTTGATAAACATGCTACCTAGTTTACCACTTGTGCATCCAACTATCCTACATCTCAAATTGTAATTACTCCTAGCTTGAGTGACCATGTCTGCAGTGATTTGTGCAATTTCCTCATTAGAGGGTCTCCTTAAGGAAACATGTTCCTCACACTTCACTGTACCACATCCAACATCATCAAATTCTTCCTCCTCATCATTAGCAGAGTCAACCTCATCCCATGCATGTGAAGAATTCATTCCACAACCACTCCTATTATGTAATATCTCTCCTATGGTGATACTTAGACTTTGTTGATTTGGACATTTTTATTATGATGGTCAAGACTATACATTTACATTTATGTTTTGTGAATGATGATATGATGGATATGCTCATTTATGGTTATCATTTATATGTTTATGAGATTAGAAAACCATCTATTTTTATATGTTTTATGGATCTAACTCAATGATTTGAATCTAACCATTATCATGATGTTTTATGTTTCATGGATATGTGTCAGATGTGTTTTCATGACTCAAGAAAAATTCATAGTTACTCACTTAGTTGAGGTCCACACGATGTATCGATCTTGGTCATCTTCTTGCATATATCTGATTTGTATATCCATGTGTATATATATGTATCTCTTCTTGGTGATGTTGGATTTCAGGTACCAGGTATCATCTCCACCTAGCTTCATAGGTCTGAGCAATCCCTCAAAATCCTCAATAATTGTTGTTGTTATGGAGATATCACCAGGTTCCATAGGAAGAAACTTCACCTTTGATCCTTTTATCCTTAGGTGGGAAGTGCCGAGTCAGTCCCTTATGTGGATATATTATGTGATCTCTCAGTTTACTAGTTTTGTGGGTCTTGTAGTTAGTTTCTTGTCTTTTGTATTCATTGTGAATTAAGTTTTGAGTATAGTGGTTCTAGTTGTCTTTATGGTACATTCAATTCTATTAGTAGATTATTGATGTGAATTTGAGGGTATGATTTAGTAATTTATCTTTATTATTACCTACTTATGTACTAGAAGATCTTGTTAGGAATGAGTTAGTATGTGATTGAAATATGTGATTTTAATATCAATAATAATAAAGAATTTTATGGTATTATCTTTATAATATCCATAATAACAAAATGTCTATGGCAATAAAATAAAAATAATAATAAATATTTTTTATAATAGTGGTATGTTTCACCTTGTATATATATCACTATTGCATTTTGTAAAGAATATGGATTAAGTGTGTAAATAAATAATATGCTTCATAATAATAATATTATGTCTGCAATAATATTTATAATAATATTAATATATGTACACATAGGCATATGGGTGCACACACATGCATATGCATACATATATTTATATAATTATTGGTAAGTAATTATTACATTCTATTAATGAATAATTAGATTAGTTAATGATATGGTTGTAGATAATTATTATTATTATTAACTTCCATAAAGTAAAGGAAACATAAATTTGATTATGGTAATAGATTATAGTTTTATTAAAAAAATTATTTATCCCTTTATAGGAATGGTTTTACAAACTGTATTGTTAACGGATAACCGGTGGATAGTTGCATTAGTTGGAGTACCTATGCAACTGCTCCCCAATCTATATGCAGGAAAGACTTCCTATGTGAGAGGGGGTTGGAGGAGAGTTTTTTTGAGAAGAAGATAACAAGATTAGTATTATGCTGGTAGGAATATTGTATTTGTGAGGAGAGAAATTCATCATTCTCTGAGAGTGGCATTTGGTTATTTTCAGAAGAGGCTAGAGATTGCACCCAAGAGGATTTGGAGTGCTGAAAGGGTTGAGAGGATTGGACTGGTCTTCATCAACCAAATCTCCGTAGGACTCTAGGATGGAATTCATCCTGAGAGTTATCTCTCCTTTGTGATATGAAAAGATGAAAATCTAGTTAAATGTTTCTCTGTATATTCGTTGTTGATATAAATTACAGAATGATGTGTTTTATATATATCATTGTCCCTGTATTAGTGATTTGAAGAGTAGGAACATGTTGAATGGATTTATTTCTTGTATTGAGTAAAAACAAATATTTATGCATTTATAGGAGTTTGTAAGGTCCTTAGCATTCTCCTTGTATTTCCTCTCTTATCTAGAATGTCCATGAGTTCTTTGAGACTTTAGAACTTCTGTTTCAAACCTACAGTTTCATATTTTTCTTTGCACCACTTTTCTTTGCCCAAATCTAGAATAGATATGTTGGATAGATAGGATGGATTGATAGACTATTTCTAAAGGGAAACTTGGAGATCTCAAATGGGTTGTGCTCAGATTAGGCAACCCTAGTTCCCATAGTGCCCAGTTTTACCCGCAAGCCAAAATTAATAGTTGTATTTTGTAGTTTCTAGCAATTAGTCAGTGGTGACTGAGTAAGTCAGTGATGACCAAGTAAGCTAGCGATGACCGAGTAAGTTAGTGATGACTGAGTAAGCTAGTGATGACTGAGTAAGTCAGTGATGACCGAGTAAGCTAGTGATGACTGAGTAAGCTTTATACAATTAAAACATTAAAGTATAAGTTTACGTACTTTAATTTCTTATACTTTAAGTTATACTTGTATAAAGGGTTTAGGTACCTTTTGGATTGATTGGGATAGGTTTCAACATCCTAGGAGTTAAGTTGTAACTTATAATTTTTAGATTTTTAATAAAATTAGACTTAGTCAAATTTTAGGCTTAGTCAAATATCAGGCTTAGAATGAAGTTCATGGAACATTATCTTTTGGTATATGGAACTTTGAGTAAATCATAAATGTGTTCATTCCTTGTTTATTAGAGGTTATGTTCAATGTGTTTGGATGCCTTAATAGGGTTAGGATGTGTGTAGGAAGCAATTTATAGTTTAGGGTTGTCTAAGAAGATCAGGACCATTCTAAACATCCTTAAACGTTCCTAATTTCCCCTAAAACATCCATAAATTATCTTATTATTTTCTACTCTTTGATGCAGTCTTACAAAAGTGTTTATGATATGTTTTTACTATGTGTATGATGTGGTTGTGATATGTGGGTTAAGGGTAGAAAACCTAACAACACCTAGTGAGTGGCTGTCAATGTGGGGTCGGGGCCCTAAGTGGCTAGTACCATGATAACCGACTAAAGAGTTATTTTAACAAGTGATAATTTAATTAAAGCTTATGGAAATGGGTTCAAACATGTAAAAAGATTAAATGTGCCGCACCCATGCCATTAGTGCTAGTAAAGGCTATGGATGGGAGTGGGAGAAGGTGCCTATGCATAGGTATGATCAAATGCCGCTTGTTTGTATGAAAGGCATTCGGTTTCGCATGTCCCTACTTGGGGGCCGGGGCCCAAAGTGGCTAGTACCAAGACAACCCAAGGGGTGAGGGCTCTATGATGACACTCACTTAGGTTGTTGCTTAGATTTTCTACCAAGCCTTAGAACCTATTTGGGGAAAGATTTATACTTGGGCTTTCTTTTCATTTGTTATTTGGGAAAGGTAACCCGACCCTAGGTTTGGCCTAGCTATTCCTTCTTTGTGGACCCTGGTGTTTATCTCCTAGTATAGGGGAGTGGGCCTTTGGGTGTCCACATGGTTGGGTGGTAAACATTTTATCAAGGTATCTTTTGCGGATGCAGTGTTGAAGATTCATGCTTGCTTATGTACCAATTTTTAAAGAATAAAGGCTTTGTAATTATCTTTCATGATGTAAAGTTATTGTTACCTCCCGAGCGGAGATGAATGTAATGTAATCATTGATGTAATTCAAAATGATGTATTTTAAATGGGTAGACTTAGGAAAAAGGGAAAAAGGGGATGTGAACTTTATGTATAAGATGTATGTTGGAAAAGAAAATGATTTTTAGTTAAGTAGTATGATTTTAATTAGTGATGATTCAAGGAAAGGTTATTGAAGAAAAAATGTATTATTTGCAATGTATCAAATGATTTAGATGGTTCTATTTGATTTAAAGGTTATATTGTTCATAAAGAATACTTAGGAATATAGATGATTTTAAATGGAAAATTGAAATGAAAGTACTATGTAGTTCTTAATAAAGAATCTTATAGTGATATGATGTAATTTTCTTTGAGAAGTATATCTTGTTGTTAGTTTACTTAATGGACTTAAATGAATCATGCATTAGATAGCAGGGAACCTTGGGAGGAAACTAAGTTTAAGTTTTGTTCATATAATTGTTTTAAAAATTCAAAAAATTTCATAAATCATTACTTGGGTTTTTCTTTTATAAAGAGAATCTTTGTTCTCTTCCCTGGTTCCCTTGTGGGACATGACATATCATATTGCTCATCTTGTTCTTGGTTATCAGGTAAATTCAAAGCAATAACACAATGCTCTGGACTATGAGGAGACTAACAAATAGTACACCATGGGATATCATCATTCAAGTTAACTAAATTTCTTTGCAAAGGATCAGGAATCCTATCATCGGGCCTATCCCTCTTAACTAGAAAAATGGGCTTTCCATCCTTCCACTAAGTATTGTATGGGTAATTCTACATTCTTGGTTGCCTGCTAAAATTACTTAAAGCTTGTCTGTCATTTGTTGCAACCTTATTGTTTCTTTTTTCATCAAGCTTTAGACTCTCTAAAGCACTTAGAATCTACTTTAGATTGTCCTCCTCCTTAGGCTTAAAATTAGTAGACCTTCCCATTTATTTCTTGTTTTGCACTTGAGGCCTATAATCATTTCTTCTCCCTAATTTTCCTGATATTCTTCTATTACTTTCTATGTTGATAGCCAACTTGTAAGCCTCCCCAAGATTTCTAGGGTTCTTATCCCTTAAGAGGTAACACATCTTTGCATCAAAAGCATTTAAGTATGTCACAAGACACACCCTATCATCTAATCTGATAACTTGTAGTGGCCTATGCATAGCCTTTTGGAACCTTATATTAAATTCAAGGACCTCTTTGTTATAATTTTTTTTTATGTTATTGAATTCATTCAAAATAAAACCCTCATTTGTTTTATCTCCATAATGCTCTTTGAAACAATTCTTAAATTCATTCCAAGATCTTATACTAGCATGGGGCAATCCTCTAAGCCAATCCCTAGCATCCTCGGTCAGAGATTGTACAAATAACTTCATTACAACATCATCAGGCTCAACATTATAATCATCTATTACATCCATAATTTTTTTTGGATGTTCTTCACATGTAATGAAATTGTTTCCAGTAAACTTAGGGAGTTTCTTTCTAATTTCATTAGGAATAACATTAGGATAACCAGGAATACAAAAAAAAATAAGTTGTTTGTACCTTTCATGAACAGAAACTCCATGTGGTGGATCCATTCCTTGAGATGTAGATGTCCTTGTGTTTAAACCATTAGGAATTTTAGCAGCACCTAGAATACCATTTGTTTGAGCTGCAAGGTTACCATGATTTCCACCTTGGCCCAAGAAAGAAACAACAACATTTGAAGGTCTTCTTCCTCATTTTTCACTAGTAGCCTCTAACTCTACCTTCTGTAGTTCTTTAGCCCACATTTCTTTCTCTTTTCTAGCCCTCTCAAGGTCTACATCTAATCTCAACCCTTGATCTAATGGGCTTTCCACATGAATCTGTTCACTAATCTGCACTCCAACATTTTTTTATTTTCCCTTATCTCTAGGCCTAGTTATCTCATGTGTTTTATACACAATAGGCTGTTCCTCTACTCTTTCAGGCTCTGGGACAAAATTAATTGCCTCCAAATCTAACAACTACCTCTTTAGTTGATCAACCCTTATCATTGCTTGTCTTACTTTGTCCTCTTTGTCCTTTTCTCTTTGTTTCCTAGTAGAAACTTATTCTTGGACTCTTCTTTCCAATTCATATACCTCCTCAAAGATCTCTTCTGATTTAGGGCGAGTAGTCTCAAACTCATCATCTCCCACTTGAAATTCATCCTCATACTGGTTCAATCCCAAATCAATAGCCTCTTCATATTCTAAAATATTTTCTTCTTGACTAGGCTTGGTTTGAGTTTCTTGTCTTGTATCCTTTTTATTTCTCCAAGTATGAGAAAGATTTCTTTTCTTCTTTCCTCCTCTTGTCTAACTAGGCCTGGAAGTGCTTATAATACCTTCTTCCATTATGTTTTCAGGATGTTCATTCCTCCGGGACCTAGTACCTCTATAACTCATTTGATAAAAATCTACTGACTAGCACTACTATAGAGATGTTTGAGTTGCTACCCAAGTATATTGGGAATCTTACAATACCACTTAATAAATATCCAAATGAGACTATAGGACAAGGGACAATAATAACCCTATTTTTCAATGATGACCTACTAGTTACTATAGACTTGTGTAACAGTTCCCCAGTAGAGTCACCATCTTGTTGGTGTTCAAAATGGATGCTTATGCTCTCAGGCTGCCAATATACCCTCAGGTTGATTTTAGGATTGGTTATTTCCAAAATGTATAAGGATCTTAGGGTAACTAGACCAACTATAGGGACAAGACTACCCTCTTCACTTCTGGCTCTGCAAAACCAAGGTGGGTGCACCTAACCTAGTGAAAACTATACTTCACACACCAAAGACTAGGTCCAAGGAATAGATTGAATAGTAAGAAAGTGATAAATGCTAACCTCACATTCATTGACTCTCCATTACTATAGGGTGTTACTACTATCAACCAAATATAATTAAAATGTGAAAAGGTGTTGATATATGAAGATGAAAGAAGTAAACAAGAGCCAATCAAGCATTGAACTCAACTGAATATACTAATCCCTGATTAGTGCCATTATCCATTGGGAAAATCTCAAATACAGACATTGAACATGAGCCAACTACTATCTAAGACCCATAGCCATAAATACAAACATTCCAACCCATCCACTACTTATAACATCCTTCTGTAGAAAAATCAAAGTGAATCTATGTCCTATCCAAAGTATATTTCACTTGATCCTAGATCAAGAACTGAAGACTAGAACATATACAAAGGTAATCCTATGCAATAGATCAAAAAATCTAGAATTCACAAGATTGACACCAAGGAGAGACTTGAAAGCTTGAAATAATTGTATTAAGTATAATGAATCATGTACATGTTCAAAGTAGAGAAGAGATAAAACCACTTCAATAACCTACAAAAGACTACAAGGAAATTCTATTCAATCTAATACAATATGTTACCACCTGCTACAACTCCCTGGAACTAATCAAGATCAGAACCCTTTCAAAATAAAACATCTTACTTCTTATACCCCTAGTCACCTTGGAATCCTCAAAAAGGATGCATCAAGCTTTCAGTGACTAGGGTTAGGGTTTCAACAACTCAACCAACCAAAAACTACATCAAAATTTATTGCAGGGGAAGAAACATAAGCAACCCAGAGAAAAAGAATCCTAGACGGATCTGCAATCATCAAAATTCATGAGAACAGTACAAAACAACAAGGAAATGCCATGAAAACCAGTCAAATTGGCCACCTACAAACATATCTCAAGCACAAAACCATACTTCTCCTAGTACAAAAATATCATGCCACCTACCACAGGGACCCTTAGACCAGTCTGCAACAACCATCACCACCAAATCAATTGAAACTAGCCATTAAAACCATAAATTTTGGTACCTTCTATCACCTGAAACCCTTGGCAAATTTGAAATTGAACTTCAATGGTAATTTTATGGCTCTAATAGAAAATTGGCAATCAACATTTAAAATTAGATCAACCTTAAGTTGCAACCATCAGATCTCTCCTTTTCACGATCTTTTATGATCTTAACTCAATTGCAACCCTAGGTTTACCCTCTAGCGACCCTGCGACAAATGCATTTCCAATTTGCAAAAATAAAAATTAACCCACCTTCTAACTCCGTGACTTGGTGACCATAGGAAAACATTAACCTCGGTCCCACATTTAGTGAACTAGCAATAAAAGGTCACTGTCAGTTCGTGAAACACTTTATCTATCTGCCAGTAAGTTTAGCAATTTTGCAAATGCTTTGTCACTGAACCACTAAAACACTTAGAGAACTACCTCTATTTCACATGAATGAGTGAAGCCTTCACAAATTTTTTAGACCACCAAAACATTAATAAGAACCACTAAGCCTTCGCCAAGAAGATTAACGGTTGTCTGAAATTTTCATACCCATCTAAGATTCTATCATATTACATGCCAACCATTAGATCGAGAATCTCCTCCCATCTTTGACAACCCTCTGACACAAAACAAAATCAATAGCCATCACAAGATCTTAAGCCTCTGACACACTTGATGAGATCATATGCCGTTCATTGATTCACTGACAAGATCAGGACCCTCTGATAAGCCCGAGAACTAGGTCCCACTAACAACACTCCACTTCATACTCCCATGGACCAATGAGATACTGCCAAGTCAACACACCTGGTAGTGGACCCACTCGAAAAGAAAGGCTACATTACAGAAATGAATCAATGTTGGGCATAGCTTCACATACCTCTAATAAAACCCTTGCACTTTAGCGATAGCCATTAGATGGAGATGGTGTCAGAGAGGGGCCCAGGAAAGTATAAAGCTGAAACATAGGAAAAATTAAACACTGAGACTTAGGCTTTAAGGAAAATATCAGGCGCAAGGGACTATAGGAAAAATATTAAATTCACCTGGGGTAGAAACTTAGGAAAAGTTAACATTAGGGCTGACCAAAATATAAAGCACGTGCATTTAAAAGTTTTTAAGTGACCCGAAATGGTAACACAAAATTAGAAAAGGGCTAGGACCTTTCATAGGGTTTTTGTATGCAACGACTATATTTTCAAAAATTTTAACTAGGGCTAAAGGTAGAGACCTAAAAATAACTACAAAGCCCAAGGGAAAAGGGCTAGAGCCATGAAATTTTTTGCACTTTCTAATAGATCATTCAATCATTTTCCTTCCCGCGCTCAATGACTTAACTCTTTAAACACCCTCGGGTTAACTATTTAGTGAACATGTGACAAAGCAATTCCTATTTGTGAAATGAAATTCCTAACTTGAGCTTAACTCATCAATTCAATGAACAAAGGAAATAAAACTCACCCTAGTCATATTTGGCGAACAGGTGACTGAAAGGTTTTGCCAGTTTGCAGAATACTTTATCTCTTCACCATTTAGTTTAGCGATTATGTGAACACTCCTTCACTAAATTGCCAGTCAATTTGGAGCACCACCATCTTATTGCATGAATGAGTGAAGCCTTTGAAATTTTTTAGAACCGCTAACCTTTTTTTATCTAAACTGCTAGACCTCTTCCTATGCCTGCTTTATGCCACTTGTCATCATACCATTCATTATTTACCACCCAATCACTTCTGACATAGGACCCACTGACCCTTTGGCATCAAAATGGATAGCTGGCATATGATCTCAAAGATGAAGAATATTCCATGAGATCACATGCCAACCATCAATCAATCTTTTTGACATTGGGCCCTCTGACAAACTCCACATCATCCTTCCTTGACCAATCAATGACTACCAAATGAGTACATGTAGCAGTGGACCCGCTAAACTTTATCACTTCTAAAAAAGGTGAAATTGATGGTCATCTAAAGATATCATGTGTATGACATGTTCCTTAATAACTTATGCCCACCATTGATTCTCTGCAGATGTCAGGACCCACTGACAAGCCAGAAACTAGGTCCCACTAACAACTGCCAGCATATTATATCGTGGACCAATCACATATTACCAACTATACCTACGTGTCATTTTGGACCCATCATTTATTCTTGACTTGAACACCTAGAGAAATGGATATTTTTTGTAAGATTACTAGCCTCTGACACATCCAATGTGCTTTCACGAAAACCATTGGATTGAGATGGTGTCAGGAGATCAGGCCCAGGAAATATAAAGGATGAAACATAGGAAAAAGTAAGCACATAAGACTTAGGGAAAATTAACCACCACCGGACTTAGGATATATTAAAGGGAAGACCTCCACTGGGTAATAAAATTAAAGCAAATGCTTTAAAAGACTTTTAAGTGGCCTAAAAAGTAACATAAGAATAGATTTTAAAACCAAGGTGCACTAGGGTTTTCCCATCAAATGACTAGATTTTCAAATTTTTGCTTAGGGTTTTAGCCAGAGATAGGCAAAATACTATAGAGGCAAGAGGAAACAACGTATGGCCATGAAATTTTTTGCACGTGCTAACAAGTTACACTTTTGGAAATGATGAGAATAGAAGAGCACAAGGTCAAGACCTTGGGTTGGCTAAATGGTGCTTCTTCAATAAAGGTCCAAGAAATGAGTAGGAGTGATAAGCATGTGGCTTCTTTAGATGACACACCTGATAGTAAAAATGAAGAAATTGTCTCTAAGATCCCTTAGATATTTTTGAATGCAAATGTTGTAAATACTGCATTAGGGATAGTTGATCCTTTTTTCTTGTCCCTTATGGTAAATGGAAAATTACTGAAGAATTGCATGATTGATTTTGGAGCATCAAACACTGTCATGCCTGCAGAAATCATGAAGTCACTTGGACTAAAGGTTGACACACCTAATGGGAGATGCCAAGCTATGGACTCAAGAGAAGTGCCAATTATTGGTACCATTAAGGCTTTGCCTTATAAATTAATAGAATTTCCTGACAAACAACTAACTATGAGTGTTCTTTTAGTTGATATTCCTCCTCAGTATGGAATGCTATTATCTAGAAAATGGAGTGCTTCTATGGGAGGGAGTATTCAATGTGACTTGTCTTTTGCTACTTTTAGCATTAAAGGAGAAAGTGTGAAAGTTTCAAGGGAAGCTAGAACTCCACATATGATTGAGGAGGATGAAGATGACAATATGAATTGTTTTGTTGACACTGATATTGTCTCTTTCCAAGATCAAAAGAGGGAAGTGCAAGAAAAGGTCAAGCCTGTCCTTTTCACTGATGATGAAAATAATATGGTAGAAGGTAATGTCTTATGGACCCTATTTTTTGATGGAGCAAGTTCAAAGGAAGGTGTCAGAGCAGGAGTGCTATTGATATCCCCAAGTGGTAAGAGTTTCAAGTTTTCTTTCACTCTCTTGTTCCTTTGCACAAATAATGTTGCTAAATATGAGGCCCTATTGATTGGTTTGAGACAAGTATCAAAACATGGAATCAAACATCTTAGGGTGATTGGTGACTCTAAGTTAATAATTTCTTAGATTAGATCAAGGTATGCATCAAAGAATCAAAGGCTAAAACAATATAGAAATGTGGTTTGGGATGAAATTGAAGGTTTCAGTGCCTTTGGTATTGATTGGGTGGATAGAAGCCAAAATAGGATGGTTGACTTATTGGAAAACATAGCATTAAGGCTAGAGGATATTACTTTTGCACGGATATCCAAAATTGAGTTCAAGTCTAGGCCTTCTATCCCAAACAATGTTGAGAATTGACAGGTATTTTCTAATGATCAGGATATACTAAGTTTTTTGTAGTGTGATTCTCATTTTGATGGTCAAGAGATGGATTTCAGCACTTATGCTGACATCAGAAATGGAAAATAAAATGTTCTTGGCAAGGAAGTTTTGCAATTAAAATCAAATAGGATCGCAAGGGGATTGGTTGCTCTTGAGAAGGCATTTGATGATAAAGAAAGGACTTATTTTCCTAAATTTGGTGATAAGATAAATGTTTTCCTAAATTTGCTGATAAGATAAATGACTTGTTTTCAAAAAATTTATACATGTCTTTGCATGGTCTTATGATGATTTGAAAGCCTATAGAGAGGATCTATTCCAACATGAAATACCATTGAAGGAAGGTACTAAACCTTTTAGGAAAAAATTAAGGCCTATGAATCCTACCTTGGCACCAAAAATGCAAGATGAACTCAAAAGGATGATGGATGTTGGCATCATCAAGCCTATCAGACATTCTACTTGGGTGTCAAACTTGGTTCTAGTCTAGAAAAAGAATGGTGACATTAGGTTATGTGTTGATTTTAGGAACTTGAATGTCAATTCTTTGAAGGATAATTATGGTTTTCCTAATATGGAAAATATGCTATAGAAGGTTACTGGATCAGAGTTAATGTCCATGATGGATGGTTTCTTTGGATATAATCAAGTCATGGTTAAGGAATCAGAACAATTCAAGACTGCATTTACTACCCGTTGGGGAACATATGTTTATGTTAGAATGCCTTTCAATCTTACAAATGCAGGAGCTACTTTTGAGAGAGCTATGGATGTGGCCTTTATAGACTTCATAAAAAAATTTCTAGTGATATATCAGGATGACCTCATAGCATATTCAGATAAGGAAAGTTAGCATTGTGAACATCTTGAGAAAAATTTTATTAGGGCCTTGGAGAATGGGATTTCTTTGAATCCAAAGAAGTGTTCCTTTGGTGTTGTGGAAGGAAATCTCTTAGAACATATTGTGTCCAAGGATGGAGTGAGAATTGACCCTGAAAGGGTTATGGCTATAGACAAGATTTCACCACCTAGAAATGTTAAAGGAATATAGTCTTTCTTTGGGCAGGTAAATTTTCTAAGGAGATTTGTTACAAATTTTTCAGAAATCAGTATCCCTATCTCTAGGATGTTGAAAAAAGAGGCAAAGATTGAATGGAATGAAGAAGTAGATGAATCTTTTAGAAGTATCAAAAGGTCCATTAAGGATGCTCCAATTTTAAGGACACCTGATTATGGTAAGCCCATGCAGATATTTTCTTTTGCTTCTTGTCATATAGTTGTAGTAGTTTTATTGTAGAAGAATTTAAATGGATATGAACAACCTATATCATTTTTTAGCAAATCCCTACAAGTAGCAGAATTGAAATATGATATTACTGAGAAACAATCTTATGCCTTAGTTAAAGTAGTCAAGGCTTTTATATGTTACCTTGTGGGAGCTAAGGTGGTTTCTTATGTTCCTAGTGCTGCAGTTAAGGATATATTGGTGCAACAAGAAGTTTCAGGGAAGAGATGTAGATGGATCAATAGGATCTAAGAATTTAATATTGATATCCAGATTACAAAGTTGGTTAGAGGCTTAGGTCTTGCAAAATTAATGGCACAAAGCAATTTAATTGCAGATCATGAAAATGTGTTAGAAGAAGAACAAAGGCCATATGTTTGTGATATGGATTATTATGACTAGTACAAAGATGTTATTGGTTACTTACAAAAATTTATCCTTCTCCCTAAGATGGATGAAAATAGAAGGAGAGCTATCAAGTTGCAATCTACAAGGTATGCCATTATCCATGGTAGGTTGTGGTGGAGAAACAATGAAGGAGTATTACTAAAGTGCATAGACCATAAGAGATCAGAAGCTCTGTTAAAGGAAATGCACCAAGGTGTTTGTGGAGGACACTATATGGAAAAAACCACAACTCACAAGATCCTTAGGTCTAGATTTTGGTGACCTACAGTTTTTAAGGATACGCATCAGTTTGTAAGAAAATGTGATGCATGTTAGAGATTTTCTAGAAAGTTGAAGTTTAATGGAAATTTGCCACTCTGACCTATTTCAGTTCAGGCTCCTTTCCAAAAGTGGGGTATAGACTTTATTAGAGAAATTCCAAACAAATCTAGTTGCAGACATCCTTACATACTAGTGGCAATTGACTATTTTACCAAGTGGGTTGAAGCTATCCCTACTAGAAATGCTACTAGCAAAGTGGTGACAAATTTTATGATGCAAAACATCCTTACCAGGTTTGGTTGCCCAGAGGTAATTGTGGTTGATAATGCAATGTGCTTTAGATCATAGGAATTTAGTGATTTTTGTCAGCAATATGGGATACACATTTCATTTTCTTCCCCATATCATCCACAAGGAAATGGCTAGGTTGAGTCTAGTAACAAAAGTCTAATTAAGATTCTCAAGAGATTGTTGGATAAGAATAGGAAAGCCTGGGACTCAAAGTTATGGTGGGCACTATGGGCTAATAGGGTGACTATAAAGAAGGCCATAGGTTGTGCTCCATTTGATTTGGTATATGGAATAAGTGCTAGATTGCCTCAAAATAATCTATTGCAGATGTATAATTTTATCCAAGCATATGATGAGGATTTGAATGATGAGATGAGAGTAAGAATGGATGAGCTGATCTAGTTGGAAGAGGTAAGGAGAGATGCACATGAAAAAAATGAAGCATTGTAGAGGCAATGTAAGAATTTTTTTGATAGGAGGGCTACTCAAAGGAGTTTTGAAGTTGATGACCTTGACCAGATGTGGAATGCAAGATTGGAAGATAAGGGGAAGCATCAAAAGTTTCATCCAATTTGGTTGGGCCCTTATCTTATTGAAAGAAAATGGGGGACAAATTCTTATGCCCTAAAGGATTTAACTGGTGGTACTTTGGAATTGCCTGTTCATGGACAATTCCTAAAGTTTTACTTCTCCTGAAGTATCTTTTCCATGAGCAGTAGTTTAGGTTTTCCATTGTTTAGTCATCTTTTTTTACTTTTTGGGTTGAAGTTTTGAGTTGGTCTTCTCTTCCAGGAGATACACGTCCCCGAGTATGAGCCACTGTTAGCACCTATAAAATTTTCATGGCTACATACCCTTTTTCCTGGCCTCTGCATCTTTTTTCCTTATCTCTGGTTTGAGAAACCTAGGTGAAAATTTTCAAATTCTAGTCGTTGCTAAGAGAAAACCCTAGTGTGCGCTGGCCCTATTCTAATTTTGTGTTACTTTTTTAGGCCACTAAAGTCCTAAATATCACATGTGCTAATTATTGACCACTTTGTCACATGATCACATGAGACTTTTTCATATTATGCGAACTTGCGACTAAGGTTTTATTTTCGGGCCCCTTTAATATTTGCCGCTATGCCTAAGTATCCCTAGTTAATATTTCCTAAGTTTGGAGTCCGATGACTTTATGATTTTTCCTAAGTCTAGCACTTTAATTTTTCCTAATGTTTCTAGCCTATTTCTTCCTTGGGCCCAGCTTTGACACCATCCCAATCTAATGGCAGGCTTAAGTTCTCATGGAATTTGTTAGAGGCTTGCGAACTTACACCAACCATTCATTCTGCTTCATGACATAGCTTTTCAATATAGTGGGTCCACCTACCAGGTGTCCGTAGTTGGGATCTTCTCATTGGTCCACATAATAATGACTAGACATGTTGTTAATAGGGCCAAGTTTTTTGAGGTTCAGTGGGTTCTGACACTTGCAGAGCATCGATGGTCGGCATTTGATCTAAAGGGTTTTTTCTAACACACCAGAACATGAGACAACTGTTGATTTCATATCCTATCAGAAGACCTACAAAATGGGGATAAGATTCTTGATCGATGATAGATGTATAATTTGATGGAATCTTCTAGCTCTATGCGAAGATGAGATGATCGTCAATCTTCTTATAAGTGGGCCCATGGATGAATCTTGGTCTTTTGGAGGTTCTAACAAAATATTTAGCATCCTGACAAATTTTCAAAGGCTTCACTCATTCATGAAGAAAGGTGGTAATGCTCTAAATGTTTTGGTGATCTGGCGAACAAGCATTAGCGTAATCACTAAATAAAGCCCGTGAAAGAAAAAGATCGAATGGTCATGACTTAAAGTTGATCTCAGTTTGAATGATGACCACCAATTTGCTGCTAGTGCCATGGATGTAACCATTATAGTTTGAATTCAAATTTTTGAAAGGGTTTCTCAATGATAGAAAGGACTGGTTTTTAATGTTTTAGCGACTGTATTTGATTAGTTTGGTGGTATTGACTGTTGCAGTGTGGTCAAGAGGGTTTGATGATTATTTCTAGAGAATTTTATACCATGAGGGGATGGGTTTACTTGCTTGAGGCATGTTGTAGGTGTCTGATCAGATTGAAAAATAGGGTAGATTAATGGTCTTCAATACAATTCCAGAAGAATTACCATAAATGAAGACTAATTTTTAGGTCTGATCACTCAGGGTTGTTTGGTTTTCCCTCCAATGTAATGAATTCTGATCTTTTGAATTGTTTTGGTGGGTGGAAACCCTAGCCCTTACCCTAGTTATCCGTAGCTTATTGCATCCTAACTTGTTTAGGATTCCAAGGTAACTAGGGTTATATAATGTTGAATTGTTGATTTTGAATGGGTTCCAATTTCAAAATTCAAAATCAGTCCCAAGTTTCTGGTCCCAAGGGTTTGTAATAGTTTTTGATTTAGTGTTTGTTAATGAAAGAAGAAATTTGCAGGTCTAAGTTGTAGTTTGCAAGCAGGTGTCTAGTGATTCATTGTATACATAGAAGGAATTTATCATACTTAATACAAATATCTGATTCTTATCTCTCCTTTGTGTCAAGTCAAGTAAGCTTTGAGTTTTCTAGCTCATTACATATTGTTTTTATGTATGTATCTTCATTCTTGAGTTCTGATCTAGGATTTGATTAAACAATGCTCTAGATGGGATATGAGTTTGCCCTTATCTATGTAAGGATGTTTTGTAAGTAGTAAATATTAGGATAAATGTATTTATGGCTATGAATTCTTAGATATTCTCAAATCTGTGTGTCTTTGTGTCTAAGAAATCTTGCCCAATGGATGAGGCACTAGCCTAAATGAGCATTTCTCTTGTTAACATACATTGATTGAAGTTATTACATTCCAAATCTTAAAATCAATAACCTTTCTAAGCTTTAGGTCTTTGGTTGTGTGGTTGTTTTACCCAATAGTAATGGAGAGTCAATGAATGTGTGGTTAGCATTTAGTACTTTCTTACTATCAATCTGTTATTCAAACCCAGTCTTTGGTGTGTAAAGTATAGTTTTCACTGGGTTAGGTGTACCCACCTTGGTTTTGTAGAGCCCAAAGTGAAGAGGGAAGTCTTGTCCCTATAGTTGGTCTAGTTACCCTAAGATCCTATTACATTTTGGAATTAAGCACTCCTAAAATCTGTCTAAAGGTATATTGGCAACCTTAGAGCATAAACCATTTTGAAACACCAACAAGATTGAAACCCTAAGTGATAGTGACTTTACCAGTGAGTATCAAAAGATTTACAATCATGATATGTCTTTGAAGCAAGGATATGAACATTTGAAAGACAATGAGATTGTTAGGTATTCATTGAAATATGAGTTTGACGATGAAGAATGCACTAAGATCATTTTGAGTAGAATTCATAATGGGAAATTTTTGCTAGAGGATAGAGTAATAGACATTACTGCTGATTTGATTCAAGATGTAACTAGATTATCTAAATCTGGTGCTATTCCCTTAAATGAGAAGAATATGAGGAAAATAGTTATTGATAACAAAGGTTCATCTTATAATGGTAGAGGAATTGTGATCAGTAAAATAAAGCAAGATGATGTGAGATATTTGTGCAAAATCCTAACCACTAAGTTTTGTGCAAATTCTAGAGAACATGATATGGCAGCTGGTATGGTACATATAGCATATTTGATGTGTGTTGACAAGGTACTAGTAGATATGTGTGAATCCTAAGAATTCAATTGTTTGAAAACTTAGAGAAGATTAAGAAGACCAAGTATGCACAATTTAGATTTTCTTCTTTAATCACTTATATGTTTTTCCACCTATTAAGAAGGTTTCCTTACATAATTATAGATGATTGGAATAATGGAAAAAGCACTATGGAAGGAATCAATAAACTATATTTGAAACCTTTTATTGATCAAGTGAATGAAAGTACTATGTCGGTATTGAAGACATTTCAGAGATTGGTATCTAGTAGATCAAGGATTCCACAGTCTGTTGTGTAGAAATATAAAAATGATATATGTTTCATGGTTGACACTGACTTTACCTATATTGAAGCAGTGGAACCTAGAATTGAGTTCATAGACCCTCTTGGCTATGAGATATCTGAGGTAGAGATAGAAGGATATGTTGGTAGGTTACTTAAGAGTAAGTTGGACACCCAGTGCAAGAGATTTGGAACATTTCAAGAAAACTTCAACCTTGCAAAAGCTATAATGGAAGAAAAATAGTCTAAGAAGAGAGTGGACAACAGAATAAAGAAAATATTAAAGAATTCTGGCATGATAGAGCATGAGTTTGATATTGCAAAGAAGATATCAGTAGCAATTAGAGGTATTGAGCAGAAATAAATCTTGTCTATACCTCCCTTGTCATCAAGTGTAGTTGAGCATGAACCTACACAATTAAAGGTGAAAGTTGAGGAGCCTGAGGAAGAACAAGAAACAAGGAAATCCACTATATCCTCTTCTTCCACACCTAGCAAGAGAGTGAAGGAAAGTGCTACAAGACCTGGTAAGAGGCAGAAAGTTTTGGTGCCACCAGTCCCTAGGAAAATTGTAGTAATTAAAGATGATGACACTACTATGAAGAAGAAAGCATGGAAACCCAAAATTGAGAGAGTGAACGAAGAAATCATACAAGATGGAGAATTTACTAAGATGAATAAGTACTATGATCTTTATGACTATTCTGAGAGATTGAATCTTGAAAATTCTATTGTTAAGTACATGATTCTAGCTAACAAGAAGTTTAATACTATTCAGGGCAAGATTCCTGATGACCTATTCAAGAAGCTTGTTAATAGGAAAATGAGAGCACAAGAAGAAGATAAAACTATGAGAGAAAATATGGTGAAGAAACTATGTGTTGTGAAAGATGATGAGAATCTTAAATAGATTTTGAAGCCCCTTGGAACTCTTTTAAGGACTAAGAGGAGAACCATTTAGATCATGGTAGGATAGTATGAGCAAGTGAGAACAGAAATAGAACAAGCAATAATTAAAGTTATGGCAAAAATTGTTGGAGAGACTTCAGTTGCAGCAGAGCAAGAGAAAGAAGTAGAACAAGAGGATATTCCTTCTCCACCTGCTATAAATATTGAAGAAGAATCTATGAATGTTGAAGGTACAAAGATTACTTTGGACACTGAAGAAAATGTATTTCAGAACTTAGAAAACATTGTTGACAATTTGGCTCTTGATGAACTGGATAGAATTGAACAAGCAGAACAAACCTAATCTATGATTGAAGAACCTAAAGAAACTGAGGATGAAATACCCCTTCCTACAAAAGAAGACATCAGTCTTACTCCTAAGACTAAAAATAAGAAAGAAATTGGATCTTTATTTGAAGATTTAGGAAAGGAAGTTGATGATGATGATCAATTAGAATTGATCACTTCCATAAATAAAATTATTGGTAAAAACAAGAAGGTAAAGAATCTTGAAGGTTGTCTGAAGGACTTAACTAAAAAGTTACAAGGAGTTGTAACCACATAGATTGCAAATGCCGACCCTCTAGAGAAAGCAAAGAAACTGATGAGAACCTTTGATGATGAGTTTACAAATCTATCTGAGATTGCAAAGGTAAAGGCACAAGAAAACTATGAGGCTCGAATGCTTTTGAATATCAGTCAAAATATTAGAGATGATGTCAATAGTCTTGATATCTATATCAAGGATTTGAGGAGACATTTGGGAATAGGAAATTCTTTGTACATATAGTGTACAACACCAGAGATTTTAGTAGCAGAAGAAGACAAGAAGATCAAGCTGAAGGAAGCAGAGATTCAGAATGAATCAAACCTTCTTTCTAATCCTAATGTGAAGATTAGTCATGTTGAGAAGAAATTTTGGAAGAAAGTTTGGAAGCTGTATGATGAAATAAGAATTTTGCAAGATGAGAGGAATAGAAAAATGAGGAGACTCACTCTTCTAAGAGAACATACTTCCATGAAGATAAGTGTTATTGAAGAGAAACTAGAAGAATGTCTTACAACTAGGATATCATTTCAGAAATTTAACTTTGAGACCCTCCAAGCATGTCAAATTGCAGCTTATGGACTAAGGACACTACTCAATGTGGTAGATTCCATCAAGAAGTCATGGGAAAAGGAGTTAGAAGCTATAAAAGTTGATTTTGTAGATTGTGTTGCAAGCCTACTAGCTTTGCAATAAGACATTTAAGGTATAATATTTTGTGTTACAATTTTGTTAGCCTCCCTACTTTATTTTGTCATTGTTGTCAAAGGGGGAGAGATATATAGAAAATTGAGAACTATACAGAGCAGAAGATAGTATTATGTATATATACTCTTAGGGGGAGTATTGCAGCATATAAGAATTATTTTTTAGGAGATATAAGGATAGTATATATCTTATACTATGGCCAATTTTGAGACAATTTTGAAATTTTGTTATTGTACACTTAGCCAATTTTCTCATATGTTGCCACCAATGACAAAGGGGGAGATTGTTGGCAATTTGGCTGAAGTGAGTACATAGATGTTGTCATTATGGAAACATATGATCCTGATGAAGATCACACAAGTCAGAGAGAAAGTATAGCAGAGCGCATCACAAATTTGTCTAAGTGTGAGAAAGTGATTTTACAGTGTACCAAGACATAGTTTTTGTTTGCGATGTTGACTAGAGTGATTTCAATGCTTGTGCACTTGAACATAGACTCTATGATGGCTAATGATGACCCATCTTAGAGTGAAAGTTAGTATAGCATGTACGGAATTAGTTATGATAGTTTTATCGAAGATAGTGTGAAGCCAACAGGATAGAATATGAAGGCAGAATTGGTAAAGAGTTAAGGGATTATTTTGTTTATCAAAATAATGACTTAACAATATAAATGGATGACATCCTAGATGTTAAATCTTAGATAATAATATATGGAAGCTGACCATGTAAATTTATTAGCCTTAATAACTTGTATATATATGTAATTGTAATTGTAAAGAAAAAAGAAGCGAAGAAAAAAAGTGATGTGTAATATTGTAATGATATGATGTGAATGTAAGAGCAATGAAAAGATACAGATGCAAGCAACATAAGGTTATGTACCTTAATCCATTTTTGTAATCAATATACATTGTACATTACTTGTTTGGATAGTGGGCTCATCTAGTAATCAGATTTTGTATTGACAACTCCTAATAGGGTTGAGGCTTCTAACAAGGCCTATAGTCCCTTCATCAGGACTGATACACTATATGCTTGTAATAGACTCCTAACAAGGTCAATATCCTTAACAAGATACTTTTTATTAGTGGATCTTTGTGGGTACCATCCCCACTAGGGTTTTCCCTTGGCCAGGGTTTCCTCGAGAACAAATAATGTGTTATGAGTTCTTTGATGTTATTGCTATGCATGTTATTTAGTTTCTTATGTTATGCATGTGTGAAGAAAATCTGTTATATCCATATTTGGGAAAAAGATAAAGTTTTTAGAATACTGATTCACTCCCCCTCTTAGTATTCCCTATTTCTAACAGTATGCACCCTAAAATGGTCACCTAGACTTTTGGCCCCCATTCAACAATTTATCAAATCCCTAAATCAATATTTTCAAAAATCATCATTTTGTCAATTATATATCAATTTCCTTGATCAAATCCTATTTTATCATTTATTTGATTATTCCATGGGCTAACCATTTTATCCTAAAGTCTTTATTTATTTAAAAAGAATTTCCTCCCTTTTTATTAAATAAAAAGCCCCCACTTTTCATATTATCCTAAGTTGCACAAATAAAGCATTATTCTTATTTTATAAAAAGAAGAAAAGGAATTTTTGTCTCATATGGACACAAAAGTCAACTCTTATTTTCTCATTGGAGGATATTTGTGCACATGGATTGCTCCTCTTTCAAGCTCCACCCTTGATTAAATATTTTGCCTCTTAATCTCCATGGTCCATTCCTTTTCAATTCCTTTAAAAGGAGAGCTCTTTTCTCATTCTTAGATCCCAACTTTTTATGCTAATCTTATGCTGGAGGATTTCTTGGAGACTTTGGAGCTTTTGGAAATAATTTCTTGCATTCTAGTTTCATTCTTGCATTCTTAGCTTAGCTTTCATGGCATCTAGCTTAGTTTCTTTTGTGCTTTAGACTAGTTCACATAGCTTAATTAGCAAGGGTTTGTAATACTTTTCTTTCATAGCTTGCATCTTCATTCTTAGCATAGCTTGCATTGCATTGCATTCTCATCTTGATTCTTGAGGATATTGGCATTCTTACCCTTGTCTCTTTGAATCTCCCATTGTGTGGTTTACTAGCAAGGTTGCATGCTTCAATAGCTCTAGCTAAGAGCACTATCAACATCCTTGTGACTCCATGCCTAGGGAGCTCTAGGTCGCTTTCTCAAGGTTTCCCATTCATGGATTCCCTTGGAAGTAATGACTTAGAGAAGTGCACTATTTAGTGTGTACATTTTTGGTGCCCACCATGGGGCAGAACATTCTTGTTTTGTCCTTCATTTTTTGCATTTCCGTCATTTTTTTCGTCAATATTTGCTTGCTATTTCATCAAAATTTGCTATCTAGTTTTTTCTGACAAGATTATCATGTGATAGTTTTCTAGTATTGTATGATAGTTTCTTACATACCAGTGTGATATTTTAATACTTATAATATCGCACACTTTAACAGATTATATCACAGTATTTTGTATTCTGTCACATGCAAGTAGTAGGAATTATCACCCGAAGATATATTATCAGACCAGTACCAAACAAAGTATTGTACGACTATTTCTTTGATAGAAATATCACCCAGGCCTGGCAATGAGCAATTTTTGTCATTTCCTTGCAAGATCTACTTGGTTTTGATTCAGATTTCTAATTTGTTATTGTAGGACAGGGGTCTATTTGCAGATTTCATTTGATTTTTGATGTGCTAACCCTTGTAGGGCTAACAAGTGGTGCTTGTAGGTGCTCCTATTGCTTGATTATTTGCCTAAAAGAATGCATTTCAAAGCTTCAAATGCACAAGGGCTACTAACTATTTTTGTAGGGCTGCCCAAAGCATAAAAATGAATCAAGTGCTTATTTAATTGATTTCTTTTGAGTGTGGCATATACTAGTTATTTCATTTCATAGGCACTTAATATCTTATTGTAGGAATCTTTGGGTGCTAGGAGAAGTATGCTCTTCACCCTTGTGGTGAACTAGAAAATATTGACCCATCTTTAGATTTTGAAAGCAAGAGGGTAATTGAACCTTTGCTTGGTGTGTTTGGGAGATATTTTTGAGCTAGGAGATTATGCTCTTCACCCTTGAGGTGAAACATAAATCCTGACACTCAAAGGTTGATCCACTCTTTGTTTAGCTTTTAGAATCATTTAGTGGCTAGTCTTGAGCAATCAAGAGGAATGACCCAAATAGGGACAAGCTTTTCATTGGCTATTCCAACCCACTATAAACTCAAGGCTATCAAGGACACAAAACCTTGGTAGACGTAGTACTTGTCTTTGCTTGATATGAGTACTTGTGTGATTGTGACCATGAGGAAAGTGTTGAGCAAGAATGCTTAAGGTACTCTTGTGGCCATGAGGTCTGTTACTTGTCGCAAGGTAAGGAGTCCGTTTGGGGAGCAAGAGGGGTATTACAAATGGAAGCCCTTATTAAGAACCATAGATAGAAGCCACCCTATTTTTTTGGTTAGCTTCTTGGTGCAAGGATTGATCCAACTGGAATAACCTAGATCACCCTAAGATTACTCACCATTTGTGTTCCTTTGGTTGTGTCATTGGCACTTCCATGACAAAGCCAATATCTATTGTGGGTAACCACTTTGTGTGAGGCAATGGGACATCAAGTGTGGCCCAAGTTGTTAAGTATTGAGCCATTTAATTTTTAGGCTAGTAAGTGCTTGAAGTGTTCTCATTGTGATCTACCCATGCAAACGTTCTCAAATATCAAACATCATGATAGCATTCATAGGATTTTATTGCATTAATATCATAATTGCTTGTCTTGGCAAGGTTGCTTTTCACCTTATGCAAGTATTTTATGACATGTTTGATCACCTAATATTTGCAAACCTATCTATTTACTACTGTCACTATGCTTGAAACTAAAAAATCCAACCTTCAAACTAAAATTTTGAACAAACTATCCTTAAAATTGAGATTTTTAGCACTCACTGGTCAAGAGTCATACGATCCTGAAATTGTATCATGCACTATACTAATAATTATCATGCAATAGTTTGTCACTGGAGGACTATCACATAGGCTACATAGAAACTATCACCTTGCTTACTGCAAAATATCACCTACTCAGAAATTATCACACTGTTAGCCTAGAAACTATCACACAAAGTCTTTTTGCTGCTATTTAGTTTATGCAAATTTTAGTCTTTCCTTAGTCGACCAAATTTTAGTAGGTGACCTACTCTACTGCTAGAAACCTATTTATACCTTAGGTTCCTTATTTTAGACCCCTTGAATTAGTGTTCTCTAATTTTACAAAGCAGTCTTGCTTGGCATCGATAAGTTAGGAATTATCCTTGTTAAAAAAGTACACCTTTAGATTCTTTGGTAACATGGTTGGAGAGTTTCAGTACTCTTTTGTCTAATTCACTTCCATCAAAATTCAATTTCAATTATATATTTGGCAAATCCATCCTCCTAGTCCATATGTGTTAGGATACTCATCCTTTTATTATACACCTCTTTGGCAGTTTTGGTTTGCACCTTTTGTAGCTTTCCATCTTACCATCTCTTTTTGGACAATTGAACACTTTCCATATCCTTGTTTGGTATTGATGTTTCATAAGGTCATCTTATCACCAAGGGTCTTTTCCTCTCATGTTAGCTATGATAAGGTACCAAGTTAGTCAAGGAAAATGACCTCAAGTTGTCTTTGAACAATTATCCTTAGTCCAAACTCATCAAAAGAGAAAGGGGAAGAAACCCATCTTTGATCAATCACCTAGGAGTGAGTCTAAGGCTTGGTTTGACCCAAAGAGAAATCCTAGTGAGTTGAGTACCTCTTTACCATCCTCTTAACCAAATATGGACATGAGATACATTTTGACTAGGAAATAAAGAGAAGCAATGGATCAAACTCTTGATGACATTTTCAAAAGACATAGGGATAACATGTCATTTGTTGATGACAACCAACCTAAATCACCCCCTATTAACTCAAGATATTTAGATGCCCATCAAAGAGCTGAAAGACATTATGGGAAAGCTCACCAAGATGCATGGTCACAACATGAAGACCAAAAAAATCAAGCCAGTGATTCTCATGTGAATGCTGCATTCACTAATGACTTGTTCAAACACTCAAGGTCCAACTCTCTGCTCAAAACAACCTCAAGATATGCTAATGAAAGGCTTAAAAGAATTGAGCATGAAATGAAAACCTATTTGGATGAACAAGATGCTAAAGAAGAAAGTTTTAGACAACTAGAGGAAGAACAATAAGCCTTGTTGGAATTGAGAAGAAAAGCATTCCAAGAAGAACAAGATAGACTTTTAGCCCAATAGCTCAATGATAAATTTAACAAAAGGGGTACCAACAATGGAAAAAACTCTCCACCATCTACTCCCTCAAGAACCCCAATAAGTAGAAGGTGGTCAATGACTCCTTCAAGATCTCCTAGTCCTAGAGGAAGAAGGATTTCACAACATAGGAGGCGAACACCTCCTAGGAACTCAAGACAACCCTCCCAATGAGTTCATCATGGCTCTCAACATGGAGGAATTAGTGCAATTTTTTATGATCAAGATTTTATGAGAATGCAACAAGAGCCACTATTCCAACAATATGTGGAGAAGTATCTTGATCAAAACAAAGATAGGTTCCTAGAGAGTTTGATTAACAAGGGTGCTAGAGTCCCTTACAACTTTGATGTGGATAGAAGGATCAAGAAACAAGGACCCTCTCAAGAAGAGGAAATCAAGAAACTCAAATGAATGATTTAAAATATGTTGGGACCTAAAATTTCCTATTCACTTGATTCTATTTGTCCCAATCCTTTCGATAAAAGTGTGACTATGATGGATTTTCCTAGGAAAGTTGAAATTCCCCAATATGACAAGTATGATGGCAATGGTGACCCACATGATCATGTGCATTAGTTTTATATCATGAGTTTTGAGGTCCACCAAGATGACTCTTACCTTATGAGATTATTTCCAAGGAGCCTCAAGGGCCAAGCCATGGAGTGGTTTACCAAAATAACCCCTCCCATCAAAACTTTCAAAGAACTTGTCCATAGATTCGTTCAACATTTTGCATACAACTTATCAAGATCAGTCACTATGTTGGACTTATGAAATTTGAAACAAAATCAAGGGGAATCCTTTTTTACCTTCTTACAAAGGTGGAGATGATTGTGCTCCCACTATTCTAAGACTATTCATGAGCATGAAAGGATTGACATCATTGTTAGTAATTTGGTGCTTGAAATGCATTATGAGGTTCAAAAAATGGTATTTGATTCCTTCAATACTATGGTTGAGACAAAATTTCAAATTGAGGATGTCTTAAAGGAACAAGGCATTTTGACCAAACATAGCAATAACAACAACGGTCAAAATCCTAACAATGCCAGTAAGGATAAAGGCAAACACTTGCATTGGAACAAGAATAAGCAAGTAGTCAATGATAGAGTTGTGGACTCTTCTCAACCCAAGGATCAAGGAGTCCTCCATTTGTCTAGTGCAGTCCAAGCTATGAATCTCAATACATCCTCCAACCAACAAGATCATAAACCTAAGTATCAAGAAAAGCCCAAGAAAAAGTTGAGACAATTTTCTAAACTGGGTGACTCCTATGAGGATGTTTTCAAGACCCTTATTGCTAATAATCTTTCACAACCATGCAAGATCCAAAAAACTTCCACATATCTGATGTTAAGCCACATTGGTGGAATGAAAAATCTTTTTGCAAATACCACAATGGCATTGGACATGACATCAAACATTGCTGGAAGCTTAAGCACCTCATTTAGGATCTTATTGAAAGTGGAAAACTTCAGATTGATGGGTTGAATACCAATGCAGACCACAAGCCATTCAAGGAGCCTTTTCCCAAATATGAAAAGGGGGAAACCTCTCAACCCAAGAATGCAAAAGCTACAATCAACTATACCTACATAGGTGCAGAAAATGTGGTTAATATGCTTGAGATTATTGAGGAAAATGTCAACATGATGTGAAACAAAGATTATTATAGTCATGATGTGGGCTCTCCTTCTATATTTTATGAAGAACTTGTGGTGGTGCTTAGGGGTCCTCACTCTCAAAGATCATCCCAAGCTCTTAACACTATCACGAGAAGCCAAAGTCAAGGTCCCATGGTTATTAGAGGTCCTAGTTCCAACCAGTCCAGCAAACCCAAGCAAGTGACATCTAAGAATATCACCACCAAGTTAGTAGTCAATCCTAAAATGAGCTACAATCTTGTTGACTAGTTACAAAGAACACCAACTCAAATCTCAAATTTTGAACTCCTAGAATTATCTCCAAGACATAAGCGTGTCCTTGAAGATGCTTTACATACAGCTAATGTTCCTAACAACATAGATGTTGACCAATTCCAAAACATGGTTAACCACCTTTCTAGACCTCATTACCTCACATTCTTAGAAGAAGATGACAAAGCCTTGAGCCATCCACATAATCTTTCCCTTCATATCAAAGTCATGATCCACAAAACCCATGTCAGGTGTGTGTTGATTGATGGGGGTGCTGGGCTCAATATTTGTTCCTTGAGTTTGTTGAAGATACTAGGTTACTCTGAGTAAGTTATTGATACTCATAAGAAAATCACCATTAAAGCCTATGATGAGGTAGAGAGAAGCTCCAAGGGGTTGGCCATCCTTC
This sequence comes from Chamaecyparis obtusa, assembly GCA_027943335.1. NCBI lineage: Eukaryota > Viridiplantae > Streptophyta > Pinopsida > Cupressales > Cupressaceae > Chamaecyparis > Chamaecyparis obtusa. The sequence continues at coordinate 1,629,699 of BSBK01001816.1, forward strand.
TTGTCAGGATTGGCCCCATTGAAAAGGACATTTTGTTCCAAATTGTTGATGTTGGTCCTTTAGCTTATAATATCCTACTTGGTAGACTGTGGATCCATGACATGCAAGTGGTGTCATCCACCTACCACCAATGTGTTAAATTACCCTATAATGGAGTAGAATTTTGTATACCTGGGGATAGCACATTATCTGTTAGTGTAATTTTAGTAGGGACTCATGTTCCTCTCAATAGAGAAGCAGAGGATTTTGATGCCACTTTAGCACAATGCCAGAATAAGTTTAAAGCCATAGACCTTGGTATGGGAGGGTATCAAATTGAATCCTTCACAAAACTACCAGTCTCACCTAGATCCTATGGTAAACCTTCACAAGAGATGTGTCCCTCACCTTCAACAATGACTCTGTTTGGTACATTTGTAGAGTCCTCAGTGCCCATACAAGGTGAAAAAGAAGAGGTAGCTATTAGAGATTAGATTTACAAGGAGGAAAAATAAAAGCCTAATGAAAATTTCTCCCCATCTCCTAAGGCTTATGGGAGAGGATACACTTTGGTCAAAAATATGGGCTACCCAAGTCATGGTCCTCTTAGTCATAGATTAGATGCTAAGGTTGAACCACTCAATCATGCTCTCTTTGGCCATAGATTTAAGACAATAGTTGGGCTAGGTTTTGAAAGTCAAAATAAAAAAACTACTCCTATCCTTGCTATGACAGATATTGATGATGAATCTAGCTACATACCCAATTTGTAAAATCAACAAGATAGGTGTGAAGATTGGGTCCCTTCCACCAATCTCCTTTGGGGAGATTTAGATGCTCCAATTGTTAATCCAATAGTTTCAGACCTAGAACAAGAAGAATCCACTATTGAAGATCATGTTGAGGATCCTATTCAAGAACATCAATACACAAATGGCATTCAAGAAGGTGTTACCCTTGGTGACATCAAAGCCTCTACCTCAAGGCCTAAGAAATATTCTTGGTGTAAACATCCCAGCAAGGATTCAAATACAGACTCACATGAGTATGAGTGGGAGACTCTTTTTGATTATTCTATAGTTGACATGGACATTGATGTTGTCCATACATATGGTTCCCAACCTGAGGTAGCTAATGAGTCTAGTGTAGGATTAGAAGATTGGAATCCTCAAGTCACTTTAGTGGATGATGCTTTGCTTAGTAGGATAAGACCTAATTTGGATACCTTAGAGGGATACTTGATGAATCCTAACTCTACAATCACCAGAGATGATACCATTCACATACAAAATATTGAACCAGTCATTGAGCTACCCCTTGCCAATCCTCACTTAATTGATTGGTCTCAGCACTATCAAGAGCCTCGGCTCCTAACTTTTCAAAATGACTATGAGATAGCATGTTACCGAAATGCCCTTGAACCTATAGTCTCTTCCACCAATGAACCAACTACAAGCATGACATAACCAGATATCAAGTACCTTAGTCAAAAAATGAAAAGAAAATAAAAAAAGAATAAGAGTTCTGATGGAGAAAACCACTATGTGGAAATGTCAGAACCTAAAAAAGTAAAAGTAAAGGATGTATCTGAGGGTGAAAACCTCTCCGAGGCATCTAAGGATGAGGTACTTGATCATCTCCCAAGTTACTTTTAGGATAGATCTTCAGTTCTTGTTGAGCCTACATAGCCAGTTAATTTGAATATAGAAGAGGCTCCACAAATTGTGCATTTAGCTCAGTCTCTATCAACATAGGAAAAAGAATCATATACCAAGTTCCTACAAACCAAGAAGATTAATTTTTCTTGGACTTACTCAGACATGCCAAGATTGGACACTAGTCTCATTATGCATCACTTGTCCATAGTGTTGGGAGTTCCCTTTGATCTTCAACTTGTAGATTTATACTTTGATGGATAACTTTAATATAACTTTGACTCTATCACCACTCTAAAGTCTACAAAGATCAAGAGAGATCCTCCTACTATTTGAGCCCTATTGCTCAGGTGGGTGTACCCTTGATTCACTTCTTGAAAGGAATCACTAAATGATATACAACTATATACTCTTTACTAACTACTTTAAGATTTTATCATTTGAATGTTTGTGTGTGTGGTTGATGACAATGAAATGCCTCTAGAGGATGGACTAGTGCCTTAACCTAGGGCAAAGAGTCACCCAATTACATACATTAGCTGAAGATCTTGAATCAAACACTCTTGGGCTCAGGATAAGTGCTTTTCCTATTACCCCTCTCCCTCAAACACAAGGACATCAGATTCTTACTTGGTTGTAAACTCACTGAACCCACCCAAAAGACTTTAATCCTAACTTTGTTAGGATTTCAGAGATGACTTCACAATACTCTTTGTTTACCATATGCTAACACACTTTGTGACATTAACATATGTGAGCTTAGAACTAAAACAAGAAGACATACACAACGGCAAGATTGGAACTCAATAGTATTTTCATTAACATATTCAGAATCAATATACAATCAAAACAACACAAAGATAGGAAATATCCAAAATCCCACTCCTCTATCAGTATAACACTATCAACAACCAGTTGGGACCAAAGAAAGTTTGGAACCCCTGGGACCAAAGAAAGTTTTGGAACCCCTACTCAGTCAAAATTTCTATAACTTATACTCCCTAGTCATCTTGGAATTCTCAAAGAGAATGCAACAAGCTATGGATGACTTAGGGTTAGGGTTTCAACCACCCAACCAATTGGAAATGGTCATAAAGTTATTACAGGGGTGGAAACCTAGGCAACTAGGAGAAAGAAAATCTTGGAATGATCCTCAATCATGAAAAATTCTTTGAGATACTGAGAATCATGAACAATGCTCAAAATTTCAACCCTAAAACATGCCTTGAGCACAAAACCACATAGTACAAACCCTATAGATGATCACTCAAGACCGTAGACCACACTGCAACAACAAGCACCACCAAACCAATCGAAATCAGTTGTTAAAACCATAAATTCTGGTACTTCCTATCACTAGAAACCCTCTGCAAATTCAAATTTGAAAATAAATGGCTGCTTTATGGTGCTTGCAAAAAATTAGTGGTCAAAATTTAAATCTTCATCAACTTTAAGTCATGACCATCGGATCTTCATGCTTCGCAGGCTTTTAAATCTTAACTCAACTACCAAAAGACTAAGAAACTTTGACTGGGCCCGCATCAGGAAGATAGATGGTCATCTGAAGTTCACAAAGACTTCCAAGATTCTATCAGATTACATGCCCACCATTAGATTGAGAATCTCCTCCCTTCCCTAACAACCCTCTGACACAAAACAAAATCAACGGTTGTCACAACATCTTAAGCCTCTGAAAAAACCCATAAGATTATACATTATTCATCGATTCACTGATAGGATCAGGACCCACTGACACATCTGAAAACTAGGTCCCACTGACATGATTCCACCTCATACTATGTGGACCAATGAAAAACCTCCAAATCAGCCCACCTGACATCGAGACCACTACCAAAGATACGTTTGAGATAAATGAGATCAATGGCTAGCGTAAGATCTCAAGCCTCTGACAGATTCCATAAGAACTTATGCCCATCATTAGATGGATTACAGATGTCAGGACCCTCTAACCCATTGAAAAATTAGGTCCCACTAACACATGCTGAGTTGTTTACCCATGGACCAATAAGAAAATGCTGACATGGCACACCTAGCATGTGGACCCACTTAAAAGGAAAGGCAATGTCACCCAATGAGATCAATGATGGTCTTAAGATCTCATGCATCTGACACATCACTTGTGAATATACATCCACCATTAGATGGAGATGGTGTCAAAGCTGGGCCCAAGGAAAATAAAGGCTATCAAAACATAGGAAAAATTAAAGCTCAGGACTTAGGAAAATTTAAAACCTATAGGGCACTGGGAACTTAGGAAAGATTAAAGTTGACCCACCGACACATGAAACCTAACCGCATGATATGTAAAGAAGTCCTATTTTTTAAAAAGGCACATGCAGATTAAAGGTTTTAAGTGACCCGCAAAAAGGTAACATGAAAATAAAATAGGGCTAGGGCAATTTTAAATTTAAGGACCCAATGGCTAGATTTTTAAAAAAATTTTGCCAAGGGTTTTAGCTAGAGACATGAAAAACATTGCAGAGACCAGGGAAAGAGAGCTAGAGCCATGAAATTTTTGGCACGTGCTAATATTGGCTCTAGTTGGGGATGCATGCCTCCTGTAGGCATAGCAAGGACTTAGAATCACTGGTTTAAAGTAGACCATCCCATTGAAAAAATTGCAGACAACAGGGAACAAGCAAGGCAGAACAGGCAACAGGACCAAAAATTGATAGACTAGGACAAAACAGGGTAGGGGCAAGTAGCTTATTTATAGAATTTACAAAATGTACAAACCTAACTACTATTCATGGAAAATAGAATACCTCAATTGAAGTATTTCTTAAAGAATTGTCCATGAATTGGCAATTCTTGAATATCACCATTTAATTCCTTGACCATATATGATTCTTGGCCCCATTTCTCATGAATTAGATATGGCCCTAGCTAGATGGGATCAAATTTACCATGTTTCCCACTATCCTCTAGTCTAGCATTCCAAACTAACACTAAATCACCAGGTTCAAACTTTCTATCAACAATCTTCTTATCATATAAATTCTTAACTTGCAATTGCAATTTCGCATTCTTTGCAACTGACTCTCTTCTAGTCTCATCCAACCTAATGAGGTCCTTAATTCTCAACTGCATCTCATCATCTATGTCATCATCATATAGCTGAACAAATTTATACATTTCCAATAAGTTATTCTGAGGTATTCTTGCATGAATTCCATATACTAGGTCAAATGATGCACAACCAATTGCCCTCTTCATAGTTACCCTATCAGCCCATAGAGCTAATGGTAGCTTTGAATTCCATGCCCTCTTATTCTTTTCAAGAATTCTCTTTAATATTTTAATCAATCTCTTATTAGTAGATTCTGCCTGACCATTTCCTTATGGATGATAAGGTGAAGAATTAGAAATCTGAATTCCCAAACCTTTGCAAAAGTCCTTATATTCAGAAAACCTGAAGCACATGGCATTATCACTTACTATTCTCTCAGGGCAACTAAACCTTGTAACAATATTATTCATCATAAAATCAATTACCACCTTACTAGCTTCATTTCTTGTAGGTATAGCTTCTACCCACTTTTTAAAGTAATCAGTGGCAACTAAGATCCATGAGTGTCATCCACTTGAGTTGTTTGGTATCTCCCCTATGAAATCAATTCCCCATTATTGGAAAGGAACTTGAACTTCTATAGGTTTTAATGGCACATTTCCTAAAAATTTAAGCTTACCAGAGAACCTTTGATAAGCATCACACCTCCTCACCAACTATTCTACATCCTTGAAGATTGTGGGTCACTAGAATCCTTCTCTCAAGATTTTATGAGTAGTTTTTTTACCCATATAATGCCCACCACAAACTCCCTCATGCATTTCTTTCAACAACTTGTTAGCCTGATCTTCATCTACACACTTCAAAAATATGCAATCCAAATTCTTCCTATACAATTTACATTTCACAATTACATACTTGATGGCCTATAATTTCAATGTCCTCTTCTGATTATCATTCATATTATCTAGACATTTCATGTTTCTCAAGTAATAGATGATATCTTGATACCAAATACAATCATCCATATCACATGTGTAATCAATTTCAGAATGATTTACCTAATTTGCATCAAGATTGGATTGGGCCATAATTTTTTCCAATCCTTGTCCTCTAACCAAATTAGTAATCTAGACCTGAACATTGAATTCTTGGATCCTATTGATCCATCTACATCTTCTTCCAGACACCTCTTGCTGTGAGAAAATATCCTTCACAGCTGCACTTGGCACAAAAGCAATCACAACTTCCCCCATCAAGTAACACCTAAAAGCCTTGATTGCCTTCACAAGTGCATATGCTTGTTTTTCATTTATGTCATATTTCAATTCAGTAGCCTACAAAGATTTATTGAAAAATGCAATAGCTTGCTCAAAACCATCCTTATTCTTTTGTAACAAAACTGCAGCAATAGTGTGAAAAGATGCAAAGGAAAAGATATGTATTGGGACATTATAATCAGGTGCCTTAAGCACTGGTGCATCTTTGATAGCCTACTTGATACTTTTGAAAGCCTCATCAAGATCACCCTCCCAATTTATTACAAATCCCTTCTTCAACATCTTAGAAATAGGTCTAGTAACCTCTGCAAAATTTGTCACAAACCTCCTTAAGAAATTGACCTGACCAAAGAAGGACTGAATTCCTTTAACATTCTTTGGTCTCTAAATTTTATCAATCGCTGCTACCCTCTCAGGGTCAATTCTCACTCCTTGCTTCCGAACTAAGTGGCCAAGCAACTTACCTTCAATGACACCAAAAGCACATTTCCTTGGGTTCAAAGAAATGCAAAATTCCAAGGCCCTCACAAATATTCTTTCTAAATGAGTATAGTGGTCTTCTTCCTTCTTGGAATAGGCAGTTAGATCATCTTGATACACAATAAGGAAATCGTTTATGAAATCTAAAAAGGCAGCATCCATTGCCCTCTGAAAAGTAGCACCAGCATTTGTGAGGCCAAAAGGCATTCTCACATAAACATATGTCCCCCAAGGTGTTGTGAAAGCTATCTTGAATTTCTCTAATTCCTTAATAATGACCTGATTATAGCCAGAGAAACCATCCATCATAGACATCAATTCTGATCTAGTTACTATCTACAACATAGCTTCCATATTGGGTAGACAATAATTATCCTTTAATGAGCTGATGTTCAGATTCCTGAAGTCCACACAAAGCCTAATGTCACCATTCTTTTTTCTCATAGGAACAAGGTTTGACACCAAGGAAGAATGCCTTATAGGCTTGATAATTCTAGCATCTCTCAGCTTCATTAACTCTTCTTGCATCTTGGGTGCCAAAGTGGGATTGATAGGCCTTTGTTTTTTTCAGAAAGGTTTAGCATCTTCTTTCAATTGGATAATATGTTGAAACAAATCTTCTCTATAAACCTTTGGGTCATCATATGACCATGCAAAAACATGCCTAAATTTTCTCAATAATTCGATCAAAGATTTCTTTACCTTTTGAGATATATCTCTACCAATGTATACCTTCTTAGGTGCCTCATGTGTTCCAAGATTTATCTCCTCTAGATCAACATGATCTTCTCTTTTGATATTCTTTTGAACTCTATCCTGGCTATCAAAGATAGTCTCCAAAACAACAAGCCCCATGGGCACCTTTTTAGTTCTAAGCTGAATGACCTCATTGCCAAAGACAACCTCCCTTCCTTCTACTAACTCAACCAAGGTTGAACAATCAAATTCTTGACCATGATACTGATCCTCACAACCCATAAAATTCAAGATATCATTATCATCATCAAAAACTTACCAATTCTCAATATTATCTAGTATGCTAGGCCTAGCCTAAATTTCAACTTTAGAGATACCAGAAAATGTAATATCATTGGGATTGATTGCAATATTGGCTAACAAGTCAGCCATCTTATTGTTACTCCTATCCTTCCACTCAATATTGAATGCATCAAAATGTTCAATCAAATCCCAAACTGCATTCCTATATTGTTTCAACCTCTTGTCCTTGGAAGCATATATTGACTTGACTTGGGACACCACCAACTCAGAATCACCAACAACACTTAAACACTTAATACCATACTTTTGTGCCAACCTCAATCCTAACAAAAAAGCCTCATATTCTACTATATTGTTGGTACAAAATAAATTCAATGTGAAATAAAATTTGTAGGTATTTCCATCAAGAGAAATAAGTAAAATACCTGCTCCTACACCATCTTTGCAACTTACACCATCAAAGTACATTACCCAAAAATCACCCTTCATAGAATTAGCACTTACCTCAATAGAGATAGGTGAAAAAATAGGTTCCTCTTCAAATACAAGGATCTCTTCCCTAAAATCATTAATATCAGTATCCACAAAACATGTAGTTTCATTATCAATATTTCTCTCAATCATGTGGCATACTCTTGGCTCTCGTTCAATCTTGAAAAACTGATGATCAATCCTGAAAGTGGCATAGGATAGATCACACTGTAAACTTCCACCCATGGTAGCACTCCACCTTCTAGATAGTAGCATTCCATAATGAGGAGGGATATCCACCACCAAAACACTCATTGTCAACTCTTTCTCTAGATATGTTGCCAGCCTATATGGCATTGCATTGATAGTCCCAATAACTGGTACCTCCCTCTGATCCATTGCACAACATCTACCTTGCACTATATCAACTTTAAGGCCCAACTTCTCCATGATTTTGAAAGGTGTGATAGTATTAGAGGCACCACTATCAATCATACAATTCCTCACCTTCATTCCATTCACAAGAACACTTAAAAAGAATGGATCAATATTTTCAAGGCTGACATTGACAGAACTATCCAAGTATATTGGAGGAATTTGAGACATAATTCCCTAAGTAGCAACACCTTTCAAAGCCTTATCTTGAGATCCATTGCATGTGACATCATTTTAATGAACATTATCTACCCATGTAATAGCTCTGTGTTTGTGTTCAGGGATCCTCAACAATTCTGACAATGGAACCTTAAGTGTAATTTGAGATAATATAGATAACATATCAATAGGAGTAGAAGAAGGAATCTCAATGTGCACTGCCTTAATATCCTTTTGCTTATCTGACATATTAGGTGTATTGGCCACCCTCATTTTTTCAATCTTAGCCATTGTGTTAACTAGCCTCTCAATCTCACTAGAAATCTTTTCAATTCCAACTCCCTTAGGCTTACAATTCTTAGCTTTTACATTCTTGAATTTCACCATGTGATCACCTTTTGATTTGTTCTCATTAGGTTGTCCAAAGTTAGTACTCTTTATAAACATTCCTATAGCTTTATCATTTATATTCCTTGCCACAATGCCTCTAGTTTTCACCTGGGCAATCATTTCTACAGTAATCCTATCCATCTCTTCTCTAGAAGGCCTTCTCAAATTTACTAGCTTAGAAGAAGAGTTCATATTACATGTCTTCCTATCAATGTCTTCACTATCAAAAAAAACTTCTTGATGAAAAAGGGCCTGATTGTGTCTCTTCACATTTACATCTACCTCTTCATCAAAATTAGAATCATCTTCATATCCTAGATATGAAGAAGCCATGTTGCATCCAACATCATCTTGATCTTCTTGATCTATCTCCTCATTGCCACAATCCTGATTTGCAGCCATAGATTGTGCAACTACACAATGCTCTGTAGAATGAGGGGACTAGCATGCAACACACCAAGGTATGTCCTCCATGACATTTATTGAAGCCTTTTGTAGAGGGTCAGGGACACCTCTATCATTGTTTCCTCTTATATTAGGGACAATAGCCTTGCCATCCTTCCATTAGGTGTTGTAGGGGTAGTTCTACAATCTATTCTACTTATTGAAATTGTTGTTGAACTGAGGACTTTCATTGGTAGGAGCACTGATGTTCCTATTTGTAGGTGCCTTCAAGTCCTTCAATGCATTGAGCACCTTATCCAATTTATCTTCTTCTTGCCTCCTAGCTCCAACATTCTTATCATTTTCCTTTTTGTATTTCTTGTCTCCAAACAACTTAGGGTCATCTCTCTTTCCACCCAATTTCCCTGATATTTTCATATTATTCTCAATGTTGACAACAATCCTAAAAGCATCCTTAAGAGTTCTTGGTTCTTTTTCCCTCAACAAATATCCCATTTTTCCATTAAATGCATTGAAATATGTGATCAAATAGACATTGTCATCTAACCACATAACTTGGAACAACTTATGCATACCCTTCTAAAATCTCATGTTGAATTGAGTTACAGATTCATTCTGATTTTTCTTTATGGTATTGAATTCATTCAACATGAAACTAGCATTAGGCCTATCACCATACTTCTCTTTAAAACATCTCTCAAAAGAGTCCCAAGTATCAATACATTTGTCAGGAAGTCTCTTAAACCAATCTCTAGCATCCTCCATTAGAGATTGAACAAATAATTTCATGACTACATCCTCATGGTCTACCTCATAATCATTAAGCATATCAACAAATAACCTAAGATGCTCCTCACAACTAATAGCATTATTACTAGCAAACTTAGGTACCTTATCTCTAATATCATTTGGAAAATCATTTGGGTAGCTAGGAATTCCATCAAAACTAATTTGCCTATAGCCTTCTAATTGCATAGGTCTTCTTTGAAAACTTGAACTAGTGTTAACTCTAGGATCAACATTAGCATCTACATTTATTTGTGCATTTGACTGCTGCCTGGGATCAACACCTATCCTAGTAGATCAAGAAGGAATTGAACTAGTAGCATTACTAAGTGGAATAGTAGTAGTCATAGATGGCATACCTAGTTCAGTAGCAGATGGACCAAGAGCATTAGCTAATGAAGCCTTCAAGAACTGGATCTTTCTTCTTTTTTCTACAATGGAAGCTTCAATTTCAGCCTTCTCTAATTCTCTTGCAAGGTCCTCATCTTCTTTTCTTCTTCTCTCCATTTCTGTGTCCTTATTTAAATTGGGTGGTGGGACCCTGAGTATTGTCAATGATTTACTTGTTTGATGTCCCACCATCTTTTGCTTTCCTTTCTCACTAGTGGCAACATCAGGCCTAGTGATCTCACGCCAATCTTTATCTTTAGGCAAAGGAACATAACTTTGCACTTGTCTAACCACAGGGCCCTCCTTATCAAATTCTTGATCTTGCAGTAAGCACTCTTGCTCACTCCTCAAGGCATCAAGATCACCAAAGACATCATGCTGCAAAGTTTTAGGAGCAGAAGCAAGCATCTTGTTTCTCTCCTTCATTTCATTAATTTTTCTAAGGAGAGACTATCTTTCTATCAAAGCATTCACCTTTTTAGCCTCTCTCTCCTCTTGTAACCCCTTATATATGGCATCCTACTTTTCCAACTATAACCTTAATGCATTTAAATCATCAGGATCTACCATAATGTCATCAGAACCTGATGACACATCCATGTCAAAAAAATTTTGATATGGGAAGTGGACTTACCTTGGTCTCATGGGCTCTCTTCTGAAATTGTCCTCATCAAGATCTAAATCAATCTCCAAACCCATCTCTCTAGCTTGTTCATCTTGACCTGCAGGCAATGGACCTTTGTCCTAAAATACAGCCTCTAGGGTATCATAAAATCTATCTTCAGAGTGACCACCATCTGATCTAGAAACTCTATCCTATGAACCATCCTCACTTGAGGAAACATGTGGTGCTCTACCTCTAGTATTTCTTTATTCTCTCATGGGAGCACTAGTAGACTCACCATTCCTTCTAATCCAACTCTTCTTCTCATGTCTAGGTAATTGCTCCAGAGTGACCTCCAGATTCTTTCTGACAAAGGACCTAGTATTCCTCCTCTTGTCCATGATTTACAATATATAGCACTGTTTCTAACCTTTTTGAGTCACCACTCACCTAGATGGTAAATCTTTTTAACTAAATACAATAGGAAAACAAGAGTGCACTTACAACCTTTATATCTATCTGGTCAACAAAAATTTTTGACTTTACAATATAGTCCCAACTAGAAGTCCTAATAGATATACTACTTCATTGTTGTTCTCCCTAGTAGAGTCACCATTTTGTTGGGAGTTCCCTTTGATCTTCAACTTGTAGATTTATACTTTGATGAATAACTTTAATATAACTTTGACTCTATCACCACTCCAAAGTCTACAAGGAAGAGGGCCAATTAACAAGGATCAAGAGAGATCCTCCTACACTTTGAGCCTTATTACTCAGGTGCGTGTACCCTTGATTCACTTCTTGAAAGGAATCACTAAATGATATACAACTATATACTCTTTACTAACTACTTTAAGATTTTATCATTTGAATGTTTGTGTGCATGGTTGATGACAATGAAATGCATCCAAAGGATGGACCAGTGCCTTAACCTAGGGAAAAGAGTCACCCAATTACATACATCAGCTAAAGATCTTGAATCAAACACTCTTGGGCTCAGGATAAGTGCTTTGCCTATTACCCCTCTCCCTCAAACACAAGGACATCAGATTCTTACTTGGTTGTAAACTCACTGAACCCACCCAAAAGACTTTAATCCTAACTTTGTTAGGAACTCAGAGATGACTTCACAATACTCTTTGTTTACCATATGCTAACACACTTTGTGACATTAACATATATGAGCTTAGAACCAAAACAAGAAGACATACACAAATGCAAGATTGGAACTCACTAGTATTTTCATTAACATATTCAGGATCAATATATAATCAAAACAACACAAAGATAGGAAATACCCAAAATCCCACTCCTCTATCAGTATAACACTATCAACAACTAGCTAGGACCAAAGAAAGTTTTGGAACCCCTACTCAGTCAAAATTTCTACAACTTATACTCCCTAGTCATCTTGGAATTCTCAAAGAGAATGCAACAAGCTATGAATGACTTAGGGTTAGGGTTTCAACCACCCAACCAACTGAAAATGGTCATAAAGTTATTACAGGGGTGGAAAACTAGGCAACCAGGAGAAAGAAAATCTTGGAATGATCCTTAACCATGAAAAATTCTCTAAGAAGGTACTGAGAATCATGAACAATGCTCAAAATGTTAACCCTGCAACATGCCTTGAGCACAAAACCACATAGTACAAACCCTACAGATGATCACTCAACACCTTGGACCACACTGCAATAGCAAGTACCACCAAACCAATCAAAATTAGTTGTTAAAACCATAAATTATGGTACTTCCTATCTCTAGAAACCCTCTGCAAATTCAAATTTGAAAATAAATGACTACTTTATGGCACTTGTAGCAAATCAACGGTCAAAATTTAAATCTTCATCAAATTTAAGTCATGACCATCTGATCTTCATGCTTCGTAGGCTTTTAAATCTTATCTCAACTACCAAAAGACTGAGAAACTTTGACCGGGCCTGCATCAAGAAGATCGATAGCCGTCTGAAGTTTGCAAAGACTTCCAAGATTATATCAGATTACACACCCACTATTAGATTTAGAATCTCCTCCCTACCCTAACAACCCTCTGACATGAAACAAAATCAATGATCATTGCAAGATCTTAAGCCTCTAACAAAACCCATAAGATTATACATCATTCGTCGATTCACTAACAGGATCAGGACCCACTGACACATTCAAAAACTAGGTCCCACTGATAGGATTCCACCTCATACTACATGGACTAATAAAAAACCTCCAAATCAGCCCACCTGACACTGAGACCACTGCCAAAGATACATTTGAGACAAATGAGATCAATGGCTAGCATAAGATCTCAAGCCTCTGACAGATTCCATGAGAACTTATGTCTATCATTGGATGGATTATAGATATCAAGACCCTCTGACCCATCAAAAAATTAGGTCCCACTGACACATGTTGAGTTGTTTACCCATGGACCAATAAGAAAATGCTGACATGGCACACCTGGCATGTGGACCCACTTAAAATGAAAGGCAACATCCCAATGAGATCAATGGTGGTCTTAAGATCTCATGCATCTGACACATCGCTTGTGAACATATGCCCACTGTTAGATGGAGTTGGTGTCAGAGCTAGGCCCAGGGAAAATAACAGCTACCAAAATATAGGAAAAATTAAAGCTTAGGACTTAGGAAAATTTAAAACCTGTAGGGTGCTGGGAACTTAGGAAAGATTAAAGGGGACCCACTGACACATGAAACCTAACCATGCGATATGTAAAGAAGTCCTTTTTTAAAAAAGGCACATGTGGATTAAAGGTTTTAAGTGACCCACAAAAAGGTAACGTGAAAATAAAATAGGGCTAGGGAAATTTTAAATTTAAGGACCCAACGGCTAGATTTTTTAAAAAAATTTGCCAAGGGTTTTAGCCGGAGACATAAAAAACATTGCAGAGACTAGGGGAAGAGAGCTAGAGCCATGAAATTTTTGGCATGTGCTAACACATAGCTCTAGGTATCAGACTAGTAAAACAAAAGTTGAGGAAAATGCATCCTCACATAGCTCTTCTTGTCAAAGTTGAATTAGAAAAACTCCTCAGTGGAGGATTTATAAGAGTCATTGATTATGCCGAATGGATATCCAATATTGTACAAGTTTCAAAATATGACAAGTCCATTTGTGTCTACATAGATTTTAGAGATCTTAATAAAGCATGCCCAAAGGATGATTTTCCACTCCCAAACATAGACATGATAGTGGACATGACTGAGCGCTATGAGATCTAGTCTTTGATGGATGGTTTTTCTAGGTATAATCAAATCAAAATAGCTCCTAAAGACTAGGAAAAGATTGCATTCACTTGCACATGGGGAACCTATTACTGGAATGTCATTCCATTTGGATTAAAAAATGCAGGAGCTACTTATCAAAGAGCTATGACTACTATCTTCCATGACATGATGCATAAGAATATGGAAGATTATGTGGATGACAACTTGGCAAAATCTAAAAAAAGGGATACACACCTAAGTGATTTGGAAGTAATTCCAGATCATATGGAATTGTTTCAATTAAGATTAAATCCTAAAAAATGTGCATTTGGAGTCACCTCTAGAAAAATCCTAGGATTTATCATTTTAGCTAAAGGAATAGAGGTGGACCCAAAAAAAGTTCAAGCAATAATGGATATGCCACCTCCCAAAAACATTAGTCAAATGAGGAGTCTCCAAGGATGTCTTCAATCTATAAGGAGGTTTATTACAAAACTAGATGATAGAGATCAACCCTTTAACAAGACTTTACACAAAGGGGTTAAATGTGTCTGGAATGAAGATTGTCAGCAAAGCATGGACCAAATCAAGCAATACTTGGTGAATCCTCCAATCTTAATGCCTCCTATCCTAGGAAAACCACTCATATTGTATGTGTCAGCAATAGAATCTTCTCTAGGGGCATTATTGGCTTAGCTTGATGATACTGGAAAAGAAAGAGCTATCTATTACATCAACCATACTCTTGTGTCATATGAGTTCAACTACACTAGTATTGAAAAATCTTGCCTAGCGGTGTTGTTTGCTTCCCAAAAGTTGCAACATTACATGCTTGCACATACAATACACCTCATTGCAAGCATTGATCCTCTCAAATATTTGCTTGGTAAGGCTGCTCTCATAGGCAGACTTGCTAAATGGATGATGATCCTATCAGAATTTGACATAGAGTATGTTGAGTGTAAAGCTATAAAAGGACAAGCCATTGTAGACCAATTGTCTGATTTTCCAATTCAAGACAAAACACCAATTCAAGTTGAATTTCTAGATGAGCACATAATGTACATGACTGCAAGAACATGGAAGATGTTCTTTGATGGCTCTTTCATACAAAATGGTTTAGGTGTAGGAGTGTTGTTTGTTTCTCCTCATGGGTACATGATTCCTAAGTCCTACAAACTATTGTTCCCATGCACAAATAACATTGATGAATATGAGGCCTTGAAAAATGGACTAAAAATGGCTATAGAGTGGAGAATTATAGAGCTGCATATCTATGGGGATTCACAATTAATAGTCAACCAAGTTAATGAAGAATACCAAACCAAAGATGAAAAATTGGTACCCTACAAGAAAATGGTTGATTCATTGTGATGATACTTTACCTTTGTTACATTTCAAAAAATCCCTAGAGTAGAGAATAAAGTAGCTGATGCTATGGCTACATTGGCTTCACTTCTTTAGCTAGAACAACATGAGTCCAGATTCAAATTCTTGGTGGAAGAGCTACACTAACCTATCTATGACTCCCAAGAAAGCCAAGTTTTTTGTACCCTTATTAGCCATGAGTCATCCTTCTATGGTGCCATCTATTCATACCTCCATGATGGTACTATTCCTAAAACCTTCAATCATTCTAAATGAAGAAACCTAACCCAAAATGCCTCTCACCACACCCTTATCTCTAGTGACCTATATAGGAGGGGTTTAGATGGGACACTTCTTAGGTGTTTAGAAAAGGATGATTCCAACCAAGAATTAGTTGATATTCATGAGGGCATTTGTGGAGGACATTCTAATGGTCTTTCCATAGTCCAAAGGTTTCTTAGGGTGGGGTACTATTGGCCTACCATGAAGATAGATGTAGTAGCTTTTGCTAAATCTTGTGAAAAGTGTCACAAACATGGTAAGATGATACATGCTCCAAGTAGGGAGCTTATTCCTTCTATTTCTCATTGGCCATTTCAGTGCTGGGCCTTTGACCTTGTTGGGTAGATTCATCCCAACTCATCAGGTGGACAAAAATTCATTATCATTGTTACTGATTACTTTACCAAATGGGTAGAAGCTATCCCACTTTCTGTTGCCTTAGGTAAGATAGTTTCTTTGTTTATTTTGAACCATATCATCTGTCGATATGGAGTGCCTTCTAAAATAATCATTAACAATGAAGGTTAGTTTAAAAACAAGTACCTTAAACATCTCTACAATAAATTCAAGATAAAATAGCATTGGTCCTCCATTTATTTCCTGCAAGGAAATGGACAAGTAGAGGCTTCAAATAAAACCATTCTTAAGATTCTCCATAGAACAGTGCACAAGAATGGTAGAGATTAGCATTTATAGATAAATTCAGCCTTGTGGGCCTATAGAATGAGTATTCATACTCCAACAAGGGCTACTCCTTTTTCCCTCACTTATGGTAGTGTTACCTTTAGAGGTGGAGATTCCTTCTCTTAGAGTTTCCCTTAAAGGTTTAGTGATAGATGAAGACTACCATGCCATGAGGTTACAAGAACTAGAACTTCTAGATGAAAAGCGTAAAGCATCTTTTGATCACATGAGAGTTTACCAAAAGTGTATGTCCAAAGCATTCAACAAGAAGGTTTTCCCTAGAGAATTTCAAGTGGGGGATCTTTTCCTATGAGAAAACCCTAAGAACCAACAACATAGAGAGAAAAAGGGCAAGTTTGAACCTAATTGTCTTGGACCATACATCATTACTACTTCTTTTGGGATAGGTGCTTATTTACTATCTGATCCAGAGGGAGAAAAGCTCCCTAATCCTATCAATGTTTTGCACCTCAAGAAGTTCTATCCATGATGCCTATTCTGTCTAGGAGCATCCTTTGTACATATTTTATTGATCCTAAAAAAATTCCAAAAAAATTTATATATGATGATGAAAAAATCCTAAAAAGCATATAAAGTCCTAAAAAAATACAAAAAGAAACAAAAAAAGTAAAAAATTCAAAAAAAATAGAAAAAGTGCCTTAGTGAAAACTTGGAAATAGGCACTTTGGTAGAAAAAATTTAAAAAAATTTAAAAAAACAAAAAATCTCCAAGTGGTGAAAACTTGGAAACAGGCACTACTTGAGGCCTTTGCACCCTTGTTTCTTAGCATGCATCCTCAACACTTAGCCTTTCTCTATCTTGTCTTAACCTTGTTTCCTTGGTTTGGAATTGGTCTTTGTCTTTGTCTAGGGGGCATAATTGTGTTAGATTTGGTCTCTAGGATGCATTGGTCTTTAGGACATCTCACAAATGGTGTTTTTCAACACCACCCCAAACTATGTTTTTCAACACTACCCTAGCGTCAAGTGTTTCTCAACACTTATCAGATATCTTACCCGTAGTCTAGCATGATATGATATTTCTCACTAGTAGATGTGATACTCAAAGTTTGACTCTATGACCTACACACATGCACTTAAACACTCAACTTGCTGAGACTTGGTTGACTTTATTTTTCTTTGTGTGCTGCCTATGATGATATCTTTGATGAGTGTTCTCTCCTTAATAATTTTTTATGATGCCGAGCTAGAAGACTAAGGGCATGAAGACATGTTTTATTTATTTTTCTTCTTGTGGGTATATTTTGTTGGTCCTAACTATCATTAGCATTTATGCTTGTTTCACTTGACATTGGGATCTACAAGGTATTATCCTTGACTATTTTTTGCAAGTGCATACTTATAGTCATCTTGACTTTCCTTCTATCTCAATGCAAGTATAATCTTGCTATACTAAACTTAGGTAATCTCACTACACTAGTCATCTTGACCTATATGTCTTTGATGCCTAGGTGGGATTCCCACATATCTATCTGATATAGATCATATTCAGATTCACATAGTCATACTAGTGTGCATTGTATGATCTTGTGATGCTACCAATAATTCTCGATGATGAATATTAGAGTCTAAAATCTTTGTGACCTTGCAAGTAAACCACTTTTCATAGTAGATTGCATTTTTAGGTTCATGATAGTTAGTTTTTCATCTTGCATATGAAGAGAGCTCTCCTTTTCATCTTTCATGGACCTATCGCTCAACTGTGCTCACCTTTCCTTTTCTTGATCATGACTTTCACTCCTTGTCTTTCACATCACTTTCTTTTTCTTGTCATCAGAAGGGGTTAATCTTATCATCATATCTATCCTAAAGAGATCATTTTCAGAATCATGAGTCTATATCATAAACATGAGAACTAAACATACATCTATGAGAGAGATTATACATGAGCATATATATCATACATTTTGAGCAATATGACAAGACAATATAAAAACTAAAACATCCATCACAAGTGGGACACATACACAAGATATATCACACATCTAGTAATCTCATATATATATATATATATATATATATATTTCATGATACACTGTGGGATACAAAAATCTAGATAAAGGTCCTAGGATATGTCTATGTACATCTATCTAACCTAAGCCTAGGACTTGCTAGCACCATCATGTGGAACTAGTGGTGGAGAAGGTGGTGCTATGTCTGGTACCATATCAGATCTCCCAGCTATTGCAAAGTAGGTCAGTGCTCTCTGACCCTATGGTACTACTTGTATATAGAGACCATGATAATATATAGCTCATACTACCTCTCTTTGAGTCTTTGCAGTGGCAACCTATATGGCCCTCTCTCGCCACTCTATCTCAGCTCTCAAGTTAGTTAACTACTACTCTCTAATGGCTATGGTGATTCATAGCTATTGCATCTCCATCTCTAGAGCATGAATCCTCACTCTTAGATCCTCTCCCCCTACAGGCTAATCCTACCTATCATCCACTCAGTGGCAAGATGGCCTCACTCTTTCATCACCCTCATCAGCAGAACCCTATGCCCATGGCCATTTCTAGCCACCTGATCAAGAGCTCTATCCAATCTCCCTATCTCTCCCTCTCCCTCCTCCATCCCCTCCATCCCTGTCATCTCTATCATTCCCCTATGCTTCCCATTGTGCATTAGGTATAGTAAATCTTAGGAATGGGAACCTCCACCACTTGGCCCTATAAGCTGCATTAGCCCTTGCATCTACCATATTTGGGAGGTAGTCCCATGGCTTCTAGCATACCATAGTTGTATCCTATACTACTTGTTGGTAATCCAACATCGGTAGCCAACCCTGGCCCTTGTCATCCCTAACCCAAGCATAGGTGGTGGTCCTTGTGGGTACTCTCTACTAGCACCTAAACTATCTCTAGACCTAGGAGATCACAAATCTCTCAATAATATCTACATGCCAACCTACTAGTGGCCGACTCCATAGCATATAATCTAACTCATCCCGATCACCCCACTTCTCGCATGCCCTGTATGGTCTCCACTAGAATGAGGTGAGCTCATTCAGTACCCTCTTGTAGTAATTCACATCTCTGCTATGTGGCTAGGAGATGAATCCTATGTATCTATATATATAGGGGTGTCTCTACTCCCTCAGCTACACTTATGGTTGCACTACAACAATGTGCTCCCATGCCCATATCTAAGCAAGAATGGCTCCACATGCCTAGGTCCTGCTCTCCCGATAGACTATTTCATGGAGCTCATGGTACATGTCTGCAAAGATGGCTGGCCCCCATGCCATCCACCATGGGTGCACAATTAGATCCACTACTAATCAACCCTAGCCCAATGGGAAAATATTTTGACTCCTATCAGTAATAAGGGCTTGTGCTACAATAGAACATATGATGCATGGCACTAAAAAATCCCTACCAAACTCCTCCATTAGTTGATCCTAGCTGAGGTGTCTATCCACAAAAGTGACATACTAAAACATGTCCTACATAATATGCCTCCCATTTATCAGATCCTGATCATAGTACACCTATGCCAACAAATAATCATTTTAGTTTCTATCATATGGAAACTTTACATCTATGACTATCTATAAACATGATTATACTTACAGGATCTCCATGGCTCAGAAATCATAGGATCCAATAGACATCCTCTAGGCTGATCATAGCCTCTCTAGTGGGCAAGTGGAAGGTGTTATGCTCACTATGCCACCTCTCAACCAATGTTGTAAGCAATCCATGATCAGCCCAAATATGGGCCATCTACAACAAATAGCCAAATCCCATCTCCCTTAGGTCTCTTTACCCTGGATCAT
This sequence comes from Chamaecyparis obtusa, assembly GCA_027943335.1. NCBI lineage: Eukaryota > Viridiplantae > Streptophyta > Pinopsida > Cupressales > Cupressaceae > Chamaecyparis > Chamaecyparis obtusa. Next base: position 1,650,120 of record BSBK01001816.1, read on the forward strand.
CGAGATCCCAAATGCATCGTAATCTAGTCACTCAAGGTGCTCTAATTAGTAGCACAAGAAAGTTCTCTTGCAAGCCATTTAACCCAAACAAAATTTCAAAACATATCATGATGGATGTATAAAATCAGTATAAAACATCTTAAATGAAAACATTGTTAGGACCCATGTCATTTTTCTCAAAAATATTAAAACATTTCATTTTTCTCTACTATGCGATACTATTTTTTGACTAAGTATCATGTGATACTTTCCTCAATAGTAGTGTGATGGTATCTTTTTCTATGATACTTCACATAGCATCACATGATATTTTGTCTAGTATCATGTGATACTAGATTTAATATTGGTGTGATGCTATTTTGACCCATAAAGTATCACATGATAGATATCCTCAAAGGGTGCGATACTTAGAAAGTATCATACAAATTTTCATATGAAGAAAATTTGAAAAAGTTTAAAAAATTTAAAAACATGTTTTAAATTGACATTAATGCTCATAAATAACCAAGAAAGTGAGTTTTTCTGAAAACATATCGAGGCACCATACTGTGGAGACTGGTTGTGTAACTGGGTGCACTCAAATCGATGCCTATCGATCAGGATCACTACTTGCTGGGCTATTTTCTCTCTCTAAGCTCTAAAGATTCTCAAATCACTAAAAGACAAATGATTTTGAAAATGACCTTTTTACCCCCTTTTATAGCATTTTCACTTTTTGACATAATTTTCAAAACACCTCAGAATTGCACAAAAATTGCACCCCTAGCTAATTTTGACATCCTGGATCCATTTTCAGGATCAAAATGGAAATTTGAGCTCATCTTGATAGTCAAAATTGCATTTCAAAACTTTCACCCTCTTTTGCATAGTTGATTGACCATTTGAGGCATGATCCTTCGATCTTTGTTGGGGTACCTTCATTTCTTCATCCCCATCTCTTTCAACCTTCTAGTCTTTCATTCATTTTCACTTGCTTCATCTCTTTGAGGTTTGAATTCATTTTATCCTATATCTTTTTCAGTCAAACTGGGGCATATCTTCACTGCTTGATGGTTATCCTATCATCTTTCATCTTCGATTATGATTTCTAGTGATTTGACCAAGTTTATCAATTTTCTATTTCTCCTCTATCTCATTTTTATTTTGATTTTGAGGGGGAAGTACCTATCAACTTTAATCCTTGATTCATCTTATTAATCAGCTTTGCTTGAGATTCTTATCTCTTATTTGAGACTTAATTATCACCTAGCTATACAGGTGTTGATCTTGTCTTTCAGCTTATCTTTGTCAGCTTTTTCTTATGCTTGTCCTAATATGTTCCCATATGTTGAACACATGTATGGATTGTTTTGTGATCCCAAATCAATCCCACATTTCAATTCCATTCTTTGACCACATGTGATCCCAAATCAATCTCACATTAGTCAAAGAGGGGAAAATGTATGCACCCTAAAATGGTCACCTAGACTTTGGGCCCCCATTCATCAATTTATCAAATCCCTGAATCAATATTTTCAAAAATCATTATTTTATCAATTATATCAATTTCCTTGATCAAATCCTATTTTATCATTTATTGTATTATTCCATGGGCTAACCATTTGATGCAGAAGTGGCAAGCGAAAGCTTTCACATAGGACAATTAGGTGAATTCCAAGGTCTTAACACCCAAGATAACATGTTCAAGTGCTCAATACTTATCACAAGTATCCAAAAGGACTAGGAAGAAGGTTATGACAACACCAACTATCCAAGGTAACCTAATCACTAGGCTTACCAAAGTCCTAAGCACCCAAAACCAAGAACTCACTAAGAGGTCTCCTTAACTATATGGGTAATCAAACCCCATGAAATGACTTATAGGACTAGGGGTGACCTAAAATAATTTTTATGGCCTATTTAGGTCCTATTATTCTAGTTCCAATGGTTCTTTCATCCAAAAGCAACCCATAGTACTAAGTTGCTTCATTAACTAGGGATTTGGCTTATAGCCTTTCCAAACTAGTATTTTGAATCTAGATCAAAATCATTCCAAACAAAGTATGAATTATGTTGAGGATCCTAACACCATTTTTGGACTTATAGAACATATCCAAGCACTAGGAATTGAAGCCAAATGGAGGTCATTGATTTATCCAAATTTAGGACAAGGCTAATATGCCTAATTAGGTCTGGTTTTCACTACAAGTGCCTCTTCCTCCAAGCCAATGTCAAGATAAATGATGGGATCCTTTGAGGGAATGTATAAGGGCTCCAAATCTAGAATCTTGGGTCTTGATGAATTCCCAACCGGTTTTTATCATGACTATCCTAAGTCACTGGTAGGTGCACATATGGGCCTATACACCTACGACTTTGTGGAAAACACACCTTCCTATAGAAATCCACCTCTAACCTACATTTTCTAAAAGCACATAAACAAAGGTTGAATTCCACTAAGGGGCATCAGATTCCCATAGTGGGATTGGGTCAAAAGGTCAAACCCTATGAGAAACCTGCTGGAAACCCTCAATCCAAGCAAGCAAACAAGAAACTTTGATAACTTCTGATCTAGGATAAGTTAGATCATGAAACCTACTACATTTGAAAGTGGATTGGATACACAAACTTCTAAACTCAAAAATTCATGCACACTAGTCTATACCTATCTATACTAGGGCACTATTCTCAAGGATTGTAGGGAAATGGTTGATTTTTTATTGATAAATTACCAAATTATAGTTTTCATAGCCTACCACCCACCTATAAGGGCTTATGTAGGCACTCCCAATGGTTACATAACTTTTTTGAACCAACTAGCCATTTGGGAGTTGTGTTTAGCATGTTTGACAACTTTTAAGAAAGTTGCTCAAAAGTTGCATGACAACTTTTAGAGAAACTTTTGCCTAATTTACAAAATTGCAAATCTAATGACCAAACTTGGTCCTAGCCTTAAGCTAATGATCCAACATGGATCTTAAACCTTAAAAACATGAAAAATCCTAAGATTCTATGATTTTTAGGCCCATTGACCATTTTGACTATAGTTCGCTAGGGGCTTATAATTGTGCCAACCCTAGTACTAGGCCTTACAACTTGGTCTAGGTGCCTGACTAATAACTTCTAAATTATGTAGAGAGTTTAGGAATGTTAGGTGCATTTTTTGATGAGTTTAGAGTAGGTTCTCCTGCACCATACTCCCCTTGAGTTTTAGAAATCAAGTCCCTACTTGAGGGTAACAAATCCACTGAATTCCCATGTTGTTTGATTTGGTCTTTGGTTAGCCAAGTAGCATCTATGTTGGGGAGGCCCTTCCATTTAACTAAGTACTACATGTACTTCTTAGTTCTGGTCTTCTTTAATAGCTTGGTGTCTAAAACTGCTTCTATCTCTACCGGTTTTCTTTGGGGAAGATCAATAACATAGTCTTCATTATTGATGTTTGTTTCCTCACCTTGTTCATTCATTGCATCTACTATAGGTTTGTAGATGGTAAGATCTACAACATTAAATATTGGAGAGATTTGCAAAGTTGGAGGAAGGGAGATTTCATAGGTGTTCTCATCTATTTTGTTAAGTATGTTGCAGGGACCTACTTTCTTCATTTGTAGTTTGGAGTATCTACCCTTAGGTGGTCTCTCCTTTCTTAGGAAGTCCCAAACCCTATCTCCCACTTTGAAGTGGACCTCTCTCCTTCTTTTGTCAGCATTTTCTTTGTACTTCAAACTAGACCTTTGCAATGTTTCTTTTACTTGCTATTGTACCTTTGTGATGAGCTCTACCAGTTCTTGGCCTTGAGCACTGATTTTGAAATTAGAAGGGAGTTCCATCAGATCTAATGGTCCCTTGGGTGCAAACCATACACTACTTGGAATGGAGTTGTACTGGTTGACCTATTTATAGAGTCGTTGAAGGAAAATTCTGCTTGGGGTAGGATTGTATCCCAAATTTGTGAGTATTGCTTAGTTAGGAATCTTAGGAGATTGCCTAGGGACCTATTTACTACCTTAGTCTACCCATCTATTTGTGGGTGATAGGAAGAGCTATAGGTGAGATTTGTACCCAAATTTTTGAAGAGTGTCCTCCAAAAGTGTCCTTGAAACTTTACATCCCTATCTGATACAATTGTCTGAGGCAAACCATAAATTTTGACTACTTCTCTAAAGAAGAGGTTGGATATATGAGATGCATAATTTGTGCTCTTACATGGCACAAAGTGGGCCATTTTGCTAAACCTATCCACTATGACAAACACACTATCAAATGCTTGCTTGGTTTTAGGTAGTCCCATGACAAAATCCATTGAGATGGACTCCCAAGGTCTTGAAGGGATTGGTAAGGGTTGGTAGAGCCCTTGATTTTTTGTCATCCCTTTAGCTTGTTGGCAAATAGTATAGGATTCAATAAACTTCTTAACTTCATTGTTCAACTTGGGCAAAAAATAGCTCCTCTTCACCATGTCTGCCATCTTGTCAATGCCAAAGTGACCTCCTAGGCCACCACAGTGCTTTTCCCTAACTATATTTGCTATCATTGAACATTTTGGTATCCATAATTGTCCTCCCTTGAATAGAAAGCCATTCTAAATCAGATATTCAAAAAAATTAGTGTGATATTTGCCCTCCATTTTTGTGCAAATCTGATATACTTCTGGAAAATTAGGGTCATCCAGGTATAAGTGTTTGAGGGGCTCAATTCCCACACTTTGTAGTTGAACTTCTTCAATCAAACCAATCCTCCTACTAAGGGCATCAATAACTTTGTTTGCTACACCCTTTTTATGCTTAATGTTGAAGGTATAGGCTTGCAATTGCTCTACCTATTTGAGATGTCTGACTAAGAGTTTTTCTTGTGAATTGAGGAAGCTTAATGCATGATTTTTAGTGTAGACTACAAAATCTTTTGGGATCAAATAGTACCTCCATTTCTTGAGGGCTTGGACCATGGCATAGAGCTCTAGGTAATAAATAGAGTACTTTCTTTAAGACTCATTCAATGTCTCTGAAAAGAAAGCAACTGCCTTGCCTTCTTGGCTTAGGATTGCTCCTATAGACAAATTGCTTGCATCTATTTCCATAGTGAAGACTTTGTTAAAATTAGGGAGGACCAAGATAGGGTATTGGGAGACTCTATTCTTCAAGTATTGGAATGCATCATTGGCTTCCTTTTTCCATGCAAACTTAGTCTTCTTTCCACCTTTGATTGTTTCAAGCATTGGTGCACACACATGACTAAAATTTTTGATGAACTTCCTATAGAATGTTGCAAGCCCATGGAAGATCCTTACATCACCTTGATTCTTTGGTGGAGGCCAATTAATGATTACATCTACCTTCTCAAGATCCATCTTGAGGGTACCTTGTGAAATCACAAAACCTAGGAACACAAGTTCCTTTCTCATAAACATGCATTTTTCCAAGTTGATTACCAACTTGTGTTGATGGAGTCTTCTTAGTACCTATTCCACATGATCAAGATGCTCTTCCTTGTTATGACTGAATATTAGTATGTCATCAAGGTAAACAACAACAAATTTTCCAATAAAATCTATGAATATCTCATTCATAAGCCTCATAAAAGTGCTAGGGGCATTGCTTAAACCAAAGGGCATTACTAACCATTCAAAAAAATATTTAGTAGTCTTGAATGTTGTTTTCCATTCATCTCTTGGCTTGATTCTAATTTGATGGTAACCAAACTTTAAGTCTATCTTGGTGAAGTAGCAAGCACCTCCTAGTTGATCCAATAGGTCCTCAATCCTTGGCATGGGGAATCTGTACCTTATTGTGATTTTTTTTAGGGCCCTACTATTAATGAATAACCTCTATTTTCCATCCTTTTTAGGGGCCAAGATTGAAGGTACTACACAAGGATTGAGACTCTTTTGAATGAGCCCTCTTTCCAACAATTCAGTGACCTATTTTGAAATCTCTGCATGTTGCAATGGTGTCATTTTGTATGTTGCATTATTAGGTAGGGATGAGCCTGGTATGAGGTCTATTTGATGACTAATGTCCCTAATGGGAGGGAGGCTAGTGGGAAAGTCACTAATAGTGACATCTTTATACTTTTGCAATAGTTGTATGGCTTCATTTGGTATGGGCTCTTTTTTATCAGACCTGATGTTATCTTTGGCCTTTGAGATTAAGACAAATGGCTCAATATTAGATTCTTTCAAGGTTTTTAACATCTCTTTTTCCCCCATGATAATCACAATGGGTTCTTTTTCAGATTTTTTATCTAGTAGGGGCTTCATAGTGAAGGTCTTTCCATCTTTAGTGATGGAGTAGGTGTTCTTTCTACAATGGCGTATGGCATCAACATCAAATTTCTAGGGCCTCCCTAGAAGGATGTGTGAGGCATCCATCTCAACCACATCATAAAGAAATTTGTCCCTAAAATCTGCAATTGAGAACTCTATCCGTGCTTGTTCTATTACTAGAGTTTTTTGTCCTTTGGTTAACCATGAAACATGATAGGGGAAAGGGTGTGGTTTCTTATGGAGGTTTAACTTCTGAACCATTTCACAAGATGTAAGATTTTTAGTTGAACTAGAATCTATAAGAAGATTGCATACCTTTCCATGACATTTGATCTTTGTCCTAAAGAGATTCTTCCTTTGTGGAGGTTATTAGGTTTTTGGTACTTGAAGGAAGACCTACCTCATCATCAAACACACTCCTTCTAGTTCCAAGTCTCTAGCATCAACATTTTCTTCTTTCTTATCTTCTTGGACAAGTTGTGCTCTCCTCTCACCTTGGTTATTGTTGCTCCTCTTCTCAGGGCATCTTCCTACATGGTGTCCCATTTGGTTGCAATAGAAACATTTCAATGGTCCATTACCTCTTCCTAAATTTGTCCTTCCTCTATTGAAAGGCCTTCTTCCTCTATAGTTTCCTCTTCAATTAGAGTCACTATTTTCTTTGTCTCCTTGGTCAAGGGTCTTACTATTGCTACCACTACTTTGTCCCTTGTTCCAAGAGTTGCCTTTGCCTTTAAAGTTCTTCCCACTATCATTACTCTTCCCTTTGCCAAATTATTGTTTCCTTTTCCATTTTTCCTCTACCTTGAGTGCCATTTGATAGCACTTATTGACTGTGGTAGGGTAGTGTAGGCTTAGTTCCTCTTGAATGGATACCTTCAAGCCATTCATGTACCTTGCTAGTTTTTCTTCCTCATCTTCTACCATATTAGTCTTCATGCATAGTTTTAAGAACTCTTCAGTGTAAGATCCTACATCCATGTCCTTTTGTTTTAAACTTTGCTTCCTCCTATGGAGTTGTACCTCATAGTCCTTAGGTACATATGTCTCTTTGATCAATGATATCATCCTATTCCATGAATTAATCATGTTCTTCCCATTCTTCACCCTCTCTATTTGGATGAAGTTCCACCAAGTTAGGGCTACTCCCTTTAACTTGGATCTTGCCACCTTTACCCTCTATTTTTCAAGGATGTCCTCACATTCAAAGAATGTTGTCAAAGCCTCTATCCAATCCAAGGCTAGATCAACATTCATCTTGCCATTGAAGATCATAAAATCTATCTTCTCCTCCATGGTTCTCCTCCCCATGGATTTTAAGGCATCTATGAAAGGCCTTTGGTCTACAGGGATATGTTGATTAGTATCATCCTCCTCTTCTTCACCCCCTTCTTCATTTTTAGACCATCTTCTTTGTCCTTATCATCAAGCTTCTTCTCAAGTTCTTTAAGCCTCTTAGTTAAGGCTTCATTTACATCCCTTTGTTCTCTCACCATCTTTGCTAACTCACTATTTTTGACCCTTGTAGGGATCTCCTCATTCTCAAGATCAGACATAGCACTGATACCACTTGATGCAGCAATGGCAAGTGGAAGCTTTCACATATGACAATTAGGTGAGTTCCAAGGTCTTAACACCCAAGATAATAGAGTCAAGTCCTCAATACTTATCATAAGTATCCAAAAGGACTAGGAGGAATGTTATCACAACCTCAACTATCCAAGGTAACCTAATCACTAGGCTTACCAAAGTCCTAAGCACCTAAAACCAAGAATTCACTAAGAGGTCTCCTTAACTCAATGGGTAATCAAACCCCATGAAATGACTTATAGGACTAGGGGTGACCTACAATCACTATTATGGCCTATTTAGGTCCTATTATTCTAGTTCTAATGGTTCTTTCATCCAAAAGCAACCCATAGTACTAAGTTGCTTCATTAGCTAGGGATTTGGCTTGTAGCCTTTCCAAACTAGTATTTTGAATCTAGATCAAAATCCTTCCAAACAAAGTATGAATCAAGTTGAGGGTCCTAACACCCTTTTTGGACTTATGGAACATATCCAAGCACTAAGACTTGAAGCCAAATGGACAATGTCAAGATAAATGATGGGATCCTTTGAGGGCATGTATAAGGGCTCCAAATCCATAATCTTGGGTCTTGATGAATCCCCAACTGGTTTTTATCATGACTATCCTAAGTCACTGGTAGGTGCACATATGGGCCTGTACACCTAGGGATTTGTGGAAAACACACCTTCCTATAGAAATCCACCTATAACCTACATTTTTTGAAAGCACATAAACAAAGGTTGAATTCCACCAAGGGGCATTAGATTCCCATAGTGGAATTGGGTCAAAAGGTCAAACCCTATCGAAAACCTACTGGAAATCCTCAATCTAGGCAAGCAAACAAGAAACGTTGATAACTTCTGATCTAGGATAAGTTAGATCATGAAACCTAATACATTTGAAAGTGAATTGGATACGCAAACTTCTCAACTAAAAAACTCATGCAGACCATGTTAGCTATTTTTCATGCACAGGTAAATAACTAGACCATAACCTAATCTCTCCCTTTTGATGCTCTTTTCCTGGTAAGAGAAATGCTAATTGACAAGGATGAAATCCTTCTTCACTTTGTGCTCCACTTACCTAGGTGGGTGTACCTTACTTCTTTGCTTATGCAAATTGATATGAACTAATACAAACACCTAATAAGCAGATTTCACTAATGGATTAAATAGAATAAATAGGTCCTACAATAGGATTCATAACTGAGATGAACCTCTGATATGGGAAGCCTACCCACATGCTCAATCTATCTTTCAAACTCATCAACAAAAAGGGAAAGTTGATTGATTAAATTGATGCTAGTTTGGCAAATGATTTCTATCAGTAAAGATCAGTGCATTCAATCCGAGCATGGAGTCAAAACCAGTAAATATAAACCCAAACTACAAACCATGTTTCATTGATTAATATCCTTACATTAATGTGTTACATTAATACATTTCCATCACTCAATATAAATAATCATACACATTCATAGCACCGATTAATTTCCAATCTGCATTTAAGGATTTTACAATCCTTCCTTGAAGGATATCCAAATACAAATATCTACATTCTTCCTTGGAGAAGACAAACTCAATATCCCTTGAATACTGAACTCATAATGAAATTGAAACTCAATACCATGAAGATAATTCTCTAAAAACCATACATGCCTTACATGTACTTCAATTTGCAATCAAATTTACAAATACTTGCATTGAATCTATGACATAAAATGAAGAACGCAAACCATTACACTTAGACAATCATGAACCAAAATGGAATTTCATTTGGACCCTTCTCTTGGAGAACCTTCTACTAGAATCATCACAGACTTGGAACCATTCAATGGATGTTTACCCAAAATCTAGAACCTAGACCAGAGTTCTTCCAAAATTGGAGCCCTTGACCCCCCTTAGAATTCAAAATAAGAAGGCCAAGAGGAAATTCAGGAGGCATTACAAAGTGACAGTTGTCTTTCTCTCATCTACTCATAGGATGAATCATTTGCCTTCAAACTAGAAATGGAACCTGCTATCAACTTTGGAAAGCACCTGTCATATCTTCAAACAAACTCTGAATCACCAGATTGAACAAAATAGATATTTTCAAAATATCTTCTCGGCCCCCTAGTTTGTTCAACTGCAAATATCATGAGCAAACGATCACCTGTGCAAAATCTGATTCCAAAATTGCAAACCTCACTCGAAGACCTTTCCAGTGGTATATTACACTTGGTATTTGGGCGAAAAACAAAGCCCCTAACCATTAATTTCAATCTCCCATGCTTTGTAACTTCAAATTTTGAATTTTTTAAATAGTCAGAACTATACAATTTTATCACTTATAACTTTGATTTTTTGAATTCTCAATGTAGGGAAGAAAAGAATAAAATATTATTTTGAATGCCCCTGCCAGGACCAACATGTCATGTGGCAGGCCTAGATTGGCCGACCTGCCACCCCACCACTACCAACTCATCAAGCGCTGAATCACTGAATGAATTTTTACCTTACCGGAGTGCCACATGCAAGCCTGGCACATGATCGCATAGGCTAGAAATGGCCCTTGAGATCATGCGACCACCGTTAGATTACCACACATTACATTTCCTCCAGTCAAAGGGCCCATCGAGAGACTCCTCACCACCTCACCTGAGTGCCACATCTCTTAATATTTTTGCAGTCACCAAGTTAATTTCACAAACTAGCGAATTCTATTGACTCTCCAATTCGCTTAAAGTTTCAGGCTAACCGCTAGCTAACTGGTGAATTGGTGATTGCATGTTCTCCAAATTGTGGAATGTTTAGGGCCTAACTACCAGCATTTAGCGAATTGGCGAACACTATCAATAGACCGCCACCTCTGAGTTGTGGAATCTTTCACTAACTACCCAGTTTATCTAGCGAACTAATGCCTAGCCGCCATGTGTCACCTTATCACATGATCGCATGGGCCAAAAATGGGGCTATGTGAACATGCGACACACCTTCCATACAACTGTCACTACCGCATCGGGCTACCACATGTCAACCTATCGCATGTTCGCAAGGGCTGAAGTTGGCCCTTGCGATCATGCGAACTCCTAACACGTGTCCATCTGATCATCGCACTCCATCTACAAAATTTCTTTCCTGGGCCCACCAGCATAGAAACTGAGGTGATCGTAAGCCTATGCAAGCATAGCTTCCTCTATTCAATTTACTTTCATTATTTGTGTGGTTGCATATAAACTCTCCAAATTCCTATTCCGATACCAATGTGGGATAATTCCTTTTAGATTTTTTAAAGATTTCCCTGCACATCCTTCCAAAATATTGGCTTCATATCCAAGCTGGCACGCACCTCAATGAATTGACATGTGTCAACCTATCACATGTTCGCAAGGGCTGAAGTTGGCCCTTGCAATCATGTGACAACTTGACATGTGTCTACTTCTGACCAGTCACCGCCACCTCTGTCCACTCTGCATCACACTACCAAGTCATTGAACTAACCACCACCTCATCACCAGCTACCACATGTCACCTTGTCGCATGTTTGCAAGGGATAAATTTCCTCCTTGCGATCATGCGACCACTTGACATGTGTCAGTCTTGACTAGTCAGCACGTGCATCACTACAAAATTATCTTTTCCTTCGGCACAGGCATAGAAATCGAGACATGAGCACACATAGGCAAAGTCTTCGTTGCTTGAATTTACTTTCATACTATGTGAATTTGGTTATATTCATCTTGAAGGCCTATTTTCGGATCAATGTGGGACATTCTTTTTCTAGTTTTAAAGACTTTCACAGTGCCTTCCTCCAAAATATGGAGCCCACCAGTGCACAGAAGAGTTCCCATCAAGTGAGCCCTCCAAGAGGTCGCAGTTGCACAGATAGGAAACACTGATAAAGAGGAAAAAGTGTGAGGTCAAAAACACACAGGGTTTTCAATGAGAGATCAAAAACATTTGGGGTTTTCATGCAGACCAAAAGGTAGTAGGGAGACCGAAAACATCATGGGTTTTCAAAAACATTGTGGGTTTTTGACACTAAGGCATATTCTGAGATTATTTCCTGCAGACCTTAGAACTTGAATATCTCCCTGGGTTTTGCAATTTAGGAGATGCGATCTGAACTAGAGCAAGGTGATACATTAAAGAGCATGGGGCTAAGAGCACAAACTATGAAATATTATGGATTTTCTTCACACATTAAAACAAGCTTGCAGCAGGGCAAGACAACTTCAAAATTAGCAGGGAAGAGGCCATTTTCATAAGATTTTGCATTGACTAGAAAATGGACTAACAGTGGCTCTATCTGGGGATGGTTGAATGCAAGTTTAGCACAAGAATACTAGAATCTTTTGGAAGACCAGACCACCCCAAAAAAATAGCTTCTCTTCTTATCCCTGGAATCCATTATTTGGTTCTGAGGCTCCTTTATTAAAAGAAACTACACTACTGCTAAAAGGAAAGCAACTATACAAATGTAAAAACATTCACAATTGAACTACAAAAGGATCCCAACAAGTGTTAGCCTTTACCTTTATCAAAAACCTGATTCTCATCCCCATGCTCTGGAATCAAACTAGTATCCTTATTTTCATCTGCATGGTCAAATGGATAAAAACCTTCCATTGGCAAATAAAAAGACATATGATTATCAACATTTTGAAATCTATCAAGCATGTGAGTGTCAAACAGTAACTGTTCATTTTGATCTTCTACACACATATGCTTACTACACTTGCCAATGTCATCACTTTACAAAAAAGAAACATAGTCATGATTTACCGCATTGGGCAATCAAACACTAGACTAATTTTTACAAAGTGGAAAAAAACTTGCCTGCTAATTGCAATCTTTAGATGCATCCTTATCTTCAAAACATGATTGCAAATCAAAAGCAAAAGTCTCATACTCACACTGCTGCATATATTTTGAAATATCATGAGGCTCATAGTAGATAACTTCCTTCTCATCTAGTTGAGATGAAATTTGAGAATCTATCTCATATCCCTTGGAATCAACTATTTCTTAAACTATTTTAGCTCCATCATAGTCCAGTTGTTGAACATTATCTTCAAACAATGGATTACACACTAAATGGAACTGTTGATCATAGAAGTTTTTGCACAAGGTCAGCTGATTAGAATCCATGTCTTTATCAAACAATGCATTAGAAAAGCTACTGAATACATTATTAGACCCACTATTACCAAAAATCTAATCAGAGGAAAAAGAATCAAAATCTGAAAATAAAATTAGATCATGAGCATCAACACCACAATTATCAATATGTTCATCTTCAGAAAAATAATTAGTGATGCTTTCACAGTCTCGAACCAAATACTCATTTTCTGAACTACATTCATTCCCAGATTGAGAATCATCACTATGCACTGAATCATAGAAATCACTATCAGATTTATCTCCTTCATTTTGATCTCTATCAATGTCAATATCAGCATCACTGCACTCATCATACCAATCTGAACTATATGCATCATTTTTATACATTTCATCTGAATACTCTTCACATTTATTTTCAGATTTGACCTTTTCAATTTTTGAAAGACATTCTATAATGTGTGCAAAATGTTTTTCTCTGAATGTTGTATATTGATTGACTAATTTAGGCGTACATAGCACTACAAAAAAGTCCATTAAATAGGGTTCTCTGAACAGATCATAAATCTCTACTTGTCTCAGAGCTACTAAAAATTTATCATAGAACAACATGACTGATTCATCCTTCCTTCTACCTATTCTTGTTCTTAGAAACATGATAGTATTCTCTACAATTTTTTGTCTCAAATTTGACAACAATTCCTCAGATTCAGGGATAACTTCTTCATCTAAAGCATATTCCATCTCAACTGAAAGACTACTATGACATGACATTTTCTTCTTACTCAAGATCTTATGCAGACAAAACTTCAAATACATATACTTCTCACCATAGATTTTCAACCAAACTTTTCAAACAGAGAAGCATACACCAAACTTACCGATACTCCTTAGCTTGGTGACTTCTTCACCGAATAAGGATCTTGTAAGATACCATAAAAAATGGGAAAATATCTGGAAAATTTTTTTGCTACTGCTGTAGCTTCACTTTTTGATTTGAAATCTGAAGAACACCTTCAAAACTTCAGGTTCATTTTTGACATAGAGTCGCCACCTCTCTTTAGAGGAATTAAATTTTCTTTACTGATCTTCTTTGAAAATGTCAAGATTCTGGGCACTTCACACAACAATAGAGCCGCATATATTTAAACTTTAACAACAACAAATCTAGGTAAACTGATTTGAAAAAGATTTTCATAATTTTAAACTTTCAAGACTCTTTTCCCAAACTGAAAACCAACAAGACTCTGGGATACACTTAATGGTGACCTTATTCAATCCCCAACAGAGTTGCCATTTTGTTAGCTATTTTCCTTGCATGGGTAAATAACTAGACCATAACCTGATCTCTCCCTTTTGATGCTCCTTTCCTGGCAAGAGAAATGCTAATTGACAAGGATGAAATCCTTCTTCACTTCAGGCTCCATAGAACTAGGTGGGTGTACCTTACTTCTCTACTTATGCAAATTGATATGAACTAATACAAACACCTAATAAGTAGATTTCACTAATGGATTAAATAGAATAAATAGGTCCTACAATAGGATTCATAATTGAGATGAACCTCTGATATGGGAAGCCTACCCACATGCTCAATCTATCTTTCAAACTCATCAACAGAAAGGGAAAGTTGATTGATTAAATTGATGCTAGTTTGGAAAATGATTTTTATCAGTAAAGATCAGTGCCTTCAATCTGAGCACGGAGTCAAAACCAGTAAATATAAACCCAAACTACAAACCATGTTTCATTGATTAATATCCCTGCATTAATGCCTTACATTAATACATTTTCATCACTCAATATGAAGAATCATACACATTCATAGCACCGATTAATTTCCAATCTGCATTTAAGGATTTTACAATCCTTCCTTGAAGGATATCTAAATAAAAACAGATACATTCTCCCTTGGAGAAGACAAACTCAATATCCCTTGAATACTGAACTCATACTGAAATTGAAACTCAATACCATGAAGACAATTCTCTAAAAAACCATACATGCCTTACATGTACTTCAATTTGCAATCAAATTTACAAATACATGCATTGAATCTATGACATAAAATGAATAACGCAAACCATTACACTTAGACAATCATGAACCAAAATGGAATTTCATTTGGACCCTTCTCTTAGAGAACCCCTTGCTGGAATCACCACAGACCTAGAACCATTCAATGGATGTTTACCTAGAATCTAGAACCTAGACCAGAGTTCTTCCAAAATTGGAACCCTTGACCCCCCTCAGAATTTAGAATAAGAAGGCCAAGAGGAAATTCAGGAGGCATTACAAAGTGACAATTGTCTTTCTCTCATCTACTCATAGGATGAATCATTTGCCTTCAAACTAGAAATGGAACCTGCTATCAACTCTGGAAAGCACCTGTCATATCTTTAAACAAACTGTGAATCACCAGATTGAACAAAATAGATATTTTCAAAATATCTTCCTGGCCCCCTATATTTTTCAACTGCAAATATCATGAACAAATGACCACTTGTGCAAAATATGATTCCAAAAATGGAAACCTCACTCGAAGACCTTTCCAGTGGTATATTATACTTGGTATTTGGGTGAAAAACAAAGCCCCCAACCATTAATTTCAATCTCCCATGCTTTGTAACTTCAAATTTTGAATTTTTTAAATAGTCAGAACTATACAATTTTATCACTTATAACTTTGATTTTTTGAATTCTAAATGCATGAAAAAAAAGAATAAAATATTATTTTGAATGCCCCTGCTGGGACCCACATGCCATGTGGTAGGCCCGGATTGGCCAGCCTACCACCCCACCACTACCAACTCATCAAGTGTTGAATTGCTGAATGAATTTTTACCTTACCGAAGTACCACATGGCAGCCTGGCACATGATCGCATAGGCTAGAAATGGCGCATGAGATCATGCGACCACCCTTAGATTACCACACATTACATTTCCTCCAGTCAAAGGGCCCACCAAGAGCCTCCTCGCCACCTCACCTGAGTGCCACATCTCTTAATATTTTTGTAGTCACCAAGTTAATTTTATGAACTAGTGAATGCTATTAACTCTCCAATTTGCTTAAAGTTTCAGGCTAACCACTAGCTAATTGGTGAATTGGCGATTGCATGTTCTCTGAATCGTAGAATGTTCAGGGCCTAATTGCCAGTATTTAGTGAATTGGCAAACACTGTCAACAGATCACCACCTCTGAGTCATAGAATCTTTCACTAACCGCCTAGTTTATCTAGCGAACTCATGCCTAGCCACCATGTGTCACCTTGTCGCATGATTGCATGGGCTAGAAATGGGGCTATGTGAACATGCACAACACCTTCCATACAACCACCACTACCACATCGAGCTGCCATGTGTCAACCTATCACATGTTCTCAAGGGCTGAAGTTGGCCCTTGTGATCATCCAACCTCCTGACACATGTCCATCCGATCACCACTCTCCATCTACAAAATTTCTTTCCTAGGACTACTGGCACAGAAACCAAGGTGACCGCAAGCCTATGCAAGCATAGCTTCCTCTATTCAATTTACTTTCATTATTTGTGTGGTTGCATATAAACTCTCCAAATTCCTATTCTGACACCAATGTGGGATAATTCCTTTTAGATTTTTTAAATATTTTGTTGCACATCCTTCCAAAATATTGGCTTCATATCCAAGCTGGCGCGCACCTCAATAGATTGACACATGTCAGCCTATCGCATGTTTGCAAGGGCTAAAGTTGGCCCTTGTGATCATGTGACCACTTGACACATGTCCACTTCTGACTAGTCACCGCCACCTCTGTCCACTCTGCATCACACTACCAAGTCATTGAACTGACCGCCACCTCATCACCAGCTACCACGTGTCACCTTGTCAGATGTTTGTAAGGGCTAAATTTTCTCTTTGTGATCATGTGACCACTTGACACATGTCAGTCTGGACTAGTCAGCATGTGCATCACTACAAAATTATCTTTTCCTTGGGCGTGGGCATAGAAATCAAGATAGGTGCATGAGCACACACAGGCAGAGTCTCTGTTGCTTCAATTTACTTTCATACTATGTGAATTTGGTTATATTCATCTTGAAGGCCTATTTTTAGACCAATGTGGGACATTCTTTTTCCAGTTTTAAAGACTTTCACAGTGCCTTCCTCCAAAATATGGGGCCCACCAGCACACATAAGAGTTTCCATCAAGTGGGCCCTCCAACAGGTCGTAGCTACACAAATAGGAAACATTGATAAAGAGGAAAAAGTGTGAGGTTGAAAACACATAGGGTTTTCGGTGAGAGATCGAAAACATCTGGGGTTTTCATGCAGACCAAAAGGTAGTAGGGAGACCAAAAACATCATGGGTTTTCAAAAACATTGTGGGTTTTTGACACTAAGGCATATTCTGAGATTATTTCCTACAGACCTTAGAACTTGAATATCTCCCTGGGTTTTGCGATTTAGGAGATGCGATTTGAACTAGAGAAAGGTGATACATTAAAGAGCATGGGGCTAAGAGCATAAACCATGAAACATTATAGATTTTCCTCGCACATTAAACCAAGCTTGGAGCAGGGCAGGACAACTTCAAAATTAGCAGGGAAGAGGCCATTTTCATAGGATTTTGGATTGACTAGAAAATGGACTAACACACCAATCTATACTTTTCCATACTAGGGCACTATTCTTGAGGATTGTAAGGAAATGGTTGATATTTTATTGATAAATTGCCAAATTACATTTTTCATAGCCTACCACCTACCTATAAGGGCTTATGTAGGCACTCCCAATGGTTACATAACTTGTTTGAACCAACTAGCCATTTGGGAGTTGTGTTTAGTATGTTTGACAACTTTTAAGAAAGTTGCTCGAAAGTTGCATGACAACTTTTAGAGCAACTTTTGCCGAATTTGCAAAATTGCAAATCTAATGACCAAACTTGGTCCTAGCCTTAAGCTAATCATCCAACATGGATCTAAAACCTTAAAAACATGAAAAATCCTAAGATCCTATGATTTTTAGGCCCATTGACCATTTTGACCATAGTTAGCCAGGGGCTTATAATTGTGCCAACCATGGTACTAGGCCTTACAACTTGGTCTAGGTGCCTGACTAATAACTTCTAAACTAAGTAGAGAGTTTAGGACTCTTAGGTGCATTGTTTGATGAGTTTAGAGTAGGTGCTCCTGCACCACCATTTTATTCTAAAGTCTTTATTTATTTAAAAGGAATTTCCTCCCCTTTTATTAAATAAAAGGCCCCCACTTTTCATCTTATCTTAAGTTGCACAAATCAAGCATTATTCTTATTTTATAAAAAGAAGAAAAACACTTTTTATCTCATATGGACACAAAATTCAACTCTTATTTTCTCATTGGAGGATATTTGTGCACATGGATTGCTCCTCTTTCAAGCTCCACCCTTGATTAAATATTTTTCCTCTTAATCTCCATGGTCCATTCCTTTTCAATTCCTTTAAAAGGAGAGCTCTTTTCTCATTCTTAGATCCCAAATTTTTATGCTAATCTTATGCTGGAGGATTTTTTGGAGACTTTGGAGCTTTTGGAGATCATTTCTTGCATTCTAGTTTCATTCTTTCATTCTTAGCTTAGCTTTCATGGCATCTAGCTTAATTTCTTTTGTGCTTTAGACTAGCTCACATAGCTTAATTAGCAAGGGTTTGTAATACTTTCTTTTCATAGCTTAGTTTGCATCTTCATTCTTAGCATAGCTTGCATTTCATTACATTCTCATCTTGATTCTTGAGGATATTGGCATTCTTGCCCTTGTCTCTTTGAATCTCCTATTGTGTGGTTTACTAGCAAGGTTGCATGCTTCAATAACTCTAGCTGAGAGCACTATCAACATCCTTGTGACTCCATGCCTAGGGAGCTCTAGGTCACTTTCTCAAGGTTTCCCATTCATGGATTTCCTTGGAAGTAATGACTTAGAGAAGTGCACTATTTATTTTGTACACATCCTATAGATATAGTGTGTATCTATGATCAAAAGGTTGTAGCCTTCACCACTTGAGCAGTGAGCTCTTGGACAGTGTGTCCTCTCCCCTAATAGGGACTATTGTAAAAGAATCCTAACAAGGTCTGACCCTTAACAAGGTCTACTGTACTTAAATCATTGTAAAGAAACTCCTAACAGGGTTAAGGATCTTCTAACAAGGATCACAAAATAATAGTGCAGAATATTAGTGGGTGTCAATTCCCACTGGGGTTTTTACCTATTTGGGTTTCTCGGTAACCATATTGGTGTCATGAGTTGATTTCATGTTTCATGTTTATGTGAATGTTTAATTCAATACTTAAGCATTTAAGTTGAGTATAAAGATTAAAGTGAAAAGTTAAAATACAGTGAACATTGATTAATCCCCCCTCTTAGTGTTCCTATTCCTAATAGTATAAATTGAGCACAATTACTTGTACCGAGTTATGGTAGGTCAAGCATTAAATACAAAAGTTAGAGCATGAATTTGAATTTTTGGCTATAAATACACTATGGACTTAATCATTTTTCACACTGCAATTACAAAGAATATGCAATTTCAAGTGAGATTTGAGCAGAGAGATTCCAAAGTAGTTTGAGTTGAGATTTGAAGGATTTCCAAGCTAAGTATTCATGGTTGAAGTAAGTTTTGAACTCACCGAGCTATTTCATAGTTATTTCTCAAAGCCCTAATTTGAAGAATGATGGTATCCTTGTCTAAAGTCATGAAATCTAAATCTAGAAATGATAAGAAGGTTACCTTGATAAAATAAAAAAACCTATATTGAGCCAAAGTATAAACTACACCCAAGGGTTACTTCACAAACTGATAAAATCGGCACATTCTTGAGCATACCACCTAGGGTTTTCCTAGTTTGGGATATCCACATGTACATTAATTTTAAAATCAATGAAGTAGGGTATTTTGAGCTTCAATCCACCTATCAAGAAATGTTACCAATGGAAATCTCAAGGATGATCATACACACTTGAAGGTGAAGGGTTAGGTGAATGCCCTACACTTCTTGGGGGTATTTAAGAATAAATGATTAGGGTAGTGTTGAGATGAGTGCATGGGGGTAAGTTATGGATGGATGAACTGATCAAAATCAAAAGAGACATCATACATGAAGTCCCTGGTTATCCCATAGCTGACAAGGTAAAAGCATTAAGGAGTGCACCGAGAGTTGAGATTGTGAAGATAACTAGAGCCAAATGGGATGGAAGAGGCATGATAATCAACACTATTATTGATCCCAAGACATGATTTGGTGCTTATGCAGTCAGGTATAAGATATTTCAATCCAACAGATTGAATAGTGTTCCATCTAGAGTAGTGGATATTACATCTAAGATTGTGAAGAAAGGCTTTTAATTTGACCTTGTCAATATCTTATTAAAACATTATGATGAAAACATGAGAACCATAAGGACAAAAAATACTAACACTTGTAAGTTTGATTCACTATTGATTTTCATATTTTTCCTGTTAGAAAGGAAAGACCACCAAGATAACTAAGAGGGGGGGGGGGTTGAATCAGTTATCTAATAGTTAAACCATTTATCATCATTAAATTCAATATTAACTTCAACATCTTTAAACCATATAATTAATGTAGTAACCAGCCATAGAAAGATAAATATACACAATGACACAATAACACAAGATATGTTAACTAGGGAATCTCTTGATCAAAGAGTAAACCCCAGTGGGAATGATGCCCACAAAATGATGCACTAATATGAAAGTTCCTTGTTAGAGGATGGACCCTATTATGAGTCTTATGAAATAAATTTAGTACATATGAATCTCTGTTAGGAGATTTTGAATCCCTATTAAAATATTCTAACCCTATTAGGAGTTATGGAAGACAGAAGGACCCACTACCCAAATAGCTTCAAGGCAAGATCTTTGAACTCACTATCTAATAGATCTTAGGATTATTCAATAGAATAATATGAAATATGTTACCTCCTTCACACTGTGCCAAAACCACACTCTCTGCTACACAAGATCACAAATTCAGATCTCTGTACTTCACAAGTCTTCCTTCATTACTAAATTAGCTCTTTTCTTCACTTCATCCATACATTCACATCACAACTCTCATAATTTCAAATCACAGCTCTTACAATCCTCATACATAACAAGGAAAACATTCCTTCCTTTATACCACCCTCAAATAATTACAAATGAGTCGGCATACAAATACAAAATAATAATTTCAACACGCTACATCAAAATTACATAAAATTGTTGGTTTCCAGATATAATAACTTTCCAATCATGTGACCTCAAAGTTTTTGCTATGAACCATGTCACCACCAATGAGTCTCAAACTTCACTTTAATTTTGTAGAATCAGATTCCATCCCGATTAGGAGGTATCCTCCGATTACCAAAAATCGCTACATAGGAAAACTACCAGAATACTACTTTCACCAAAATGCTTATAACTTTCATGAATAAATGAATTTCTCTTTGCGCTCTTAACCATAGGCTAATAACACATTAAAGAACATACCATCAACTATGCATAACTCAATCTACAATATAACATGTGTGCAAAACAAAACTGTGCTTGCTTCTCTACTAAAACTCTAGAATAACATTATGTTGACATCAATGACAATCATAGTCATGAATACAACAACCACTACTATAGAATGACTGCCAAAGGCTTCATCATTCATTCCTAACAATCTCCCCCATTGGCATTGATGGAAAAATAGATGAAAAACATCTAATGTTCCAAAAATCCAATCACTGCTGCTCAACTGCACTGCTACTCATCATCAATCAAATCTTGCTTCATTATCCTATTCAATATCTTCAATAAATGTAGTTCCTCAATGTTTCCTCAATTTTTTTCATGATTCTCTCCCCCATTGACATCAATGATAGAAATTCTATCACTATGTCAAACAATAGCTCAATGTCAAAAGACACTATTCAGACAATACATTCACAAGAGTCCTCAATGACTCATGTAACACCCCGCCAGGCAACGCAAGAGGACAAGACATCAACCTCTATAAAATGCAAGTAGTAAATTTCTCTTTTTATTTTAACTAGAATAATATTCATCATTACACTTCATATTTCTAAAAGAAGAAATAATTTTCTACTACTTGAATGTAATATTTATACAACTTAAGTCCTCACGGGTTCCCTAACATTGCTACTAAAGAAACATCATATAAACCATTTACATGCATAAGATATTCATGGAATCATGAGCTTAAAAGATCTACGTTCATTTTAATGCATCAAGTTAAATGTCCCTAACTTATTTTTTTTATTAAACATAAGTTAACCATCCAACATCATCATTCCTTTTATCAACTCATTCCATAAATTCATATTGATTTCATCTACATCTACTATCCTTTATATCACTTTTCTCTAATAATTTAGGTAAGAGATTAATATTCATTAAGGTAGGAATCATCCTAGGTACTTCATTAATATGAACCAAATATTAACATTATAATCAAGTTACTATTTTATTGCATTGTTTCATAACCATTTATTGTTAATGATTCCAATCACTAATCTATCATTTCTCAATAATTTCCTTGGATCCTTTCATCAAGAGAGAATACATTATTGTTGTGATACATCATTATATATAACTATATTTAAGATTATTTCCTTTACACATGGACAACATAAGAGGATAGGAAAAATAACATAAACACTTTCTCTTAATGCTAGTAACATGTCCAATATTCCACATTCTTTTCCCTTTCTTTTACCTAGAACTACCCATTCCCTTAGCATTGCTTTGAATTGAGATTACATCAACACTACAAGAATCCTTTTAGTAGATTAAAATTACATGAATACAGATACATAAGTACATCTCAACATATTAAAATATCCAATAAGAAATCTTCAATTGCAGATCTAGAAAGGAATATGTGCTAGGATCATCCAAAGAATCACGATCAATACCTCGATATAAATATTAACCACCCAACCACGTGGAACCAATAGGCCCACTCCCCTGAGCTAGGAGATAGAACCAAAGGCCCATACAAGAGGTAACAACTAGGAAATTCCTAAGGTGGTGATAAAATTTCCCCAAAGTCACAACAAAAAAGAAAAGACAAGAAGATGACAAGGACTACCAGAGGCATGATCAAATTTGGTAGAGACTCTAAGCTACAAGCTAGGTGAGTGTCATCACATAGCCCTCACCCCTTGGGTTGTCCTGGTACTAGCCACTCTTGGCCCCGGCCCCCAAGTAGGCACATGCGAAACTGAATGCCTCTCATACAGATAAGGTCATTCAATCGTACCTACGCATAGGTACCTTCTCCCACTCCCATCCTTAGTCTTTACTAGCACTAAAGGCATGGGAAAGGCATAATTAATCTTGATTAGTGTGTAATTTCCCATTCCAATAATCTCCCATTCCCAATTCATTTATTTAGGTTATCACTTGATTAAATATCTCATAGTAGGTTATCCTAGTACTAACCACTTAGGGCCCCAACCCCTCACTATGAGCCACTCACCTAGTGTAATTAGGTTCCCTAACATACATATAAAAATAATAAGAACATAATAGATTCATCATCAAGAATTCATATCAATTCCATAACAACATTTGATTGAGTTTAGGAAAACATATGTTGTCCCTAGTCCACTTGACAACCCTAAACCCAATATGGCATTCAGAATGTTTCAAACATATAAGAAAACATCCAAGTGATATTATAAAAATATTTAGAGTATACATAGATCCTATTAACCAAAAACAAATTCTAATAGTCTCTGGTAACCATACGAAACCTTAAAACTTAATGATGTTCTTAAACTGAATTATTTCAAGCAAGGATTAAATGCAAAGAATAGTCATCATAGAATAGCCATCCATATCTTCCACAAAACAAATAATAAAGGAAATATCTTCAGTAGAGATTTAGATAACATAATTATGGACTCTCAATTTGATTTTTAGGAAGATCCAACAGTGGGAAAGAAAGTTATGACTTCTGGTTTAAAACAGAAAATTCTGGTTAGGGTTCAGACCTGCCTTGACTAAAATGGTTGTAATTTTCACAAAACATAATTAAAATTCACCAAACCAATTGGAAATGAAATATAAGACTTAGGATAATCTCTGATATCAAATTCAAACTTTTATATGATCATATCAACCTGTAGCATATGAATACATTTGATAGAAAATTTGGAATCAAGAATGGACAGGCATAGTCTGTCAAAATGTCAAAAATAAGGCATTAATTTGACCCTAAAAATAAAATCAGAGAGATACCCATTTGAGATCTATGAATTTTAGTTTTATAAAATCAATTTAGTAAAACCCTAGATGCAATTTAAATTATTATAATAATAGATCTCCAAAAATGGGTTGCTAAAAACCCTAGGAAAACACATGCCAATTCTTACAAACAAAAACTCAAAACTTTAAAATAACTATAGAAATGAAAAGTACAGATATAATGAATAATGATAATATATAAATAGATCCATAATCTATCAAATACATCAAGTAACTAAAATATTCAATCCATACCTCATGTCCTACGAAGGTTGAATCGAAGAAGGAAGGAAACAAAAGAGAAGACAAATCCAAACTTGAGATGCATCCTTCAAACCCTATCCACTTTCAAAAATCTCCATGAAAGAAAGAAATAATTCCACAGCAAAGAATCCCTCAACTACTGAAATTCTCACAAAAATGTCTCCCTCCCAAAAGCAAAGATAACCAAAAATTCTTAAAGACATATGCTTACAAACTCTCCCTCACATCTCCAAGTTTTTTCTCCAAAATCTCCATGAAAAGTAAAGCCATCCTCTCTTCAATGCTTCAGCCCCCAAAATCTCCTCCCTTCAAATGAGAAAGTAGTGCATATAAATAGATTTCCAAAGGTTGAGAGGAAAAGTAACAAACTCCCAACTAACTCTTAACTAAAGGGTATTATAAAATAACTTAATATCATACAACTATATGT